>CAWUFW010003078.1:1200000-1941726 GCA_963921515.1 Calotriton arnoldi | reverse complement strand
GCTAGTTGGACCTCGGGGACCCTCAGGATTCAAGGGGACTTAATCCCCAACTCTAAAACGCGCCACGGGGCGCGTTTGACAGTGGTGAAGGGAGGGGCGGGGCTTCAGGTGACATGTGTGAAACAGGCCCCGTGGCGCGTTTTAAGATGGGGAATTAAATCCCTTCAATCCTGAGGGTCCCTGAGGGCCAACTAGCCCAACAGGTATATCCAGAAAGCGCCACAGAGCTGCGTTGCAGAGAGGTGTAAAAGGGTGTGGCCTCTCTACACGTCTCTGCAACGCAGCCCCTGGCGCATATTGGAGGTTCCTGGTGGGCTAGTTGGCCCCTAGGGACCCTCAGGATTCAAGGGGACTTAATCCCCAACTTAAAACGCGCCACGGGGCGCGTTTGCACAGATGTCACCTCAGGCCCCGCCCCCTTCACCATTGTGCAAATATTCCTCTAAAATCAGCCGAAATACGAATTCCGATTTACTCACCTGTTATCAGGAGAGACCTCAGTGCTGTATCTTTCAGCCCAGTACTGGTCCTGAAAAGTAATTCTAACCATACTTACCAGTAACTTGAATTTCCTTCCGTAGGCTAACATTGACTGGTTTCACTTGGAAATTCTTCTAAGTGTGGAGTTTTGGAACTTTAAATATTCCTCTAAAATCAGCCGAAATACGAATTCCGATATACTCACCTGTTATCAGGAGAGACCTCAGTGCTGCATCTTTCAGCCCTGTACTGATCCTCAAAAGTAATTTTAACCATACTTACCAGTAACTTGAATTTCCTTCCATAGGATATCATTGCCTGCTTTTTGCTGAAAAGTTTCTAAGTGTTGATTTTTGAAACATACAAATATTCCTCTAAAATCAGCCGAAATCCGAATTCTGATTTACTCACCTGTTATCAGGAGAGACCTCAGTGCTGCATCTTTCAGCCCAGTACTGGTCCTGAAAAGTAATTTTAACCGTACTTACCAGTAACTTGAATTTCCTTCCATAGGATATCATTGCCTGCTTTTGCTGAAAAGTTTCTAAGTGTTGATTTTTGAAACATACAAATATTCCTGTAAAATCAGCCGAAATACGAATTCCGATTTACTCACCTGTTATAAGGAGAGACCTCAGTGCTGTATCTTTCAGCCCAGTACTGGTCCTGAAAAGTAATTTTAACCGTACTTACCAGTAACTTGAATTTCCTTCCATAGGCTAACATTGACTGGTTTCACTTGGAAATTCTTCTAAGTGTGGAGTTTTGGAACTTTAAAATATTCCTCTAAAATCAGCCGAAATACGAATTCCGATTTACTCACCTGTTATCAGGAGAGACCTCAGTGCTGCATCTTTCAGCCCAGTACTGGTCCTGAAAAGTAATTTTAACCGTACTTACCGGTAACTTGAATTTCCTTCATAGGCTAAAATTGACTGGTTTTCAGCAAAAAGTTTCAAAGTGTTGATTTTCACAAACTACAAATATTCCTTAAAAATCGCCTGTATGACTTAAACGCATTCTTTCAACTGTTTACAGGAGATGCACCAGTGCTGGATCCAGGATCCAACACTGAGTAAGAAAAAGTAACGATAACAGTTTTTACCTGCTAAGTGAATTTCCTTCCATAGGATAACATTGGTGATTCTATGAGAAAAAGTTTCTAAGTGTCAACTTTTAAAAATACAATAATATTCCTTAAAAATCACGACTGTAACCAAAACGCTTTTACTCAACTGTTTACAGGAGATGTACCAGGACTGAATCTAGGATCCAGTCCTGTGGTTACAAAAGTAATCCATAAAGTAACTAATTGCATTTAACTAGAAATTCACATTGAGCTGAATGTTGCATTGTGTTTGAAAATGTGTTGCCCATTGCAACAACTGTAACTACTGTACTTAAAAGTCTATTGCCTATCTGCAAAGTATTTAAACTAAAGTAATTCATTCTGAGAAAGTATTTTTTGTAATGTAATGTATAATGTAATTACAATGTAATTTAAAAAATAAAATATGTAAAAAAAAATTGTTTCTAAAAATGTAGTAAATCAGTATGAAAAAAATTAATATAACAATTAATACATTTAAAAATTGTCATTTACAAAACCTTTGAAATTCACTGAAAAAACCGTAGGTTTCAGGCACGTTATAGTTAGAAATTAGCATTTAAAAACCTTTGAAATTCACTGAAAAAACCATAGGTTTCAGACACGTTATAGTTACAAATTAGCATTTAAAAAACCTTTGAAATTCACTGAAAAAACCATAGGTTTCAGACACGTTATAGTTACAAATTAGCATTTAAAAACCTTTGAAATTCACTGAAAAACCATAGGTTTTAGGGACAGTTATAGTTAGTTGGACATTGCACTCGTACAAAACCCGTGAAATTCCCCGCTATAGTTAGTTCAGCTAACTATAACTCGCGCCTCCGCAATGCACTGCTGATGACGTCACATATTACATCACTCATGACATGGTCAGTGACATCACTGATGACATCACTGATGACATCTCAAATGACATCACTGATGACATCATCCACGTGATAATCTGATGCACCTCCTCACACCCTAATATAACCTTTGATACACCCACTCTAAATTACAGACTGCCATTCGCAAAACCATAGACACTCCAACACCAATAACTACATACCCACTCACTGATTCTTAGGTCTACACACACACATCCACTCACTCACCCGTACAGTCACTCATACTTACGGTCACTCAGTACAGGACTATCATATGCACTCTTACTCCTATATAGACACTCAAACAACGCCACTCATCCATAGAGATACTCACACACCTAGTCAGTCATGCAAATAATTAAACACACTGCCATTTACTCACCTATACAGTTATACACACACCAGCTCACTTACTCATACAAATAGTAGCACATTGTTACGCTCTTATACAATCACTGATACAAGCACACACTCATCCATACAGCCACTATCACAATCACTCACTCTTGCTTATAGCTATTTATATACTCCAACACACATATATACTGCCTTTCACATATGTAGTTACTCACACATGTACCACTGGGACATACATTCACTCACTAACACACTCTTACACACACTTACCCACCCATACAGTCTATCACAGATGCACTCTTGAAACCATCCACCCAGTGAATCACCCACTCACACATCTATGCACAGAGTTGCACACACCCCTCCCACACAAACACTCAGGCACCCATACAGATACTCAGACAAGCATTCAATAACTCATATAAACACTCATGTAGCTATTCACAAACACATGCAGCCACTTACACAGCAACAGACAGACGGATACAGACATTCATCCAGTTTAGTCACTAACCCATGCATTCAGTAAGATACGTTAAATCACTCACTTATAGAGTCAGTCACGCACCTACTAAATCATCCATACAGACACTTACACACCCACTCATTCTTCAATACGTCTTTTCCTATATATATTAAAAATATTTAAACTTTACAGAAACACACAGTCACTGGATGATGTCATCAGTGATGTCATTTGAGATGTCATCAGTGATGTCATCAGTGATGTCACTGACCATGTCATGAGTGATGTAATATGTGACGTCATCAGCAGTGCATTGCGGGGGCGCGAGTTATAGTTAGCTGAACTAACTATAACGGGGGAATTTCACGGGTTTTGTACGAGTGCAATGTCCAACTAACTATAACTGTCCCTAAAACCTATGGTTTTTTCAGTGAATATATATATGTGTATGTGTGTGTATATATAGAGAGAGAGTGAGGTGTGTATACATATTCAAACATCTGTATCTCTCTCTCTCTCTCTCTCTATATATATATATATATATATATACATATAGATATGCACACACAAACATTTCTCAACAAAAAATAACCACATTTTGCAATATTTTTTGTTTTCCATATAAAGTAAAATAATTTTAAAATCAGCAAATATATATGCAACCTAAAATAAGTTATAAAATAACCATATTAAAACCTATTCTATTTATTTATACAGTACACTAAGAGGAATATTTACAAGGGAATGGCGATGCGTGGCCTTAGCAAAATTGCTAACGCCACGCTCCGCCATTTTAGAAATGCAAGGATGCAAGTGACGTACCTGTGGCGTTAAGCCCTTGAAAATATGCCCCTAAACTTAGAAATAAAACAATTTTAACAGATATATATATAACATTATAATAATTTTACAAATGTTCGAAAATAATTGTATCAGAAACAAAAAAATCAATAAACATAGTATTTTTAAGTATACTAAAATAGTGAATATAGAAATACGATTATAAAAGCCTTCCCTAAAAAGAATATAAGAAATTACTAAACCCAAAATATTAAAAAAATAAGCAACAATATTAAAAATAGTAAAAATCCATTCTAAGCAACAGTAAGTAAAGTGTTGGACTTCTGAGTGGTTATATTTAATATTCCCACTCCAGTCTAAGCAACATTAGGGAAAGTATTGGACTTCAGAGTGGGTAGACATACTTTTCCCATTGTAGTCTAAGGGGCCGATTCCGATCTCGGTCGGAGGCGCACTCAATACCATTCGGTCGGGAAAAAGCCATGCGAAAGCCAGTTTCCCGACCGATCCGTACAGCACACCGAACGAGCAAGTACGATGCGCACAACAGCAAAAATTCCGGCCGAGCCGTACTCACCCAAACCAGGTCCTGTTCTCCGACCGAGGCGAATCCGGAAACGCCGAATCGAGTCGCACGGAAGGGAAAATGCAGCCCCGTCCGGCCGGACAAGTACGATGCGCTTTCCGTACGCGCCGAACCCGTCGCTACGCACGGCACGTCAAAGCATCCGGGAGAGGCGCACATAAGCTCCGAATCGCGCCACAACACGATCCACGGCTACGAGACGAACACAGCACAGACGAGGACGACGCGAAGCGACGAGGACGAAGCGAAGCGACGAGGACGAAGCCAAGCGACGAGGACGACGCGAAGCAACGAGAAGGACGAACGACACGAACCAACCATGAATCCCTTCGTCCCGATCATACCAATATTCTACATCTACTACCGGAACAGGCACGGACGCGTACGGCGCAGAAGGTAAGTCAGACACCAACCACAAAACACATACAACACGTACACGACACATCACACACATACACTGGGAATCTGAATATACTTGCAACAGCAGCACCATAGGGGCGGGATGCCCATCACCAATGCCACATATGCACACAGGGGCCTGAATGCGCGCCACCACCCCAACCCAGGGGGGCTGGATGCCAACCACCCTCAACCAGGGGGGCAGGATGCCTACCACTACTACCACCCTCACCCAGGGGGGCAGGATGCCTACCACTACTACCACCCTTAGCCAGGGTGGCAGGATGCCTACCACTACTACCACCCTTAGCCAGGGGGCAGGATGCCTACCACTACTACCACCCTTAGCCAGGGGGCAGGATGCCCACCACTACTACCACCCTTAGCCAGGGGGGCTGGATGCCTACCACTACTACCACCCTTAGCCAGGGGGCAGGATGCCCACCACTACTACCACCCTCACCCAGGGGGGCTGGATGCCTACCACTACTACCACCCTCACCCAGGGGTGGCAGGATGCCTACCACTACTACCACCCTTAGCCAGGGTGGCAGGATGCCTACCACTACTACCACCCTTAGCCAGGGGGCAGGATGCCTACCACTACTACCACCCCAACCCAGGGGCGGCTGGATGCCTACCACTACTACCACCCTTAGCCAGGGGGGCTGGATGCCTACCACTACTACCACCCTTAGCCAGGGGGCAGGATGCCCACCACTACTACCACCCTCACCCAGGGGGGCAGGATGCCTACCACTACTACCACCCTTAGCCAGGGTGGCAGGATGCCTACCACTACTACCACCCTTAGCCAGGGGGCAGGATGCCTACCACTACTACCACCCTTAGCCAGGGGGGCAGGATGCCCACCACTACTACCACCCTTAGCCAGGGGGGCTGGATGCCTACCACTACTACCACCCTTAGCCAGGGGGCAGGATGCCCACCACTACTACCACCCTCACCCAGGGGGGCTGGATGCCTACCACTACTACCACCCTCACCCAGGGGGGCAGGATGCCTACCACTACTACCACCCTCACCCAGGGGGGCAGGATGCCTACCACTACTACCACCCTTAGCCAGGGGGCTGGATGCCTACCACTACTACCACCCTCACCCAGGGGGGCAGGATGCCTACCACTACTACCACCCTTAGCCAGGGGGGCTGGATGCCTACCACTACTACCACCCCAACCCAGGGGGGCTGGATGCCTACCACTACTACCACCCTTAGCCAGGGGGCAGGATGCCCACCACTACTACCACCCTCACCCACGGGGGGCAGGATGCCTACCACTACTACCACCCTTAGCCAGGGTGGCAGGATGCCTACCACTACTACCACCCTTAGCCAGGGGGCAGGATGCCTACCACTACTACCACCCCAACCCAGGGGGGCTGGATGCCTACCACTACTACCACCCTTAGCCAGGGGGGCTGGATGCCTACCACTACTACCACCCTTAGCCAGGGGGCAGGATGCCTACCACTACTACCACCCCAACCCAGGGGGGCTGGATGCCTACCACTACTACCACCCTTAGCCAGGGGGGGCTGGATGCCTACCACTACTACCACCCCCACTCATAGGATGGACAATGCATGACACAACAAGCACACCACAACCTAGGGAATGCAAGATTAAGACATCCCCCCACCACCATGACAAGCGTGTGTAGGCTGTGTCAAATGCCTACAACACCGAACATGACTTTCAACATACAATGTGACCCCTAGCACATGTGCCACACATATATGTGTGTGGCACCCACAATGCAAGCAGCCCATGACCATTGTGGCAATGGGGCCTAAACCCCCATCATCACAGTGACCAAAAGGTAAGTGTGGGGTCCATAGCTGAAGCACATTTTGACCATTGTGGCAATGGGGTCTAAACCCCCATCATCACAGTGACCAAAAGGCAAGTGTGGGGTCCATAGCTGAAGCACATTTTGACCATTGTGGCAATGGGGTCTACACCCTCATCATCACAGTGACCAAAAGGTAATTGTTGACAAAGAAAGAGCTGCAACTGCCAAACTGCATGGATCATTCCTGCTCACAGAACCAAAAACTCATCTGTGGCAAAGTAGTGTATGTGTCCCATTGCAACATAAATTGGGGGAGCCAAATACTGCAGTGCAAATGAAACATTCCTTTGGCCATGTGCAGACAAACAACACCCATGGGGGCTGAGACCGTCAACAGTCATCAATGACACAATGACAGAAGTGACCATCAGAATGCAGAACCACATATTTGCACCAATGGGCACACAAATGCAGATACCCTGTGGAGACAGCAGATGTGAGGTGAACAGATACCATACCATGGCAGCAATGGGACACACAAACCATGATCACTGTGCTGACCGATGACCTAGGAGTCCCAGGGACAGCAGGGGAAACACACCAAACAACATACAGCCAATGGCACACCCAAGATATGCCAATGCAGTGGTGCAGATGCACAAACACAAACAGGCAGACCAACACTGTCATCATACACAGCAGGTGAGGGGTGGGGGTGCCAGTGTCCCCAGGCAACCACACAACACATGAGGAGAGCTGAATACCAATCATACAGATGTGCATACACTGCCACACTAAGGTAACTCATGGATCCAAATCCCCTATGTGGGCAAGCAGGCATTGTCAGGTGAGAGGGAGCACAAAACACACATGTCACACAGGCACGTAGGAACAACAACTGACACAGCAAGTCACAGACACACCACAGCACCACCCCCAGGGCCCCCACAATGTGGTGACCCTGGGCTGAATAAAAATACCACTGTGATGACAAAGCTAAATGTCGTTCACACTATGAACCACAGTCAGGTGTCCTGAGCAACAAACTACCATCACACCTACACAAGCACAAATCAATCAGCATGGCCAGTAAGCCAAGGCCAACATGGAGGCAGGGGCCTAGCCGGGCAACAACTCTCATCTGCACACACTCAACACCACACCCCTCGACCTCCAACAATGTGCAGCAGTGAAGTACACATGCACTGGTGACATTGCACATGCACCCATGACTATTCCAGGGTGGTGGGTGGGAACCAAGGTGTAGAAACACATCACACATGGACACTCAACAAGACTCCTGAATGTCTGACACACTGCACACTACGCTGTACATGGACATGACGGCAATACCACACCGACCAATGGGATCCCAGCCACAGTCACACACCAATGAAGAAGCCAAGGTCACCCACAAAGAACACACATAGACAACTTCCAACATTGCAGCTCTGACCCTGAGGAGTGGCAGCAGTCACACACACAACATGTCACAATCACTGAAAGATAACACAAACTGGAAATCACATGACAGGGGCAAACAACAAGTGCCAAGGGGAAACCTGACTGTGACCCATCTGCGTCTGCACACAAACTCAGCCCTGACAGCAAACACACCTATGGGTGACACCCTGATGACCAGTAATGTGCCATGCACCCACATCACAGAGAACACAGGGAGAAGACTTTGGGGGAACATAGCTCAAGTCAGCAAGCATCACAAACAGGTACAACACTAGGGATCACAGCATGCGCAGATGAATGGAAGTGAACACACAGACATGCACATACAACACACACCTTGGGTGCAGGCAATGTCACACGTGTACACACTGCCATGAGGGGACTCCACTCCTGTGTGAGGAAAGCTGTGCCATATGTTGCCTCAGTAGGGCCCCATCATGTCAGCTGAGCACTTGGTCACACAATCAACAATTAGCACCAAATGAGGGCTCCCATCACATCAGCCTGGTCATGGATGTGCCAACGGAATCATCAGCACAGATCCAACACACTTGTATAGCAATGTTGCACTGACTACACGGATGAGTCCCTCCCCATTGATGCCCAAACCTGCATGTCCACTGGAGATGGCAACACGGTCAGGGAAGTAGACAAATGCAACGATGGCAGGCACAACAGATGTGCAGGGGTGGAAGCCACAGATATGAAATTGCCAATGTAAGTAGGAAACCCATTGCCAAATACTGAACACATGACACCCTCAGATGCTGCTATTGATGACATGGATACACCACATGATAGGACACATTCCCCCTGGACCACATGGGTTCCTGCACAGTAACACTTCATAATCATGAGACCAGATATCACCATCACTGCAGCAAGGGCATGGTTAGCTGCACCAACAACATGTACATCTGAAGCATGAGCACTAGAGAAAAGAAAGTTGCTTTATTCAGCATATGTGTTGAGGCCAAACGAAGTCCTGAAAAAGAGCAAAGGCCAATGGCCAGTCCATTGTCAAAGTTCAAACAGGGTGACACTGGCAGATGTCACCCTACGCATGCCTGCACAATACCAGGGACAATCCACTAGGAGGGGCAACCGGGGGGCAGGCCAGGCACCGCAGGGACAGGATCAGGGCTCACCAGGGGGAGTCAGGGAAGGGGTGGTGGGTGCAGGAGAGCCACTGACAACTGCAGTGGAGGTGTCTGACATGGTGTGTGCCGGCACAACTGGGGGCATGACACAGATGTCGTGGGTGCCGGCACAACTGCAGTGGACCCTGCAGATGGGGTGGACAGGTCCGCCACTGCAGTGCCCAAGTCAGACAGGGCGGTAGTGGACTCCACTGCAGTGCCTACCTCCAGGGGAGGAGAATGGGGAACAGGCAAGGTGGGTTGGACAGAGGGGGGGACACCCTCACCACATCAGTGGCACAGACAAGCGCAGCGGGGGGTGTGGTGCTGGGAGAGCAAGTGGCAGGGGGAGAAGGCCGGAGCATCTTGGGGATGGTATATCTGTGGGTGGGGGAACCTGGGGCAGGGTGTGGTGGGGGCACCTGTGCAGTGGGGGCCTGAGGGATGGAGGACGGAGACCTTGTGCCTGAGCTGCAGGGTGGTGGCGGGGTCTTGCTCTTAGCACTCCGGGGGACTTGCGGGTGGGGGCCTCAGTCCGTCTGCGCCTGGGGGAGGGTGTCCGGGGGCGAGGGGCACTCTGCTCCGTGTGGGTGGGCTTCCTCTTCCCCCGGGATGCTGGAGCAGCTTCATCGGTGGGGAAGAGGCCGAGGTCACAGAGGAAGAGCTGCTGTGACTTTGGGGTTGCAGGTGAGGCAAGGGAGGGTGCTTTGGAGGGAGAGGGAACTGAGGACTGCGCAGTGCATGTGGATGCGTGTGTGTGTTCCAGGGCCCCATCCCCTGTGAGTCTGGCTTCAGTCCCCTGAATGTGCGTGCGTGTGCGTTTTGTCATTGGCGTGTGTGTCAGTGTGCTGGATGTGTGTGTGCTGGTGTGTGCCTGTGCCAGTGTGTGTGTGCCTGGGATGGGTAAGGTGCTGGGGAGTGTGGATGGAGCAGAGGCAGGAGGGGTGAGGGACCGTTTGAGGAGGGACACTGCTGCCGTCAGGGAGGAGTCCATGGACCTATTGCCCCTCTGTAGGTCAGACATGCCCGATGAGATGCCCTCCATGAACGACACCAGCTGAGTCAACAGCGCGGTGTGCGCATGGAGGACACTCAGCATGGCTGTCTGCCCTACATGGAGCTGGCGAAGGAGGTACACAGACTCCTCACTCAGGGCAGCAGGGGACACAGGGGCAGGGGTGCGGTGCCTGGCCCAAAGGAGACACGCTCCCGGACATGGGAGCCTCCACGGACCTGGGGAATGGGAGCCGATGGGAGGGCGGTGGTGGTGCTGGTGGTGGCGGGGACAGCAACACTAGCTGGGGTGTGGTGGCTGCTGACACCCGCCTCCACAAGGGAGTCATCCTCCGAGTTGCTCTGGTCCTCAGCTGAGGTGGATGCTGCTGAGGACTCCTCGGTGTGGCTCCCCTCGCCCTCCGTGCCACTGGGTCCCTCCGACCACTCCTCGGCTGCTGACCCAGTCTGGCTCTCTGGCTCCTCCTGGTCCGTGGAGCTGTCCCCTTCCGTGGCCGTGGATGTATCTGCAAACAATGGGGAAACAGACAGACATCAGTCACCTGCACCAAACGCACACACCACTGTGAGCACAGCACATTACAGAGCAAGCCCTGGCATCATTAGTTGTACATTGCTAAAAGTGCCCTAATTGAACAGGAGAAGTCAATTGTCAGTCTGATGCCAAGCATGGCACTCACATCCCACATGGCCTTGCACCCATCTGTCTGGTGTCTGTTGGATTGCAACACCCCAGTGTTGACACATGCACCAAGTACACAGTAGTTGGACAGTGCAGAGGACACGGTGTGGACACATCACAGCTCTTGCCACTGAGTCAGTACAGGTTCACGGATGTAAGGGATGCCCAGAGTCAAATAGGAAATGCATGTGATGCATTCCAGCGACAGACACCATGATGCACCCATGTCCTGATAGCCAGCGCCACTATGGTGTGCATGTAGCACATGTCACTCCCCTGCAGGATCACCAATCAGTAGACACATGCCATGGCGGAGGCATGACTGCAAAGTCATACATCACTGTCTCAGTGATGTATGACTTTGCAGCCAGACAACAACACTCTGCACTGTGTCACAATAGTAGGTCATGGGGAATGCAAGTCCTGGAGCTGCACAAGTGCACATGTACATCCCCCCACAACACATCCTCTTAACCCTCATCTGTCCAGGTCATACCTATTGGACATATGGGAGACCTGTGACACTACCCTCTGAACCTGAGCCCCTCACACTCTGCTGTGCATGGGGAACAGCTGCCTGAACTTCACATTTACATGCCCCAGTCTGCATGGGCAGCTGATCAGACACCTATGTGTCACACAAGTATCGTCTCCTATGGTCACATCTCCAGTGGCATGCTGAGCCCCTACCAAGAAACTCCACAGCAGTCCTGGCGACTAATCCACAGCACACTGACACAGAGGCAGACACCTGAGGGGTCAAATCACTGTGCACAATGTGTCCTCTGATACACGGGAGTGGGAGTACAGAGTGTATTGTATGGCCTGGAGTAGGCATGACTGTCCAGCCCCACATGAATGAGGGATGAGCCCTGGACTGTAGGCAGCTGGCTAAGTATGTGTGACACACGTCATATACATACTCCTGGGGCCCAAACATTGTTCCCACCCGCAGCATGGGTGTGTGCCAGGTACCCCAGCCACATGTGGTGGATCAGCTCAGCAATTGGACCACAGATCAAAGTAACACGCTGAATACATGTCAGAATACAGGCATTGTGTAAGCAATGGACCCACCCATGATGCCCACCACAGAGTCAGGGAAACAGATGCTGTCTCCCACCTTGAGTCAAGCAAACTGCAAGGACACAGTCCTAAGTGACAGAATTCCCTGCATGTAAGGGCCACACCTGGGTATCAGATGAGGAGTGGGCAGTGCACAATAGAGGGACATGGCTCCTGGACAACATGACTGCTGTACTGTGGCAGTTCAACCTGGCCCGAGGAGGGCACATAACATGTTAGACAGAGTACACAGTGCAGTCTTTGACTCACCCCCTCCTTGCTGCTCTCTGGCCTTCAGCTGCCCATCCAGGTCTGGAAAGACCACCGCCAGGATCCTGAGCATGTGGGGGTCAGGGTCCGTGTTCCGCCCCTCCTGCGAGGAGGCGACAGCTTCAGCTGGACCCGTGCAATCCTCCGGGTCCAGCCCCGAAGGTCCTGCCACCTCTTTTGGCAGTTGCGGATCCGGCGCTTGTAGACCCCCACGGACCGGACAGCCCGGACGATGTCCTTCCATATCTCATGCTTCCGATGGGCAGAAGCCTGTCAGGATGACAAAGTGATAAGGCCATTATTACACATGCAACATATCCGTGCATGACACAGTTGCATATACATGTCGCAATCACAGGGGCACATGGTGTACCCAGGCAGTGCACGGCTGCCCATGGACAGTTTTCCAGAAGTCACTACATGGTATCATAGCATGGGGAGTAAAACCCTGTTCAGAAGCACTGTCACTGCACCATACCTGTCCAGTGCAAGTCACTACACACTATGGGGGGTGACAACTACTCAGTGAGCCTGCTAGCCAGTGGTGTGCTGACTCTCAGCCTTGCTAGTCAGACAAAATGCACATTCAGAAAGGCAGTGCACAGAACACTCACCTGCTCCCCTGGTGTCCCATACAGCTTGCTGTACTGTGGAAGTAGGCTGTCCAGCAGGGCCTGGTTCTCTTCAAGGCTGAAGGCTGGGGCTCTCTCCACAGTACGTGCCATTGCAGGGTCCAGAGGGGCAGAGACAGCAGCAGTGCAGTGGCAGATGTCGTCCTGGAGCATGTAGTGCAGGCAAGTGGGCTCTCAGGGGAACATGCAGCAATATATATGTGCTGGAGAGGCAGATACTGTCCCTTGTGTCCAAAGTGATAGGTCCAAGTCGTTTGCATCTTCTGAATCTGGCCAATCCATGGAATAGCAGCACCAAAACACGCCCACAGCATCCTTCAAAATTTCAACTTCATGACATACATGATTTTGCAACATTGTTGTGGGTGACCAACTGATTTTCCAGCAACCGACTCGTTCGAATATTCGAAAACGCGTCCGTTGCCAGGCAAGCCCATTGTCAATGGGTGCGCACCGATCGGTCCATTGAGGTACAACGCGCACAGGGGTACAACGCGTACCCGCACACATTGAATGCAATGGGCCGGCCGGAGGCACCGATCGGTCCATTGCAGTACAACGCGCACAGGGGTACAACGCGTACCCGCACACATTGAATGCAATGGGCCGGCCGGAGGCACCGATCGGTCCATTGCAGTACAACGCGCACAGGGGTACAACGCGTACCCGCACACATTGAAAGCAATGGGCCGGCCGGAGGCACCGATCGGTCCATTGCAGTACAACGCGCACAGGGGTACAACGCGTACCCGCACACATTGAAAGCAATGGGCCGGCCGGAGGCACCGATCGGTCCATTGCTGTTCAACGCATCACTGTACATGTGACTGGCATATGTCAGCATGCCTGTCTCAGATGGACATATGCCAGCCACAGATAGCTCCCAGGGAGTGAGGGGCACACCTACATCACGACAGCCTGTCCAAACCTTATCATAAGGCATGTAAGGCTGCATTTCCTATTGTGTGTATGTTGGTGTACATGTTGTCCTGTGGGTGTCACCTGTGGGCAGCCACCCCCAGGCTGTGCACGTGTTAATGGGGACAGGATCCTGGGTGTTACGTGTACGTGACCACTGTGATGTGCAACTGTTCATATCTGTGCATGTGCCATGGTCACATTTCACAGTGGTGTTTGTGTATGTCATGTCACATACCCCGTGAGTCCCATGTGGGACGGTATGTTTGAGCCAGGGTGTCCCAGTGGCACAATAGTGATGGCCCTCCACAGTCTTTGTGCATGTAGTGTTTACAATGTCTCTGATTTCATGTGCACAATGGGAGACAGTCTCCACATCCACGTTGTGTGTGCATGGACTCTGATGTTGTGCGTGTGTGTCACAGACGTCCATGGCTCTCCTGCCATGGCAAGTGTGGCCACTACCTGTGGGGGTCATGTTTGTTTTGTTGTGGTGTACACATGATACTCCAGGTGATGCCAGTGTCCATGTGGCATTACAGGGTCCCTGGGAATGTGCCTGTCGTTGAGCTGTGGTGCCTGGGGCACATCTGTCCTCACATGTCACTGGGGGGTGACTGTGACACAGCATCATGATATCCAATGGGCCAACCTGGGACAAATTGATGCCACCTGTAGGACCGTGTTGACAGATGTTGGCCATGTATGTACCATACATGTCGTTCCGGTACTGCACACTTCATGTAGTTGTGCCTCATGATGATGTATGTTGGGATCTTGAGTGTGTTCAATGCCGCATATGTGGGGTGACTGACGATCTTGCTTACTTCTCCTCTGCACTGCAGGGCTCCTGCTGTCCATCGGCCATTCCCAGACCTGGCAACGATGGTGGAACGGGACAGCATCCGACGGTACCGCTTCACCAGGCAGCTGATTGAGGATTTGGCAGTGCAGTTGTCCCCACATTTGCAGCCTGGCCGGCCGTATCCTACAGCGCTGACCCCCAAGGTGAAGGTGATGGCAGCCCTACACTTCTTTGCCACCGGTACCTTCCAACATACTGTGGCGTCTGCTGGTGGGATGTCACAGACCATGTTCAGCCGTGTGCTCCGCGATTTCTTGGCGGCAATGTTGCTCTTCCTGAACCGGTACATCTATTTCCCTAGACTGCGACGACTCACTGACGTGAAGAGTGACTTTTATGCCCTGGGGAGGATGCCGCATGTCATTGGCTCCATTGATGGGACACATGTGGCTTTGGTACCACCACAGGCCCAGGAGCAGGCCTACAGGAACCGCAAGCACTACCACTCGGTCAATGCACTGGTGGTGTGTCTTGCAGACATGACCATCACACACGTGTGTGCCCGTTTCCCTGGTTCAGCACACGATGCCTTTGTGATGAGGAGTAGTCGCATCCCCAGGTTGATGGCACAGATGCAGAACCAGCGTGCCTGGCTTGTCGGTGTGTACTGACTTTGTGCCATTGTGTGTGATCTGATCTGTAGTATTCCGCCCACTTTTCCAAGTCAGCTGATGTGCACTTGTCTGTCCGTAGGTGACTCGGGATACCCCAACATGCCGTGGTTGCTGACACCCCTCAGGAACCCTGTGACACCTGCCCAGATGCGCTACAATGAGGCACATGGTCGGACCAGGAGAGTGATTGAGCGGACCTTTGGTCTCCTGAAGAGCCGCTTCCGCTGCCTGGACAAGACCGGAGGGTCCCTCCCATATGCCCCTGCGAAAGTGTGCAAGATTATCATCGTCTGCTGCATGCTCCACAACCTGGCAGTGCGGAAGGAGTTGCCTCTCATCCAGGATGACGATGACCAACATCCGCCACCTGTGGAGGATCCTGGCCTGGACCACGATGCCAGTGACGATGATGATGATGATGGTGATGGTGATGTCCGCACACAGCTCATCACCAACTTCTTTAGCTGAATGTGAGTATCCTGAGGTGTCATGTCAATGATGTGAGTTGGCATGATGTGTGGGTGGTGCTCTGGTGCTGTTGGAGTGTGTCCATGGGCTACTTGACTGGATGTGTGTTGCGATGTGTGGTGACAGGTGGGCTGTACTCCCCAACAGTGTTGACATGCTAACTTGGTTCTGGGTGGGTATCTTGTAACATGTATTGTGCATGAGTTTTGCTGTTCTGTCCTGTACTCCATTGCTTTTGACTGTGTGTCATTTCTGTCCTTCACAGGGTACTTTCAGATTCGTTTGGTCAACTGTGTCCACCGACAACGTGATTGCACATCCAGGCTGGTAGCTGTTGTGTCCCTACAGGTGATGTGCGCCACACCCATGGACTTCCTTCTGTCTACAGTTGTTGACTGTGTGCCCGCTACCAGGTGGGGTTACCTTGCATCTGTAGTGGTTACGGCATGTTGCTACTGTGTAATAAACCTGTGCTTCACTTAGTGATGTGCGTTGTCTGTGGTCACACATTTGACTGCCATTTGCTTACTGCACCTGTGGGCTACTTGACTACAACTGGGAATGGGTGTGGTGTCTGTGCATTGCACCGTCTTCCCTGGCAACATCAGTGTAGGCAATGAGTCAGATGGCCTAGGTGTGTATGTGTTGTGTAGCCCTGGTGGTGTGTCTCCCTCATATGTGTCACGTTGCCTGTACTCACATGCCTGTGTTGTCCTTGCTGTTGCAGTTCGCATACACAGTGTAATTTTGTTGTTCATCATCCCCATAACAGTACCCACGTTGGAATCACGACAGAGGCAAGTATGGTGTATTATTGTGTTTATTGTGATACATCTGTGATAATAGTGCATAGGATGGATTGTGCTGTACATGAATCTTGCAATCCCAAGTTCCTAGATGAATAGAAAGTCCAGGTAGACAGGATCCCCAGTATCGGGGCCACAGTTGTCTGACACATTGTTCCAACTTGTACTCCCCATGCAATGTGTGGGAGTAGTGTTGCCATCAACAGGGTGAACAGTCTGTGCACAAAGGCGAAAATCCAGAACAGGTTCAGGCTTCCTGGGAGTTGCGCTTGGCCATCAGCCTCTCACTTTCCCCTCCTCGGACGACCCCTCTTCTTGGGGGGGGCCCTCAAGTGCAGGCTGCTGCGGTGCAGGGGACTCTCCGCCAGAGTCCTCCTCCCTCCCTGTGGCAGTTGCAGTTTGTTCGGTACCAGATGTTGTTGGCACACAGGGAGGTGTGGACTGGTTGCTGTTCATCTGGCGGAGGCATTGTAAAATGTCCCTGTGCACCGCCGTCATCTCATGTAGTACATCCCACTTGGACTCCACGCGGGTCATGTGGGAGTCCACACGTGACATGTGGGAGTCCACACGTGACATGTGTGACTCCACATGGGACATGTGGGAGTCCAAGCGGGCATGATGGGCAGCCTGCTGCTGTTTGATGTCTCTGAGGAGCCCCACTACCTGGCTGAGCTCTCCGGTGCTGGACTGGTACGCATCAGCTATGCGTACCAGTTGTGGGTCTTCATGCACACCAGCAACGTCTGCAAGCAGCGACCTCTGTCTCCCACCCCTCCCACCACCCCTGCTGACATGTGCAGTGTGTGCAGTTGCACGCACAGATAACCCTGGTCCACCTTGGGGGTTGGTGGTGGTGGTGGTGTCCATGGCCCCAGGTTGGTCCAGGGTCACTGCGCTGGTGTTGTTCCTTATTCTGTCCATGTCGGCAGGGATGGTATTCGTGGTGACAGTCGTTGGAGGGGTGGGTGCAGGGGGTGCAGCTGGTGGACCTGCTGGTGCTGCAGCTGGTGGTCCTGCTGGTGCAGCATGTTGACTTGCACCGGATGTGCCAGGTTGTTCTTCATCGTCCGAGGAGGACAGAGGCTGTACGACGCCAGTGAGCTCGGCATCCTCTTGAGCCTGGGACTGGGACTCCTCAGCGTCTGCTGCTGTGTCCCTATCATCACCTGTTTTTGGGAGACACAAACAATGTATGTCATGTTTCTGCAGGCATCAGTGGTTGACACACCTGACAGTTGTGACTGTGCCTCGGGGTGCGGGCCTGTACATTGTATTGTCCTAAGTCGTCACAGTCAGGGGTTGATATTGGTGTGGCACATTGTCCTGCATTATTTGGGCATTTCTATGTATTCTCTGGGGTGTGAACATGGTCTGCATTGATTGTGTTTGGTTGACAGCCAGACCTCCTTCCCACCCACCCACCCACCCAGTCAGTTATCCCACCATGGAACGTGCTTGCATTGCAGGGAGTGTAAGTTGTCTCTCAGGATGTCAGTCAGAGGTGTCCTGCTGTTTGTTGGTGCACAGTTGGCAGCAGGGCCTTGTGCTCCCCGCAGCAGTAGCCAGTGTCAGCCATCTTGTGAGTCCTTCTCCACTCCCTGTGATGTGAGCATGGTTCAGGGTGGTGTTGATGGGCCAGTTGTGAGGCTGAGCAATGTCTGTGACTACGACTCCCATCATGCTATTGCCTCCACCCCCTTCCCAGCATGCCCATGCTTCCTTCCTTTGACTCTGCTTCCCTGTGGGGTGGGCTGGCTGTGCTGACAGGATGGCTGGGAGTGTTGTCCTGGCAGTTGTTTGGCTAAGAGTCCCAAGAGTGTCCCTGTGCTTCACACAACATAACCCAGGGTGGTGGTGCTTTGTGGGATCTTGTGTTAGGATGGAGGGCATTGCATTCTACCAGGTGGGTACTGTGGAGTTTGTGTTGGGGGGGGGTGTGAGGGGAGGTGCTGGTGACTATGGTCAGTGCTGCAAGTCCCCCTTCCCACCCAGCCAGCCGGATATCCCACCATGGAACGTGCTTGCATTGCAGGGAGTGTAAGTTGTCTCTCAGGATGTCAGTCAGTGGTGTCCTGCTGTTTGTTGGTGCACAGTTGGCAGCAGGGCCTTGTGCTCCCCACAGCAGTAGCCAGTGTCAGCCATCTTGTGAGTCCTTCTCCACTCCCTGTGATGTGAGCATGGTTCAGGGTGGTGTTGATGGGCCAGTTGTGAGGCTGAGCAATGTCTGTGACTACGACTCCCATCATGCTATTGCCTCCACCCCCTTCCCAGCATGCCCATGCTTCCTTCCTTTTGACTCTGCTTCCCTGTGGGGTGGGCTGGCTGTGCTGACAGGATGGCTGGGAGTGTTGTCCTGGCAGTTGTTTGGCTAAGAGTCCCAAGAGTGTCCCTGTGCTTCACACAACATAACCCAGGGTGGTGGTGCTTTGTGGGATCTTGTGTTAGGATGGAGGGCATTGCATTCTACCAGGTGGGTACTGTGGAGTTTGTGTTGGGGGGGGGGTGTGAGGGGAGGTGCTGGTGACTATGGTCAGTGCTGCAAGTCCCCCTTCCCACCCAGCCAGCCGGATATCCCACCATGGAACGTGCTTGCATTGCAGGGAGTGGAAGTTGTCTCTCAGGATGTCAGTCAGTGGTGTCCTGCTGTTGGTTGATGTGCAGTTCCCAGCATGCCCTTGTGCTCCCCACGACACAGCAACAGTGTCAGACATCTTTGATGGGCCTTTCTACTCTCTGTGGGATGTGCATGCGTGAGTGTGAGCTTGCTGGGCCATGTGGTGGGGGATGTAGAGCTGTGACTACGACTCCCATCATGCTATTGCCTCCACCCCCTTCCCAGCATGCCCATGCTTCCTTCCTTTTGACTCTGCTTCCCTGTGGGGTGGGCTGGCTGTGCTGACAGGATGGCTGGGAGTGTTGTCCTGGCAGTTGTTTGGCTAAGAGTCCCAAGAGTGTCCCTGTGCTTCACACAACATAACCCAGGGTGGTGGTGCTTTGTGGGATCTTGTGTTAGGATGGAGGGCATTGCATTCTACCAGGTGGGTACTGTGGAGTTTGTGTTGGGGGGGGTGAGGGGAGGTGCTGGTGACTATGGTCAGTGCTGCAAGTCCCCCTTCCCACCCAGCCAGCCGGATATCCCACCATGGAACGTGCTTGCATTGCAGGGAGTGTAAGTTGTCTCTCAGGATGTCAGTCAGTGGTGTCCTGCTGTTTGTTGGTGCACAGTTGGCAGCAGGGCCTTGTGCTCCCCACAGCAGTAGCCAGTGTCAGCCATCTTGTGAGTCCTTCTCCACTCCCTGTGATGTGAGCATGGTTCAGGGTGGTGTTGATGGGACAGTTGTGAGGCTGAGCAATGTCTGTGACTACGACTCCCATCATGCTATTGCCTCCACCCCCCTTCCCAGCATGCCCATGCTTCCTTCCTTTTGACTCTGCTTCCCTGTGGGGTGGGCTGGCTGTGCTGACAGGATGGCTGGGAGTGTTGTCCTGGCAGTTGTTTGGCTAAGAGTCCCAAGAGTGTCCCTGTGCTTCACACAACATAACCCAGGGTGGTGGTGCTTTGTGGGATCTTGTGTTAGGATGGAGGGCATTGCATTCTACCAGGTGGGTACTGTGGAGTTTGTGTTGGGGGGGTGTGAGGGGAGGTGCTGGTGACTATGGTCAGTGCTGCAAGTCCCCCTTCCCACCCAGCCAGCCAGCCAGATATCCCACCATGGAACGTGCTTGCATTGCAGGGAGTGTAAGTTGTCTCTCAGGATGTCAGTCAGTGGTGTCCTGCTGTTTGTTGGTGCACAGTTGGCAGCAGAGCCTTGTGCTCCCCACAGCAGTAGCCAGTGTCAGCCATCTTGTGAGTCCTTCTCCACTCCCTGTGATGTGAGCATGGTTCAGGGTGGTGTTGATGGGACAGTTGTGGGGGGGGGCAATATGTGTGAGTGCGACTCCCATGATGCTATTGGCTACACTGACTTGGCCAGCATACACAGAATTCCTTCCTTTGAGTGGTCTTCACTGTGTGTTGGTGTTGTTGTGGTGGCTACATGTGTGGATGTGTGTGTTAGTTCTATTTGTGCCACTGCCTAGCTGTAGTTGTGGTTGTGTTTGTACATGTGTTGGCACAGTTGGATGTGACTTTTTTGATGGCATGTGTTGTGTTTATCTGACTGACATACACATTTTGGGATGATTCTGTTCTAGTTGCTGTGTAATTGCTATGAGTGCATGGTTTGACTCTCCCCTTGACAGTGATGTGTGTGTTTTGTGGCAGTTTATTGTGTACATTTGTTGTGTACTCACCAGGCTCTGGGATGTCCTCTAGTCCATATACGCTCACTGGCGGAAGGATGGCCCGCACCTTCTCCTCCCAGGGCCTGAGGTATACTGGCTTGGCAGGAGGGCCACTGCCGGTCTGTTGGCTGTTGCTGTAGTCTATCTTCAGCAGGTCCCGTACCCTCCTGCGCACGTCATACCACCTGTTCTGGATGTCGCTCTTTGTGCGCCGACATGGTGATTGGGCGTTCACCCTGTTGATGATCCTCTCCCACATCTTGGTTTTCTGCGACATGGGGGTCTGTTGGACCAGAGTGCCAAACAGCTGTGGCTCCACCCTGAGGATCTCGTCTACCAGGACTTCCAATTCACAATCTAGGAACTTGGGATTCTTCTTGGGGGCATGGTGATGGGTGGTGATGGTGAGTGATGTGTGTGTTGGTGTGCAGGTGAGGGTGTGTGAGTGTGTGTTTTGCTGGGTGTATGTGAGGTAGGTATTTGTTGGTGTGCTGCTGGTGTGTGGCTTGTGTGAGGGATGAGCTGTGGGTGTGTGGTTGCTTTCTCTTGGGTGCTGGCAGTGAAATGGCATTTGCAAAGGCTCATGGTAGTGATTTGTGTCCTTTATATAGGTGGAGTTGTGGGTGTGTCTTTGTTCTCTGTCCCCACCCCCCCAGTATTTATTGGCTTGGTAATTGCTTGTTTGGCCTTTTTTGGTTGATTTTTCCTTTGTGCTGTTTGTGTATGTTGGAAACGTTCTTGTGACCGAGTCGGACCCTGCATTGGTCTCGTACGGTGTTTTCCGTTTCGTTCACGCTGTGTTTGTGCAGTTTTGTATGCTGCGTACGCGTCGGTCGCGGTGTATTGTGTTGCTTCGGCTCGGTTTTGTATGCGTGTCGGTCGTACGGCTTGTCCTCCGTCCGACTCGGTCGTGTTTTTCGCGCCTTGCATCGTACTTTGCAGGTTGGAGTTGGCGGGTACGATTCGGTCGGATTTGTTCCGGGTGCGTGTCGGTCGGTTGGATTCGCGTGTTTTTCCGGCCGGATTGCTATTTTCCGAGCGGGTCGGTCGGTCGGCTTGGTTTCCTGACGTGTCGGTCGGATTTATCGCGGCTTGCATCGTACTTGGCGTGTCGGGCGCCACTGGTACGTGTCGGTCGGTATTTTTTCCGGATCCGAGTCGGTCGGTGCTTTTTCCGGCCCGAATCGGAATCGACCCCTAAGTAGCACTAGGGAAAGCATTGGACTTCGTAGGGGTTAGATATACTATTCCCACTTTAGTCTAAGCAATACTGGGGAAAGTGTTGGACATTTGAGAGGTTAGATTTACTATTCCCACTCCATTCTAAGCAAAAGTAGGAAAAGTGTTGGACTCCATAGGGGTTAGATTCACTATTCCCACTCCAGTCTATGCAACAGTAGATAAAGTGCTGGACTTTGAAAGGAATACATACAAGGATACAAGTCCTACTCATTTACTAAAAATATTTCCATAACTAATTAAAAAGTAATACATTATAGTACATAGAAAAAATAATCACTATTATTTAGTAAAAATAAGAAAACATTGTAAAATATAAAATGAAAATTTACAAAGACAAAATAAAATGAAAATAGCATTTCTTATAATAATATTCACTTGCCTAACTTCAAATAAATTGCAGAATTTTGAAATAAATACCAAATTATTTAATTTAAATTAATACTAAAATAAACAAGTATAATATAAAAACAAAACCATTCCACAGAAAAAATTCTCCAAAACACTTAACATCGAATTAAATAATGATTCAAATAAAACACAATAATTACAAAACAAAGTACAACAGTAACATTCTGCAAATTATTAATTAATCCATAACATTTATAAACAATAAATAAGATATTATAATGTTAATATCTTTCCACCCTACTCCCCTACAAAAATGTAATGCAGTTTTAAAAGTATATGCATAATAAACTTGTGAAAATTAAAATACCCATACAAATTAAACTCAGGAGTTAAACAAGATTCAAAATAATAAATAATTTACATAATTAATATTTAATTAAATATCTAATTAAAAAAAGAAAACCTTACATTTAAATTCATTTTATTTTAATTAACTTCCCACCCTCTTGCGCTACAATTCCAACAACCTGCTACTAAAATATAACTTAATATTACTAACAATAAAATTTAAATCTACATTAAAATTATTAAATGAAAATATAACAATTCAACAATTACCATGATAAATAATCAATTAAATAATTAATTTACAACAAAAAAACTAATTGCCATTACATTTCAATTCATTATAATTTAATTAACTTATCTTCAAAACCAACAACTCGCTAATACACTGTAAATAACTAATTCAATTTAAAAGTTACTAAAACACTTAAAACTGTTTTTTTTATAACTTTGGCACCATTTGAGGAACCTTCACAAAACATGTAAAAAATGTTCATTCACCTCAGCTCCTTCCTTGAAAGTTTCGGGGTGATCCGTCAAGCAAGGGACAAGGGGTGTCTCAAAACATGTTTTCCCCATGCAACTTCCCATAGGAATTTTAGATAGCAATACAGATAAAAATGGGTCAACACAATTACACCAAATGTGACAGAAAGCTTACTCAGGAAGCATGTTTATGTGGTCTGGGATAAATCTGTGCAGTCATTTTTGTGACATTAAGGATCAAATGTTAATTATATCTTGGTGTGCTTGAGCAATTTGATTAACAAACTGCAATATCAACAAAAATGTTATGGGCCACATTTTGAGTTAATAAAAAAAATGCCCTCGCTGTGCACACGCAAAGGCTATTACTCGGGGAGACTGGCCACCCGGGTGGGTTTTTCGCAGGGCCTGGCCGCACGCTAGGTACTGCGCCCTACACTCCACTGTGCACAGCTGAAGTATCCCTGGGTATAGAAATAAGGTCTGACATTACATAAAAAACACTAGAAATTCACTGAAAAAACAAAGATTAAATTAACTTTATGGTTAGGTGAATTTCTCAGTGACCATGTTAATGTTTTTTAATTAAAAAAATAAATAATAATAATTCAGCAGTTATAGATATACACTTTCTCTCAAAAACAAGCACTACAATATTCATTCCTACTAATAAAGAGTATTGTGAACTAATCTACTCCTTTTTACTATTCACGATCCCATGACAGTCCCACGATTTCGTAAAAATTATTTAAAAACAATATACATTTATTGTATTTACGGTACTTATCCCTTAGACACCTTCTTTCTAAAGTTAGAGGGACAGCTGCCTTTCCGCTGCCCCCTTATATAGAGTTTTTATTTCATTTCCACAACACCTCCAACTTTTCACAGTAAACAGTAATGGTGGCCATTTAATTTCTAACAGCGAGCAAATGAGAGCGCTCTCTGGACTACCGTGAGTGAGTGAAGGCTCACGGGAAAAACGGGCCTTTCAACCACTCACAGGGCTCCACTTTTAATTTTGCGCTCTCGCAGGTGGCCTGCGGGACTCTCGTGAATCCGACTGCCAAAATATACAATTAATTTTGGCCCTTAATTTCTCAAAATCTACTGAATGGAATTGTACCAAATCACAAAAGGCACAATCTTTGGACCAAGATCTAGCTTCCTGACGAATTTGGTGTAGTTCCGTTCAGCAGTTTTTTCTGCAGCCATGTCTAAAGAACTCTATGGAAATTGCAAGGGGATTTTACGTTTTGGGACCCCCATTTTTAACCGCTCTGCTTGATGGATCACCCAAAAACTTTCCAGGAAGGAGCTGAGGTGAATGAACTTTTTTGGGGAAAATTTTATGAAGATATGTCAAACGAGGCTGTGAAGGTGGCAACCCACCTGCAATTTTAAGAGGGGTGAGAGATCCCCTTGAGGGCAGGTGCACCTGCCTGCAAAGAGATGTCTAGGGGGTCCATAGGACCCCCTTCACCTCCTCCAAAAGCTGCCATCAGGGGGCACACTGACAGTGCACCCTCTTTTAGGTGGCACACTGTCAGTGCGCCTCCTGACAGCTTCTTTACTTTTGTGCACGCATCTGTAATATGGCGCAGAGGCAAAGAGATTCCCTCATTTCCATGGGGTCATGGCCCCATGCAAATGAGGCAACGCCCTCTGATGATAGTTCTGGCGCTTTGTGTGCCAGCGCTACCTGTATTACAGAAGGGGGCGCACAAGTGTCTGTGGCCCCTTCTGTAATACCAATGTGCCCTGGGGGTGTGCAAAGTGGGGGCATAATACAGCCCCTGGCGAATTTCCGTCATTTTTAGAGTTTAAAACTGAACATCTCACCTAACTATAATGTTCCTTTAAACCTTGTCTTTTTAGTGAATATATATATATATATATATATATATATATCTATATATATTCACTGAAAAAACCAAAGGTTACAAGGTCGTTATAGTTAGGCTGACATTTCACTCGTACAAAACCAGAGAAATTCAGCAGTTATAGTTAGCTGAGCTAACTATAACTCACGGCCCCGCAATGCACTGCTTATGACCTCACGTATTACATCACTCTTGACATGGTCACTGACATCACTGATAACATCACTCATGACATCTCAATTGAAAGGATTTTTTTTAAAGTTATTAACCTCTCAGTATATGACAGGATGCACGGGACGTGCTTACCTCTGAGTGCCAGTCCCACCCGTGGATACAGCATTCCAAAAAATGTTAACTTGCGCATCTTTAGGAGCAGAAGATGATGGCGACGAGCACAGAGTTTTGGTGCCAACAGAGAAAAGAGACTTCATGTCCTCAATGAATGTGCTACACTAAACACCTGAATAAAGACTAGAAGGAGCCAAAGAACCCTCAGAAGACTTACAAAGGGTGGTGGCCATCCTGAATGTTTAACGTTTATTATGGCACATTTTATCCTTGTGAGGTAATCGTGATACATAGTTGCTGCAGCTGGGACCTGCTATTCTCAAGTTTAGAATCCTCACAGTCTGTTATTCTTGAAAGAAGATGAAAGTTGATGAAAGGCATATCTGGAGTCAGGGAAGCACTTGCATAAAAGGAAATTGACTTTGCACTTGAACATTGATCCATAAGTCTTCCATTAGGATTACACACTCTTGCTTTGCACAAGCAGTCATCCATTATAGTTACCAACTCATCATTTGCCCTTTTTTGTTACACAAGGAGTCATCCATTAGAATTCAAACTTTATATTGCAGTTGGGTCTTTCTACAGGTGGGGTTTTAAACCTCATCCTGCACAGTTTTTATATCTTTATTAGAACACATGTTATATTAAGTTTTTATTTTGAAACAGTATATGATTGTTGGTTATTAGGCATACAATTGGAATTAAAGAATGCTTTTCATCTTACAGTTATCAACCAGTTGCATTAATCATGATCATAACGCTAGAGTGTTATCACATAATCTTGCAAAGTTAGTGCATCTTGAGACCATAGTACCCTTGCGGTAATGAATGGCAACGAACTTAAGGAATATAGATTTAGGGAGGTTTCAAGATTTTAGCCATGGAGTTGCTCCCCTCAAATTGGGATTACTGAGTCCAGGGAGTGGTCGGAAAACGGTAACAAAGAGACATAAACAGCAGTGGCTACCAGCAATCAGAAATGCACAAAGGTGGTATTCTCACATTTTTAAACACTCGTGTTAGTAATTGCAAGTTCAAAATAAAAAAAATATGGAATAATACATGCAAAACATACACAAATATTCATTGTTCTCCTATTTTCATGGTTGTCTTATTCCCCAATTTCTGGGGGTAAATCTGTAAATTGAGTGCAAAAACTAAGGAGGCAACCAGTACAAATATAATTTGCACCACGGACTTTTTGAACCCAAAGTTTGAGCTATATATTGTAAATGAGAACCTAAACGTATGTCGAAATCATACAAGTAGTCATTTCACCCTACTGAGGTATTCAGAATCACATACACTAAGAAAATCAAAAAATATTCCGATAGCACCGCAGAATTTTTAAGTGTCTGGTTTCTTTCTGCATTTTATCAATATATAGTGGGCATAAAATGCCCTTCTTGTCATTTGACTAGTACTTACTATAAACCCACTAGCATTACCAAATAAATAGTTCAAAATCCTATACCAAGATTATGTGAACTATAACCCTTCATTGGTGTAGACCGCCGAACCTCTGATATGACTCTGGTCCTCATATAGAGGCTTGCTGTGGCACATTTTGTGATAGCATTACTTCATTATTTTGTCATTTTCAGGTATGGTAAAACAAATATTTCATCTTATTACCAATTTAACACCCAAATACAGCAATAAGCAGTTGAAAGATGCCCAGTCAACTTCTGTGAAGGGCTTCTACTAAGCAGGGACACAAGTCAATACGATTAACACATTTTTGATCCGTTTGAGCTGGAAAGAATTTTTTTGTTTGTTAAAATCTGAGGCAAATCCAGGGCTTTAAGTGGGCTGGGTCCTGCCGGTGCTCAGCACCAGCAGTTCTAAAAAGCAAGTGCTGAGACGGGTTTTACTATCAGGCTCTCCATTTTTGATCGCACCCTCAGGATGAAAAAAAACCCTCAACTCTGCAGCAGTACCACCCTTCACTGCTTTTGATGTAACTTTGAAGAGACTCGTTGTAGGTCTTTCATAGTCTCAGCATTTCAGAACTGAAGCATTTTCAATACGCTATACTATAAAGCCATGTTTGTTGCTTATTTATGTTATGCAACTAACAACCATTGACAAAGCCAATAGTACTGGCTTGTTGCAGTTGTAATGTTACTTGTTCTATTACAGATCTGGATGTAATGACAGTAGCAGCAAATTACCTCTCGGGTGGCACACTATTCCAAGCACAGATTTTAGCTTACTTTTTAAGTTACGCCCTAATTACATCGGCCACGCCCCTTTGAGAGACCCTCCAGTTTTTTCATCCCACTTAAAGCCCTGGGCAAATCCATAATGTGTGAAAAAAGCTGCAGCTACATTGTTGCATAAATCTAGCGGTATTTTGCAAGGTATGGGAGACTGCATTCACTTGTGCTTTCTGCATGCAGGCAATGATTGTGGTAAAAGCAGGGAAAGCAACAGAAAAACAGGCCCACCAGACAATACCCTGGCCCACAAACAGCAAAAAAGTCCCAAACACATCTGTAACAGTAGTCCTTCTGGCACTGTCAGATTGCCCTATAAGCCAATGCGACCCTGTTCTTAGCAGAGACCACCGTACTGCACTCCAGGGGTGCAACTAGAGCCAAATTTCCGTGGGGGAGGGGCTAATACTTCCAGAAATGTAGAACCAAATTTCGGGGGGTGGGGCTAATACTTGCAGCAATGTGTCCTTGTATAATGTAACTGGTGCTCATGCAAAAGTGCCTCAATACCTTCGGGTGGAGTTAGAGCTGTATAAAACTGCAAAAAAACAAAGCCTAAGGTTACTTTTCAGGAAATGCATTCTCACACTGTGGCAGCAAAAGTAATTTGCAACTTTAAAGAATAGACAGTGTGGCGATGCAGGGGCTCTAGGAACGGGTGAAAAAACAACAAAGCCTCGTTATCAAGTAAATGGTCTGTGAAATACTCGAGTGCGGCTGCGATAAGATGCCAGACCAGCCAGCCCACAGCAGCTCAAGAGCTGTCTGTGTGTGTGTGTGTGGAAAGCTGTCTCAACCCGGGCTGACACACATGACGGGGAGGGGCCCTTTGAGCCCTATGGGCGTTGCGCGCCTACTGCGCTCTGTGACATTCTCCTTCTGCTGCTGTCCTTGCTCTGTAAAGCAATTTATTGGCAGTGAAATGGTTCCATAAAGTTGTCAAATTTAGGATCGGCGCAATATACATGTAAGACCCTCGCCCCAATTAACAGGGACGTCAAGCCTCAGCCTGGAGGTCAGTTTATGAAGGTCTCTGAGCGATGTATCCTTTTCACTGAGTGCTAAATCGTGGTACAGCTTCAGCCAGGAAAGAAGGATTACTTAATTACAGATTTACCTCTGGATAGGAATTTTATGAGTGTGATATTGTAATATGCGATTCTTACTTCAATGTATTATAATGCAACTGTAAAATCTCAATGCAAGGACAGACAGCGCTTCTGTTTGGAAGACTTAGTCACACCTCGTACTGCTTCTCTCTACATAGGTGTGTGCATAGGAACAAGGCCCCTCCCCCACTCTGGGTCTAACCAACTTCAAGGGCTTAAAGAGCACAGGTCCCCGTAAGGTCTGCTTCCATAGCATGGCAATCAAGGCTGGGTGGCCCATCAGGGGGTTCCCCGAAGTCAGCTGTTCAGTGTAGATAGGAGATGAAAGGGCCCCATATATTGAGTGGTCTATTAGCCACAGGCATCAAGTCCCAGAATTCGCCCAAATGTGTCTGACAATGGGCTGCGTCAGCTAGCCAGTGTTTGGGCTGCAGTGCCGGTCTGCGGCCCCCGTGAATTGCCACTCGTCACTTGGCCAAGACTAGTAGCATCGCAGTTAGTTTGCGGTTAGCGTCAGAAACGCCTTTGACATGGCCCAGTAGGCACAGGAGAGGGTCAGGAGCAATGTGCTCCATAGTTATATCGCTGATTGTTGTGCACAGCTCCAGCCAAAATTCAGAAACCTTGGGGCACGACCAATCGAGGTGCACGAAAGCCGCGTCAGGGGCCGAGCAGTGTGCACATCTATTGTTGTCAGTTAAACCCATCTTTTGTAGTACGGTTGGAGTACGGTAGAGCCGGTGTAAGTATTTTAAGTGAATGAGTCGTAGCCGGTAATTGGGGGAGAGTCGTTTAGTTTGATTGCAGCAGTAGTGCCACTGCGCTGGTGAGAGGCCGTCAGCTAGGTCGGACCCCCATGCGTTGCGGGCGCGCTCAGTGTCAATGGGGGAGGCCGCCAATGCAAGAGGATACAGTCGTGTGATCAGTTTACATGGGGAAGCGGCAGAGTGAATGTACTCCAGAGCAGCATTAGACTGGGGAGCGAGTGAAAATGCAGGATTAATGTTTTTACAGGTAGCTCTTATCTGATAATAAATCAATTTGTTGAGTGATGTTGTGCTCTCGGGGAGAGTGAAAAAGCTGGTGCTGGGGTAGAGGTCTGCGTTGGTGTGAATACCCAAATTCGTGGCGTGCCATGGCGGCAGTTTGCAGCGGAGGGAAGGAGGGGTTATTAGTGAGCTGCATTGAAGGTGCAAATAGGTCCCTATCCCGAGTGTACCTGCGGAGTCCATCCCAGGCCAAACGCACACATTCCACTGTGTCTATTTTGGCCCGGGGGACCCTATGTGGTAGAAACAAAGCTGTTTGTAGCGGCCAGGGGGAAGCAAGGTCCGTCTCAACCGCCACGTGTGACTGAAAAGGCATTGGGTGTAACCAAAAATGGAGGAAGCTGGCCTGTTCGCAGAGCGCGTAGAGCTTGATATCAGGGGCCCCCAGACCGCCATAGGCCAGAGGGAGTGTTAGAACATCATAGGCGATACGGGGCTGGCGTCCGGCCCAAATCAACGTAATTACATTGGAACGTAGTCTTTTAAAAAATTGCGAGGTACGCGGGATGGGAATGTTTAAAAATAAATTAAAAAATTTCGTGAGTACAACCATTTTGGCTATTGGATTCGACCGGCCAACGAGAGGGGGAGCTTTTGCCAAGAGAGTATTTTGGTTTCGAGCCAATCTATTGCTTTACTGAAATTTGATTTCCACAACTCGTCCATGTCTCTGCTTAGCCAGATGCCATGGTGCCGGGTGGGACCAGTAGCCCAAATGAACGGGTAGTCTGTGGGAAATGGCTTAGTCACATCAGTTAGGGGAAAAAGAACGGATTTACCCCAGTTAACCTGCACCCCGGAGTAGCAGCCAAAACGGATCACCTCCCTTGTTATAGGGGCTAGATTCTCCTGCGGTTCCCGAATATATATCGTGACATTGTCTGCTTAAATAGAGGTCACTAGGGTGCGAGATGAGTAGCCGATACCCCATTGCGTGTGATGTTGGCGTAGACGTCCTGCAAGGGGCTCCATAGCGATGGCGAATAGCATAGGGGACAGGGGGCAGCCCCGCCTGGTGCCCCTGGTGATAGCAATGGGGTCCGTGACCTGTCCATTATTCCTGATGCGCGCTGTCGGGAGGGTGTAAAGGAGTTGGATCTTCAGAATGAAACTCTGGCTGAAGCCCAGCCGATTCAGTAGATAAAAAAGAAAGGGCCATTCCAGCGTATCAAAGTCCGTGGTGGCGTCCAGCCACTGCGGGTAAGGCGGGGTTAATCTGATGCATCACGGAGAAAATGGTGCGCAGGTTGTGCAATGTGGCGCGACCAGGGATGAACCCTGATTGATCAGGGCGGGCTATCAGGGGCATGAGGGGGAGAAGGCGGTTGGCTAGTAATTTGGCATATATCTTGTTATGTGTATTTATCAGTGATAAGGGGCGGTAGGAGTCGCAACTCTCTGGAGATTTATCAGGTTTAAGGAGGAGAGTGATCATGGATCGCAGAGTGAAGGGGGAAATCTGCCAAGGGTGAGGGACTCATTATACATCTCAGCCAGCTGGGGTACGAGGAGGGGCGCTTATTCTTTGTAAAATGCAGGAGTAAGCCCGTCTGAGCCAGAAGCTTTATCGCCCGGAAATCCTGTGATAACTTTGGTAATCTCTTCAGAGGTGAATGGCTCATCCAAGTATTTACGATGCCGATTGCCGAGCCATAACAGCTCGATCGAGTCAAAGTATTGGTCCAGGATTTCGCGAGGGGTCGCCTCGCCGGCAGTATATAGTTGGGCGTGAAAAGCGGAGACCCTAGCAATGATGTCGCTGGGGGAAGTGGTCCTTCTGGCAGTTTCATCGCTGAGCGCCGTGATGTATGAGGAGGCGTGTGGCTATCTTAATAAGTTTGCAAGGGTCTTACCAGGGCGGTCGCCCTCCCCATATCGGCGGGCTCGGGATTCCCTACCCAAGAATGTAACCTCCCTATCCGCTTCCGCGTGGTATTCGGAAAGTTTAGTTATGATGGAGGTGAGGGTGACTGGGCTGGGGTCCTGGTCCTGCTGCAGATCAAGCGCTTTAATGTCTGCCTCTAAGAGCTCAAGAGTTCCTCTAATGGATTTGAGCACCCCAGATTGTCTTGCAATGCATTACCCCCGGATCACGACCTTAAAGGCCTCCCAGAGCGTCGAGGGTGACTCCACAGAGCCGCTGTTATGCTCAAAATATTCAGTGATGGCGCCCCTGATCTCTTCGCGAAAAGCCGCGTCACGCAGCGCATTGGGAGGCAGGCGCCATGTAAACATGCGGTGGAGGGTAAGTGGAAAGCGCAGGCACAAGCGCAGCGGGGCATGATCTGATAAGGTGCGGGCCAAATGATCTACGGAGGAGATCCAGGAAGCAACATCGCGGGTAATGAACCATAGGTCAATGCGGGACCAGGATCCGTGCGTGCAGGACACGCAAAAGCCGTTGCGCGTGTCTGGATGTGAATGGCACCAGGCATCTAGCAGGGAGTTATCCTTGGCTATGGAACGAAGGGTGGCTGTAGCCTGAGGGTGGTGCATACGAGCTCCTGAGCGATCCAGTGCCATCGAGGGTGCGATATTGAAATCGCCGCCCCATATCAGAGGGTGGTGGCCAAGGGAGGATATAATGTTCCATACCTGGATAAAGAAGCTAGGGTCATCGGTATTGGGGCCATAGATCGCCGCTAGAATCACTGGCTGATTATAGAGTGTACTGACGAGTATCACATACGGACCCTCGGTGTTGATGAAGGATTGAGTACCATGCCACGGGAGGTCCTTCCTAAAGAGAATGGTGACGCCGCGCGCATAGTTAGAATAAAATGCAGAGTAGGTTTCCCCCCCATGTCGGGAGCGCAGTCTGGATGCAGTAGCGGGGAGAAGGTGTGTCTCTTGGAGGAAACACACGTCCACTTTATGTCTAATAAGGTATGCGTGCATGAGACGTGCCTTGCGATAGTCATTCATGCCCATTATATTCCAAGTTAGGAAGGCGGTGTCAGTCATGTAGTGGCCAGAAGGAAATAATGATGCAGCATCTGTGGTCGGTAGTCAAGTAGAGTTGCCTAGTGTCAAGGCAAAGTGATGTACAATGGATGCGGTCGGTGGCATGCCTGTAACAGTACAAAGGTAGCAGTGTAACAAAACCCATAAGACAGGGTGCCAAACATAGACCCCTGAAATAAAATCCCTCGACCCACCCACCCACTCCAACCCCCAAATAGGTTGAGCATCGGAACCCCCCACCCAAGGAACCCAAACTTGGACAACGTAGAGCAGGTATGGGAATTATCCCTTTGGGGTGCAAGGTCTCAGCCAGTTACCCACATGCCATTAAGGCAGGGTGGCCGGGCGTTGGAGATCTCAGAGGGAAGCATTAGCAGAAAGACGCATAAGACAGTATACATAGATCGCAGCGTAAGAGATAGTTAGACAGGGCTTAAATGGAGTGCCAAGTGTCAGTGTAGAATGAATCTGGGCAAGCGGAAATCAGTCATTGTCACTTGTACGGCTGTCTTCAGATATAGTACGACGGCTCCGCGGGGGAAACTTCTGCAATTGTTTGGCAAAGGTGAGGGCGGCTTTCAGATCTGTGAAAAATGTTGGTTTCTCACCAAAGTCAATACGGAGCTTTGCAGGATACAACATAGCATAAGTGATGTGGAGTTGCTGTAGAATACTTTTGACGGGAAGAAAGTCCCTGCGGGCCGCCTGGACTGATAGGGTGAAATCAGGGTAGAAGGACAAAACGTTGCCCTGGTGACTGACCTCCCTCAGCTCCCTGGCCATACGGAGAGTGGAGTCACGGTCCCGATAGTTTAGCAGGCGGGCAATTATGGGTCTCGCAGGGGACCCAGGAGGGGAATGTGGACCAAGGGACCTGTGTGCCCGTTCAATGATTAAATGTTCAGACAGGACCGAGCCAAAGAGGTCTGGGAGCAGGGATTCAAGGTAGTCTTCCATTCTCCCGGTTGCAGTGGATTCCGGTAGGCCAACGGACCCGTATGTTGTTCCTCTGGGAGCACGCCTCGAGGTCTTCGTTCTTGGTGCGTATAACTTCAAGGATCTTATCCATTTTGAGGAGCCTCTGCTTGTTTTCGGCACCAACGTCGTCAGCCACGGAGACCCTGGATTCAAGCTGGACGATGCGAGCATCGTGAGAGTCCACCCGCTGCTTGACCTGGTCGAGGCGTGACGTTAGGTGGTCTATCTTGGCATCTATAGACTTCAGGCTAGATTTGACTTCCAGCAGTATAGCGCAAAAGCTGTCGTCCTGCTCACCGGGAAGGTCCGTTTGGGTAGACTGTTCGCCGGCATCAGGGGGTAGTTCGCCACCCTTGCCCGCCCCGTGAAAGTGAGCTTAGGTTGCCTGGTGTCGGTTTTCCCCTTGGTGATCTTGTAGGGCGTTCGAGTGTATAGTCAGCAAAGGAGTCTCGACAGAGCCCAGGGAGGTCCCAAGGCGTCAGGATGGGTCAGGCCCAGTGTACCTCCGTAAGGCCCGGCACGACAGCTCGCAGAGGGCCTGGGGAACAATTCTGATAGGCCACGGGGAGGCAGGGGGAACAGGCCAGTGACAATGGCTCAGGGCGTGGGGGGGCTCCCAGGATGGCCCCCAGGTCGGCTGATGCTGCGGAAGAGAGCTGAGGGCTCCACCAGAGGTGCACAGTAGATTGTACCAGGCCGGGCAGAAATGTGTAGGCCCACACTGGGGCGTACCAGGCCGCAATCGGTGGAGCCGGGATAAATAAAGTAATGCACACCGGGCTCAGGCCGGTAGGTCACCTGGCGGAGTAGCGCCAGGCAGTCTGTCAAAAAGAAGGGGGGCTGGAGGGAGGAAGGGGCCCACAGATGAGTCCAGGCGTCGACAGGCGGGTGTGTGGGGGAGCAGGCACAGGCAGCTGGAGACACAGATAGGGGCGTCCAGCCCCGGGTCGCCAGCAAATGGTGTGTAGGCAGTGTGGCCACCAGGCCCAGCGGTACGCAGTGCCGGCCCAAAGTGCAGATCACAGGCGGCGGGCCACCACAGGCAGGGGCGCCGTGGCTGCCTCGAGCCACACCAGGAGCAGGGCGGGAGACTGGGCCCAGGCAGCCGGTAGGAGTAGCGCGGTTGACCCACACGCCGCGGCCTTACTTGAAAGTCCCGGTGACCCCAGTACTCTGCCGCCACCACTGAGCAGGACAGACAGCCGTCAGGGGGGGATCTCCCCGCAGGTGCAGGATCAGCAAGGCCGGGGTCCACAGCTGAGCCGAGCCGCCGGGGAGCCAGGTCCGGCGGCCACCGCGCTCACGGTGCGGGCAGGGGACAGGCCGGGATCGCCAGAGAGCCAGAAGTCACCTGTGCAGGCGCGTGCACACCGCAGAGAATTGCCGCCCAGAATCAGGTGCAGGGACACTTCAGGGTATCGCTTCTCAGAGCCAGCTGCGGGGAGGATCCCACCGATCACAGACGGGCTGATGCAGGCACCGGGGCCCGGATGAGCGCGCATGAGGCCGGCCAGCCCCTCGCCCTGCAATGGCCCAGCCACGGGATGTCGGGTACGACGGAGCCGCAGCTGGAGTAGCCAGGAACAAAGTGTTTCAATTTGAGGTCAGTTGCTTCCTTCTAAAGGCGGGTGATGGCGGATGTTACGGGCTCGGCCGGCAGAGCTCGCTCAGTGCGCAGCCATCTTGCCGCTGGCAAGACCACTCCCCCCTTTGTTTTTATGTTTACAGCACATGCACTATTCTCAAAGTAATCTAAATAGGTCATACTTTGAGACCAGTGTCAGAATGAAAAAATAATCCAACAGACGACCTTCTCTTTTAAGTTCTGCTGTCTTGATTTTGAGTTCATCATCCGTTAGTTAGTCACACATATAATATAACAGTTACAGCACTGTTCTGATGGGTTGTTTTTTATAGGACAGATGGGTTTCCAAAGTCCCTGTTGTGCTAACACATGGTAAACCGGATTCTGAAGTCAAGTTTTAAAACATAGCTACGAAGTGCAGAATAGAAGCGGCACACATTTTACTACAAGTGTGTACATGTATTTATTTATAGGTTTGTTTTCTGTTGAGTACAACACATCACTTGTATTAGATAACCTATTTTAGTTGGGCGGTAGAAAGCAGAGTATTCTAAAGCAGTATTCATGACGCTTAAATGCTATGGTATTGACTTGATACTTAATGAGAATGATGTGCAAGGTCTGTTCTTACCAGAAAGTTGTCACCAGTTCTGGAACTATGATATAATTAATGCATTTTTTTTTGTTGCAGTTTAGGCAATCCCACATTGGTTGGTTATCTAAAAACTGTTAGGAGGACCTCTTAGTAATGAGACGGGCATATGGCATAGCTTAGTAATGGGTTGGTGTCCAAGGTAAGGAGAGCCAGAAGAAATAAAAGTGTTGTAATGGTGGGGGGCAATGAAGGAGAAATACTGAGTGGAGGAATCACAGCAGGAAACTATGAATGAAACCCGAAGGCATGCGAGAAGCAACACCAGGAAGTGGAGAGCCTGAAGTTGAGGAGGCACAGGCTGGTGGTCTGGAATGGACTGATGCTCTAGTGGGCTGTTGAGATTTCCCACAGGAGCAGATGAGTATTAATAAGTTGAAGGGATCAAAGTGAAACGAATACAGCTCACCAGTTCATGATACCAGAAGCCTCTGTGATATCTACTCTGAATGGGAAAGAAATTTGAGGCTAATCAGCAGACATCAACAGCGTCCTCCCATCAGAAGTCAGGACCAGACTTGAAGGACGCTGGAAAAGATTGATGAGACATGTAGGAAAGAAGGAGGTACACTTCCCTGCATTGCTAGAACCCTCAACAGCCATGGTGCATCTGCTCATGTGCCTGCAGAGATGATTACTGCCTGAAGCCAAGAGAGCTTCAGAAACTGCAGGGGCATGATACTTCCTAGCCACCCCACCCAAAAATATTACGGCAAACAGCAGACTTCTCATCATCAACTGCTGACAGAAGTGAGAGGGTTTAAATGTGGAGATCTGTTTTTCCAAAGGTAACAGCTGAAATTCAACTTCTAAAGTCCAAAAATATAATGGCCATATCAAGTCAAACCATTTGTAAGTTGTCCTACGCCCAGGGGTATGCACACACACAGATGTTTAAAAAAAGTCACAGTGAACATCACACACAAAGTAGTTCTTCAACTCCTTCTTAATATGGACAAAGCTGGCAGAATTTCTTATATCCTGAGGCAATTTCTTCCACCACCAAGCTCCAACTTCTGTAATTTACCATGGGAAGAGGGGTGTTAAGCCCTTCTTTGTCTGATGTTCTTAAACGCCTAGATGGAGTGTAATCTTGCAGGATGGCATTCCGGTGAATCATATCTGTGTGAGTGTGAGTTATAGTGACTTCAGTTAACTATAACTGGGGAATTTCAGCAATTTTTTTTTTTTTAAATGTTGCATTTAAACTGACATTTTTACCTAACTATAACATCACTTTATCCTTTGTGTTTTTTCAGTCTTTTTTTTTTTTTTTTTACAACTGTAAAGTAAGATATTATCACTGTAAGAATTTGGGTTGTTGGTTGAGTGGGGTGTTGACCCTTATCAAGCAATAGCCACAATCTGTCAGGATGAACCACAAAAGTCACTAAATTAACCTGTGCTTAACCCTCTGGTAGCTTGACACAAAAGTAGTCTAGCTCAATTAAGAGGCTATGTTAAAAGTATTTATGCAATACAAAAACATAAATAAAGGAAAAACACATCACAAGAAAAGTCCCACACCAATTTAGGAAAACAGAGTAAATTTTAATAAATTATCTGACAGCAAAACAACAAAAATCCAATCAGCCGAACCAGAGTTATGAATTTTTAAAGTTTAAAGTGGGGAGATTTGCCCAGAATCACAGGATGTTGATCCGAAGTTGAGAATGTCTTGTTCCTGAGTTCCTCAGTCAGCAGCTCCTGCCGTAACGCCACATGCTGTTTAGGGGAAGAGTGGGCGTCAGAAGTCACTTGAAAGCTCGGCTCGTTATGTGCTCTTGGTTCCAAAGGAGCCAGATTCAGGTTACAAGCTCGACCCTGGCTTGAACTTTCAGTGGCTCACTCACCTCTAGTCAGAAATAAAGCAATCTATTATATTTCAAGGTTTTAAAAAATGCTTATTAGCATGATGATAATGATCACATGTTAATGTGATCACTAGACCTAAGTCTCACTTCTTTTCCCATCATGTGATTAGGCTGGCAGCCGGACATTATCACAATCACTTTTTAGCTTGCACATTATCTACATGCTGGCTGGCTCAGACACAGTAAATCAGTCACTTCCTACGTTAACAAGGCAGACATAGATTACAGCACACATGCCTTAATTTGCCATAGTTTGATCAGGCTGGCTTGTACACCCCAAAAACTGCAGTTATTTGAAAACTGTGACACAATCTTGAAGCTAAAACGTTACTTCTGCTGATGGCTTCCCAGATATTTTAATGTTAGTGAGAAGACTACAGGAGTTTATAGAAGACAAGACCAAAAAATGGAGGAAGTTCTATCTGCAGCCCCTCTACGTTACTCCACCTACTTAAGAAGGCATAAATGGTGCAGGTCTGCCTGGTAACAGATACTTATATGCACGACTAGGGAGCACATCTTGGCTCAATGTCATTCCACTTGCTGTCACCCAGAATAAAATCAAGCTTCACATAAATTTCCTGGAATTAAGAGTTGTCCTGGGGAGGTTGCAAACAACTCCCCCACCATAGACATCTGTGTCCAGCCTTCAAACAACAGCTGAATACCCATATGTGCAGGTCTTTCTAGCTCACGCTATCTCCCGTGTGAGCAGAGCTAATATCGTGTGACAAACCATGGCACCATGTGTGTTGGCAGGTCTGCTATTAGAGAGATGGTGGGCATCTCTGCCCTTTTGAGAAGTGTTTTCATTCAAACAATCTTCTAGGAGGCAACCCGTCTTCACTTCAGTACATTCCTTAAACAATATTGTGGTGATGGGAAACGGCATTTACAACGCCGATGTAACCACGCGTTCGATTACCATGCAAGCGTTACCTTGCCTTTACCACACATATGCCTTTACCATGCATATGCGTGGTAAAGGCAGTCAGCACTCTAGATTCAGAATGGATGAACGGGAAGAATGGAAGGAACTGGAAGAATCGGGCTGCGGCTTGGTGAGTAGGGCTGGGGTGGGGGTATATTTTTGGCTGGGGGTTGGGTTTTAGGGCTCAAGGCAGGGAGGTTGGGTCATTTTTAAGGCTGGTGCCGGTTTTAGTGCTCAGGGAGGGGGACTGGGGTGTTTTTAGGGCTGGGGTTGGGGTATGTTTTGGGGCTGGGTTTTAGGGCTCAGGGCGGGGGGATGGCTTTAGGGCTCAGTTCAGGGGGCTGGGTGTTTTTAGCGCTGGGGCTGGGGCAGGGTCATTTTCAGGGCTGGGGGCGGGTTTTAGGGCTCAGGGGTTGGGGCTGGGGTGTAAACTTTACCATGCATATGCCTTTACTAATCATGCCTTTCTAACAAAATCCATTGTTAAAGCATGCGTGGTAAAGGCATGCATGGTAAAGACGCTGTCGTGATAAAGACTGCTTTGTTAAGGCATGCAATATAATCACATGCGTGGTTCCGTCATACAACCTGTGGTGATACCCTCTTACAGTAATTAAATTAAATCCTCAACTGTCCTCTGAATTATAGCGGCTCTGAAAGGGTTCCACGTAGGAATCTGCAGTAGCAGGGATCCATTAGATCACGTTACCTTCAGTAACATTCTTTCTGTTTCTTACAGATTCTCACAACCATCTCACCTCCCTACTTGAGGATGTTGTTAAACTTTTTTGAATGTTTTATTCTTTGGCTCTGTCCTTGTCAGTTTTAGCCTCTGTGTGGGCTTGGAAAATTTGGATGAAAGTGACATTACCGTCATCCAAGCACCATTTATACTAGAGATTTGTTGCTTCCTCTGAAGCTGTGTGACACTGGTCCATGACTCCCATGGGCTCGTCTTGGTGATGGTGACAGATCATTGCTGATAAAAGTTCTGGATGGAGTAATAGAAGAATTCTTATAAAGAATCTGTGGTCTGTGTGCTAGGTAAGTAGTAACATTATCTATTCTATCTATCTGTATGTTTGTCTATTTATCTATCTCTGCCTACATACCTATTTTTCTGAATGTATCCATTTCTCTCACTAGCAATGCCGCCCTATCTCCCCATCTCTGTCTCGATCTATACACTAATCTCTATACATAGCTCTCTACCTAGGTCTGTTTCTATCTGTAACTATCGCTGTCTATCTCTCTGTCTGTCTGACCCTCTGTCCATCCTTGTCTGCCTAAATATCTGTGTCTAGGACTGTATCGCTACCTCTCTCTGTCACTTTCATTATGTCTCTGTGTCATCTATCTAGCCTCTCTATTCTCAATCTTTTTTTGTCTCCTTATTTCTGTTTCTCTGCTGTGAGTAGGACAATATTTTCAGCTAATAGTAAAATGTGAAATTGAAGCACCCACGAAATTTAAGGAGGTTGTTGAAAGTTCTGATTCGATGAACCACCCATCATTTGTGAAATGATGGCACAATATTCAGTTTTGCAGCATCGCATTGGAATACAGTGAACGTTTTTAAAAGGTTGTGACTTCCATTTCAGATTTAGTCACATCTTGTGTCATCTCAATTTTGGTAAACTCCCCTTTTATCTTTTATGTTGTCAGACTTAGGGGAAAAAGTGTAATCTCTCCGCATAATGTCACTTTCAAAATAGTTTTAATACACTGAGAAAGTTCACACTATAACAATCTCATCCTTGTTGTTTAAATTTGTTTAAATTGCATTTATATAGTGCTTACTATCACAGCTGTGTTGTAGTAAAGCAAGCATCTTTTCGTATTTTCAAACTGTCTTATCCCCGTGTCGGTATTCCATTGTACTGACGAGATTCAAACGACATAAAATGTTGTCGGCTCAAGACGTGTCAAGTGCTTCGTAAAGTCGTCTTTCTTGAATTCCTAAAGCAACTGCCTGGAGGATTTGGGGAAGGGGGTGTTGGGCCCTGGCTGTACATATGCCAATTTGATCTTCTTTCCCTGGTGTGGCCGTCCTGCTGCTGGGGAGAGGCTTTCTCATGCAGCGCCCGCCAGGTAAAGACATGACAATAGCGGGAGGTTAAGGGTCACGCCTTCCTCATCAGGCGGAGGAATCTTAGGATGCGGAACATTCAGAATCCTGCAAACTCTAAAGCAGGGGTCTTCAAACTGGGGGGCGGGCCCCCCTAGGCGGGCCTTAACTGATCCAGGAAAGGGGGGGGCAGGCTCTGGTCAAAAGAAGCATCATGCTAATGGCATGATAGCAGTGCTTTGTGATTAAAAGCTGAAAACAAATGATCAGCAGTCACCAACTCTGTAATGGGACATTTTTAAAAGGTGTAACATAACTCTGTTTAAATAAGTCTAGACATTCTTAAACATTGCAAAGTGAATAGAATCATTGTGAAAAATCCTGTGTGTGATGATTGTTATTCTTATAGGGGGGGGGGAGGGGCGGTATTGAAAAGTTTGAAGACCACTGCTCTAAAGAGACTGTTGTGCGTGACAGGCCGCACCCGCACAGTGTAAAATAGGTTCTTCTGCAAGAAGGGCGTTAGTCATTTACCAAAGTGCACTGCATAGCCAGATTTAGTCAGACACGGCAAATCCAGCTAAAATCCTCTTAGTGGGAAATATGTTTCAGTTAGCAGTAAATGAAGAGGCATAAGACATTGTAAGATCTTTACTGCACTGTGATGCATATTTCTTTCCCACTCTGTACAATTAGTATTTTGCTGTTGCAAAGACAAATTCATTTCGCTCTGTGTTGGATATTTTTGCCACACTAATGCATAAAACAACATAACGCACAGTCCTTCATTCTGGATCCTGTGGTTCGTACAGGTGCATACTTTTTCATGAAGAAGTATAGTTACCACACATTTGATGTTTTACCCCAGTTGGTGTTTGCACCCAAATGGAGTTTTCAGTGTTGCATTGGAGATAATGTGTGGTTTCGGTTTTACTTACCACTGTCTGATGCTTATGGATAATTTTCCAGGGTAGGGTCATTGTTCATAAGAGTGGGTTGTCCATCACTTTCATGAGTGAGGAATCCTAGTACATGTGTGCTATACCTTCGGGATGGCATGTGTAGCCTCTATCCAGTTAGGTCCATATGAATTAGGTCTGAGAGTGTCGTAGCAAGATAGCAATTTGTGAAAGTTGAAACATACGATACAGCAATATCATTCTTAGAATATCATGTAAATATTGTGTCATAAACATTATTTACAAAAAGTATTTCCCCACTGGAGTTAAAAAATGTAAATCTACATCCAATGGGACTATATTTCTGTGAACGATATTTCATTAATTATAAGATGATATACCTCATGACTACATGAGTGCATATCTGCCCTTAGTTTAGAAGACTTTAGGCGTGTTTTATGTACCCCCAAAGAATAGTATATCTTTGTCTACCTGGTGAAGTAGAAATATTAGGATGAGCAGTGGGATCAATCCCAACAAGCAGATAAAATGTTGTCCAACCACCATAGTCACTGTTTAGGTCCTCCTCTAAAGAGACAACTGTAAGCAGGATCTTCGTGTAAAGACATTGGTCTTCCTAGAGATTGAGGATGCCAGATTATTGTCCATCCTCTGTTCAAACCCTCAATTAACCAATATTCCTAAAAACTCAAGATTATTCTGTCTCCACTCAAATTCAAAACCTAGTGGGCACTCTGGACATGGGTAATGTTATATTTCGGTCCCAGGTAGCCTTAAAATGCACAAAAAGAAAATTATGAATAGAGGGAAAGTAGGGAATGCTGTGAACAATCGAAACTGCTGAGTCGAAGCAGAATACTATCTGCTTAGAGCAGTGGTTATAATTGTTGATCTTAGATTGTATGCTCCTTATCACATTCTGTGAGACAGTTGCCTGTTTCTAGAGGTTCTGGAACTAACAGGAACAGAACAGGTAGTAACAGGCATCTCTGTCTCGTGCCCCTGTGAACTACAAAAGCATTGAATAGCTGCCCCACACATTTTCCTGTGGCACAAGGTTAGCATATGGCCTGCACATTTTTGACACATTCTCTCTGTCCAGTCCAGGTCTTTCAAGTGTTAGTAACAGATACCCCATATAAAAAACACATTCTTCCTCGGCATCCAGTGAGAGAAGTATGGCTTCTTCCAAGGTGTCCTTGCTGAGCCATAACAGAAGACACAATGTCCCAAGATGTTTTTGGAATGAGAAGCCAAGGACAAATAATTTAAAAAGTGTATTTGTAAAACGCACCTACACCCCTGGGTCTCTTGGTGCTAAAATAAGATGTTTATTGTTACCCAACAATATAACAATAGTAGTCATTCTATTGACCTCAGAAGGATGAAGGTCTGAGTGGACCCACTGGGATAGAAACCTGTTACCATGAGATCAACCACAGATTCCTAAAAGGGATGCATTTGTCCACTGAACCACCAGACCTGGCATCTACTGACAAATCCCACTTGTGACTGAGTTTATGATGGGTGATCTTATGCCTGTTTGCTAGAATTTTAACCAGAGTCTTCAAGACTACATTGAGTAAAACGATTGGGAGATAGCCGACACTTTATAAGGTGTCCCTGCCATGTTTGGGACGAACACAAACTAAAGCCTGTACAACCATAATCAAAGTACCAGTGGATTCTTCTTTCTTGAGTGAATCATACAGTCAGTTGTGCTTTGTCCAGCTTATAGAATCTTTCTCCGACAATTGGTTATATGGCAATTAAGTGATGGTCAAGGTAATTTCATCCTTTGATATTTTCGTTCTAGTAGGGCTGTCTTCTCTGTTTCCACTTGGTGTATGTCTAGCAAGGTATAGACATCTTCCTCTGCAGATGAGGTTTCCCCACTCTCCGAAATGGACAGCTCTATATAGTAACTATCAAATGTATTCGGTATGTCTTGAGCAGGGCCACTGGAATTATGCAATTGTGCAGCTGCTGCGATTTTCGCATCATTATAGATTTGCAGCATTTGGCACATAATCTTCAGATTTTAACAAAAGCATTTTTATTTTTAGCTCAGTTTAAAAGTTATAAAAATGAAGCGACACGTGTTGCCGCTCAATGGGAGGCCCTTTGCAAAGCTAGACTGGCCTCCTTTCTGTTGCTTGTTGCCATATTTGGGTGTTAAACAGGTTCTAATGAGATGCAACCAATACCCAGACAGTGTTTCCAAGTTTAAAAATGACGAAATAATGATGTAATAGTATTACAAAATGTGCGGCCACATAATTTACTCAAACCTACTGCATAATTTGGCCGTCTCTTGCCTCATAATTCTGGTGGCCCTGGTCTTGGGGATGCTTTTGTATGATGGCCTGACTATATTAGATTATAGGTATCAGAGAGTGTCCAAGGTTGAGCCGCTAAGTGCATCCAGCATTTTCTCCTTCTTAATAAATTTGCCATTGTAGACGTGTAAGGGAATACTCAGCTCTGGAGTTAAGAGAGATCTTATCTCTTTTCTTTTTCAGTCAGTGGAGTGTCTTTTGTATGTAGGTGATTGTACTTGAAAGAGGATTCAAGTCACTTCTGTTCCCGCTTAATCTTCTTCTTGTGTAAGACATTCTTGTAGAGGAGTCCTGTCCGTTTCCTACATGGTTACTCTGTTTTCCAACAGATATGTCTTGCTATGATTTGTAGCTCATTCTTTCCAGTAATAAGTTTACGCTTGGTTAATTTTCCATGATTTGAGTGGAAGGACAGCCAGGATACATTCAAGGATTAAGGTGTCTGGAGAGTGATCTGATAGTGCACCCGCATGAATGTATCAATGCAAAACATTTAGCCGCAGTGAGCCAGTGATAAAGAAGTATTTTCTTCCCTTGGTGCCATTGACATACAGTAGGAAGGAGTGATCATTCTTGGTTGGATGTATTAGCCTTCAGACATCCAGCAGGCCGTGATCTGTCATCACATTCCCTAACATTACCTATAAACTTAATTGCTTGAGTCTACCAGGTTTGTCCAATCAAAAATTGTGTCTAGGGCCAATCTCCAGTTTTCTCCAGTCATGGAGCCAAATTTCATCAGACTCTGGACAGGGAATGAGTTCTGATTTTAATAGGGGCATGAACGGATCAGGCTGCCAATATCTTGTTTAGTATGGACCATTTTGTAAACAAATACCATTCTCCTGCATCATCCAGGTCTTCAAGATTTCACCAGACAGAGATTTCTTCTACAGTATAGGATCACCATATTTGTTAGAGCTATTAGAAGTAAACTGTTGGATTCCAAGAATATGTTCCATTTGGCTGCTTTATATCACATTCCCACCCAGAAAAATGTCAGTTTGTCTGACTTTCATTGGGACAGATGGGTTTTTTAAATAAAAGAGCAATGTCTGTACTTGGAGAGAGGTAAGACAAGATCTTTTTCTTTTCTACAAAATGTGACAGTCCATTCGCATTGAAAGAGAGGACTTAGTGGAGAATTTGGGGAAAGTTCAAGAAGGTTCATTTGTGGGGCCTATGGAGGAAGATTCAGGGGAAGGAGGTGTGTCTCACGGGCAGATGACAACTCAAAAACTTGTATGATGAAGGAGAGCTATTACTGGTTATGTAGTCAGTGGACGCCTTCAAATCCAAAATGCAGTAGTGGGAGGATAGCCCTGACAGCTGTAGAGTAGGGGTTGATCGGGTGAGATCTGAGCATAAAATAATGACAATGGGGCTTACAACCTAGAGTGGGAGGTAGAGAGAGTAGCCATATTGGGACCACCATCAGATCACTGTGTAACAACTGTAGACAGTGGATGGAACCTCTCAGCCCCAGCACACATTAGTCAGCATCAAGTGCCTGGGACTATGGGAAACATATATGTGAGGGCCCGCAGGGATCTCTGGAAAGTGAAAAGCATGAAAGCGATGCTTCACCATTAATTATTGGACTGAAGGGAAAGGTGGGATCTCCAGCAAAATGGAAAGACAGTGAAGGGAGGGGATTAAAAGTGTATAGCAGGTCTAAATGTGATGCATGTAGCAATTATGTCAGTCTAAAACCTGAGTGCAAAGAGAGATCACCAGCTAGCTCAAACCCACAGCACTCTCCAGGTCCCCATAAGGGAACTCATCAGGGGGGATCTGAAGTTGGGCCTGAATAGCAGGTGTGGGATTAATTTTCATGGATTCCAGACTTCAAGTCGCTAGCAGGATGTCACCCTCCTTCGGCTTAGGAGAATACCTAAGCTTACCTCTATCTTTAATGTGTGCCTTGACAATTTAGTGCAGTTCTTCTTTATCCAGTTGCCTACAATGTAGGGTATTGTCCATTGTTCGGTGTGATTGGGGACTGTGGTTTGCCAATAGAAGAGCCTGGCCGGTGTGCACAGGTTCTGTAGCAATCTGTACTCTAGTTCTGTGTACTCTGAGAATTTGTCATCCATAATGACCCACACTGTGGAGAGATGAATTCCTTTATCCTCAGTTATAATGCCAGGAAGTCTTTTCTGTTTGCATTAGAAGGAAAAATCTGTGACCATCTGACTTAACAGGAGCATTCCTGTGGGAAGCTTGAATCACTTGCCACACCTGGTTGTGCTTTGGGAAGCAGATGAATGTCATTTCAGAAGCTCTTGGTATTGTTCCTGAGTCCAATCATATACATTCTCTGATACTGATGCCCAAAAGCTCAGGCAGTAGCAATACCAATGTTAGAATAAAATAAATTGTCTTTGCTGTGTTGTTACACGTTGTTCTGCATAAGTTAGCATTCGCTGCACCATTTTATGTTTAGCCGCCATTTTGATCCACGAGCGAAACTAATCTCTCTCTCTGTCTCCTTGAGAGAAGCAGCCTTGGAAATTTTCCTTTCCTCCAAGGTTGGGCCTTGCTGTACTAATGAATGCACTGTTCTTATTAGCGCATACCTTTCCCACTAGATAGATGCCTGCTCCCACTAGTCCAGCGATGGGCGCAGGCAGAACGACCTTGGCATAGAGATAGTGTGTGCCCGGTCTCAGGCTCGAAACTTATCCTTCTGTACCACCTTTGTGTAGCTGGCTCTGTCTGGAAATTTCCAGTCAGGGCGTGCCTTCTTTGGTTCTGAATCATACATAATGTATCACCATGTTTTCTGATGTCAGTCCTCTCTGCAGCACCCCAAAGAACTGGGCAGACGGGACTCCGCTCGAGTGTATCTGAATAAACATATACTTGTTTGTATTCTCTACTGTCTGACCGACTCTTCATTTGTGTGAAAGGCTGAGAGGTGGTCGCGAGTGACCCGGGTGGCCCTAATCGGGTCACTTCCTTCACCAAGAACCCCACTATGTCTTATTTCTTGCCTTTTGTAGGGATTACATTGAAGCTTGGGTTGTCTCATTGTGCTCTGTCTTCAAGGTCTGTGAGTGCCTTGCCAAATCTCATGTCTCCAGTCCAGAAAGCTATTCTTGCAAGCCCTAGGTTGTCCATTTCTCTGTACAAGTGAGCCTATTTTTAAAAAAGAGGCAATGTCAAAACTTGCTGATTTAATCTGTCAGTAAGGTCACTGTGCAGCTGGACATGGCATTGAGTCTCAAGTCAATAGAAGCAATCTCTTTAATTTTAATTTTTTATTTTTTTTTATTTTTTATTTTATAAATCTTTTTATTAACTGTGCTCATATATCAGACATTACAGAACATTGTTCGTAGAGCATGTGATAAAGACATTCCATAGTATCATGTAGACACATTTTACAGTGTTATGTACAACGAGCATAGACACAAGCAGGGCCCTCACATGGCTCAACCCAATCCTGACCCACCCCCGCGCCCTGTATTGCCGCCAAGGCCCCCAGACCTTTTTCCATTTCGTAAGGCAGCCTCTACTCTTATAAATGGTCTCCTCAGCTCTCTGACACCAATCAAGGTCCCGCAGCCACTGATCCCATTGCGGAGGGGCCTGCGCCCCCCAGCCGCTGGCGATATTCCTTTTTGCAACCCCGGCTGCCAGTGCCAGCCAGATCTCATTGTGTCTGGACCAGTCAGTTGCCCCCCTGATCATTAACAATAACCATCTGGGCTCCCGCGGGACCGGTGAGCCCACCACCGCTGCCATTGTGTCTGTAACCCTAGTCCAGAAAGGCACTATCTCCGGGCACTCCCATAGTATATGATAGAAGGAGCCGTCCCCCCTGCATCCCCGTACACATAGGGCCGACTGACTCCTGCCCCAGGTATACAAATGTGTGCGAGGATAGTATACGCGATGTAAAATTTTTAACTGCACTAAACGGAACCTGGCGCGAATTGCTATCTCCCGCGGGCTTTGCAGGGCGTCCTGCCAATCATCGTCCTCCATAACGCCCACGTCCCTCGCCCATCGCTCCCGCAGCGAAACCAACGGGTCAGGTTTGTTATTTATGAGTTTGCGATATATAGTGGACGTGGGTTTCTCCAAGATGGGATCCAGGAGCAACCTATCCTCCATGGGTGAATACTCCGGGAGGGACGTGCCACTTCGTATATGGGTGCGCAGGGCGTGGGTGAGGCGGAGGTAGTGGTATTGCTGCGAGTCATGGAGATCATACTCTTTCTGCAAATAAGCAAAGGAGCGGGGGCCGTACCCTGCCATACGTCTCCCAAATATTCGATGCCTATTAATTTCCACCCCGAAATCCTTGGAGTCGGGTCACTTCTTCCAAAAGCTCGCCTTGCCACAAGGGGGTTCTGCCCGTCAGGGAGCCCTGCCACCCCAGGAACTTGTTGGCTTCCCTCCAGCACTGAACCACTACCGCCGTGTGTGGGGGCCAGTCCTTCCTTGGCTTACGGGCGTAGAGCAATGGCTCGCAGTTGCCATCTGGCATTACCATCCGGTCGACCCTGTAGGCCGGTTCCGTCCCGGGCGCATACACCCAATCATTGACCACCTGTAGCTGGGAAGCCCAGTAGTACAATTGTATGTCTGGGAGGGCCAGCCCCCCATCATACACTCCTCTCGTCAGCTTGTGCAGCGCAATCCTGGGGTTGCCCCCATCCCAGAGCAGAGTCCGTACTGCCCGGGATATTCGTGTGAATACCCCCGTCGGAACCGGATACGGCGTGTTCTGTAGGATGTAGAGGAGTCTAGGCAGTGCCAGCATCTTGAACATTGCTGCACGTCCCATGAGGGAGAGAGTTAGCGATCGCCAATGACACACGTCATTTGTCAGGCGTGCCAGTTGGGATTCCAGATTCTTGGCATGGAACTCCGCCCTATCCCTGGTGATGTATACCCCCAGGTACTTAAACCCGTCAACAACAAGTGATGCTGGGCACCTGGTCGGGATACGCGGTGGAGGACCCGAAGCGAGTAAATCACAGATTTCGCCCAGTTAATAGTGTAACCCGAATAGCTACCGAATAGTTCGAAAAGATGCAGCGCCCGCGCCATCGACTGGTACGGCCTGGCCATATACAACACAATATCGTCCGCGTATAGAGAAATACGCTCTTCCCAATCGCTGTTCAGTGCCAGACCCCAGAAGGCCCCATCCCTCCTAATCCAGTGTGCCAGCGGCTCCAAGGCCAACGCGAACAGGAGGGGGGACAGGGAGCAGCCCTGCCTCGTACCCCTTCGAAGTTGGAATGCTCTGGACAACGTCCCATTAACTCTCACTCTCGCTGTTGGTTGCTCATACAGGAGGCGCACCCAGCTACAAAACGTCGGGCCAAAACCCAATCGTTGGAGAACCATAAATAAGTACGGCCATTCAATACTATCGAACGCCATTGAGGCGTCTAGCGCCATTAGTGCCGTCTGAGTGTTCCCCACATCTCCTGTCATATGTAGTACGCCATATAGGCGACGTAGATTATGGCGGGTGCTCCTGCGCAGCATGAAACCCGACTGGTCAACATGCACAAGATCCGACATAACCGGAAGCAACCTATCCGCCAGGGCCTTAGCTAGGATTTTTGGCTCGGCGTTAATAAGCGAGATCGGCCGGTAGGAAGAGCATTGGTCTGCCGGCTTGCCTGCCTTGTGGATCACTACGATCGTGGCTTCCCTCTGATCAGGTGGGAGCCTTCCTATCTTTCGCGCTTCTTGGTACATCTGTAGAAGGGGTCCCGTGATGACGTTCGCCTGCCGCTTAAATATTTCTACTGGGAGCCCATTTGGTCCCTGTGCTTTCCCAGATTGGAGGGAGTTAAGAGCCTCCCCCACTTCCTCCCCCGTTAATTCTGCCTCTAGTCGATCTCTTTGTTCCTGAGACAGTGTGGGCAAGTGGAAGTCCTGCAGGAATTCCGCACAGTCTTGCTCTGACCTGGTGCAAACCGGGGTGTAGACCCCCTCGAAGTAAGATGCGAACTCCTCCGCTATAGCCGTGCTGGTGTATGCTGATGAACCTGACGCATCCCGGATCTCAACCACCCAGGACCGCTCCCTATCTCGACGCTCCAGCCACGCCAAAAGCTTCAGGGCTTTATCCCCTAAATCGTAGATCCGGTGTTGCGTGGCAAGTGAGTAGGCTCGCGCCTCTCTCTCTGCCAACGCCCGGAGTTCCTTCTGTTTGAGGGCCAGTATATGGCTGCGTTCCACCGTAGGGGTATCACCGACATCTCGCTCCAGATCTGCTATCTCCTGCTCTATCTGCCTGATCTGCAAGGACTCCTCTTTCTTTTTGGCCCCAATCAGGGCCTGGGCCTGGCCTCTCAAGACGGCCTTGTAGGCCTCCCATAGTGTGAGGTGGGACTCGACTGACCCCCTGTTTTCTTCAAAATATAGCTTAGAGCCCTCCCGAAGTCTATCTCCCAGGGTTACGTCGCGAAGGTACCACGGGTCTATCCTCGGGAATGCCGCCTTGTTAATCACCGGACCCTTAAGGATAACACTCACTGGGGAGTGATCAGAGATTCCCGGGCCATGATATGGGGTTCCGCATATTCGCCCATCTGGTCGATGCGCGCTAGCAAGTGGTCTAGCCTTGAGAAGGACCCGTGTCTAGCCGAATAGAACGTGTAGTGTCTGCGTGTGGGATGATGCGTGCGCCACAGGTCCCCTAGCCCCAGTGCCTTAGTGAAGCCCTGTAGCCCATGTTCCCCCCTGAACCCCTGCCCCCCGCCCGAACGATCCAGGTCAGCATTCATTACAGCGTTCATGTCTCCCCCCACCAGAAGGGTTCCCCGGGGAAGATCCGCCAGGAAGGAGCCCAGCCGTGCAAAAGTCGTGGTGTGAAGGCCGGGCGGGATATAGCAGAAGCCCAGCACAACCGTACGGCCCTCCCATCTACCCGCCACTGCCGCCATGCAGCCCGAGTCGTCAGTCCATGCCTCAGAAATTACCATGGGAAAGGCGTTGCGAATCAAAATACCTACCCCCTAGAGCCAGCAGTAAACCCCGAGTGGACCACCATTTTGTACCCAAAGCGGTCAAGTGCCTTGCATCTATTGCCTCTTAGATGCGTCTCCTGCAGGAGGACCACATCAGGGGTGTGCCGCTTTAGGTGCTGCAACACCAGAGTACGTTTGATTTTGTTGCCCAGCCCGTTTACGTTCCATGCCCATATTTTACCCTGAGTCTGTTCGCCCATGTATGTCTAGGGACCCCGCTTTCCTCGGATAGACCATAACCCTCCGCGTCCTATGATGACAAATCTCACATGCAAGAACACTTATTTGATAATGAGCAAAACATAAAATTCCCCACAAACCCATCCCCTTCCCCCCAACTCCCCCTCCCTGCCTCCCTGCTCGGTGGGTCCCCAACCTCCCACCTTTCAAACTGGCAGAGTGCCTGTCGCCCCATCAGCCCCAATTCAACTTGCAAGGGAACGTAGGCTTGCAGTCAGCAGAAAGAAGTATACCTAAGTGGCGGATATTACACCCACTATTATGCCTGTACCCCTAGCCAGTACGGTCAAATCCCCGATCCCCCCCAGAGCCCTCCCTGCCTGCACCGAGGCAACATGTGAGGCATTTAGTCTGCCTTCCCTCCCGGAACATACCCACAACACTGTATTTCGGCAGTCAGGGGTGCCCCTCTGGGTTCCCGTGCATCCCCATGGACCCAAATGCCTTGTGACCCCCATTCCCAAGGGTCAAGTTCGCCCCAATGGGCTACGCTCACCCCCTTCATCCAAGCCCACTCTGTTCGTGACCTTCGGTATCCGGTGCTGCTCTGTCAGTGTCTACTGAGTCACGGCCAGCCTGGCGGCCCTCCGGCCTGCGCGGGCCTCCATTTCTGCCCACTGTTCGCCACCCCTCCAACCAGTCGCTGGCCTCTGCCGGTGATTCGAAAAAATATGATTTATTGCCGTCCAGGATCTTGAGGCGAGCTGGGTAAAGCATCATATACTTCACTCCTTGATCCCTAAGGGCTCTTTTAACCCCTTCAAAGGACCGTCTCTGACGTTGTACTTGGAGAGTGAAGTCCGGAAAGAAACGGATCGTGGCGTTCTCGAGCTGAAGGTCCCCAGATACCCGTGATGCTTGCAGGATAGCGTCCCGATCGCGATAGTTCAGGATGCGGGCAATGATGGTACGCGGAGGGGCCCCAGGCTTGGGCCTACCCCCCAGAGCACGATGAGCCCTTTCCACCGAAAAGAAGTTAGAGAGGCGCTTCGGCTTCAGGTGATTAAGTATGAGGTCTTCTACGAACCAGTCCGTGGATGGCCCTTCCAGCCCCTCCGGGACCCCCACTATGCGGATGTTGTTGCGCCTCGCGCGTCCTTCCTGATCCTCCAGCCGCGCATTTATGACCGTTTGGTTTTTCGTCAGGGCAGCTACCTGTTCTTCAAGCCTCTTTGTCTTGGATTGGAGGCTGCCGATCCCCGTCTCTGCCACGGCCACTTTATCCGACATTTTCCGGAAGTCTGCGCGCAGTAAATTAACCTCCTCCGTCACTGAGTCCAGCTTAGGCTCCAATGTGCCACGTAGGTCCCTGATGGCCGCCATGATGTCTCTGAGCGACGGGTCTGGCTCATTGTCCTCGGTTTCCCTTTGCTGGCGTGCCCCTTGGGGACCATCCTCCTTTCCCATGGCCACCGTGTATTTGTCTATGTGGTTAGACTGGCCTTGTCCTATCGGTCTAGTGCGGCCCATTGCAGGAAACGTAGTCCTGACGCACGTGATACAGGGGGGCCGCTGGTCGGATCGCAGTGAGTTTGTGGAGTCCTCCGGTACCCGCCACTGACCTGTTCGTCGCCCGCTGAAGCTGCCCCCTCCGCCGTTCAAGCCTGTGTGGGCGGCCCAAAGTTCTGGCTAGATCCCCTCCGCGCTGTGCCCCGGTCTCTCCTCCCGGATGATGAATTGTCAGTGGGCTGGGCGTGCCCGCGGGGGCCGCAGGTGCTGTGATGCCTGGACTATGGCACCTTTGATGCGCCCTCTCTAAGGACCCAGGACTCAACCCACGGGCCGCCTGCTCCCACTTGGTCCGCCGCTGTGGTTGGCCGCCACCCCGGGAGGCTGTCGGGTCCACCTGTCGCCTGCAGCGCCGGGTTCTTACCTCGCCGGGGGTCGTCACTGCTGCTCGCTCCCCCTGCGCCCCAGGCGGTCTCTCAGGACGCAGCCAGCCGTCCGATTCCTACTGGAATTTCCGCCCAGTGAGTGTCTTGTTTAGGGCCGGTGTCTTCTCCAGGGCTCCAGGCCCTGTCACTATTGCTGCCGGATGTTGCTTTGCGGAGTGATGTGCCTACTCCCCGCTCCTCCGCAGGCTCTGCAAGCGGGGTGGGCTCCCGCCCGTCGTTCAACCCCGGGGCCCAGTGCGTACCTCCAGTTTGCCGCCAGCATTCACTGTGCGTCCGTGCTCGGGGATGCACCGCGGCTATCTCCAGTCACGCGCCGCAGGCTCGGTCAGGTTAGAGCCTCCCCCAAGCTGGTCACGGCACCTCCTGCTATTGTGCTCGTGCTGTCTGCCGCCGCCGCCTCAGGGGGTTAGTGGAGCGCACCTCAGCAGTCGCGATCGGCCACACTCCTGCGCTGTCTCTGTCAGGCGACACTCTCCCCGATGGCGGCCGCCATTTTGCCGCTCCAGCTCGTACAGCCCGGGTACCCAAAGCACGGTTTTGAACAGCCCTGGGGGGGTCGTCACAAGCGCCGCTGCAGTGCGCCACCTCCCGACACCTGCGCACGCCGTGGGGTGTTACTGCTATGTCGGATTCTGCCGGATTTTGGGTGCCTTAAAACTGACTGCTAGCGCAGCTCTTCTAGTCTGCGGCCATCTTCCTCGGCTGCAAGCCACGCCCCCTTTAATTTTAATTTTATGTGTGATTTCTGGCTGTGCTATAGCCGTGGGGGCTGAGACAGCTTTTCACCACCAACCCTTAAGGTTCTACAAACACAATGACCTAGTTCTCCTTGTCCTGCTATTTGAACGAAACACAATCAAATTGCATTTCTTCTTTTTTTTTTTTTTTTAAAACCATTTCCCTTACCTGGAAGTAGAGAATGAAAGGACTTACTTAAAATGCATCTCACCCCCTCCCCCCGTCTCCTCCAAAGATTGATGCACTTTTTCCAATTCCCTGGAGTCTTACTGCCTTGGCACTCTTCTTTGCCACAGTCCTTAGCCTTCTGCCCCATCCATCTGACCCTTGGTCCAGATGATACTTGGGCATAATCTAGGGGTTTTATGATTCGAATTTTAAAGCGCTGAAAAGTGTCACACAGTGCTTCATGAAGCTACAAAATAAGTAAATAAATTAATTAGTTAGCTCCTCATGTAGCAGTTATTAAGTTGTCAGGGGAACTTTCTCAGAACATTTTAGATTGTTTATTAATTGAAGTTCCTGTCTTGATGGTGGAATCCACCTAATTTGTAATGATTTTGATGAGAAAAACACGGTTAAGAGTAAGCAGTCAATGAGTTCAGGACTTTTCATGAACTAGCCTGAATAGATAAACAAAGCTCCTTTTCCCATCACTTATGTTTCCTGTAAGCTATGTTCAATTGCAAAAAAAGAGATGAGGCATGAAATGGTCCTCCCCACGGTCACCCAACTGAAAACCTAGTTGTTCAGCCACTGATTTCCACATATTATATTTCAGTATTATGGAGTACATAGAATATCACTAACAGCATGGACTGGATTCTCAAAAAACTCAGAAACCTTAAAGATGATTACATAAACTAAAATATCACCCAACAGAGTTGTTACTGATCTGTATAAGAAGTCTGAAATGCTAAGTTTTCTCTGCCAGGAATATTTTGGTCAGGAATTCTGCAGTTTGTGTGCATTTCTGCAGTGGGGGTTCAACTCATTGTGTTGCTTAGCCAAAGCTTTTCTGAGTGCTTATCAAAGGAGCCAATAAAATAAATTTAAGGGCATAATTTTATGCTTCATTCTAAATTGAGCAGATAACTGTAAATATTTGCTGTAGGATTTGCCATCCAATTCACAATTTTGCAGGAAAGTGTGCTAAGGAAAATAAATGCTCATGATATTTTTTCACCCTGCCCCTGTAACTAGCATCCCTGATATTAAAGAGATTTGAAATGACAAAGATGTGTAATGTGTGGGATTAACAGACACAAAAAATATGCCTCTTATGTTGCTGTATTTTACCACCAGGGTGCAATTAGCGCTCAATTCCATGGGACACCAGGAAGAAAACAAATGTCCTCCTTCTATGTGTGTTTAAGTACTGTAGAATTCCATGGCACTTTGTACCAATGGCAGAAAGGCACTTTGTAATCTTAAAGTAACATGACTTGGTAGGACAGGGGAAACTGCAGTATTAGCTAATGGACTGCGAGCTCTAACATGAAAAGCAAGTTGCAGTTCTTATTTAAATTATTTTAATTTGCACGTCTCCTTCTTTAGCATTTCTGAAAGTGGAGGGGGGGGTTGTTACAAAAGCCTCACGCAACTGTATGTACCAGGTTTGGGACAACCAGTATTGTATTGTAATTGCATTTATATAGCACTTACAACCCCTGACGAGGCATCAAAACGCTTTTTCGGCAAGTATCACGCTACTGCGGATCCCAAAAAGGATTAGTGGTGGATTAGTATAGTGAAAAATTAAATTAATTTGAGCGGTGGATATGTTAGTCTGTTATTTGGATTGAGAAGGTTAGTCGAGGCGTGGAAGAGGAAAAAGTTTGCATTTATATAGCGCTTGCTGCCCCTGACGAGGCATCAAATCGCTTTTTCGGCAAGTATCACGCTACTCCGGAACCAGAAAAGCATTAGTGTTGAATTAGTCTAGGGAAATATGAAATTAATTTGAGCGGTGAACATGTTAGTTTGCTATTTAGATTGAAATTGATAGTGGAGGGATGAAGGCGGGAAGAGTTTGCATTTATATAGCACTTGCTCCCCTGATGAGGTGTTGCAGCACTTTTCGGCGAGTAGCAGGCTACTCTGGAAACCAAAAAGGATTAGTGGTGAATTAGTGTAGGAAAATATGAAATTAATTTGAATTGAGCGGTGGGCATGTTAGTCTGTTATTTGGATTGTAAAAGGAATAGTGGAGGGATAGAAGAAGGAAGGGTCTAGAAAGGTTTTTTTTTGGGACTTCATAGCAGTAGGAGGGGGTTTGGGATGAGAAAAGGGGAGGTGGAGGGGGAACAGTCAGAGGGAAGGGTTTAGAAAGGCTTATTTGGGAGATCTGAATAGTAAAAGAGGTATGAGATGATGCAAGGAGGGGTAGAGGAGGGAAGAGTCTAGAAAGGGTTATTTTGGGGATCATAGAAGAAGTATGGGGTTTGGGATGAATGGGACAGGTTCACTGACAAAATAAACTGTCCCAGTAAATGCAGATAAACAAGACGCCTCGTAATATATTCCATGCCCTCCCTATCATTTCACAACTGTAAGCAATGCATCCATAAAAGATACCCGGCAGTTTAGAGCCCATTGTGGCAACTTGGGCGGACTCGAGAAGAAATGTCCTTAAATGAATTCCCAATTATTACAAACCCTGATTTTATAAAACCCGACAAAAAGAAAGATGCCCTGCAGGTGGGTTCACACCGCTGACTTTGTGGGCATTGCCTAATATTACACACACACTTTTTGCCTTTTGCTGTGCAGTCATGTGCACAATGGCTCATTGGGGGTAGTGTGCACTCATAACATACAGTTTAACACCTGTAAACACTTTCTATCCTTGTCCAATGTGGCAGGTGTTTAATTTAAAATGTCACTCTTTTTTTTAGATTTTATTTTACATCTCATGGGAATTCCTTGCGATTGTGTTTAAGGGTCTGACTGTGTTGAAATATAGTCTTTATGTGCAGCCAATGACCAGAATATATGACTGACATATAGCCATGAACCCATGAAATTAATGGGCAGCCATGATAACTTCGATCGCTGCACACTGCTCTGCTTCACTTTCCAGGCTTCATCTCTCACCATTCATCAGACTTTCTATACCAATAAATATTGCTTTCTTTTTTTGTTTATTATTTTTTCTTTTCATTTCCTTCTGACTTTTCCTTTCCTTCTCTTTTTCCCTTGTTATTTATCTTTCATTCATCTTTGCATTATTGATTATTTGTTGATTTATTTCTTGCTCTCTTCCATCCTTTCATTCCCCTCTATTTATTTCCATCCTTCATTTTCTTTGTCCCTCCAGCTATATCTTCCTTAGTTTAACTTTTTTTTTTTTAAAGATTTTTTTATTGTTTGAAGAAACAGTACAGGTCACATATTGTTTTTGTGTTCATAACATCACTCCCTACAGAATAAAACAAAGTACATTTATCCACAAGGGCTTTCACCAAGATTCGACCAATCATAAATGTCCATTCCATCGCCGCTCTTGTAGCTCCATCTCAGTGGTGGGAGAGTTACATAGATCTCCCCAGTAAGTGTTCCATTTGCCCCACTTTATGTCCCACTTCTTGGGACACCCTCTGTTTTGATATACTTCTTTTTCAGCGAGCATGCATTTATCCATTTTCTTAGCCTACCCACTTGAGGTCGGCACCTCGGTTGCTCCCAGTACATAGCTATACTGCGCTTCACCAATGTGTGGCCCAGGGTGGCCCATTGCTGTTCTATTGCAGTAAGGTCTATTGCATCCCATATATTCAGGAGCCCCAGTTTTGGTGTTACTTGTATGTCTTTGCCGATGGCCTTGTGCATGTGACGTGTAGCTCTCTCCCATAGTGCCTTTACCTCAGTTTAACTTTCAATTTTTCTCTTATTTTTTCATGTGCATCTTTATTTTTCTGTCTGTAACCCTCATCTTTCCTTTATCATCTGTTGTCTTCACTTTTCTATCACTGCTTCGTCTTATTCGTGTTTCCACTTCTCTCAAACTTCTTCTTCTAGCCAAGTTAATTCTATCACTGATCAGCGACGGAAGAATAAAAGAAGGAACAAGTGATATAAAGGAAGAATGAAGGAAACAGCAAAGGAAAGAGGAAGCAGGAAAGGGTGAATTAAACAGTAAAGGAAGGAATAGAGTAATGAATGAAGGAAGTGAAAGAGGAAGGAAGGAGAGAAGACATGATTAGAGGAGTAAGTGATTAAAGGAACTAAGGGGCCCATTACGATGGCGGGCGGAAGCACAACCGCCGTGCTGGCGGATGCAAAAACCACCAGTTACCGCCGGCACGCAGCAGTCCACACGCCCGCCCAATTACGATGCGAAAAGCAGGCCAAACACCGCCGGCAAGCCAGCAACACCGTCCGCCATCAAAGTGCGCCCGTACACGTAGCGGCGCAGCCCAACTGACACACACCGTCCGACGAAACACGTCCCGCCCGGCGTATAAATTACGATGCCGCAAACAAACGGCTCCCACGGCTAAGAGACACCGCACGTGAAAGAGAGGCGGTAGCACGGACAACGAAGAAGCGGCACCCCGGGCATGAATCCAGCACTGCAGGCCCTTCCCATGCTTCTGCTGATGCACCACCAAGGACGCAACGTACCGCGGAGACGCAGGTAGGCACACACACAACAAGTGCACGCAAACAGCGCACACAGTGCAAGGGCGGAAAAAGCGGACAACCCCCCACCAGCGCGTGTACACTACACATCCACCATTGCATCCACATATGACACACAGGCCAAATCCTAACATCGCGGAACACATGTGTACACACCACCTGGGACTAGGAACCAACCACCCCGTCACGGCCCCAAAGCGCCGATGACGCCGCCACACATGCGCACAACGCAGAGGCCAACCGCAGCGCCATGCATGCGTCGCACACAGACACAGGGACACAACCAAGCAGCACACACATCAGCCCCACCCCGAACGCACATGACACGTGACAGGCCTGCCACAGACATGTCCCCAACGCCCAATTCACGGACAACACCCAACGCCACACAACCGACGCACACATGTCAGTGAAGTCACGCAACAGCAGGACACACCCCAGTGTAACAAACATGGCGTAGCACACAGCGGCGGCAACACCAACTAGGAGAAGCAGGGCCCTTCGGGAAGAGGAACGCCAGTACCATACTGAAAAACCCATACCACCCTGCACATATGAACAAGACATATGAAACGGAACACCAAAGAGCCCGGGGACCGACAACAGGTGGCCCAAGAATAACATCCACACACAAGGCCCAACGCAGAGCGGAAAGGCAGCCTGCCGCCCACACAAGGGAGAGCAGACAGCACTGAATGACCTTCCATTCCAACTCCGAAACCACAGCCCTACGACAGAAGCCGGTGAATACAGCCATTGTCCAAGAATAGACCAACACAGGCATGCCGAGGAGACCGACCACAGGGCAGATAGCGCATATCACAGAAGCACACAACGGACGGGGAAGAAAGAAGAAAACACTCCCCATGTCGGCCACATGCAAGTTAATTGGAAGGAGTCACACAGCACTGACCTTGAACTGTCTGAGAAGCATGTGGGAAGAGGGCCCGTGTCCTCCAAACAAGCCAACAGAACACAAGTCCTGTCTCCCTACGACTACACAGAGCTCACAGCAACCCGGAGCGTGCACATTGCAGACTGCACACACAGCCGGAGCACGCCATCTCAACGAACCGCTGCGAAATGGCAACCGCAACACACCTACCCAACTACGCCGAACAGCTCAAGCTGTACAAAACCAACACGATACATACATTGGGATGCGATCTCCTGTCCCTGCTGAACGTAAGTTACCGACTGACTTACCGCATCACATTGTTCAGCTGCGTCATGCCCGTCTTCTACTGTCGGAGGTGTCCCTACCAGCATCCCGTCGAGATATGCCTCTCCAACCCGGCATGTCTGAAGGCGGACCTGCTACCACTACTCCTCCCTCTGGACGCACACGACAGGGCCTGCTCTGCCTATGGAGGCATGGCGTATGTGGCCAACATCGCACCCGCACTGAAATGGGACCACTGTGCCTCCACACGACGGATCATCGAGAACAGCTACATCGAATGTCACCCAGCATGCCCCATCATGGTCCTCCAAGGGACAACTTACGAACAACACCTTGACAGCCACCATCCGCTTCATTGGCTGGCAAACATGTACACCACCAATGACATGGAAGCCCTGCTGGACGGCATCGCATACCTGACAACCTGTAAATACGTCGGACCACAACGCAGGTTCCCCGAGTGACCTATGAAGTCCAACCCCGCACCCATGCTCAGCTTCCGCACGGACTGGCCAGTCACCACCACAACAGCCATACCAAACGACCGGCAACTGTAACCACACCATCAACGACATCGCCATGACATCGGATATGACCGGGACATGCACACTGTTCCCCATCACATCCAGGAACACCGCATGCATCGTGGGAGGCAGTGGCATGGGCTCTGTGTATCGCACCCACATGGACGGAACTGCACGAACAACCAGGACACGACATGGATCCAGCGCCCATGGACACACACACCGCTCAGTGGACATGAATAGGTCGCCTGGAGTCTGTGGGTGCTGCACCCCTCCCACCCCCGCCCCGGGAATCCCATACCAGGACCTTTGCATGGACGACAAGTGCATACAACAACAACACGACCCCAGTGACTGTGACATGTCCAGTAACCACCACAGTGCAACAACAAGTGGCACGCCGCTGCATGCACGCAAGCACATGCCCTGATGTCATCTCACATGCACGCGTGCATGAGGAACAACCGCAGCAAACCTGTCACATGGAACTGAGATGGACTGTGCCCATGATGCCGAGCGGTCTGGTAGGCTACATGTATACCGTCTGTGTCAAAGTCCGCAGCTCCGCAGCTATACGTAAATGTACATTAGCACAGCCTTGGCCAAGCAGATGTAACTCTGAAGCCCACATCCCACATGCAACAGCCAATCACATGTAACCCCACACCCTATCCAATTTGTAATCATGCTCAGTATATCCTCAACATGTATTCCGCTGCCAGTAGTGTCCACTATACTGCATCACAGAGGACAGAAGACTCAATATAATGTTTGAAACCAAAACTGTCTCCGCTGACTCATTTCACAAGTACGAATGAGAGAGGATGAGAGTATGTGAAGTACACGGCAGTCGTGACATGACCATGTAGTCCACTGGTATTGGATGTCAACGCAAATGAGTAGCACTACTGTGGAAGACACACATGTGTCGTGTGAAGTCGTATGGACGCAGTGCACAGGTGGGTGGGTGCGACGGGTAGATGCGCACATGCCAAGTTGGAGCACGCCGTGTTGGGAGGGGTCATGAACAGTACACCACCGCTTCCCTGGGCATTGTGAGAGGACACCTGTCGGGGGGAGTGAACACGTGTGTGCACAGCAGCCGGGCACACGTACAAAGCGGTACCAGGCGCACCTCAGCCCACCCTCTGTGGACAAGCTGGATCCTGTTGTGCGCCCGCCATGCCCCTTGACAAGGCACACACAGCCCCAGTCGACCAGGTGTAACCCCAACATAGTCAATCCGCACAGGCGATACAGGGCACGGGATGGCAGTGGAGCATGGTGTGTGAGAGGTCTCCTCGCGCTCCTCCTGGTCATATCACGCAGGCAATAGAACCTCAACGTCCAGCATGGCAAAAAGTCAAATGGAAGTGTAGGGGGACGCACCACAGCACGAGCAGCACTGACGTCACGGGAGGTGGCTCGCACCATCCCATCCATTGCCCATCATACCAACCACGCCACATGCCATTGCGACTAAGTGCAAGCGCGTGCGCCACCACCCCTGAGCCCTCCCCAGAGAGGCCAAAGAGTGAATGTGTGGGCCATCAGCCACAGACGGACGCGGCCTGGCCGCAAGGGCAGCCACAGCCACTGGGTGTCGCAGGTGGCGGATCCGGAAGGCGAAGACTGTGATGCATACTCCATTTGGGGCACCACGCAGGTGGACGGCGTCCCGCCACACATCATACCCTGAGACAGCCCACTCGTGCAACTGGACCCACACATACACTCCTTGCCCTCTCTGGTGCGAGCTTGGGGCTGCCTGTGCAAGCGCTAGCCTCGCAGGTGAGCATGCATATTGGGGGGGCGAGGGGAGGACATGAGGGCTGGGGCGAAGATGACTGTATCACTGTCAGTTAGTACAAGGGATGACCCAGATGTGGAAAGGAAGAGACGTGTCCCGTGTGTACTGCAACTAGTCGCCAATCCAACTACCCCCCATGTCCGGAATGTAAGCCCGCACCTAGGCCCGCCCATCCGCCACATCGAACATACCACCAGCACGACAACCGTCCCATTCGAAACACTGACTGGGGGTGGCGACCAGTGAACAATCATGTGTAGCCTACCCACGCGTACATGTGGGCCCTCCATGATCCATGTCACCTGCGGCAAAGACATGACATGCGCAATGAGGGAAGTGAGGAGAGCTGTCCGCCCCACGCGCAGAAGGTGCATCAGCTCCACAGACCCAGCAGCGAGTCCAGCAGGGGTCACATGTGCAGGGGCAGCTGTGCCTGGTGTGAAGGCACATGCATATAGACAGCACATCGACCAATGTGTAGTCTGCCCACATCCACAGTCCATCATCATGCGGACATAGGAATTGAACACAGGGCAACACATCTTAGTTGGTGCACCCACCGTGACCAACAATGCGCAATCATCGACGTACCCGCCCTGTGCATGGCCCCCCACCCAACGGAGGCACATCCAGTGCCACCATCCCACACACACAAGCCTTCCACGGAACATGCTGTGTCCAATGCTCAGTACAGAGTCAGCGCCCATCTGGTGGATCCTGAACAGGAGACACATGCACACACATGCCAGCTCCCACTATGTACGTCTGCCACCTGGCACGTGCAATGTAACCTCTCACCTGTGACGTGTGACTGCAAGCACACAGCCGTCTTGGCATGGGGCTGTCAATGTGGACACCAGTCAATGTTTCGGGAGCTGTGATCCGTACAGTGCTGTACATAGGGTGCAGTGCTGACACCTACTACTGCCTCATATCCCCTCGTGCCACAGGTCCCACTTGTATTGGCAGCTCAGCCCGTGCCCACATCGTCATACTCATCCAGCCTCGGAAGCAGTTCCATGCTCAGCAGACACTCATGTTGCCGTGGCGTTGCCGCTTGACGAATATGCAGTCAGTCCCCATCAGCACGCCCCGCAAGTCATTGGGGCCTAGATCCCCATGTGCATGCACATGGCAGTGGTATGTCTCACTTGCCATTGCCATTGTTGGGAGACCTGTGTAAGTGTATTGTGGCCGTGCCGTCCCAGCTTGACAGCTGGGCTGTGGCTCATGTGCTTGCTCAGTCATGTCAGTGATGTGTATGCGAAATTGCTATGTGCCGTGTTGCTTTGACATGTGTCCTCTGCCATTTAACCCAGGCGGAGACCGAACATTGACCGCCCATACCAATTGCTGGCGGACATGGACGATACAGAGGTTATCAGGAAGTTTCGGCTGGACAGGCCAACCCTGCATCGACTGTGTGCCATGTTAGAGCCCCATCTCCGTCCCCGCAGGGTGTATCCGACTGCTGTCACCCCCACGGCTAAGGTGATGGCCGCCATGCATTTCTTCGCCACTGGGTCATTCCAGCACACAGTGGGCAGTGGAGGAGGGATGTCCCAGCCCATGTTCAGCAAGGTGCTGAGGGATGTACTGGCAGCCATGATGCTGTACCGAAACAGGTACATCAGATTCCCCAGGGCTCGTGAATTGGCGGCAGTGAAGGGTGCATTCTATGCCCTTGGCAGAATCCCACACGTCGTGGGAGCCATTGACTGCACACATGTTGGCCTTGTTCCACCACAGGCCACTGAGCACCTGTACCGCAACAGGAAGCACACGCACTCCCTGAATGTGCAAGTGGTGTGCCTTGCGGACATGGTGATCATCCACGTGTGTGCCAAGTTTCCAGGCTCGGCACATGACGCACACATAATGCGCAACAGCATCTTGCCACGACTGATGGCCAATATGCAACAGGATCGTGCCTGTATTGTCGGTGAGTATGTGGAGTGGTGTAGCGTGCTGGTTGTGCGATGCTGTCCCCTGTCCAGTTGGAATAGCAACGGTTCTCTGTGTCCCTCACACCCAGGTGACTCTGCGTATCCGAATGGGGTATGGCTGCTCAGTCCATTGAGGAATCCTCGCACCCCAGCAGACGATCGATACAATGAGGCACATGGGAGGACCAGACGTGTGGTCGAGCGTACCTTTGGCCTCCTCAAGTCCAGGTTCAGGTGCCTGGACCGCACCGAGGGTGCACTGGCGTACTCCCCACAGAAGGTGTGCCAGATAGTGGTGGCGTGCTGCATGCTGCACAATCTGGCCATTCGGAAGCAGATCCCCCTCATTGTGGATGACGGAGATCAACCAGGGCCCCAGCCCGCAGACCAGGACAGCTCGAGTGAGGTGGACAGCGGAGAGGAGGAAGCTGGGAATGTGCGCCAGCAGCTCATCGCCCGCTACTTCACTTGACGGTGAGTGTCCATGTACGACGGATGATGTGTCTGTATCTGTGCAGGTGTGTGTGTGCTGTGTCAGGGTGGCCGTATGTTCACTGCGTGCAGTGTGTCAACGCTCCATGGCCAGGGTAGTATGCCACTGTTGGTGACTGTGGCATTGTGCCCTATTGCTCTGTGCGATGTGTGTACATTGCTTGTAGTTGTTGACATGTACTGTGTGATGGGTGTGTGACACACTCATTGAATGTGCTCCTGTTCTGTCTCCCACCCCTAGGTCCCTACAGGCCCTCCGGATTCCATTGCCATGCCACGCATCAGGTGCCTTTCCGCCCAAGGTGGCCGTTGTATTCCGTACAAATAAAACACAGGGCACAAACAGCAGTTAGTGAAAAAGGTGCATTTATTCCAAACTGTGACATGTGATTGTGTGTAAGGTGATGACAAAAGTGGTGCGTGCAGTGACAATGAGCTGTCGGTCATGGCTGCGTGAAGCTCAGGGTGTACCCACTGGTTCTATGTCCATAGTCCAACACACACATGCCATCCAGCTGGCTGTGTGGAGTGGGATCGTAGAGCAAGTCAATGCAGTGGCTGGTCAAGGAAGGCTGGCGGAAGGCTGGCTGGCTGCCTCACTTGCGACTGGAGCGTGCGAAGTCCTCCCGGGAGATCTGTTTCCTCTTCGGACGGCCCCTTCCACGTTTGGGAGGGGGGTGTGGTGGCGACCTGCTGGTGGTGGGTGAGGTGTGCTCACTGGCTGTGGACGCAGGGGAAGTGGACACTGCTGCCCGACCCTGCGCCCTAGCAGGTGGTGGCGGAGGTGGTGTTGCTGGCCTTGCCTGTGACCCCACCGCCACCACCAGCTGGCCCATGAGGTCCACGAGTTGGTCCATACGGGACACGAATTGGCCCATATGGGCGTCCATGGACCTCAGCACCCCCAGCACCTCCCGCGTGTCTGTAGCAGACCTGACCCATTGTTCTTGGGCCTCCTCATAGGCCCCAAGGACTCTGGCCATTTGAGGCAGGGCATGGCTCCCAGGGGAGGCTGGCGTTTCCCTGACCCTGCTCCTCCTACCAGTCCTGCTGCCACCGGCCCTGCCCACTAGCCACATTGCACACCACGGTCCTCGCTGTGGCTCCCAGGGTGGATCCAGTCGGCCGGGCCACCACCTGCACTGGGGCTGGTGCCAGCGAAGACGTGGTGGTGGTGGTGGCGGTGGTGGTCGGTGCGGCGATGGTGGCGGTTGCGGCAGTGGTAGTGGCCGCAATGACCGTGGGTGTGGCCGCAACGACAGTGGCAGCAGGGGGCTGGGACTGTTCAGCATCCCTGGATGATGGGTTGGTGGGTAGGAGGGGTCCTGGGGAGCGGCTGGGCCCTGCCACACCAGATGGGCCTGCTTGGTGGTCCGTGTCCGAAGAGGAGGACAGATCCTCCAGATCCGTGTGTCCTCGTTGGGGGCTTGTGGGCTGGCTGTGCTGGCTGCTGTCTCCATCCCCAGCATCCGGCAGTTCGTCACCTGTGGAGAGAATGAGATTTGTTATTGTGTTGCACCTGGCGAAGTATGTATTTGTCGTCTGACATTGGCAGTTCGTGCAATCTCGTACATGGGTTTCCCGGAGGCGAGTGTGTGGCTGTGGCATCTGTAGTTGTGTGTGCTAGGCAATGGGACTGTGTGCTGTGCACATGTGGCATGGGACGGATTGGCCATGCCGATGGGTGTGTTGCTGTGCCCCTACTCATTGTGACTCTGGTGTATGCGGGCTCCTGGCCCATCCTGGGTCTGGTTTGTACTTTGCTTTTGGGGTTCATATGGAACGCTTAGGAACGCATATGGCAACATGGGGGCCATGCCCCAGATTCGCATTTGGGAGGGGATATGCTTTTGGGGTTCAAATGGAACGCTTAGGAACGCATATGGCAACATGGGGGCCATGCCCCAGATTCGCATTTGGGAGGGGATATGCTTTTGGGGTTCAAATGGAACGCTTAGGAACGCATATGGCAACATGGGGGCCATGCCCCAGATTCGCATTTGGGAGGGGATATGCTTTTGGGGTTCAAATGGAACGCTTAGGAACGCATATGGCAACATGGGGGCCATGCCCCAGATTCGCATTTGGGAGGGAATATGCTTTTGGGGTACATGCTGTGAGCCATGGGTGCCGAACGTGACGTGTTGTGGCAGCATGACAGTGCATGGTTTGAGGTGTGTGCATGCTTGACATGGCCTGCATATTTGCTGTCTGTTGTGATTACTGGACATGGCATTGGACGCATCGTTATGAGTGAGTGATAGTTGTGTGCCAGCCAACGTATTGCAGTTGTCCCATCTCCTTGGTGTGCGTGCTGCCCTGTGCCATGTGCATCACTGCAGTGCTCGGGGGGTGTGGCCCATGTTGTGTGTTGTTGCTCACAGTGTGTCGTGCGCTTAATTGACTTCTGGCACATGGTTGGTCATGGGCATGTGTCTTAGCGTGACTGCTGTATGTGTGGCAGCTGTGCGGATGACATGCCTTTCATGAGACTGGGGCTGACGGATGGGATGGATGGTATGTTGTATGTGCATGGTGTGTCTGTGAGTTTGATGGGTTCAGTGGTGTTCGTGTGCATTTCTGTTGTTCCGCTCTGTTGCGTCTAGTGTTGTTTGTCTTACATAGGCGTAGTTGTGGGGTGTGTGGTTGACAGGCAGTAGGGGCTACATGGACAGGACTTCAATGGTGTTTCGGTTGTGTGTGATGAGTTGCACAGTGGCTGCCGTGTGGGACTATATTCAGTGTGGCTTGTGCATGCAGACGTGGCTCCTTGGGTGTTGCTATGTCTGTGATGGGTCATGTGGGGTGTGAGTCTGTTGTTCATGTCCGTGTGCACATTGTTCACTTGTTCGTGACGGTGGGCGGTGCTGCGTGTTCGTCTGCTACGTGACATGTCCCATGTGTTGGTCGTGTTATGGTCCTCATGCCTCCAGTAATCCAGCCCTGTCCAGTTTCCCACCTGCAAGTTGTTCGTGCGTGCACTGTACTGGATGCCACATGGCTCTAAGCGGGGGTGCTCCATGTTGCAGGTCTGTGGGGGTGGGGGGGTGTTGTGGGTCGTGGGGGTGGCTGGACACCCACTGACACCGATTGCTGTGGACCGTGATGTCTGCCTTTCGGCTGTCGTTGTGCACTGCGGTGGCTGACACGTGGCTGTGGGGTGTGGGGATGCTCCTCCTTGCTGTGCTGTGGGACTGGGGCCTGGTGTGTGTTGTACTTGGGCTGTCCACCGTCCCACCCACTGCACTTTGTGTTCCTGCCACTTACCTGTTACTTGTCGGTTAGTGCAGCTGTGGCGGACACATGGGTGTGGTGGGTGCTCGTTGTGGCGCTTCTGGCATATTTGGGGACCTGTTGGTGGTTACGTGGCTGGCTTAGTGTACACATGTCCCCACGCATCTTACAGTTGTTCGGTTTGGGCTGTGTGTGGTAGTGTCTGTTGCATGTGTGTGTGATGTGTTGTGTATTGTGTGCTGGACATGGGGGTGTTTGTCCCTGGGAGCTGTGGCATGGTGGTAGTGCATGTGAGTACATAGCGGTGTGCTGGTATACATTAGTTTGTACTTACCAGCCTCCACTCCCCCTGCTAATCCGGCGAGGATCTCCGGATGGATTACGACTCGCACCTTCTCCTCCCACGCTTTGAAGGTCTTAAAGAGCGCGGGATTCCCTCCGCCAGTGACGGCAGCCAGCTCTCTGTTTTTGCCCTCCTTCTTCTTGACCAGGCTCTTGACGTCATTCCAACGTTTGTTAATTTCGACTCTGTTCCTGGGCAGGGTCCCGACTGCATTGACCTGGTCTACGATCCGGTTCCACATTCTGTTTCTGGTGGCTAGTGGTGTGTGCTGGACCATGTTCCCATAGATTTGTGGGTACACCTTGATGATCTCGTCGACCATGACCGTCAGCTCCATGGGCGTGAACTTGGGCATTCTTTGTGGTGCCATGGTGTTTGTGGTGCTGGTGCGGTGTGTGTTGTGTAATGTGCAGGGGTTTGTGGTGCCGGGGTTTGGTGGTGGTGGTGGTGGTGGTGGTGGTGGTGGTGGTGGTGTTTGGTGGTGGTGGTGGTGGTGGTGGTGGTAGTGATGTGTGCGTTTCTGTGGTGTGCTGCTGTCCTTGCTGTGTCACTGTGTCCTCTCCTCTCCTCTCTGGTTTGCAATGTAGCAAGGGGTTGTGGTCTGTGGGAGTGCTGCTTTTGTACTCACCTATGTGGGTGTGTCCTCATGGTCTGTTGTTTTCAGGTGTGTTGTGTCTGGGGTTCTGGCCTTTGTATTTTTTGTTTGTCCGGGGGTGTTTTCGGGATGTGTACTGTGCTTGTGTATTTGTGCGTGCCTTGCTGTGTGGACTTGTTGGCCATGTTGTGTGCTATTGGTTTTGTGTGCGGATGGTTTCTGTGCAGGTACGTTGGCGCCATGGCTTCTGCCGTGTCGATTCTCATCGGCGTTGTTTGCGCTGGCGGGCGGTATATTTGTGGTTTTTCCGCGCTCATGGCGGTGCGATCGTAATTTCACGTGCGGTGTGTCGGCCGTGTGGGCGGGCGGTTTTGTGTTGTCGTGCGTGTTTCCGTCCGTGGCGGGCGGTTTGACTCCGACTCGGACGATGGCGGGCGGTATTTTGTGTGATTTTTCCGCCGATGGCGGTTTTCGGTTTGTGTAATCGTAATGGCGTGGTCGGTGTTCAGGCGGTGTGTGCGGGCGGATTTTTGCCGCTTCCATGCCTGGCGGATTTATTTACGCCGGGTATCGTAATGGGCCCCTAAGCAAGGTAAAGAGGTTAGAAGGAAGAATTGAAGTTGGGAATGAAGGACAGGGGGATACAAGAGGGTCGACAGGGAAGAAGGAAGGGAGAAAAATTAGATGCAAGATGAAGGGGTGGAAAGGCTGCTGCCTTTCTAGTACTCCTGGCCTTATTCCAGTACATTTTATTTATGTCAGCTGCTGCTTAGCAGTGCATATACTTTCATTTTCAGGTAATCAAAGACACCGGGCTGTGTTAAACCCAGGAGATCCTAAACAACAAAAGACAACCTGCCTCCTAATACGAAAGAGCAGAGTATCTCACTATGATTTGGGGACAACTTCCAATCTCCAAAGAGCCTTGTGATTCAAACCCATAAACTCAAAAGAGCCATCAATAATGAAACAATCATATTATTTAGTTACGAGCTCTTCAGCATTTAATACAAAAAGTCCAAATGAATAGCCACAAAATATGTACATAATTTCTACCCATACATTAGTGTATTTCACTCTGGGCATCTTCAAGAAATGTTTCTATCCCCCTACAATCACTCAATCTCATGAACCACAACTACATTCATATCATACACACCACACACATCCATCTTCCGCTAACATACTTCGCATATCAATAAATATTAACAAAAAAACAGAAATGAGAACAATCTAACCAGGACCAACGTGGGGCTGTGTCCACTTATGGCTCTAAATATAATAATCAAATTAGGTACATCATTAGTATAGATCCTTGTTCAACCTATATAAATAAAGTATCTAACTCAATACATTTTAATATGATTACATAGGTCCTTACTCCATCTATGTAAATATAGTATTCAGTTTAATACATTTTAGTGTCAGCACATCGATCGCATATTGTGGTCCTTGTATTTCTGTTCTTGGTATGCGCTGACGCGTGTTTCGGTAAGGATCGCAATGTGGGTCACACTTTCCTCAGGGCGCTCAGATATAAAATTCCAAATTTTATGAGAATGGGAGGGGGTGGGTCCCAGAGAAGTGTCCAGATATAAGTGTGGGGGGTGAATACCTCGCTCCTGGAACAATTAGCGGGTGACGGTCCGCAGAACCCAGCAGGTCAGCCACAGACGGGGGTCTCATATCATAAATCTTGCCCCAGGTGACTTTGCCTGCCAGGTGGGTAACAGAGATGCATAGAAACAGCAAAAACAAGGAGAAATAAAAGTATTTCTCCTCATTGCGCTCATCTAACACCTGCTTTTGCATGGCATTAGTTTTTGGCGCTGCCTCAGATTTACACATCCTTGTAAATCTGGGGCAGCGTCAAAAAGCAATGGCCACAGCAACATCCATTGCACGCCCCTTCATGCAGAAAACTGCGTGGAAGGGTACCATATTTACAAAGCGGCGTTAAGCCATGCAAATTAGTTTAACACCACTTTGTAAATATGGTACAGGGCATCGCTTTATTTAAAAGCAATCCCAGACATGGTGGTCGGTATTTTGTGAATCAACCTATTAATACATAATTCAGTTTGCTAAATCAGAATCCATTTGTGAAATGTTGGTGTAGAATTTGCAACTACTATTACCAAATAGATTGTCAGTGCATGAGGCCCCAGGAGTTGCCCAAATTCCTTACTGACAGCCTAAAAATTTAAATTTCCAACTTGTTGGTGGGTTAGTTATACATATTGTTGATTGTGGTATCTAGTATAACAAACTGTGCGACTGTAATCCCTTATAAAAAATGTGCCAATGTTCTTGCTGGGTTAAACATCAGGCATATCTGTATGCAAACTGTAAGTTCCGACTTCACCATTTGCTTTAAATAAACATATTTTTAAACCACAAAAATGGACGCATGGGGTTCACATTACATTATTCCATGTTTTAGAAAACGTGCAGGCCTTAATCATTAGATTAACACAACTGTGGTAAACATGTATTTGTTATGCAATACGTTTCCCCAGTCTGTGCTGCTGTTCATTTCTCATCTCACTAAAACTTCAATACGATGCTCCAAACGTTAATGCGGAGCGTGTTAATGTGCAGACAATTAAATTCTCCAAACACATCACTTACCTGTACCATTCTCATGCATAAAGTGGAGCAGCCAGGCTAGTTCAAAGACCAAGGTACATTTTCATGCTGTTGGGTGCTGCGCATTCAGAGTTCAAAATTAATGGGATTCTACCCTCTTTGTACCCCTCCTCCTCAGGCTAAAAAGAACAGCATCACCATTGAATGTTTTGGCACTTAGGGCCTGATTTAGATCTTGGCGGACGGGTTACTCCATCACAACGGTGACGGATATCCTGTTCGGCAAAATATAAATCCCATTATATCCTATGGGATTTATATTTTGGCGGACGGGATATCCATCACCATTGCGATGGAGTAACCCATCCGCCAAGATCTAAATCAGGCCCTTAGTCATCTGTACACCCTCTAATGGTGCCCTGCACCTGAAGTGAATAAAGATCAAACATTTTGGAGATGTGTTTACTTATTATTTAGCTTTTTAATACTTGATAAGTAAATAAGATGAATAGACACAATCATCCTGGTGGCTATTTTTCTGTTTTCAGGTTTAGAAGTGAGCTGTTAGAACACTGTCTACGAAAGAGTCATTTTACGGATATCAGTGAGAGAAAGAAAGGTGCAGCCAATCTTTGGGGTGAGTCTGTTTGTACATTAGGCCCCAATTTGAGAAACGAAAAGCAAAACCTGAAGTGTTTCCTATTTAAATAAAGAAGGGCTGTTTGATTAATAAAACCATGCGTTTGCATTGCATCCTCTTCATAAATCTTAAGCAGCAATAGTGTAAAAAAAGACACAATCTACCTAACAGGAAACATCTATGAGATAGCACAAAATACACTTGCAATTAGGAGAAAAAACCTCTTTTGGTGCATCCTCCTTTTTATATGATTCTTCTTCACCCACCTTTGAGAATGTCAACAAACTTTTAATTTGTAAAGCTTTAGGAACAGTTTTTAAATTAAGCACATTCAAATGATTTAAATGTAATAACATATTATGACGATTTGTGAATATATCTTCTAAGTAGTTCATTATTTTTTATAAGAATATGCCTTTTCTGTTAAAAATACACTTACCAATACTGTGGGTATAACATTGCTTCAGTCTGCTGTCTGCGAGAATGTAGCCCTTAGAACAATGCAACGCTAGTCACTCACTTATCTAGTCAGCATCTAAACGAACATAAACAATAGTGCATATTAATATGTGAACAAAGGCAAAACAACATAAAGACTCTGAATTCCTGGTACAAGCATTAAAATGTAACAATAGGCATTGATGCTTCTAGATTTTTTTTTTTTTTTTAAATCAAATCAGTTTATGTTGTATCACAGTGTAGTGCACCAACATTGTTTAATTGCAGATATGGATCAAATGGCAATAGTGAAGTATTCTGGCATTCGATACTGACCCAAATTACTTTCGGCAATGTTCAGACACAAAAGTCTTAATTCAATAGCTTCATGTAAATAAAGTTATATTTAAATAAATAGAAAAAAGGTTAATTTGCATTAAAAATATTTGTATAAATCCACGTTTTGCAGCTTTTCCTTTGAAATGCCTGTCCTTTCAGCTGCTAGTGTGTTTCTGGTGAGCATGGTGTGTTTAAATGCAAAGTGTGTTTATGACTGCAGTACCGCCTCCTGTCTACAGGGGCAGAGCTGAGAAAAAATATAAAGACACTTGATGAAACACAGGTCCCCACAAGGCAGTTTTTTAAAAAGTTGTAAAAATTGACACTGATGTTCCTGAAGTCATTTAAAAAAAATCATTTACAAGACATTACATTGTGGGGACCTGGGTTCAGGTCCCCACAGTGCAATCAAGTCCCTACAGCGTGAGTGTGTTATCACACTCAAGTACCCAAAAGGATAGTAAAAAAAAAAACCACACACTCACCCCTTCATTTCACTATCTCATACCTTTCTCAAAATTTCCTTTTATATATCTTTCAGCCAAGCCTTCTAAACTCTTCTATGATACTCCTTGCAGTCCTACACTTTACTCTTACCATCTCACTCTTGTTAAAAATACTCACATCCTCCTGTCAAACATATAGGGCCTGATTTAGATTTCGGCAGACGGGCTAAACCGTCACAACAGTGATGGATATCCCATCCGCCGAAATATAAATTCCATAATATCCTCTGGGATTAAAATTTTGGCGGACGGCATATCCATCACCGTTGTGACGGAGTAACCCATCTGCTGAAATCTAAATCAGGACCATAGTCTTTACTCTCATAACTTCTCTTTTCCCTCCTTCTCTAGCAAACCCCTCTTGCTTGCCCTTCTTCATCTCTTGCACATCTTAATCTCCTTTACACCGTCTTCCCTCATTCATGTCCCTCTCTTTCTTATCTCCTGTTTGTCACACACCTTCGATTTTTCTCTTGATTAACACAGATGCACACAAATACACACCAATGATGGATGTGTTTTTTTGTGAAAATGTTGAATGATCATTTTTCAAACTTACACTTATGGAAACAAAGCAATGTTCTGCAATTAGGCAATATCTATTTAGAGAATATCGTATGCAGGATAAAGGATTGATGCTATTTACAAACTGCACTGCTGTAGTTGTTTATTCTTCTATTTTCCACATATTGACCTACTAAGTCAGAGTTATAATGAGCAGCCCAACAACCTTGTATGTGACTATGCTCAAGTCAGATACACACGTGTCATCTTCTTAAAAAAAATACAACTTTGAATGCAAGGTCACCTGTCGCCTTGCAATTCCAGGTTCAGTGTTGCATCTATTCAAAATGTTGATGACCACGACTTACTGCATGCATGTCCGAGGGATAACTTCTATTTCAGCCCAATGCCCCGTTACTCCACAGGCCAGGGTAGGTAATTTTTTCTACTTTTTTGCCTTATTTTCTTTTCTCACAGATGGCCTCTGCCTAAAATGTATTTTTTATGTCAATGAACATGCCTTCCAAACCGTAGGACACTTTTTGCCTAGGAGCTTCAGAGGGTCTAGCTTCAAAAGCAATTGAGTCCACTCACCAGCCTTCGTTTTGTCATGTAGATATGGGTACACATGCAGAGGCACCTCTTAGTGGTCTTAAGCCCTACAATGTCAGATTTCTTGGGGTCGACCAAAAAGTTGCGCCCAATTCCCAGATAGATTGTCTGTGTTAAAGTTATCATGGTATCAGCCAACAGTGATGCCTGTCCCGAGCCCCAGATTGTGACTTGTCATACACAGGCTCAAGGTAGCTTAGGAACACGGCCAAAATTACATGCTATACAATTGGAAAATTTCCTAGTGCACTGCTAGGTTTGGGGTGTGAGCTGCCACTTTGACCAAAAAGGAATATCTCTTTTTCTTTCACCTGCACGAAAAAGAATAAAAACTATAGTGGCAGAAATATTGTGTTCCAAGAATATCATATCAAAAATATCACTGTCAAAACAATTGTGCAGAAAATGAAAGGTAAGAATATTGGTTTTTGGATTATAATATTGTTTAACAAAATATTGCTGTATATAATATTGTTTACATTAATATATTTGTATTAAATATTGTTTTTAAATTAATGTACCATATATAACTTTTTATTCTATGTATTAGTAATATTATAAAGAATGTTATTCATTTTAAGTATTGTTTGTAAATTTTAATGTATAATTTGTTTTACATTAAATTATTAATTTAATTGCAGGCTGTTGGGTTTCTGCAGACTTATGGTGGGGAGTTTGTAAAATATCAATTATTTTTATTTGTAACTTTTTATGGTAAATTAATTAATTATGTTAATTATTTAATTCATTAACTGTTATTTTAAATATTTTAGTATTGTTTGTAAATTTCAAAGTGTAATTTAATTGTTTTAAATTAATTTGTCATATTTAATTTAGCTAGTGGTTTGTTGGGTTTGTAGGGGATTAGAGTGGGAAGTTATATTAAATATAAATTGTTGTATTGTATTTTAATTGATTGTTATTTGAATAAATAATTGGTAATTATTTGAATTATTTAACCTATTTTATTTATTTTAGTATAGTTAATGATTTTTAATTTGTCATTTAATTTTTTTCATGTTTTAAAGTTGAATTCATGTTTTTTAATTTAGTACGGTTTGTTGGATTTGTAGGGGATTAGGGAGGGAAGGTATTGAAAATATGAAACATTTTATTTATTTATAATGAATGTTTTGGGGCTAATTAAAATAGTTGATAATTAGGTAAATTATTTGATTGTTAATCATTTGTTTTTTAATTAATTTGTAGATCTGTGTATTTAATAATAACATTTTGAAAATGAGGTTTCTAATTCTTATTTGTTTTAATCTTGTTTTATTTCATGTTTATTTATCTTTTTTTTTTTTTGGTTTTTTCGGGGTAGTTGGTAGAGAAGTGCATTTATTTTAAACATGTTTTAATTTTTCTTATTTTTTGTATTATGAAATTTGTTTTTTTCAGTACATTTAATTGTATGTTTATTGCATATATTTTTTATTTAAATAAGTTGAAATAGTTTTATGTTATGTATTTAAAAGGTTTTTTTAAAAACATTTTAGAATTGGAATAGTATTTCGAACTCTTCCACAGTAGCACATTTTCCCTACTGTTGCTTAGATTGGAGTGAGAATACTAACTCTAACCCCCTCCAAAGTCCAACAATTTCCTTACTTTTGCTTAAAGTAGAGTTAGAATATTAAATCTGATTGCTTCAAATGCCAAAACGTTTGCTACTGTTTATTTGATTGGGGTGGGAAAAGAAAATCTAACGTCTCCAAAAACCAATACTTTACCTGGTTTTGCTTACTTTGGAGAGGTCATAGTAACTCTAACCCCTCCAAAGTTCAACCCTTTCCCTGATTTTGCTTAAGTTGGAGTCGAAAAGTAAATCTAACACCTCCAAATGTCAACACTTTCCACACTGTTCCTCGGGTTAGAGTGGGAATATTAAGTTTAACCCTTCCAAAGTCCAACAGTTCCCCTACATTTGCTTAAATTACAGTTAGAATATTAAATTTGACTGCTTCAAAAGCCAACACTCGCTAGTGTTTTTCTGCATTATTGCTAAACTTTTTTAATTTAATGTTTACAATATTTATTTAAAAAATCACATTTTGTATTTACATTTTATTTTTGGTTTTTATATTACTTGTATTTTTAATTAAGTTTGATATACGATTTTATTATATATATGTTCGTTGATTTTAATTTTTCAGTTATTGGTATTATTTCTAATGTATTTTTATTGTTTAACTATTATTTTTATATTTTAAAATATATATTCATATATTTAATGTAGAATAATAAACTATTTTTATATTGTTTTTACTTTTTTAATTACGTTTGATACATGTTTTTGTTATATGATCATAAGCCTAGACACCTGCGGGTAGTAGTGCGCTTTATAAATCTCAATTTCATCTCATTTCATGACTATTTGCTCATTTTAAGTTTTCAGTTAATGTTGTTAATATTTAATGTAATCTTTTAATTGCTTAAATATTTTGTATATTTAGTATATACATTTAATTTACTTTAATCACATTCTTTTGTACTTTCATATTTTAAATAAACTACATCGAATAATATATCTATGAAACGTACGATATATTTTTCTTTTTTGGATGATATTTTGTACCACAGCATTTCTGACATTAAATTTTGTAAGTTTACATACAAGGTATGTAAACTCAATATTTTGATTGAGTATATTTTTGACCCAATATTCCTGTGTCACAATATTTTTGTAAACTAAATTTTATCATACAGCCTTCTTGCTCTACTGGATTTCTTTTGATGTCAGGGACATCATGAGCAGCCCCTGAAATAATGAAAGTGCCTGAAGTCATTAGTAGCACTTGCATGATGCTGGAGCACTCTTGATATCAGGGTGCTGCTCATTAGAAGTCCCTGAGATCATCTGAGGTGGGGTTTATTGTTAACAGGGAACAGTCCAAAATGTTGGGGTTGTTAATCATTTTATGGGCAACCTCTAACATCACGAGCAGGCCTCTCACATGCCGTCAGTGCTGAGTGGCCTGTTACAAGAATGATAGCTCCTTGGGGTTGCTCATGGAGTAAAGTGGCTTCTCTTAGTGTCAGGGACGGCTTACCGATATGAAGGGCAACCCGTGACAGTGATGAGCACCCCCGCTAAAATCCTGTCAGGTTGCTGCTCACGCTGTAAAGAACCTTCTTATATTATAATACCAGAAGGATTGTCATTATGTTACTGACACAAATAAAGACCATCCGCTGACACCATCAGCAGATAATTGACGTAATATCAGGGTGCTTGACGTGATAATTTATTTTTCTTTTTATGTTATTTCTTTTATTTAGTGAACTTGATATCGTGCTTGACTCGCTCCCGAAGGCGAATCTCGGCGCTGCGGAGCAAGCAGGGCGCGAGCTTTCAGAACAACCATGTTTTCAGCATCTTCTTGAAGGCCCGCAAGTCTGAACAAGTGCGGATATAGAGAGCCGGTTTATTCCAGTGAAATGCCGCTAAATAGGAAAAGGCCCTACCACCAAATGCGGCCGTACGAATGCGTGGGATCTGCAGCAGAGCCTTGTTGGAGGAGATTAACTGCCGAGATGGCTGGTGGCGTCTGAGTTTTGAGGAGAGTAGGGCAGGTGCAGGTTTATAAAAGACCCTGTGCGTCAGGCAGCACCATTTGAAAACAGTGCGTTTTCTGATAGGCAGCCAATGTAGTTTTTCCAAAGTGGGCGCTGACTGAGTACGCACAGGAAGGTTGCAGATGAGCTGCTGTGTTCTGCATGACTTGCAGCTTGGTTAGCAAGGTGTCATTTGCAGCAACCAGTAGGGCATTCACATATTCAAGGCGGCTGATTATGAGATAAGAGGCTGCTTTGAATGCTGGGTATTTGGTCGTGATCTTGGGGTCTGCACATGTTGTTAAGGATGTGTTCTTGATTTCAGGAAGCCCCTCTAAACATTAGAATATGCTTATAAACCTACTGAAGTCCTAAGCAGCCTCATAGCTTGTCAAAGGAATGAACATGATGTCACCTGCTGCTCAGGAACTCACCAAAAGTACACTGAACTTCGCCTCTGAAAAATGTGGAGACCCTTGAACTCCAGAAGGCTTCTTGTGTCAGGGACACTTGTGATGTCATGAGTAAATTGGGCAGCCCTTTGACGCTCAAGGACTGACAACATTTTTAGGGGGCTGCCCATTATGACGTCAGTGGCTAGTCATGATGTCGAGGAGATGCACATAATTCCAATTGGCTGCTGTGGATGTCAAGAGCCATCTGCGTTGTGCATAACGCGACTGACATTATCAGCGCATTGATGCAAACTGCAGCATCCTTGGCATGTTGTGGAGGGGCTCCTAGTGAAACCAAGGGGCTCCTACTGTTACCGACAGTGGTTTGTGTTATCTAGAATGGCTCGTGCTGACATTAAGATCATAAGCAAAACCCTGAAATAATGAGAACCCCTGGCATCATAAGCTGCCCTTGACACATGGCATGGGGTCTTGACGTCACTGCACTGCTCATTATATCACTGGCAGCATGAATAACTCCCTGAAATAGCTGGCCTCCCCCTGTTATTACAGGAACACCCTGAAAGGTGGTTAGAGCGTGCTGATGCCATCAGGAGCTTGCTTGTGATGCTAGGGAACTTCTGAGAGCATTAAGGTCTTCTCTTCAAGGTCCCATTATTAAAAACAAAGGTTCTTCAGAGTACATGTCTGACTATTTTGAAGGTCACAGAAAATGCCTGGAAAGCTCTGACTGCCCTAAGCAAAAGCATTTTAGCCTGTTTAAAACTGGTGCATGTACATTTGTGCATGCATAAGTATACTATCCTCAGGGGGCGGCTCCTCCGTTTGAGCGGAGGAGGTTCACCCCACTAACCACAATGCCCCGAAAAGGCCCCAGAGATGAAAAATAAAATGGTAATAAAGTTAATTTATTACAATTTGTTTTATCCTCCTCGTCCTGAACCGAGTGTGAGGGCGGGGCTTGTTGCGTGGTAGCAGCAGGGAGGAGGGTGGGCTGCCTGTGCACTTTTCAAAGTGCACATGTCCCGTTGGCCGGCTGTCTTGCGTCGGCCAGCCAGACATGCGCACTTTGAAAGCTCTAACCCAGCTGTCTTTAGACAGGTGGGTTAGAGCAAGTGCAGGGCTCCAGTGTCCTCTGGAGCGACGAGAGAGGCCCCTCCCTCCAATCCTGGCGCTGCTCTAATGTAGCATGAGAGCAGCACCAGGATTGGTTAGAGGAGTGGTTGAGTGTCCCGCACTGGAGGAGAAGACTAGAAGAAAAAAACAGACCGGAGTGCGGAGGATGTTTGTGCAGGTAAGTGAGGATTTGTTTTTCTTTATTTAATGTGTCCCCACCCATTTGACTGCCCCACTACTCTCTAGTGGCGCCAGCCGCAACTGCTCTACACCCTATTTAGTTCTCTGCATTTCCATAGGGAGTAGATATTTTCTCCTGCACTAGTCCGGAGTAACTCCACCGTGTCTAAGGTACGAATGTACCTTCCAAAGGTTTGATAATACTTACAAACTCTCATTGTTGTGAGTGTTCCCCAGCTTTGACTGGCATCCCTATTCTAGAGAGCGCCCTCAAAGAGCTCTTGGGGGCAGATACACTCACAAGTAATATTCCTTTGGTTTTGATAAAATATAATTGAGCAAATCCATTTGAACATACATTCAGGTTCTGTGAACAGAATTTCAAATGTGAATTTACTCTCATAAATTTAGGTATTTGGACGTTTACGTTCAGCTTTGGTTAGTTTGTACTTTCATAAATGGGGCCCAGTATCATTGACATCACAAGCTGCACTCCGAAATAAAGTGAAGCTCTGATGTCACGAGCAGCCGTTGACGTTTCGCTATCATGTTATGTTATTTTCGGTTTTCTAAGAGCAGCAAAAATCCATGGGTCTGCTTCAGGACATATGTCTTATGGCTCCTGGAGGACCAGATGATTTCATGAGGAGACAGAGGCATGGCACCAACTTGTGAGGACTTTATACCAGGTGCTTCGGAAAATAACTTGTTTTTTTATATACCCTGTTGTTTCTGTTGTCTGTTCCGCGACCACCTTGTGCTGCATCTCACTTTTGTTCTTTTACTTTCCTTGTTCCCAAAATGTGAAATGAGCTCCCTGTTTATATGATATGCTACTCCGCCTTTATCAACTTTAAAGAAATGTTCTCAAAGAAAATCTAGTATCATGTAACCAAGTTTGATCAGGTACTTGTAAACTGCTTTTTGTTCTCATTATACACCATTTGTTTTTCAATAAAGCGCTAATATAAACCAATTAAAAACACTTAAATAGACATTTGTAATCATCCTCTGTTTAAGAGCTTAGATAAAGGCCATAACAAAGCTTTGAGTCCTGGAATGTCAGTGAGTCTGCGCATGTTTAGCTTTATTTCACCCTAGTGGACTTCAGGTGGCATGCCAGAAATAAACTGAAAACATGGCCGGAATGGCCATTGACCATAACTGGGGAAACTGCTAGGTCGGCCCGGTACATCAAAGTCTCCAGTGCTGGCCCCCTTGCTGATTTAGGTTGCATGTGGTCATGGTCTCTCCCACCCGCCTTCCCCTTATCAAACCTCTGCCTCCCTCAGGGGGAGACAGCCCATTAATGTTTTACTTGTATGACTAAAGTGGGAAGCATTTCTAAAGCCTACTGTGCTGAATCACCTCCTTCCCTCTGTGCTCATATGTAAACAAAAAGCTGCCCACCCACAAGCCAATTTACCTATCTCATGCTGGAAGAATGGTAGACTTGTGAAAGGAAAAAGTGTGCGCTAGAAAGGCGGTCCACTGGGTGGACAATACCCTGTGTGTGAAAGGCAATCATGGTATATACTGGAAAACCTCCTGTGAGATTTTCTTTTTCCCCCCCAAGAAATTTTTGTGAGATTTCAATGATACAACCAAAAAAATCCACCACTCCTCCCTCAAACCATATATCAGAGGCACAGTGGACCATTGACAGCACATGAAAAAAGTGTCAATAAGATACATCATAGAGACCTGTACAAATCAAATCACCTTATGCTTCATCAGTGAGATACAGAATGCAGTTTCAAACCAAAGGGTTTCCCCCTCGGAGACCCAAACGTGAGGACCGCAAAGACCTGGGGCAACCATAACATGGACCTTTATTCACTAAATAATCCATTAGCGGGCACCATTGTGTTTCAAAGGTATGTTCTTTATCTACAAGGGACCATGTACATCTTTCCATGGCTATTAGAATCGATAATTTGCTGACCCAGTCCTGTGTGGAGGGTGTCACAGGGTCTTCTACCACAATGCTAGCATTTGCTCCGCTGCTAGTGACATGTTGGTTATGATCCTCCAATCTATTGTGGTTAATGCCGTATGTTCATTGGCTGAAGGCCCAGGATGATAGTGGCTGGGTCTGGCAGCAATGGATATCCCAACATCCCCTTCAACACCCCCTTAATGTGACTCGGGATTTCTTTCCAAAACGTTATCAGACTAGGGCAATCCACCACATGTGTACATAATCCCTTGTTGGCCACACTCCCTCAAACATAGCCCATCCGATGCTTCTTACTTTTGTTGCAGCTTTGTAGGTGTGATGTACCAGAGTTTCATGACCTTGTACATTGTTCCCCTATTCTGCAGAGTCTTGCAAAGTGAGGTGACATCATTCCAGAGCCTCTCCCAGGACTACCTAGGAATGGGACGGCCTAGAATCTGTGTTCACTGTCTCATGTAGGGACAGTCCATGCCAGGGGTGGGTTTAGCAAGAAGAGCATCGACAGCAGAGATTAGGCCCTTAGGATCACTGTAAGGGGTGAACAGCTTTTTCCAAGGTGATAGCTGCCGATTTATTGACTGGATGTAGTACCCAATGTTGCAGTTGTAAGTAATCTCATGCGCTCTATTTCCTGAAGGTGAAATTCCTGTTTGCTCCTCAAAACGTTTTCAACATTCCCGCCCCCAATAGGTCCCAGAGCATCCTGCATCCCTCTTTGTCACAGTGTGCAAATTCCCCTTTTACTGTCCCTTGGGAGATCTCTGCATTACTGAACAGATGTGTAAATGGAGACAGGAAAGTCATTAGCCCGTCACCGCTGGTAAGTCTATCCTAAATGGTAAAGGGAATCCTAAGAATTTTCGAGAAGTAGCATACAGCCAGTCTGGCAGTCTTGGGGAGCCAGGGGACTGCTGCATGACTGCCGCATCCATATGCACCCAGTGGTGCTCTGACTCATTTAGGGACCATTCGAAGAAAACACGCAGCTGAGCCGCCTGATGGTATTTAAGGCGGTCCTGCAGGCCAAGGCCACCAGACTCCCTAGAGGATCTCATAATCTTAGAGACCCTCGCCTTCTTCCCACACCATATAAAGTTGTCTATGCCTCGCTGCAGAAGTTGCATATTCCTCTCCGGAAAGGTGACAGACAGTGCTTGAAATAAATAAAGTAGGCGAGGTAGCATGCTCTGCTTTATGACCGCAACCCTGTCAAGCCAGGCGATATAGAGCCTCTGCCATCTGTAAAGGTCAGTTTGGGATAGCGTTAAGTGTGTGGGGATAGTTGATGCATATAATAGGCGGTACCATGGTGTAAGATACACTCCCAGCTATTTCAGATTTTTCCCTGGCACCCACCTAAACAAAGTCAAGGTAATCAGTTTGCTTTTTCGCCTCGTGTGAGAGCCCCATGCTCAACAACTCTGATTTGGCCAGGTTCACCTTGAAGCCGGACACTGTCCTAAATGATCCCAGTAACTCCAGGGCCTTGGGGATTGTTGTAGAGGGTCCATTAGGGTCAGGAGGATATTGTCTGCCAGCAAAGGGCATTCCCCCTATTGCCCCAAGTGTCCCCCAATGGTAGCTGTGAGGCGCTCAAATGCCAGTACAAACAACAACGGTGGGAGCGGGCAGCCCTGTCTGATCCATCGCGGGGTGGGGGATTTCCTCCACTCTCTCCTCATTAACTAGGACTTGAGCTGTTGGTGTCTGGCAATTAGCGCTCAGCCAAGTCCACATACGGGGGTTGAAGCCCACTGCCTCCAGTGCCTTAGTGAGGAAAGGCCAACCAACTCTGTTGAATGCCTTTTCAGCATCAAACAACAGTATTAGAATAGGGACCCCTAATAATTTACCTTTTCTATTAAATGCAGTACTCTCCTAATGTCTGCCACCTGTGCAGCACAAATCCAGACTAGGCAGGGTTGATTAAATATGGCAAGTGGGGTAGGACCTGATTCTCAAGGATCTTTGTAAAAATGTTAACAGAGTTTAACATGGATATAGGCCTATAAGACCCACAGTCCTCTGCTGGATTCCCGGGCTATGAGAGCAGTGTGATGTACGCTGCAGCCATCGAGGGAGAGACCATCTGTGAGGCTAAATCAGTGACTAAATGTGGGATCAATGTAGGTTTGTAAAATTTGTAAAAACCAATTTGTGAGGCTAACCTGTCTCAGTGATTTACCTGGATGTATGTCTGAAATAGATTTTGTGACCGCTGCCTCCATTATTGACTTTTCAAAGTGGTCGCTATTGGCTTTAGAGAGCCCAAGGAGGTTGGCATGTGCTATGAAGGTCTCTACTTCCTCCAGGGACACCAGGTTTTCCCGATAAAGCAAGGAGTAGTAGTCCTGGAATGCCTGCAATTTATCGTGATTATCTTCCAGGATCTCACCTCCACTTACCAGCAAAGTAGGTATTTTTCTGGGAGATCACCAGCACCCAGAGCCGAGGTGCTAATAAAGAGCCTTTCTTATTGGCTTTTTCATAAAACCTTTGGGGCATACATAGTAATGCCTTCTCTGATTTTACTGTTGCTCGGAGATGTAGTTGGCCCTTAAGGGTGACCATGTCCTGCATATCTCTAAGAGGGCCTGATTCCCAATGGCACTCCGCAGCTTGAGCAATCTTAGCTTCCAGGGTGGCTCCATGCTCTTTCCCTATTTGTTGCAGGCGCGCTTTCTTAGCAATACCACGTCCCCTAAGGGCCCCTTTAAAGGCATCCCATAAAGTGTTGGGACTAACGACCCATGTACCATTTTCCTGAAAGTACTGCATGATCACCCTGCTAAGGTCTTGTCTGAAAACCCTGTCTTTGAGTGCAGATTTATGAAATCTCCAGAACAGGGGCTGAGTGCGGCCAATCCGATGTGCTCCCTCCCAGAGAACCGTTGTGTGGTCAGTTATTGCTGTTCTGCAATGAGAAATGGGCTTTGAGGCTTCTCTTATATCCTGTGTGCCCCACACTTGGTCTAAACATGAGTAAAATCTGTGTGAATGGCAGAAGAATGCATAGTCCTTTTCTCCTGGGTGAACACTGTGTCAGAGGTCCACCAAGCCATAGCCCTCCAGACCCTGAAGCAGCTCCACAGACACAAAGGCATGCAGAACCGATCATGGGGATGCCTATCTAATGTTCCACTGGTGACCAGATTGAAATCCCCCACCCAGAACAAGCTCCTGAGGTCCCATTCACCAAGTGCACTCAGTAGATTAAGAAGAAAGAGGTCCTGATTCTGGTTGGGGGCATACACAATGAGTATATTGTATGGCTTTCCTCTATGGAGGCCTTCCAAATATATAAACCTCCCCTTCTCTTTATCCTTAAGCACTTGTGTTGTTTCATAACAGAACTCTTTCTGTAGTGCAATCATCACCTTTTTTATTTTGTTCTGTTCTTCGCACAGGCAAAGAATCATTAGGGAAATAATGTATGTTTCATATGAGATGTGTCGACAGGCATCAAGTACGTCTCTTGCAGACAGACAATATTGGGGTGATTTTCTCATATCGCTCTCCACACCTTGTGGCACTCCTGCCACCATGTGTCATAACGAATTAGGTGTAACTCCATTATCTTTTTGTATACAATTGGCACCTTTAATGCTCTGGCACAATATTTGAGCTAAAGAAGAACCAGTATTGAATCGTGATATAATTCTAGATTGCTTGAAATTGGACTGTGTGAAAAAAATTCCTGGCTCTCCTACGTGCAAAAACAACTGGAGAAGCTGGATTTGCAAGATTGTTTCAATACACCTGGAAATATATCCGCAATCCCAAAAATGAAACTGAAAAGAGATTTTTCTCTCTTCTGACGCAAGAAAGAGATAGCCAAGAGAGGGCCAAAAAAGGGTTGTAGAGCACTCGTTGTTAGTCAGCTCCCCAAGATCTACTGAATCTTACCTATCTTTTTATTTTAATCAAGCTAAAATGTTTTACTTGATCAGATTCAGAATGGGTATTGCTCATTTTTTGGTTTTGTATCCACGTGATGTATATTGCGATGCTAAATTAGAATTATGTCCATGTGATTCAGCCTCCGCACAAAGCACTTTGCACTTTATGTTCTTTTTGTAAATTGTATCTTAATCCGAGACGTATTTTTTTTAAAACCACTATTAAGATTTTTAAATATAAGAAAGTGTCAACCTGCACTATGCCATTTACTTCTATTAAATGATGAATTCACTTGCCTTATGATTTATAGGTATATTTCCTCTGCAGTTTGGCTCCGTACCATTGTTAGGAAATGATTTTTTTTTGGGCTGTATTAATCATGTCGGTTAAGTTTTATTATGCTGAGTTTTTAAATGAAATGTTTTTATCTGTTCTTTAATGGTTGTCAATCATCCAAATAAAGATTTTGACTGACTTGTGGCACTTGATTGAGGAATTAAGGCCGTTAACATTCCAAGATATCAACCGTACCATTCAACTAAAGTATAGAATAAATCATAAATACTAGGTCTCCCATATAGTCTGTTCGAGGAGTAGTCCCCTTCACTTGCCCACTGATAACATGACAAACACATTCAATCAATCAATCAAACATAATTTGTAAAGCGCACACTGTCACCCCTAGGAGTATCTGTGTGCTGTTTCTCCATTGAAGAGCCAGGTCTTGAGTCTCTTTCTGAAGTCTGACAGCGAGGGGGTTGTAAGGAGATGTAGGGGAAGGTCATTCCAGGTCTTGGCAGAGATGTAGGAGAAGGAGCAGCCACAGCTGCAGCTGCAACGAACGCAGGGAAGTGTGTGAGGGCAAGTGAGGAGGAGTGCAGGTGTCTAGAGGGGTGGTTGAAGTTCAGTCTATGGTTGATGTAGGCAGGTCCTAGGTCATGGAGGGCTTTATAGACGTGTGAGAGGATCTTGAACTGGCATCTCTTCTGGATGGGGAGCCAGTGGAGGTCTCTCAGGTGGGGGGCAATGTAGGTTTATTTGGGGAGGTCCAGGATGAGCCTAGCTGCAGTGTTCTGTATGGTCTGGAGTCTTCTGATGAGCTGGGTGGGGAGTACGGCTTAGAGGGCGTTGACTTAGTTGAGGCAGATGATGACGAGGGCCTGAGTGACAGTTTTTCTGATGTTGGTTGAAATCCATCTGAAGATTCTTCGGTGCTTGCGAAGTGTGTGGAAGCAGGATGGAGGCAACTGCGCTGACTTGTCATTTCATGGCCACTTGGCTGTCAATGATGATGCTGAGGTTGCGTGCATGGGTGGTCGGTGTGGGTTTTGCCGGTCACCAGCTGTGGTCCCATGCGGAGGTGTTCTTCCTGAAGATCAGTACTTCAGTTTGTCGGAGTTGAGTTGCAGGAAGTTGTCTCTCATCCATTTGGCTACATTGGTCATGGCATTGCAGAAGTTTGTTTTGGCGTTGGAGGGGTTCAGCGAGAGGATCGGTTGAGTGTCGTCTGCTTACGAGATTATGCTGAGTCCGTGGGGTCGGACAACGTCTGCAAGGGGGGTAATGTAGATGTTGAACAGGGTGGGGCTGAGGGATGATCCTTGTGGTACGCCACATAGGATGTCTTTGGGTGTGGAGGTGAAGGGAGGCAGTCAGATGCTCTGTGTTCGTCCTGTGAGGAAGGAGGCAATCCATTTGAGGGCATCTTGCTGTTTGCCATTGTTGCAGAGTCTGTTGATGATGGTGCTGTGGAAGATGGTTTTGAACGCCGTGGAGAGGTCAAAGAGGATCGGGGACAAAGTTTCTCCACGGTCGAGACGTATTCTGATGTCGTCTGTTGCAGCAATCAGCGTGGTCTCAGTGCTGTGGCTGACCCGGAATCCTGATTGTGAGGCATCCAGTACGTGGTTTTGTTCCAGGAATTCAGTGAGCTGCTGGTTGATGGCTTTCTCGAGAACTTTGGTCGGGTAGGGGAGCAGGGAGATTGGACGATAATTTTTGAGATCGGTGGAGGCTTTCTTTAGGAGGGGTCTGACTTCTGATTGTTTCCATCTGTCCGGGAAGGTTGCAATGGAGTTGGAGGTGTTGAGGATGATGGTGAGCTGTGCGCTGATCAGGTTTGTTGCGAGACTGTAGAGGTGGTGGTGGACGGGGGTCGGTGGGGGCCCCGGAGTGGATGGAAGACATGATGGCTGAGACGGTCTGGGCGATGAACGGAGACCAGGTAGTGATGGTTTGACTGCTGTTCGCTGGGTGATTGAGGTTGAGGGTGGTAGGTTGGAGGTAGAAAGTTTTGTAGATGTTGGTGATCTTGCTGTGGAAGTGGTCTGAGAGGGTGTCGCAGAGTTCTTGGGAGGGGTAGATGGTGTTCTCTATGGCTATTGGGTTGGAGAATTCTTTGACTATTTTGAAGAGTTCCTTTGTGTGGTTGGCCGTGGAGTTGATGCGGGTGGTGATGGCTGCTTTTTTGGCTTCCTTGATGTGCTTGTGATAATTGCTGAGGGCTGTTTTGTGAGTTGCTCTGTTGGCGGGGTTCTGATTGGCACACCATCATTTCTCCAGTTGGTGGCAGTTCTGCCTGAGTTCTGGGGTGTACCAGCTGGTGGGTTTGGCGATTTTGGTTGGTTTTGCAGGTTTCTGTGGGGAGACTGTCAGCGAAGTCTGTGATCCCAGTGGCGACGTTCTGGACAGCCTGGTTGAGGTCTGTTGAGGCCTCAGGATGGAGGGTGGTGAGGGCCTGTGACCATTGAGTTTCGGTGACCTTGCTCCATCTGCGGTGGGGGGGATCTGATGCCTGGTGATGGTGTGCTGGGTGTCAGCTATGGTGAAGTATACAATGGTGTGGTCAGTCCAGATGGGTTCTGTGGTGTGGCTGAATTTGATTCCATCGCTGGAGGTGAAAATGAGGTCGAGTGTGTGCCCAATTTGTGTGTGGGTTCGATGACCAGTTGGGTGAGGCTGATTTTGTTCAGGTTCTCTAGTAGGGTGATGGGGTTGGTGTCATTGGGGTAATCGATGTGGAAGTTGAGGTTGCCAAATTGGACATAATGATGAGTCGATTGCTAGGGGAGCGATGAGGTTGGGGATGGTGTCGCAGAATGGTGCTCGAGGTCCTACTGGTCTGTAGGCGAGGGTGCCTCTTATCGTGGTCTTTGCATCAGTTTGTAGTAGGAAGTTGAGGTGTTCCATGGGAGGCATGGGGTCGTAGTTGGAGCTGGTGCATCTGATGGTCTCCTTGAAGATGATGGCGATGCCTCACCCGTGTTTGTTGATGGGGTCTCGGTGTATCATCTTGTAGTGGCGGTGGTGATGTCGGGGTTCGAGGAGGGGTTGAGCCATGTTTCCGTGATGAAGGCAATGTCCGTGGAGAGGCTTGTAATGGTGTCCCAGATTTCTGTGGTGTGTTTGCAGAGGAAGCGGGTGTTGAGCAGGATACAGTAGAGAGGTTGCGGGGTGTTCTTGTGGGCAAGAGTGGTGTGGGGTCATTCGCAGGTCGTGTCGCAGGAGAAGTGGCAGTGTTGACCAGTTGTGGTCCTATGCAAATTTTGAACAAAACATTCCTCCCCCATAACGCAAACCCCTCTCCACTATCTCCCAACCCATCAATTCCCAGGAAATGACCTCCCCACCAGGAAGGGACCAGATATACCGCTTGTGCAGGGATGAGTCACGCTTTAACCCACCAATCCCCCTAGCCTTCCCCCCCCCATCCTCTGCCACCCTGCATAGTAATGTAAGAAGTCATCTTACCAGTTGAGGGGCAACCAGACTTTCCTTGCATCTCAGTCCCCAGACTACCCCGATTAGGAACTGTCATTAGGCCCACTTCAATGAGAGCACAGGGCATGACAAGACAAGACCACCAAGTCCTTCGAAAGTATGAGTATAAAAACAAGGATTGTCGAGAACACTCCCCCATTCGTCCAAAAGGCCTTGAGTCCGTCAACATGGTCCCCATCCACAGATCCTCCTCATCAGCTTCCTACAAGGGTCCTCCACCAGACTGTCGCCAGGTTACTTGCAATGTGATGCTCTAGGAGTGGTGACTTTGCCCACTGCTCCCTTGATCGCTCCTGTCGTCCCTTCTCTTCCTTTACTGGAGTCTGCGGGTGTTCTTGAGAGATTCCCAGGATCTCCTGTGCTTCCTCTCGGATTTGTCTTGTTTGAGATCTGCTGTCCAACTGAAACCACAGGCCAAAAGGGAAGGCCCATCGGTATCTGATCTGCCACCTGCGCAACTCTGCCATTACCGGGGCCAAGGTGCATTGTTTATTCAACGTGGCCTGGGAAAGATCATTATATATTTCAACAGGGTTTTCCCTGAAAAGAAGCTGGTCACTTTTCCCCACCTCTCTCATGATTCTGTCTTTCAGGGGAGAGGACCCCACTTTGGCATTGATATCTCATGGCCTGGAGCCGGGGTCGGCCTGGGGGCTCCGACTCTATGCACTTGCACAATCGGGATCTCGCCAGTATGCGAGTCCCGCAAGATGGAGCGGAAGAGGTCCTTGCAGAACGACACCACGTCACCTTCCTCATGCTCTGTGCAGTGGCATATACGGATGTTATCGCATCGGGACCTGTCCTCAAGGTCTGTGCATTTCTCCCACAACAGGCGTATATCATCCTCCATATTACTATTCGCATCCTGCAGCTTTTCTAGTTCTTGGTTCATTGCCACGATATCATCCTCATTTGTCACAACACTCTCTCCCAACACTAGTGACCGCCAAGAGGCCCGACTCCAAGTCAAATTTCAAAGCTGCATTTGTGTAGTTACCATGTTGGTGATTTTATTGTGTACGTCAGCCAGATCTGTCAAGATATCCTCCTTCATGATGACCTCGCTCCCTTCCCCTTTCTTTGTGGCCATGTTGCATACATGCCAACCCTCCCGATTCAGACGAGAGACTACCAATTTGAAGTCTAGCCTCCTGATTCTTGTATTGAGAATCCCGATTCCATGCGGATTGCCGAATGATCGGCTTGGAATTACTTAAAGAGCTAAATGGAGCTCTGAAATAACCTCGGCTCTCTGCTTTTCATCCCCCACCTCCCGTAGTTGTCAATATATTATAGCCTGATGAGCCTGCACTAAAGCTATTGGTTTAAATGTGAGCTTGGGCAGGCCCAAGGGTGAAAACTCCAGGAAGGAATTAATTTGCCTACCTACGCCCTGCGTAAAAGTATTGCTCAGTGGGCTTCAGCAGGTAGTAGAGATTGGACTCGAAATAGTGCTCCTGCAGGCCAGTGCACAATGTTGTCATGATCCCTCTTCCTGCTATAGAGTTTTTTCCATGCTCCTGACACAGGTTAAGGTAAGAAGAAAAAAAAACTATCTGTGAAACCCAGCAACAGCCCCTGGGAGAAAAAATGTGTTTCAAACAGTGTGTCAAACTCTGTTTTTGTTTAAACTTTGTAAAACTACCAAAATTAAAATGTTGTTCCCAATCTCATTCGCACACGCTCTAATCTCCCTCTACAAGAATTACCTCTGACATCAAAGCTTAATGGTTTGCCCTTAATTCTTGCAGGGGGAGATTGGAGCGTGTGACAGGATCCAACATTTTTTTGGGGCAGTTTTACATAGTTCATACAAAAGCAGAGTTTAGAACTCTGTTTCTGTTAGCGCCAAAAATGAAATGCTGATTCTCCATATACTCAGGATGTGGTGCTAGGGCCAGAGATGCAGAATTTGGAACTGGGGAAGCGGCTTCAAGACCTAGCGTTGGCTCAACATCCTGTGATTCTGGGCAAATCACTCAATCTCCCAATGCCTCTAAACAATGAATGGTGACATTGTGTAATGTAACTTGTGCTCCACTACCTACGGGTCGGTTCATGCTATATGAAAAATGAACAAAAAGGTAAAAACAAAGCATTAACATAAGTAAAGACAAATAGATACCTATTTGGTGACTGACTTGTAAATTGTGACTTCCCCGCTTAAATTGTGTGATCTTAGGCAAATACTTTATTTCACCAAAATTCCTTTTTATTCATTATTGCAGATGGAAGCACTTTCAAATATGTGAGTTCAGAATACCAGTTATAAAAAGCCTATTGTGTTTGATTTAATAGACTCTAATGTCGCTCAGTAATAATCTGGGCATTGTACAGGGTTTACATGACACCTGTCTTGCCTCTTAGTTCACTAATGGTTTATGCTACAAAACTATCACTTGTAAGTATTTCTTAGTGCAGTGCTGTAATGTGACTTATTAATGTCAAGGCTTCCACAAGTTAAATAAATACACTTTTTTGAATTTTGAAGAGACTTTTTCATATTTTACGTGATGTTTATCATATGATTTACATAGCAAACATTCTCTGTGCTCGGCTCTTGCACAGGCCCTAAAAGCTGTGCCACACTCCTAGCTCAGGCCTCCCTGTGAATTTGTTCGTTCGCCCCCTCTAAGAAAGCATTAACCTTTAATGTCAGAAGTAGGTGCCCATCTATTGGCTGAACTGCACAGTGAGGAACTAGGAAATTGGGGATCATTGCTTTGCCCTTAATTCTTGGAGGGAGAGATTAGAGTGTGTGACATGTATCAACATTTTATTTTTGGTAGTTTTACACAGCACAAACAAAAAAAGGACTTTGGGACTGTTTTTGTTGCACTAGCACAATCTACTGGGTGACTGACAAAAAAGTAAATGCTGATTGCCTGTCGCGCAGGCTCTAATCTCCCCCTCCAAGAATTAAGAACAAAGCATTAACCTTTGATGTTAGAGATAGCTACCCATCTAGTGGCTGAATTGCACAGCATAAACCTGGAAAATTGGGGATCAATCCCGCTCGACTAAAATGTGTGATCCATTGCTAGTGCGTGGAATACAAAGCATGCCCCTTTATTAATGGCCCAGCCATCTTCCTATATAGCTTCAATGATTACATCAGTAATTTGATAACTTCTGTCTTCTGCTTAACGGCATCCAGTAAGGGTGATTCTGTAGCCATTCCATATGCACACTTCTTTGTCATGCATCTCTATGTGCGGTTATGAACATTTGCTAATTTTGATCACAGATTAAGACACTGAGTCAGACGTGTAATACACCTACTCTTTATTATATTGATTCCTCTCCATCACATTTGTTCTTCTACATCTGGGTGAGCTTGTCTCCACCCATGCTGTCCTGTGTCTATCCTGCAGTGGAATTCCCTTTGTTACCCATGCTACCTGTTGTGTCCACTGTTCTGGCGGTGGACCTGAGAGGACTCTGTCCTGCAGGGTCTTAATGTCCTGGACCATGACCCCTTCTATCAGTTCAAATTCATTAATGTCACTAAAGTTGAAGCCGGTGAAATAAATAACACATTTGTTTTATAAGAACCATATTGTCTCTGCTGCAATTTTTTTATCCCACTCTCGCCTTTATCACACTCTCATCTTTACCAGCTCACCTCCCATCTTTACCAGCTCACCTCCCAGGTGTGCACAGACTAGTACATTTTGTGCCACCAGATTTTCACAAACGTTGAACCCAAATATACTACTGCACTGTGCAAACAAGAGTATCTGCTTTCTCAACCTCATCTTCATCACTAGCTCATCTTTCAGGTGTGCAGATTTGTACTTTTGTGCTACAGACTGTCACAAATAATAATTCAGATTACAATGAGAACACAACTAGTGTATTATGTGGGTAAGAGCACCTCTTTGTACTTTGATACCTTCTTCATTACAACCTTGTATTTGTCACTATCTCTTCTTTCAGGTGTTTTGGCTTATATATTTTGGCCCATTTTGTTGACTTTTCATACATTTATGACATTAATACATATGACTCACTTTCTGGAAGTGAGCAGGCTATATTCTACTTACAGGTGTGTGTATGACCTATTTCTATGAAGCAGAAGTTATTTCTTGAAGATGGTAAAAATTAAACCTCTCTCAGTTACTCCCACTTCCAGTTACGCGTTATTCAGGCCACTGCACCCACTCATGATTCTCCTTCTTATCGAAGTTGAAATGTTGGGATGTATGATGTTGCTAACCAGGTCGTCTCGTGTCACCAAACGACTTGTCACCAACCGACTTGCAGAGATATGTTCGGAGGTCGGAGACCCCCATTAGTCTCTGACCTTACTTGTTTCCTGGTGCGCTGGTCAGGTATGGACGTAACTATGGATTAAGGCGCAGTTCCCAGGCCTGGTCCAGGATGTCTGGTGCTCAGTCTAGTAGGGTAATCTGGGTCCCTGGCTCCAAACAATCTGCTAAAGTTCCATATAAAATGGAAAATAGGGGCTCAACAAGGTGAGCAGTGGATGATTTCCTGTACCTGCGGACCACTGCCAGTCCTCAAGGGGGGCCTCACCAAATCAAGGATGTGTCAGTATGTATCTCCCAGGGCCCATGGCTTCCCCTGTGCCTCAGAGATGTGGCCTGTGTAGAGTCAGCCGACCTGAACCTCCACTGCCAGATGTAACGGAGCTACTGCCAGACAGGACACAAAATCAAATTTTGAGGCGGACCCAGCTGGGCCCCCCCCCAGGCGGCATTATCACGATGCCCCAGCGGGCCTCACCGCTCTCAGTCGTGCAACCACTCGAGGGCCGCCCTCAAGTGGGATATTCTTGAACACAGATACTGCAGGGTACAGTGTTTACTGGATACAACATCACCATCCCATTCTGAGTGCCACACGCGGTAAATAAAGTTCCACCGAGATGTTAAATTTACAGTGTGCGCTGTTACTGCCCCATTCCAAGTTCCACACCTTGGGGTGGGGTTCAAGCTTTCCTCCAAAGGCAAGTGATAATTGCCACACTTCACACCATCTAAGGTTTTTTTTTTTTTTTTTAAAAAGAGGGGCTACGGTCAAAAAAGTGCCATGTACTCTCTCATCGTTTAGAGCGCAAGTTTCGATAGAAAACAAAATTGTTTGCATGATGAAAAAGGACTGTTTCAGCACTGCCCCACTTGTTTGTATCACCAGCGTTGCCCTTATTCAGTACAAATTTGCTGACCCTCATCCAGCTGTGTGTCTTTCATATAATTATGCAGACCTCTTCCTTGTCCTGTCTCCAGCAGGATCACCTGTTTGGTACTAACAATATACATCTGGAAATCCAAATCGAATGCTCTGATGGTTACATACATTGATTCCATATATGCATTAAATATGGGGGGGACGGCAAGGTTAACACGGGGGGCTCTGGTCTGCAGCATGAGAACTGTTTGCTTAGTTGGACTTGCTGGCTTCTACCTCAATCCACTGCAGAACTGCTCCATTGCCTCCTGTCCATATCTAGAGTCTATGCTTAAGGGGCTCGGGGTCCACAGTGTCGAATGAGGCTGACGCGATACAAGAAGGACTGCTGGATGCTCTCCATCATGAGGTCATAGGGTTTTCGCTTACCTCCACCCATTCTGAGCCAGTACTATGTACTTCCTGAATGGAACCCATTTAAAGTCCATTTCTTGATCTCTATGATCCATTGGTTGCCTGCAGTCCTTTCACAATGACGAAAAGATTGAACACAGGTCAAACATTCTCATTCTTTTCAGCCCCTGAAATAATCAGCAGGCCCATGCCATATAGGTGCTTATCCTATCAAGAGGTATTTGTTGACGTCACAGGTTGCTCATTATGCTATGGGGCTGCACGTGGTGTCTCTGATACAGTGCTGCTTGCAGTAATGATTAACGCCTGGCTTCGGGGGTACCCCCTTGCCATTAAGAGTGGTCTTTTGCCATCAAAAGCAGATCCTGAGTGGTCTGTTCAGACCCCGCTCATGATGTCACATGCAGCCTTCTGACCACCAAGAGCAGGCCCCAGAAGAACTCTGGAATTTTATTGTAGCACAGCTGGCAGGCTGGTAAACTGAGTGGCGCCGGGCACCATAACCCTATCTGCAACACCCTCGAAAAAACATGCAAAATTACTAAATTATTTTTATCTTTTGTGTATGATTTAGCATTTATATGGTAGTGAAACAAATGTTTAGGTATTTTTGACAGTTTCAGACTGTATGTGATTGGGCAGGAAGTATAGCAGCACAGTGTTTAAAATGAGCCTGCTTTGTAGTGATACAGGATTTAGGATGAGGATGTCTTTCATTTGGATACAATCGATCAGGTATTGATTCTTCTGTGGCAGAAACCGTTTTTGCCAGAACATTCAATATTTGCATCTGGCAACCCTTTTTCTCCCATTGCATTTTGACTGTTGCATTCAAACGTTGAACAGTCTTTCCCAGATCGTAAGGATATCCCTAAATTATCCCAAAGCTATTGCTAGAAACGTTTTTGTTTCCAGGCGAACGCATGAAACAAAAATGCTACATGTTTATACTGATTTAAAGGAATGAGAGGGGAATCATTCATTTTTGCACATGCATGTTAAACTGTTTAACAGGGCTCCCAAACTCAAGTGAAACATAACAGAAATAAAGACCACAATGCCAGATGCAGATAGGAATTCCTATTCAGGATAAATAAATACTCCAGAAATTAGCTGTAGAGGGTCATTTAAACCGAATCCTAAAATCAGGCACAAAACATATTTGCACTTAGTTCTCACGTTCTGCGAGTGCCAGGTTTATTGATAGGTGAAAATCACGGGAAATAGCACACAATCTGTATTTATGTCTGATAACCATGCATTATTAGCCACTTTTCCCGTTTTACGGTAGCAGTAACCACTAGTTAAAAACTGATGGGACTGCGTGAAAAAATCACGAACAAGTGCACTTCGCACTCAAATAATGAGTGCTCGTGCTAAAATTGATGCAACTGCTGTTTGCTTCCTTATTAACAGTTGCACGTTTCTAAATGACCCTAATAATTTTCTTCAAATAACAGGTCTTCTGCTACATCTGCACCATACAAAGCCCCAAGTTTTGAAATGCCATCTGCAGAGATCTGCGTGTAACTTGGATATCCCAGGTTAGAGTCCTGGAGGTGCTGGCTGGTTTTCAGGCACCTGCTTCTTGTGTCGGAGGATACAGGGCATGTTGAGGCAAGTTTCTTAGACCAATGTAAGGTCTTTTTGGCGCTTTTTTCTACTCTGTTTGCCCTTTTCACGGCGCTCGTTTTTATGGCCGCTATTTTGTGAATCTATGGCCGCCATTCTGTGAAAAAAAAATTCCCTTCTTCTGTGGCCTATTTCAGCACAGGCGTGTTGTGCACTCTCTCCGAGCTCCTCTACATGGTGCCTTCTTTTCTGCTACTGCTTGTCTTGTTGTCATCAGAAGAATTTTAATCCCACTTTGGATGCCTGAATACTTTATTTTGCAGTTACGAACCTTCCAAGACTGGCTTTGTATTTATGTTCAGGTATTTCTCTTCAGAGTCTATACTTTTTGCAGCAGCCATTTTGTGTGATTTCGGTCATTTAAAGCAAACAAAAAGTCTTACAGAATATGGATTATAAAAATCTTATTTAACATCATTCAGCTACGTGGTTGCCTTACGCATTTTGGTGGGCTCATTTCTCCTAACCATTAGTCTATTGTGAGGCACCTATTCCCCTTTCTTTTTAAACAACTGCTGCTACTTAATTTTTATTTATTTTTTGCTGTGTGCGCAACACGCTCTACCATGGATACCCCACACTCAAACAAGTCGTCTGGTGTCTCGGGGTCTGGTATTGGAGGTCGTAAGGACTCCGCTGCTTCCACTAACAAGCACGTCAAAAAAGACCCGTCTTCTCCATCGAAATCGCCTCTACCTCTGACACTGGAGGACATTATGGAGGAACTACGCCATATCAGACCTTTCATGTCAGACACTACTGCTACCCTTCAGAGAATAGAAGAGAAATGGTCTGGACTTGATTCGAGACTTTCGGATGTGGAACAAAAAATAAGCGATGCTCAGGATGTTGTCGCCAGAGTCGATTCCCTCAATAAAGAAGTTACTCAATTAAAGAAGACTACAGAGGATTTAGAAAATCGCAATAGGCGCAACAACCTTCGTATTTATGGTATTCCGGAAGGTTCTGAAGGCTCAGACATGATCTCCTTTTTGAAGTCCCAAGTTCTGCAGATAGTTGGCCTTCCGAAGTCCATGGACTTCAATATTCAAAGGGCGCACAGATTGGGCTCTCAGAGTGCTTCTTCTCCGTCTAGACCTAGAGGTATTATCGCCTACTTCCTCCTTTATTCTGATCTCATTGCTATTCTTAATGCTGCCAAGCGACACAAGCAGATGCTCTGGTCCGGTCACAAACTCTTTTTTTCCCAGGATGTCTCTAAGCCAACTGCAAGTCGACGCAAGGAATTTCTTGACCTCAGACCTTCTTTGAGGTCCATGAATGCTCGATACGGTCTAATACATCCCTGCTTTTTTAAGGTGACTTACAAGGACAGAACTTTCTCTTTTGATGATCCAGCTGACCTTCGGAAGTTCATTCATGTCCACAAGGGAAAAGATATGGAACTAAGCAAACCTTAAAAAAAAAATTCTCTGGTTACTCTCCTGTTTCTCCCTTGATGCTTCTGATGCAGGTGTACTTATCTTGTGTCCTCAATGTTGCGTAATATATGTTTCTTTCCGTTAGTTAGTTTCCTTAATGTTTGATGCAAACCCTTATGGTTTCCTCTGTTGGTTTATTTCTTATATTTTAGGTCTTCCTTGTGCTGTTCCTGATGCAAGTTTTCCTTTCCCCACTCTCTCCGTGTCTTGTCATATATGAATTACCACGTAATACAGTTCCCTCAATGTTTGGTAAGTTTCCCTCCACTTTGTTTCATATGTTTGCCAACTTGTCTTATTTCTTTACTTTTCTCTGGTTGTTCTTATGGTAATCCTTTCCTATCTCGGTGCCCTTCCCTCGTTTCTTGTGGTGGTTGTCTGTTCCCGCCCCCTCTCCCACATTATTGTTCTTCTTGTCTTGTTTGCCATGACTAAAGCCTGCTGGCTTTTTGTCATCTTCTATGTGCTAACCTTTTCTGGGTTGCTAAGCTCCCTCTTCTCTTCTTTTTCCCTCTTCCTCCTTCTCTCCCTCCTTCCTTACTTCGTCTTTTGGCTCTATTTTATTCCATATTTCCATATTGTTATTCTTCTTCTATGGTACTTCATTGTTCGTGTATTCTCTTTCCTATAAGCCCAACTCACATGATTAATGATATTCTATTTCTTCTCTGCCATCTCTTAACTTTAATGCCTTCCGCAAGTATATATTTTCTTTTCTTCTGTGTCCTTAACTCTCTTTCACCCATATGTCTATCACTATTTAGTTTTTGTTGATGACTGGGCTCTGTGTAATTTCATGGAATGTTAAAGGTATTCGAAACCCTGTTAAAAAACAGCGTGTGTTATCTCATCTCGCAAGATTGAAATGTCATATTGCATTGTTACAAGAAACGCACCTCAAGCTACAAGATCTATCTTCACTGCGTAAACAGTGGGTAGGAGTAATTTCCTGCTCCCCTGCTGTGAACAATAAGAATGGTGTGATCATTCTGTTTCATAAATCTTTAAAATGTTCAGTTACAAAATGAACTTCATGATACCAATGGTAGATGGCTGCTTTCAAATGTTAAAGTTAATAATACTCAATTTTCCTTTTGCAATGTTTATGGCCCAAATGGCATTGACTTAACTTTTTGGAATGAATTTTCCACTCTATTATCCTCCCAGGTTGCAGACAATTTGATTGTGGGTGGCGATTGTAATCAACTTATGGATCCCTTCCCTGACCGACGATCTCAAACTAAATACATCCCTAATAAGATGCAGAAAACCTTCCACAAAGCCATCACGTCGAGAGGTTTGGTCGACTCATGGAGAATCTCTCATCCTGACACATTAGAATTTTCTTTCTTTTCCTCAGTACATAAATCCCACTCTCGTATAGATTACATTTTCCTTACTACACACGCTCTTCAATTTATGAGTAATTCAGAAATTGGCTCCATTCTTATTTCAGATCACACCCCCATCATTCTAGACATGGATTATCCCACTCCTTCCCCTACATCCTGTCGCTGGCGTTTTAACAATTCTTTACTCCTGGATTCCCAATTTGTTGAACAATTCACACTTTTCATTCAGGAATTTTTTCACAATAATCTCTCCTCTGATTCTGAAGTTCATTATATTTGGGATGCTTTCAAAGCCACTGCCAGAGGCTTTATTATTGATTTTGTTTCTCGGAAGAAAAAAAAGGCCCTTATGGAGTCCTCTCTTGTTTTAAAACAAATAAAAGCTCTTGAACATCAATACTTCACTTCCAATTGCCCTGATGTTTTGTCCTCTCTTATTAAAGCTAAACTGCAATACAACAAACACTCTTGGGATTCCGCCTGCAATAATCTTCTTAAATTTAATGCAAAAATGTATGGTGGACGGAATAAAGCAGGCAAATCCTTGGCTAATTATCTTAAAATTAAAAAGCAAAAATCTAAAATCGTTGCTATCACAGATAGTTCCGGAACACGTCATATTACAGATGCGGAGATTCTTGAATGTTTTACTCAATACTATGTTACTTTATACACTCCAGAATCCGTCCCTTCGCCTGAACAAATTGACTCCTTTTTTCAAACGATCCCTAAATCCCTTGATAACTCCATAGATTTATCGTCCTTAGACACACCTATCCTGGAAAGTGAAATTTCTAGTGCTATGAATTTATTACCCAAGGACAAAACGCCTGGCCCGGATGGTTTCACCGTTAGATTTTTTCTACACTTTAAACAATTTCTAGTCCCCCAATTACTCATATTGATTAACCACTTCCTCACTACTGGCGAGTCGAGAGGATCATTTACTCAAGCTATGTTGTGTCTGATTCCTAAAAAGGATAAAGACCCCTCCCTTTGCAAAAACTATAGGCCCATTTCCCTCATCAATACAGACTGTAAAATATTTGCTAAATTATTAGCCATTCGTCTTAATAAGGTAATCCCTGACCTCATTAATGTTTATCAATCAGGGTTTGTCAAAGGCAGATCTATTACGGATAACTCTAGAACCTTCCTTAATATTATTCACCTTGCCTCCAAGATGGACTCTCCAGTCGCTGCCATTACATTAGATGCGGAGAAAGCATTTGATAGGGTCAACTGGGATTTTATTTTTGGTGCGTTGAGATGGCATGGCTTTAGCCCCTCTATTATTAAGTATATTCAATTGTTATACTCTGCCCCCTCTACTTCTATTTGGATTAATGGTTGTCAGTCTAAATATTTTCCACTCCTTAGGGGCACTAGACAAGGATGTCCCCTTTCCCCACTTCTATTTATTCTTGCCTTGGAACCCTTTTTAGAGAAAATTAGACGATCTTCACAGTACACTGGTTTTCAATTTAAAAATAATGATATTAAATTCACCGCTTATGCGGATGACATTTTATTATATATTTCCAATCCGTCTACTTCTTTGCCTGCTCTTTTCTCTTTATTACAGGAGTACTCAATAGTTTCTGGATATAGATTGAACATTGAAAAGTCTGAAGTTTTACCCCTGAACAAGTTCTGCTTTTCTCATATGTTCCATGGATCTGGTTTTGAGTGGAATCCCAAGAGCATCAAATGCTTGGGTATTTTATATGCCAACAACATCAAAGAGACTATTAAAATTAACCTTGAGGAAATACTCAAAAAACTTTCCAACCTTATTGAAAGCTGGTCTCCTCTCTTCATATCCTGGTGGGGTAGATTGGCTACAATTAAAATGATGCTCCTACCCATTATAAATTTTTATCTCTCAATGCTCCCGGTATCTCTTCCGCTCTCCTTTTTTAACAATATCAATCGCTCCTTAACCAAATTTCTTTGGAACAATCGTAAAGCCAGAATTTCACTCTCTCGTCTTCAACAACCCAAGGCCTTAGGTGGAGTTAATTTTCCTAACCTCAGATGTTATCACTCCTCATTTACCTTGAAGCAAATCTGGACTTTTTTAAAGGATTCGCCTCTCACTCCTATAACGGCTTGGAGTTCATTAGAACAAGCTCAAATCAAACCTTTTACATTTTGTACGGCTTTTCGTTTATCTCAACCTCCGAAGCGCTTTTCCACACCTATTTTTTCCCATTCTAAAGCCCTTGCATCTTTTCTGTTTCGAAGTCACTTACCCTTCGAGGATCAAATTTTACATACTCCTATTTGGTATAATAAATTTTTGAAGATCAACAATAGAGCGCTATTCTGGAAGGAATGGATTGATAAAGGTATTATCACTTTAGATCATTTGTTGAAGGACGGAACCCCTAGGGACTTTACTGATATTTGCACATCTTTTGACACCACTTCCACGCATGCCTCTCAGTATCCCCAACTGAAGGCTTCACTGACTCACTTCCTTTCTCAGACTATTTCCCCTAAGACACCTGAACAGGTCTCCTCTTCCCCACCTGATTTTTCTATCCCGTCTAAAGCAGCGACTATATACAAACTTTTATCCCGCTCTATGGCTGTTAGAACAAAGTCTAAATTGGAACTTCTATGGGAGAAAGATTTGGCCCAAGATTTTTCCTTTCAAACTTGGGATTCTATTTGGTCAAAAATACATATGTCTTCTCGCTCAGCCAGCACTACACAAACTCTATATTTCTTCTATAACAGACTTTTTTCACTCCCTCTGATATGTACAAATTTAATCTGTTAGACTCCAAGAAATGCTGGTCCTGCCCGTGTGAGAATAGTGATTTTATCCATATGTTTTTCCAATGCCCTTTAGTTAAATCCTTTTGGTCCCGTATCTGGTTAAAGCTCAATGAAATTCTATCTACAAATTTTTCTTTTGAAATTGTTAATGTATTTTTGGGCAGTTTCTCGCCCCTATGGGATGTGCAGAGCAATGTTGGTAAATTTATAGACTTGTACTTAGCTATTTCTTTTCAGATCATTACCACCAACTGGAAAGATACCTCACAAATTTCATATCAGGCCTGGTGGAACTTGCTATGTCATCACCACAGGTTGGATCGTGCTTTTGCAAATTCAGTACCTCTATTAATCAAAAAAGATTTGTTGTGGTCACCATTAACCTCTTTCCTCTCTAGAATTAGTTCCTGATTGTATTCAGTTTTAAAGTACCACTGTTGTTATTATCACCTTAAACAGAGTTAGTTGTTTCTTTAGAATTTTCTCTAATTATTGTTTATATTTTGTATTTTCCTATATCTTACTTTTCCCCCTTCCTTCCTTCTTCTCCTTTCTCCCCCTCTTTCTTTTTCAAAATGTGAAAAATGCATTTTTCTTCTAAGTATACATATTCCCTTTCGAGGGTTAAGGATTTCATTTTGTCATTTGCACTTTTAATGCTAATTTTTCCTTTTCTTTATTCACAATATGACCTTGTAATGATGTTTTACTTTGTTTTATTATCTAAATAAAGCATTCTAAACAGTAAAATGATTACAATTGAGTTAAGTAATAACAACATCCATTATGTAAAGAGGTACAAAAGGGCAGTGATCTGGAGTGGTATTATTCTGAGAACCTGGTCCCCTACTCATTTTTTTTAATTTTTTTAATTAAATACCTTTCTTTTTTCAGCGTTTTATACATGAAACAGCAAACATTGCATTAAGGCACAGCACGTGCACCTAACAAACAGTAAAGGAGGCACGCACGCACACACCCACCCGTTCAAGCACAAGGAGAAATTGCATGACATTTTCATATACAGAAGAAATCACAATGATGAATACAATAGCGCTCCCACACAGAACACACTAGTACGATTATGTCTAGGGATTCTCAGTTCCTGGTGAAAGATGGATATCATAGTATTTCAACCACCCTCCCCACACCTGGTGGAATTTGCACCAACGACCCCTGCATTTGGACGGTACCCTTTCGGCCACCATATATAAGTCCATTCCTCTCTTGTCAGGCACCCCCCAATACCGTGTCTCATCACGCTTGGCGATTACCAATCCTAAATTACAAAAAATAAGTTGTGCCCGGGGGGTGTCAACATCTCCCGGCACTCCCAGCAGGATGTACTTGGGGTCAAGAGGGATAGTTTCACCCACCACCCGTGTCCAATACTTCTGAATAGCCGGCCAGTTAAAGGAGCGTATGTATGTAGGAACCCCTCTGTTATGTTATGTTATGAGTGGATTTGTAGAGCGCGCAGCTACTCAACAGAGTGTCCCGGCGCTGAGATTGAAAGAGACAGAAAGACTGACAGAGGAGCACATCAGTGCCGGGGAGAACTCATCTCCCTCTCATCTCCACATCAGAAACAGTCTGGGAAGGCCGCCTTTCCCATTCGGTGTAGCCAGTGTGGGATTTAATGAAAAATGCACTCAGAGGGCATGTTAGAGATGCCCCCTGAAAAACGACCAGCCTCTGGTGGGTTCACTGACTGGTACCCACCAGCCTGCCACCACAAGACATGTTTCTGGACCCCTGGGGTGGGAGCCTTCGCTCCCTGAGCCCAGAAACAAAGCCTTTCCTGGGCGGAGGTGTTTACACCTCCCCCAGGCCAAGAAGAGCCATCTGTGGCAGGGGGGCTTCAAAGGCCTTGCAGCCTTTGTAATGCGACCCCCAGTCTCTCCTGCTATCAGGAGCAGGCCCCAGTCTCTCCTGCTATCAGGAGCAGGCCCCCTTCCTGTCTCCCCTCCTTTTCGGCGGGAAAAATTAGCCAGCCCAGAAGGTGTGCCCACCTCTGCCAACCCCTCCCCTCAGGTGGGGGAGGCGAGGTGAAGCCCACTCTTTAGTGCCCGCCATCTTGCAGATGGCAGGCACTCCCCAATCAGGATTAGGGATTGTGCTCACTCCCCCACGTGGGGTGAGCACACCAAGGGTGTAGTCACCCTAAGGTCAGTAGCCCATTGGCTACTGACCTCAAGACCCCTAAAACGCCCCTTAGATACAGTATTTAGGGGGCAGCCCTGAACCAAGAAGACAGATTCCCGCAACCTAAGAAGGACGAAAGAAGACGCCCAGTAGAGGAGACTGCAGAGAAGAACTGACTTGGCCTCAGCCCTACCGGCCCGTCTGCAGTTTGCAGAGATTCTGCGCCAAAAGTCGCCTTGTCCTGCAGCCAGCAACCTCCAGAACCCTGGGAGGACAAACTGCCTTCAACAAAGACCAGATCTCCTGTGAACAGCAGTTCTGTTCAAAAGAAACTCTGAAAACAGACTCTGAGCCTGCTGAGGACAAAGAAACCCGACGTCTGGAACCACCACTGCACCCGACGCCTATGGCCCGAATCCAGGTGGCCCACCGGTCCCAGCCAGGTCCCCCAGCGCTTCAGAGTTCGAGTCCACCGTGGGTTGACCCCACCAGGACTCCCCGACGTCGCCTGCAGCCTCTGCAGGGAGACCCCCCTATCAGCAAGTGGCCCGGTAAGGTGAAATCCGATCTCAAAAGACATCCCTGCATCTAGGCGCCCTGCACCCTGGAGAAGAGAACCCGAGGTGCACCTACATCCTGAGCCCTCCAGCTGTTGGTTCCTCCCGGAAGTCTTCCTGGACAGAGCCTTCAGCTAAAAACCAAATCCGGCAATTCCCATTGAAAACAACAGGGCACCTAACGCCAAAATAGCACCCTGCCGCTGCTGCGGGTGTACTTTGGGTGCTAACTCGGATCCCCCTTTGCCCTGAGCCTAACACCAGGAGCTTTGCTCCCACAACCTTGTGGCCTGCTCGTGAGCAGCCAGCAACCGGAGTCCCCCTATCCCCCATTGGATAACATTGGGCCTCAGCACTCTGCACCCGGCCGCCCTAGTGCCGCTAAGGGTGTTTTGAGAGTGCATCCTCGACCCTGGGGAACCCTGGTTCTAACCCCAGAAACTCAACCCCAAAGACTGAGTACTTAACTGGTTACCGTTAACTCAATTTCTCTCCATAGGAATTCATTGACTATTTTTCGCTGAAAAATGTTCTGTGTGGAGTTGATTTGTATGGAAACCTGAAAAACTACAATTGTGCAAAACTGATTTTACTTACCTTTTCTCTAGGAAATGTCCCAGTGTGATATCTAGACATATCACACTGAGTAGAAAAAAGTACCTTAAAAAGTAATCTGAACAGTAATTTCGATATTTTGACTTACCTGTATTCCAATCAAACTGCATTTGAACTTGCATTCAATTTGTAAACATTGCATAATATTTTGCAAAGCATTTCAATTACCTGTGCCAGGCTTGGCTTTACAAATAAAATAACTGAATAATATTTTTTATACAAACAAAATTGGTCTGAGTTCAGTCTTTAAATGTGTGCCATCATTTGCTGACTGAGTGTGTACAACAAATGCTTAACACCACCCTCTGATAAAGCCTTACTGCTCGCCCACACTACCACAAATAGAGAGTAAGGTGCTATCTACTTTTACCTCTGCCTACCTTTCGGGTTCCACTGAACTCTGTGCACACTAAACCTCATTTTGGTATAGTATATCCAGAGCCAGCTTCCTACACCCCCACAATAGGACAGATACATTTACCAGAGCAGCATCTCAGGCAGTCTTAGCAGTGTCCATCTCTGCTCACCCTTCTCGTCCCACTTGAAAAACAGCATGGAAGGGGTCCATCTGGGTCGTTACCCAGCAGGCCAGGTATTGCCAGGCACTACGGGTGATGCACAGGTGACCAATCATGGGTGAAACAAATGGGGAAGGTTATTTAACGTCCAGGTTTGGTGCGTCTGCCACCACTTCTGATCCGCTGTCAGTTGACATTGCAGAGGCAACTACCTCCACAAGTGCTGTGGCCTCTTCCCTCTCTAACCTCTGAGACTCCACATCCAAGGTTCCATCCTGTCACACCACCACCCGGGTGTCTGATGTCGATCTCTGCTGTCGTCTTGGCCTCGAACTTAACAGTGTCCCCGTTTGGTGTCTTCTTTGTGACTCCACTGCCGCCGCCTAGTGACCCGGGGGGGGGGGGGGCGGCAGCCCTCTCCATGGACCTCTCATAGGTGGTAAAGAAGTGTGAATGCCCACCATGAAGCACCATCAATTTCAAGGGGTAGAACAGCATATAAGTGAGGCCCATGGCTTTCAGTTTTTATTTGACCCCTGTAAACGTCTGCCTCTGTTGCTGGACCAGCTGGGTATAGTCGGGAAAGATATGAATAACTTGATTTTTGTACCTCATGTCTTCCTGTCTCCTGACTTCACTTAGGATGGCGTCCCTGTAGTTAAGGAGTTTTACTATTATTGTCCGGGTGGGCCCTCTGTGGGGCAAGGAGCGGTGTGCCCTCTCTACCACAAACACCAAGGACAGGGAAGTCTCAAAGATTTTCTCCCTGAGCCACATTTCCAGAAAGAGCTCTGGCGCGGTGCCTTCCGCCCTCTCAGGGAACCCCACAAAGCGTAGATTAAACTTCTGGGATCTACCCTCGGCATCCTCAGCACGTGCCTCCAGTCTCTTCATCTGTGTCTTGAGGGTTGCCACTGTGGCCTTAAGAGACGAAAGTTCCTCCTGCATCTGGACAACTTGCTGTTCCCTTACCTTGAATCTGTCTGCAACCTTGCAGAGATCCGCTCTAAGGAGGTTCACGTCCAGAGTGACGGAGCTATCTTGGCCTGGATGTTGGCACTGGAGGTTTCAATTGCCACCAGTACTGTGCACCATTATGTCCCTAGGTTGCCAGACTATCACCCAGAGGTGCTCGACTGCCCCCCTGGTCGGGCCGGTGGCGGTATATTGGTCTATCCTGGTTTGTTGGGGTCCATGGGCCGCTCCGTCTCTGCCCATGGTAGGGCCCTGCAGGAAAGGGGGACAAGATCCCGTTGGTCATTGTGGATGCGGGGCAGCTCAGTTCGCTCCTACTTCATGCACCCTTTTCTTGGAAACAGGAGGTCCTCCTCAGGGCAAGGACCACTGAAGCACAGACAGCCTTGGGCCATACCACCTCACCGTTGCCCCTTTGAACAAGGCCCAAGCTGCATCCCCCTCAAGGGCTCTTGCCCCCAGGGGCTCCCCAGATGGTGCAGTCCTGTCTCTTCTAGCCAGACACCATCACCAGGCGCCATAGGTGGACTTAAGGCATGAGGGGTGGTGGACTACTGACAGCTCTCGACACCCACACCCCACTGCCCCCACCACGGCAACAGTCGCTCTGGCGGAGGGAAGCAAAAGGAGAGAGGTCTCCGATTGTCTTCAAAATGGGCCCAGAAGTATCCACAGCTGCCCACCGAGGGGGGTCACAGCCTGATCTAGAACATGTTGCCAGTACCTCCCTATTTGTCTACTCTTCAAGTGATAATGATACCATTCTTGAAAAGGTCCAGTTAGGTCTCAGTGATTTAAACAGGAGCTAAACTCTTGGTAGCTGTAGCACAGAGCAGACAGGCTTAACTTAGAAGAAATGTGTAAAGCATTTAGCAGTACCAAAACATTTAATAGGCAGAAAACACAACACAATAAAAATCATACTCCATTTTATAAAAATTGTTTCAATTTTAATCTTCAAATAGGCACAAAAACGACAAAATATTTGATGTAGGGAACCAGAGAAATGATTTTTCAAAGTTTTAGTTGTTTCTAGTGAGCAAAGCGCCAATTGCTGTAGACCTGTTCAAAGTCAAAAATTAAGACCGACGGCAAAGGAGCGTGGGTCAGATACAGGGACTAGATTCATCCCGCTGAAAAGTTGACCTTCTAATTTAGTCATTTTTCTGGAGACAAATTTTGTGGACGAAGTCATTGGAAGGTCGGGCTGCAGGCTGGATCCGAAGAAGGGCTCATCGTCGTTGGCTGCCTGGAGTGCAATACCTCAGTGGGAGCATCAGCTTTGATGGGAAGTTCGAGGCTTGCCATGTCGTCGGCGGGAAAGTTTTGAGTCGGCAAAGTCTGAAGTCTGTGCCAGGAAGGTCTCTTCGACGATCGGCTGCTTCTTGGCGTCAGCCTCGATGGAATACGTCTATGTTTGGACATAGTAACTTTTCTGGAAGTCACATTTTTTTCAGCAGGGAAATCAGTAAGTTGAATCAGACTGGTGATGCGACGTCAGCAGCTAGAGCTCAGCAGTGGTCCAATGGCAGCCTCTCGTTCTTTTTGGAAAAAGTTTGAAAATGTTTCTGCGTCCATGTTAGAAATGGGATCTCTGGTTGGCTAAGGCTTGCGCCAAAGCCAGGCAGAGACCACCACTCTAGTCAGGGTGAGGGAGTTACACGCCAAAGATAACCCCTGCTCACCCCCTTGGTAGCTTGGCACGAGCAGTCAGGCTTATCCCGGAGGCAATGTGTAAAGCGTTTGCGCACGCACACAGCAACAACATACCAGGCACACTACAAAAAGGAACTCCACACAAGGTTATATCAAAAATAGCCTTTGTATTATCATAAAACACATTAGAATAGTACTCACATAATATACATCGTGCCACCTGGCACGGGGTCATATTTACAAGGGATTATTTACATCTGACAGGGCCAACTGGACCACTGTCAGAACCAGCACAAAGCGAACTTAGTAACTGTAGCACTTATAATAAATGTAGCACACATCATAAACGTACAACCAGTAATCACTGGTAACCACTGTACTCAGCATCAGCCTGTAACATAAACCACATTATGCACAGTATCACATTAGGCGCAAAATACCTTATACGCCAACCTCATAAGCCTGAACACATTAGACCAGAACCTCCTAAGCATAACTCACATTAGGGGCCTAACTCACAGTAGAGAATAACTCACAACCTAAACGCATTAGGTAATAATAAAATCACAAGCATAAACACATTATGCAAAACCTCATAATCATGAAAGTACATTAGAGGCATAAAACAGGGTGCGTAAATTATGGTAAATGCATCACATTTCCTAGCACCACATAACTCGCATTAGCACATAACCTCCTAGTAAAAAGAACCATAGCAGAGGCATAAATCACATTAGGGCCTGGCGCCCTACAAACCTAACAGTCCCCCTGGCCATCTCAAAAAGGGGCTCAAATGCCCTATGTCCAAGAGTCAGGGCGCGCTGCCAATGCAGCGAAAGTCAAGGGTGCGCACTCTGCGCAGGCCTAAACGTTGCAGCTGGCACTAATTGCTGCGCAGCTGGGAAAGTATGGGGCGCAGGAGTGCATCACACTCCTAACTTCAAACATGCCCCCCAAAGAAAGAATAACCTAAACGGTGCAGCTGCCCACTACTTGCTGGGCAGCTGTGCATCCAGTGAAGGCCTGGCACCTCTGTGCCCTTGGGGTCCCCACTGGGATTTCTCACACTCATGCCCATCTCGTTGCAGCTGCCCGCGCTGGTGCGGTGCAGCTGTGGCATTTTTCATGAAAAGGGGGCCTGGCCCCTCTGTGCCCTCTGGACCCCCACGTGGCACTAAACACATGCCCCCATCGTTGGAGCGCACTGGCGCCTCGATCGGCATGAACACTGGGGAGAACACAGGCCCCTCTAGCCCTTTAAACAACAATGTTCCCCCTTCGTGGGAGCGACACGGGCTCTCAAAACATGCCCATCGTTGGAGCCACTTAGGCTGTGGGAACAACTGTGCCCCACGTTGGAGCGGCCCGCAACGGTGGGTCCGCTCAGCAAATAGGCACTTGGCCTGGACCGGCACCACAACTGTGCCAAGAAATGCCCCCAAGTCCCCCCAAGCACCGGCAACGTGCCTCGAAAGGCACCAACACCCAGCAGGCGGCGGCCACTCACCGGGTCCTCTGCCACGACGCAGGACTCCTCGGGTCTCCTTCTTCGCTGGACTCTGGACCGGCATTCTGCAAGATGCGGGGCTCTCTCTCTTCGCTGTGAGAGCCCCGCCGATCAGCACCAGCCTTCTGTCTGCAAGCGGGGCTTCCCTCGGTCACGGGAGCCCCGCGCTGCCAACGGCGGCCTCGGCCACCTCTCTGCTCGCTGGGGCTCCCAACCGCTCACGGGAGCCCTGCTCTGCATCACCACTCCGGCACCTCTTCCGGTCCGGCCGCAGGCCCCGCCCACGTCCTAGGCAAGGTTGCCTGACTTCCTGTTTGCGGCTCGGGCCGCCGCAGTGATTTCTCTCTTGGCAAAAGCAGGGTGGGCACCCGCAAGGAACATAGAAACAAGCGGGGTGTGCACCCGCGAGTCCCCTGAAAATAAGCGGGGTGGGCACCCGCCAACAAAAGCACCATATAGCGGGGTAGGCTCCCGCTATTTTAAATAATCAAGAAGCGGGGGAATTCCCTCGCCAGGATTCCCTCGAACAGCAGCTCCGCGCTGCGAAGCCCACGCTCTCCCTCTCCTTTGGGGAAAATGCAAAATCTAGCGCTCACAGGGCGCATGGGTAACAAAAAGTCCTGAAGGTCCTGGAAGATGCTTATAAAAGAAAAGCAAAAAGGGTCCCAACCGTCCTTTAGGCATCATGGGGGCGATGCAGGGCCCAGGGAGGCAAGCCCTCATGGCAACCCTCCCCTGGGCCCCAGCGGCAGCACGCACTGCAGGATTCAGGAACAAACACAGAGCGGAACTAGAAAAATGGGGTCACAGCCCCTTCTTTTATACACCCTTTTCCTTTGTCTAAAGGTGCAGGGTTTGGGGGAACACAGATACAACTGGTTCAGGAGCACTTTGTGTACATGACTCCTTCCTTCCTTTCACAGGACAGGCCAGGGACATCAGACGCACCACAGGAGGTGGAGCCAGCATTGTGGAGGGAAGGCACAGCCCTATTCAGGTCCCAGGTGCAACTCCTCCCACCCATCTACATGGAGATCTCTCCATTCAGCCCTGCGCTGACTCACCCTGCCCCTCCTGGAGCCACACACCTCCCAGCCCCTGTCACTCACAAGCCAGACATGCAATTCACATCAGGCAGGCAGACACAGAGCACACATAAAATGCCAACTTCTAAAAGTGGCATTTCTACACCAGTCATAATAAATCTGCGCACACCATTGCGCAGCATTTATTCTCACGAGTTCATACATACTAAACTCGCCCCTGCACTCCTCTCACACCAGGAATTACCATGGACACACTTATCCCCCATGCATTCCTATGGGAGGGCAGGCCAATCTCACCACAAGTACACAGAGAGCGCACGCACTTTCCACTGGACCACAGTGCGAAAGTGCCCAGAGGCCTAAAATCCCGAACACCAGGTTACAGACACGGCAAAAAGTTCAGGGGTGAACCTGCCAAAAAGGGCCAAGTTCAACACAACCCCCTTCCAGCCAAAACGCAGGGCAGACCAATCACCACTGTGATGGGCTTCCCTGCTTGGGGCGATAGAACACGGACGCGGGCCCGCACTGCAGGGACACCCTCCGGTTCTACGCCACTCTGAACCCATGTGGTTCCCTCTGAAAAAAAACTCTCAGGACCAACTAGGCTACCCCCCTGGTACTCCTTAGTTGTCCACGGCCAGGACCAGGCCCTAGGCCACCCAGACGTCACTGGTCCTTGCCAATCCACAGAGTGGGGGGGCAGTAACCCCTGGCATCCAATAGCCATTCTCCACTCTCCCTTCTCTGTGTAGTTCCAAACTACCACCGATCCTTCAACCTAGGGTCCACACCCTCAGGCTGACCAGAGGTCACGGGCAAAGCATCTCCTCCCCCTACCTCTATTTCTGGGGTCGCGCACTCTCCCAGGAAAAGCACCCTCCAGAACACAACTCTCCCACCAGTTCAGGACCTCTCTCCATCAACTGGTCTACCACCTGGGATCCAAATTCACCGGCTGCACCGGGGTCAGTGGCGAGGACTCCCTCCCTCTGAACCCCCTTCGAGAGTTCTGCACCCTCCCACTGTAGAGCAGGGTCCCTTCACTTAAGATGGGCCCCACCTGCTCTCAGGGTAGTACTACCACACTCAGCCAGGGACCCTAAAGATCCCGGATAGGCCTGCACCACTCCTTCTGGGAAACACAGGGTCCCTTTCCTTTAAGATGGGCCCCACCTGTGTTCACAGGGGTACCCCTAGAAGGCAAACCTGCCAGGACACTGATTACAGCCGCCCTGCTGTCCAGGACAGGCAAACACCTGAACCTGGCTCCCCAACCCAGGGACGGTACCCTTTGGTCAGATGCCCGGCGAACCAGGACTTCATGGGGGAGCACGCATGCCCCCCCCTGAGGGTAACACATTCCTCATGTGTTGTGTGACAGTCTGCCTGGCGCAGATCTCACGACCTCCTGTCCCTCTGACAGTGCGTGCAGATCCCCCACGACAGAAGTGGCGCCACCATGGCCAATCATTAGCGACTCAGCCCTTTTGGCTGGCCCCTGACCCACTGGTTCTTCCACTGGGGACTCTTTCCCCCTCTCACCCCTCACTCAGGACTTCTGCACCCTCCACTTAGGAGTGGTGCTGCCTAGCACCAGGACTGCTGGAGCTCTGGTTACAGACGCTCCACGTCCTCTAGAGACTAGAAGATCCTCCTCAAATGGCCTACAAGTACAGCCTAGGCCCACGACCTGGCGCTCCCTTAGGGAACCCTCCAGGCCCTGAGACTGGGTTTCGGGCTACCGTGGGACACACCGTCTCACACTCACTCCGTCTCCTCTGAGACCGGACGTGAGCCCCTACACCCCTCCCATTCTACTGGGACCTAGCTGGGCTACACTGAACCTCTCCCACCACACAGGACTGGAAGATACCCGAGCCACTCTTATTGGAACCACTTCCAGCTCACTTACCACGGGGAGATCCCCCATGCAAGCTCCTTATTTCAGAGAACTCACACCCAATCGTCCAGTGCAACACACCACTCATCCACAGGCGCCCCCCTGGACTGGTGAGACAGTATCTTACTGCCCCTGAATCTCAACCTGCCCCCCTCTTAACCGGGAACCAGGTACCACCGTCTGGGGACCGGGACTTTCTGCACTGGACTTCATATTGCTGCCACCACTGGATCCCACCCTTACTGGGGAACCCAGAAAACTCACACTGAATTTAGGGGATAATCTACCCTCCCGAGCTAGTGACTCCATGCCAATTAAGTCCCCACTGTAGGCCAACCCTAGAACCAGCAGACAGCACAGGGGCAGTCCCTCCCTCAGCTGCAGGCCAACCCAAGACCAGCACAATGGCTCAAGGGCAGTCCCTCCTCCAGCTTTAGGCCAACCCAATAGTAGTCTGCACAAGGGCAGTCACTCCTCCAGATTCTCTGGTTTCTGTTCTTGGCATGACACCCAACTCATAGTGCAATAAAACACATTTCAAAGAAATGACTCTTAAAACAAACTCTGAAACAATAATCCCTTTCCATGTGACTATCTAAAATGCAGAGTTTTGTAATGCAGCCAGTTGTCGCTGTGGTACTGCGCAAACGCAAGTCCTAATCCCCACCGCTGACAACCAATGTTAGAAATGGGATCTCTGGTTGGCTAAGGCTTGCGCCAAAGCCAGGCAGAGACCACCACTCTAGTCAGGGCGAGGGAGTTACACGCCAAAGATAACCCCTGCTCACCCCCTTGGTAGCTTGGCACGAGCAGTCAGGCTTATCCCGGAGGCAATGTGTAAAGCGTTTGCGCACGCACACAGCAACAACATACCAGGCACACTACAAAAAGGAACTCCACACAAGGTTATATCAAAAATAGCCTTTGTATTATCATAAAACACATTAGAATAGTACTCACATAATATACATCGTGCCACCTGGCACGGGGTCATATTTACAAGGGATTATTTACATCTGACAGGGCCAACTGGACCTCTGTCAGAACCAGCACAAAGCGAACTTAGTAACTGTAGCACTTATAAATGTAGCACACATCATAAACGTACAACCAGTAATCACTGGTAACCACTGTACTCCGCATCAGCCTGTAACATAAACCACATTATGCACAGTATCACATTAGGCGCAAAATACCTTATACGCCAACCTCATAAGCCTAAACACATTAGACCAGAACCTCCTAAGCATAACTCACATTAGGGGCCTAACTCACAGTAGAGAATAACTCACAACCTAAACGCATTAGGTAATAATAAAATCACAAGCATAAACACATTATGCAAAACCTCATAATCATGAAAGTACATTAGAGGCATAAAACAGGGTGCGTAAATTATGGTAAATGCATCACATTTCCTAGCACCACATAACTCGCATTAGCACATAACCTCCTAGTAAAAAGAACCATAGCAGAGGCATAAATCACATTAGGGCCTGGCGCCCTACAAACCTAACAGTCCCCCTGGCCATCTCAAAAAGGGGCTCAAATGCCCTATGTCCAAGAGTCAGGGCGCGCTGCCAATGCAGCGAAAGTCAAGGGTGCGCACTCTGCGCAGGCCTAAACGTTGCAGCTGGCACTAATTGCTGCGCAGCTGGGAAATTATGGGGCGCAGGAGTGCATCACACTCCTAACTTCAAACATGCCCCCAAAGAAAGAATAACCTAAACGGTGCAGCTGCCCACTACTTGCTGGGCAGCTGTGCATCCAGTGAAGGCCTGGCACCTCTGTGCCCTTGGGGTCCCCACTGGGATTTCTCACACTCATGCCCATCTCGTTGCAGCTGCCCGCGCTGGTGCGGCGCAGCTGTGGCATTTTTCATGAAAAGGGGGTCCGGCCCCTCTGTGCCCTCTGGACCCCCACGTGGCACTAAACACATGCCCCCATCGTTGGAGCGCACTGGCGCTGGTGCCGCGATCGGCACGAACACTGGGGAGAACACGGGCCCCTCTGGCCCTTTAAACAACAATGTGCCCCCTTCGTAGGAGCGACACGGGCTCTCAAAACATGCCCATCGTTGGAGCCACTTAGGCTGTGGGAACAACTATGCCCCACGTTGGAGCGGCCCGCAACGGCGGGTCCGCTCAGCAAATAGGCACTTGGCCTGGACCGGCACCACAACTGTGCCAAGAAATGCCCCCAAGTCCCCCCAAGCACCGGCACCGTGCCTCGAAAGGCACCAACACCCAGCAGGCGGCGGCCACTCACCGGGTCCTCTGCCACGACGCAGGACTCCTCGGGTCTCCTTCTTCGCTGGACTCGGGACCGGCATTCTGCAAGATGCGGGGCTCTCTCTCTTCGCTATGAGAGCCCCGCCGATCAGCACCAGCCTTCTGTCTGCAAGCTGGGCTTCCCTCGGTCACGGGAGCCCCGCGCTGCCAACGGTGGCCACGGCCACCTCTATGCTCGCCGGGGCTCCCAACCGCTCACGGGAGCCCCGCTCTGCATCACCACTCCGGCACCTCTTCCGGTCCGGCCGCAGGCCCCGCCCACGTCATAGGCAAGGTTGCCTGACTTCCTGTTTGCGGCTCGGGCCGCCGCGGTGATTTCTCTCTTGGCAAACGCGGGGTGGGGACCCGCAAGGAACATAGAAACAAGCGGGGTGGGCACCCGCGAGTCCCCTGAAAATAAGCGGGGTGGGCACCCGCCAACAAAAGCACCATAAAGCGGGGTAGGCTCCCGCTATTTTAAATAATCAAGAAGCGGGGGAATTCCCTCGCCGGGATTCCCTCGAACAGCAGCTCCACGCTGCGAAGCCCACGCTCTCCCTCTCGTTTGGGGAAAATGCAAAATCTAGCGCTCACAGGGCGCAAGGGTAACAAAAAGTCCTGAAGGTCCTGGAAGATGCTAATAAAAGAAAAGCAAAAAGGGTCCCAACCGTCCTTTAGGCATCATGGGGGCGATGCAGGGCCCAGGGAGGCAAGCCCTCATGGCAGCCCTCCCCTGGGTCCCAGCGGCAGCACGCCCTGCAGGATTCAGGAACAAACACAGAGCTGAACAAAAACATGGGGTCACAGCCCCTTCTTTTATACACCCTTTTCCTTTGTCTAAAGATGCAGGGTTTGGGGGAACCAGATACAACTGGTTCAGGAGCACTTTGTGTACATGACTCCTTCCTTCCTTTCACAGGACAGGCCAGGGTCATCAGACGCACCACAGGAGGTGGAGCCAGCATTGTGGAGGGAAGGCACAGCCCTATTCAGGTCCCAGGTGCAACTCCTCCCACCCATCTACATGGAGATCTCTCCATTCAGCCCTGCGCTGACTCACCCTGCCCCTCCTGGAGCCACACACACCTCCCAGCCCCTGTCACTCACAAGCCAGACATGCAATTCACATTAGGCAGGCAGACACAGAGCACACATAAATGCCAACTTCTAAAAGTGGCATTTCTACACCAGTCATAATAAATATGCGCACACCATTGCGCAGCATTTATTCTCACGAGTTCATACATACTAAACTCGCCCCTGCACTCCTCACACCAGGAATTACCATGGACACACTTATCCCCCATGCATTTCTATGGGAGGGCAGGCCAATCTCACCACAAGTACACAGAGAGCGCACGCACTTTCCACTGGACCACAGTGCGAAAGTGCCCAGAGGCCTAAAATCACCAACACCAGGTTACAGACAAGGCAAAAAGTTCAGGGGTGAACCTGCCAAAAAGGGCCAAGTCCAACAGTCCAGTTTTGCAGTTATTGCAGGAGAAGAGTACACTCTAACACCAACCAAGAGTCCAGGACCTTGTGGGACTCAATCGCCCAGAAGCCACCAGCAGTGTCCAGGGCATGTCCAGTTGGAACTGGTCAGCTGGGCTCTCGAGGTTGAAAGCTTCTTGCATCATTTATGTTCCTGGAAGCTAGTCAACTAGCCATTGGAGTCCACTCTTATGTCCTGGGTTCAAGTGAGTGTATGTCCATCGCTTGGTTTCTCTCCACAGGTTACATTAAATACAGTCCTCTTTCTGAAGTCCGAAGGGTTCAGCAGGTGTAGTCCTTCTTTTGTCTTCCTCAGGTCCCACAGTGTTCTGAAGAAAGTACCCAGAGATGCCACTTTTATGTCTAACACTAGCTTGTGGGCTGATGAAGCTGCCTGTCCAACAGGGAAAAGGTTCCTAGGGTCACCCCTACCCACTTTCACATAGTTTTCTGAGGGTTTGGCCCTAAACAATCCCACAGTGTTCTGCTCTGCCAAAACCTTCTTGGAAGACCCTTTCTTACCCTGGTCAGAGCACTGGGCTCACCCCTAAGGTGTGTATAGGGAGTTGAGAAATTCCCCCTGTCAACCACTTCTGGAACAGGTTTTCCTCTCATTTGGGATTGGTACCACTCTAGCTACTTGGACAATGGCAGGGGTAGGTCTAGATTAGAGTTACATCTGCCTATGACAGGGGACGTCCCTTTATAGCGTGTGCAGTTGCTAGGCACATCCCCCCCAAGGCCTTCTCCAAGCCAAGGCCCTTTTGTTCTCTTTCCTGTGAGCTATTAAAAACTCCCAGCAGGCTGCCAGGTGACAGTTGGGGCTTAACTATGAAAAGGCTACTACAGACAGTTGGCAGGAAAAAGTTAACTAAAAAGGGCAGTATAAAAATAGTAATTTAAAATCTGACTTGACCATCAGATTGGGTATTAAATTACTATGAGTCCTTGAATCATGGTTCTATCAATTCCCAAACTGAAGTTATGCATTATAAAGTGTTATAATGTAACCCAGAGCTTTTCAATGGGGAAGCCAGCCTTGCCACAGTGAAAAGTGACTTTGGAGATTTTTCACTGACAGGACATGTAAAACATAAGCACGCGTCCTACTTTTTAAATACCATGCACCCTGCCCTATGGGCATTTAGGGCCTGCCTAAAGGGAGACTTACCAGTATTAAAAAGGAAAGTTTGGGCCTGGTAAAAGGTTTATTGTCAGGTCGAATTTGCAGATTTAAAACTGCATACTCAGGCTGCAGGAGCAGCCCTGATTACAGGCTTTACCTTGTCACTTTAGTGGTGGCACAATAGGTGCTGCAGTCTATTGGTGGCATTGAGCTTACAGGCCCTGGGTACCATGTACTAGGGACTTACAGGGAAGTTAAAGATGCCAATCAAAGTTTAACCAATTGTACACATGTTGTAGGGGTCAAAGCACATGTGCTTGGGACTGGTTAACAGGGCCCCAGTGTTACAGTGTCTAGAAACCAGCAGCATCAGCCTAAAAATTGGGGGGTGGTAATGCAAAATGAAACCTTTCCTTACATACCCGCTCCAGATGAATGCTGAGGAGCAACTAACCTACTGCCTGCTAGTTCTCATCATCTAAGTGGAGGAACCTGGAAAGGCCGATTTCAATGGCATGATAAAGTCCATTCCCTGTAGGGAGGTAGACCACCTCAACAATTTTGGGTTTTCCCCCTCTCATCTGCATTAGCCATTTGGGAGGCTTGTGGTCAGTTTGAACCCGGAAGTGAGTACCAAACAGGTAGGGTTTCAGCTTCTTCAGTGACCAAACCACACCAAAGGCTTCCTTCTCAATGGCATTCCAACACTGCTCTCTGGAGAGTAGTCGCCTACCAGTAAAAGCAATTGGTTGATCCTGCCCTTTTTTAAAATATGTTTATTAACAATTTCATTATAGATAAACAGGTACAATCATATACATTACAATAGCACACCAGACTGATTCGCACTCTGTCCCATTCCGGGTCGGTGGTACAAACCCAGTACATAATAATGTAATACAGAGTCCTTCAAACAGTAGTACGAGATGAAGTACACATAATAAAGTATTGAGCATACAGTGAGTGCAATATGTACATGGCAAGAACACAGCTGTATGGCTGACAATGTAGAAGAAAATACAAAAGTACCAAACAACAAACAAAGCATGATACAATTAAGAATAATAAAAAGAGTCAACAAGCAGTGAGTTCCGAGTGGCTGAGTGCATAAAGTACAAAAACAGGAGACCAAGTAGTGAGGAGGAGCGAAATAAACTAGAGTGGTGCGGGTCAGGACCACACCAAGGCGGCACCGCAGGCACTCTGTGCAGATAGTTAGGGCCGGACAAGACATGCATTAACACCACCGTAGTGTGACACACTAAACATCAAAAGATGAGCACATCAGGGCTCTGACAACCAGCTGCCATGTCTAGTTCCCCATTATGGAACAGCTGGATGTGCCTAATTTCCAGTACCAGATGTTAAGACTTCTGCGAAAGATCCCCCGGAATCTCCTGGACCATCAAAGGCCTCCAACACTTCTGCCCACAAAGGCACAATGGGGCGTCTACGGACTTCCCTGCGCCTCTTCCTGCTGCAGTGCCTGGTCCTCTGCTGTCGCCCAGTTCCACACTGTCAATTCCCATCTGGCCAGCACCGGCCCAGTGGCTGCTTTCCATGTCAAAGCAAAGAGCCTCTTAGCTACTATAAATGTCAGATCCAGGAACATGTTACCCACTTTCTTGGGCCCATGGCATGGAAATGGGCCTAGCGGGCAAACCTCTAAAGTGCAGGGCAAATTTCCATGTAGTGTCTCATTTACCCTCTGTATCACCGCTGTTCAAAACACCTGCACATCAGGACAGGACCAGGTCATGTGACAAATCTGTATTCTCAAAAGCGCAGTGGGGACACGACCAAGGCGTGCCCCCATAAATAGTTGCCATTCTCCTCGGAGTGAGATAAGTCTGATACAAATAATTAAATTGGATCACTTTAAATTAAGAATTGCGGGAGACCTTCTTTGGAGAGGCTAACATCTGGACTCAATCCCTATCTGACAAGGACCTACCCAGCGTGGTCTCCCATCTATCATTGAGCGCAGTTGGGGATTTCTGAACCAGCCCATTGAGAGCCCCATATAGCCACTTGACCAAATAGCGGCCTCTGCCCAAAGTTAGCAACAGTTGCAAAACTGGATGCTGCTGTGGCTGAGCAGCTCCTCCACCCCATAATCCTGGCCCTCATCATTTAACTGTGACAACACTGCCACAATTACTTGTGCAAAAGCATCTGTCTGGACAATAAACTCTCTGCTGAAGTCAGGTGCTCTCAGTACATGTGCTGAGACCATTGCCTCTTTCAGGGTGTCATATGCCTTCTGACACTCTTCATTCCATAGAACCTTCTTGGGTTGCTTACTTGAGGTGAGCTCTGTCAGGTGCCTACGACGGAGCCATACCCCTTCATGAATCTCCTGTAATACCCTGTCAGGCCTAGGAAGGCCCTGACCTGGGTTTGGTTGGTTCCCAAGTCATGATGGTTTGGCTCTTGGGTTGGAGAGGCTATACATGCTCCCACTTAGAAGGGGGCCCAGGTACTTGACAGATCCCTGTCCTATCTGGCATTTGCTTGTCTTGACAGTCAGGCCTGTTTTTTGAAGGGCCTGAAGCACTTCCTTCAGGTGGTTCAGATGCTAGGTAGAGCCAATGACAGCTGTATCATCTAGATAAGCAGCCCTGAAGGCCTCCATCCCAGACAGTACCCTTTTCATCAGCCTCAGGAAGGCGCCAGGGCCATTTATTAGTCTAAAGGGCATCACTATAAACTGGAAGTTGTCCTCTGCTGTGGAGCATGTAGGTCTGCTCTTGGCTCCTCAGTTGGGGCAATCTGCCAATACCCAGAAGTGAGATCATATGTGCTCAGGTACTTGGCAGTCCCTAATCTCTCAATGAGCTCATTAATTCTTAGGATTAGGTAGGTGTCAGGCTTAGTGACTACATTGAATCTCCTGCATTCCACACAGGACCTGAGCTCTAGCTTCCCACCTTTTGGGTTGGGTTTGGGTACCAGCACCACTGGGCTGATCCAGGGATTACTGGAGGACTCAATCACTCCCAGTTCCACCATCTTAGCAACCTCAGCTTTGATGCTGGCCTTCACCAGGTCTGACAACCAGCAGATCTTGTTTATGACAGGTAAACTGTCACTAGTGTCCACACCATTGGGTCTGACCAGATGTGAATGAGAACAAGCCAACAAACTGCCCCAACAACTGGTAACAGTCCCTCTGATGTTGTTCTGTCAGGGTAGGTGAGAGCACTACTCCCTCGCATGAACGACCCTTGGCATTGTGTGACAAGATGCCTGGGTGTGAGGTTCACTTTCCCCCATCCGTGACCATGAGCATGGTCATTTCAGCCCTGTCAAAATTGGGGTTTAGCCGGTTCACATGGATCACCTTGTGATGATGTCTGGCGGTGCCAAGGTCTACCAAGCAAGTGACTTACCGCTTCTTCTCCAGTACCGTTTAGGGCCTAGTCCATTTGTCATGGTGGACCCTGGGAGCCACAGGCTTCACAACCTACACCAGAAAACAATCTAGAGAAACCCAAACTGCCTGAACAATGATTATAAGGTGCTCATGAAGTCACTAATGCTTTAAAACATCGCCATGCAAACAGAAAAAGTTACCCCAACAAGAATCAATCAAAAAAAGGGATAAGAAATATATATATTTTTTATTATTTATACTATTTTATCAAAATTCAAATAGATAACAAAAACATTTTTTGAAAAACATTTCAATATGAACAAATATATACAAGGTCCCACATTCACACATTCAAAACCATAATAGTCATACACATACACTCAAAACGGATATACAATTTATAATAAGGTCATAACTCAAAATGATTCACATTTGATAATATAAGATACAAGATAGGCATCAAACAATTAATAGTAGTTCATGTGTCAACTTATTATAGAAGGTGGAAATAAATGGAGGCACACGGTTCTCCAGCGCGCGTTTCGGTGTCTAACCCAATGTGGGTCACACCTTCATCAGGGCGATCAGATCAGTTGTGGGACACAAGCAACACAATAGATATGCCTAAAAGGATAATACAATAAAATAAGCAGAAATATCATACAAATTAGAAAATATCAAACATAATTCAAAGAAAATACACAATTCCTAGATATATAACATATAGGGGAAAAAACTTTAACGTTTGTAGCGAAAACACTTTTTACATAAGATAAATTCATTTGAGGTCAAAAAGAGAGAAGGGAGGAGAAATAAATGTGCACAAAGAGTTTTTTTCTATATATATATATATATATATAGACATAGTGATAGCAAACCAAAGACTTCCCATAGAGTCGCCTAGCTATCGGCCTAGCATATTTATAGAGAAATCACCAAAAGTGCACATAGTGAAGAAAAATAAAAATAAAAATAAATGAGAGTGACGAAACATACCCAAAAAGGGTGTTGTCATTCCTATAATGCATATATATATATATATATATATATATATAAAACCGCTAAGCAGTGCACTGCCATTGCCTTCTTCCTTCCACTCTCAACGGCGGTCCTCAGCGAGGGGCAAACCTCTAAACATCCAAGACCATGCTGCGTTCTTTACCAATAAACAGCTGCTGAGGACAACAAATTGCTTTTCAAGCGGTGTTTTATTCCGTAATCAGACCAGCTCGACGCGTTTCGGGATCACTCCCTTGAACAAGGGAGTGATCCCGAAACGCGTCGAGCTGGTCTGATTACGGAATAAAACACCGCTTTGAAAAGCAATTTGTTGTCCTCAGCAGCTGTTTATTGGTAAAGAACGCAGCATGGTCTTGGATATATATATATATATATATATATATACCTGAATAGAAGGCATCTGAAATAGTCAACAGCAGAGGAAAAATCGGTTGACAAGGATGCTCAAAACACAGTCTAAGGGAATAAAGAATGTGTAGTGAGAAAAACAAGACAACGCTTATTTAAAAATGGATGAACCAATTCCAAATTCTATTGCAACCAGTTTTATGCTTACCGAAATATAAGAAATGATACAGCTGATAAATAAACAGGGAGGTAATCCGACTCCACTAATGTTAAAATTCAAAGATAAGTGGACGATTTAGAATTAATAGTCCAATTTGAATGGGAGTCGCGCTCAGAGGCGAAATACTCAAAGGAGAATAGGATGCATCTGTAACGAGAAAACAACAAAAAATAAACAATAAAACTGTCGAGGGGAAATAAAGGGAAAGAAACAAAACAACCTCTACATCAAAACGCTGTACGATAATAAATACAGCCATGGATCCACGAGGTTATTTCATAGAAGACAACATCCAAGGTGTACGTGCACAGGAAAATAACCATACGGGTTATCGGAATGTCAGGGTAAGGAAGGCATCAAAAAATAGGAGGAAAATATACCATCGAAATTTACGCCAGGCTTAAGTGAAGATCTATAACGGACGGGAACCCAAAGTAATTTATGCATAATGGGCATAAAAGTATACATAATAATATGGCAGACTGCATAATGGGCATAAAAGAGCACATAATAATATGGCAGACTAAGAAAGGAAATCAAATTTCAAAAGGTAAAACCGGAAATACAATGTATCCGGATATCCACAAAAGAAAGAGAACATCGCTAAAATAGTCGGTCTGACGTTCCAATTAGGCAAACCGGGTTATGTAAGCCCACAAGGATTTCAACAGAGATACATCCTAAACATAAATTTGGGTGAAAAAAATCTTTATCCATAGAAAAAAATGGAAAACCCAATGCACTCTGGAGGCCAGAGTGCCATAACGCGAGCTTCTATATGGTGCTCCTCGCGATCGACAGCATAACGGGCGGGACTTACCCTCACTTGAAAATCATACGTGGAGGCCATAGTCCTCCTACGGCATGCGGGGGGCAAACTCCCCAGTGCGGATCAAAACAGCTGAGCAAACGGAGCGATGTTCAGCGTCTATTTAAGGAGTCCAGAAAAGAGCAGAGGCCATTCAATATCCGGGGCATCAAACTCCACCGTCGGCGTTCGGGCGGTAGTAATAGAAAGGGGACCGCATCGAAAAGTTTCAAGGAAGTCTATTCCCCAGTGGCCATTTTGGAAAGGGGAGAAACATGAAATAGACAACAGAAGCCAAAAACAATATATATAACATGTATAGAATTTTTCAAGATCTTCTAAAAATACTCACAGAAAAACATAACAAGAAAAAATATAATAATAAATAATTCAGGTGTCAGTTTCAGTAAACTAGATAGACGAATCATAAAGGAAAAAATGTGGCCAAGGGATATAATTAAGATAGAATAGCATTTTCCCATGGACAGATCTCATTTAACCCTTTCTCTTTCGCATTAAGGAAAAAAATCCAAAAGACTTCTCTTTTCCTTCTGATCGCAGTCAGATCCCTTCCTGCCTGTGGTTGAACCTTCTCCGGATCACCTTGTGAGGATGTCTGGCGGTGCCAAGGTCTACCAAGCAAGTGACTTACCGCTTCTTCTCCAGTACCGTTTAGGGCCTAGTCCATTTGTCATGGTGGACCCTGGGAGCCACAGGCTTCACAACCTACACCTTCTGCCCTGGCTGCCACTCAACCAAGGTGGCCTTTTGGCCATACCCGTGCTTTACAAGCTCCTGGCTGCCTTCCAAATTCTTGTTTGCTTTCTTCATGTACTCTGCCATGCAAGCACGCAGGCTCAGTACACTGTCCATTATATCCTGCTTAGGCTTTTTGGGAGGTTTCTCCCATCCTTCTCGGTCCAGGTTTAAAGGACCTTTCACAGGGTGCCCATACAAAAGCTCAAAGAGACTGAAGCACACTTCCTTATGTGGTACCTCCCGGTAGGCAAACAGAAGGTATGGCAGTAGGACGTCCCACTTCCTTCTGAGTTTGTCAAACAAACCCATGATCATGCCTTTCAGGGTCTTGTTGACACTTTCAACTAGACCATTGTTTTGGGGGTTAATAAGGAATAGTGAACTTATAGGTCCCCCACACTCATTTTATGTAGCCTTCAAGTATGTAGACATGACGTTTGTGCCTCTGTCGGATATTACCTTCTTAGGAAACCACACTCTGGTGAAGACACCAAGCCGGGCTCTAGCCATTTAGGGCGCGGTCACAGTCCTTAGAGGTATTGCTTCAGGGTACCTTGTGGCATGGTCCACCACCACCAACATGAACCTATTCCCTGAAACAGTTTGAGGATCTATGGGACCAACAATGCCAATCCTACCCTCTCAAAGGGTGTCCCAATCACAGGCAGTGGAATTAAGGGAGCCTTTGGTTGCCTTCTTGCCTTGCCCCTGGATTGACGGATGGGTCAGGCATGACAGAACTCCTTCACCGATATCTGAGGCCAGTGGCTGACCAACCTGTCCAGCCAAGAGGATATCTTGGGACAGATTCAAGAGGAAGGCCTTCAATTGTTGGGGGACCACCAATCTCCTGGTTGCTTCAGGTTTTGGGTCCCTTGCCTCACTATACAGGACACCCTCCACCCAGTAGACCCTATGAGGTCCACTGGTATAACCCTGCTCCTGGACTTCAACCTGACACCAAAGGCCTTCAAAGGCAGGTAGGACCTCTGCCCTTGGCAATACTCTTCCCTGGAGGAGCTCAGTAAGCTCTGACATGTCTCCTAGGGTGGAAACCTTCCCCTTTAGGTCCCCGGTCTTCCCTCAGAGGGTCAAACTCCTTTTGGGCTTTGGGAACTTGTGAATCTGGTTTCCCAGACCGTTTATATTTTCTCTTGGCTGTGGGGGCCTGGGCCATTATTCCAGGCTTCAGGTTCCCAGGACTACCATGGTATGCTCTTTGGGCCATTGTAGCCGCACACACAGGCAGACCCAGCATCTCTACATGAGTCCTCCTCTCTACCTCGGGCCAAGCAGAGGTTTCAAGATCATTTCCCAATAGACAACTCCACTGGGATGGCAGGGGACACAGATACCTTCTTCAGGCCAGTAAGCACTCCCCATTCAAAGGTGACCATTGCATAGGATGGAATTTACCCTCATTGCCAGCTTTCACGGCCTTGTGCAGGACACCTGGGATGATGAGCTCTGGGGAAACCAACATGTCTACCACAGTGGTCATGCTGGCTTCTGTATTTTTCAGAGCCTCTACTCTAGCACCATTGGTGTTATGCCATTGCCTGTAGTTCGTGAGAAAAATGGAGCCTAGTTATGTCCCCAGGGTAGCTGCACAGCCATGTAGATACATGAATCAGATGAGTCAAAAATCTTTAAACAGTTTGCCGCAATTTAATCGTCTTTTTATCAACCTTTTCTCCATTTTTATGTTCTTTTTGTAACAAAAATGGATTTAACCCAGATCTGTGACTGCAGTGAATGTTTGATTTGTTTAGCATTCCATCCATCATCTGTTCTTTTTGTATTTTTCGCCCTAAAGGGGAAGGGTATGCCCAGACGTTGGTCCTGTGCTCGCTATGCACCCAGATGCAAGCTAGCCTTGCTGATGAAGGGTGATACCCCGAACCTGGTCCTAGGATGCTTGTTTCTGGTCCAGGGAGGACCTGGCTTGGCAGCTCGGGCTGAACTGTTCCCATGGGGCGCAGGGTCAAGACTGATTTGCATATGGCTGGGTCCAAACTGGAATGGCATGGCGGGCAAAAAAAACGATGGATTTAACCCAGACCTGTGACTTGGGGTGAATGTTTGATTTGTTCAGCATTCCATCATCATCTGTTCTTTTTCCATATGTCGCCCTAAGTGCGAAAAGTATGCCCAGACGTGGGCGTGTGTCCCGTGCTCGCTATGCCACTGGATTCAAGCTAGCTTGGCTGAGGGGTGATACCCCGAAACTGGTCACAGGCAGTGGCGTAGCTAGGCACTCTGCCGCCCGTGGCGGTCCCTGCCTTTTGCCGCCGCCGCCGAGCGCCTAAGAGAGGGGGGGGGGGTACTGGCGATAAATTTACCTGCCGCCCCCAAATCTCGTGCCGCCCGGGGCGTACCGCCCCCTCCGCCCCCCCCTTGCTACGCCAGTGGTCACAGGATGATTGTTTCTGGTCCAGGGAGGACCCGATTTGGCAGCTCGGGCTGGACTGTTCCCATTGGGAGCAGGATCAAGGCTGATTTGCATATGGCTGGGTCCAAAATTGAATGGCGAGCAAAAAAATGATGGATTTAACCAAATCTTTGACTGGGAGTGAATGTTTGATTTCCATCATCTGTTCTTTTTGTATTTGTTGTTCTAAGTCGGAAGGGTATGCCCAGACGTGTGTCCTGTGCTCACTATGTGACCAGATTCAGCTACCCTGGCTGATGTGTGGAGATACCCTGAAACCTGTCCCAAGAGGCTTGCTTCTGGTCCAAGTATGGCTGGGTCCAAACTGGAATGGCATGGTGAGCAAACAAATGATGTATTTAACAGAGATCTGTGACCGGGGATTAATGATTGATCAGCATTCTGTCCTTCATCTGTTCTTTTTGCAGCTTTCTAAAAGTGGAATTTTACAAATAGTAATTTAAAATCCGAGGTGACCATTGAATTGTGTTTTAAATTATTAATTTGAGTCCTTGAATCATGGTTCTAGCTCCTGCCACTCTGATGTTATGCATTATAATGTAACCCGATGCTTTTCTATGGGAGAGTCAGCCTTGTTACAGCGAAAAATTAGTTTGCAGATTTTTTAAAGCCAGGACATGTAAAACATAAGCTCACATATTACTTTTTAAATACCATGCACCCTGCCCAATGGGCTTTAGGTCCTGCCTTAGGGGCGATGTATCAGTATTAAAAAGGAAGGACAGGTTTATTTTGCTATGTCAAATTTGCTGTATTAAAACTGCACATTCGGGCTGCTGTGGCTGGCCTGAAGACATGCAATGCCTTGTCACTTTAGTAGTGAGACAATAGTTGCTGCAATCCACTAGTGACATTTACCTTACATGCCCTGGGTACACAGGGCACCATATACTAGGGACTTACAGGTAAGTTAAATATGCCACTCAAGGATTAGCCAAATTGTACACATTTTAGTTGTCAGAGTATATGCACTGGGGCCTGGTTAGCAGGGTCGCAGTGCTACAGAGTCATAAATATGGCAGCATTAGTCTAAAAATTGAGGTGTGATCATGCAAAAAGAGGTCTTTATCACATAGTGCCTATTAGGAATGAAGTGGAAATTGCACTTACTCACGGTAAGCCCAAGCAGATGTCACTATGCCCCACCATTTTGTTTTTTTGTGTAAAAATGTAACGAGCTATGAGAGATTGCTGCAAGCCCTATGCAGACTGGGGCATTGCACAAGTCTAACATCCACATGTAAAGCTCTCTGGGGAACTCGCACACAAAAACTCCTCTAGATGACACCTAAGTTTTTGGACTCAATTTCCTCAAAAGACAAAAGCACAAGAAATGGGGTACGACAGGTAAGCAGTTTTTGTTCACTTTTTGCAGATATTACCACATTTTTCCTTTTTTGCACAAAATGCAAAGCGAGAGCTGTTTGCACTCAACCCCAAATTTGGCACAGCATTAAAAACCTTCCTCAAAACATTTGAATCGCTGAGGAAACCTATCACATTCAACACCGACATATCCCCTTGAAACATGCAGATGACAGCATAAACATAACAGGCCCTCACACTCGTTATAAAACACCAACCTGGCTCGTGATACTGGTGTAAAAAGAACTATACTCTGGCTAGACAAAGGACTACTTATCTATCCCCCCAAGAAATAAGAGAAAGAAGGAAAGTCCTTGAGAGAGAGCGAGAGAGAAAAAACACACACAAAAAAACCTTCCTAGATAAAACTCGATTTACTTTCACACCATTCACGTTGCATCTAAACTCTGTGCTAACTCACAACCAAATAACGGGCAACATCTAATGGTGCTTCCAGTCCGTTAGCCAGACTTTTAAAACAGAAAACCGGGACAACCCACAACCATAGAAGTAGGACTTAAAGGGTGCCTTGGCCGAGGGGCATCGAATGCCTTTATTAATAGCACTCGCCAATGTAGAAAACACAAAAAGGCGCTATTGGTTTTAAATGCAACTGTTACACACATCACTTGTGCTAACTAAATTGCTTCCTGCTACAAGCAGCTAACTAAGCTTACACTGGAAACTTCCCTCGCTCTATGTTCAGTCCACTCTGTGTAAAAACCGAGGAGTGCTAATTTTACTGAAATTTTCTGGGTCAGATGACGAAAAACCCAGACTGTCTTGGCAAATCTAGATGTCTGGTCTCCGACCTCGAAGCCACGGGACAAGGAGGTGCAGGCACTGGCAATTTTTTCATCCGATTAGGACAGGAATCAACGGCCATATTCTAGTACACACTCGCTCATGGTTTATGCAGTAGCCGTAGCGTGCTACCCAGCCACTTAAAGTACTTAGGCGCCTTGTGAAGTGCATGAAGCGCTATATAAATGCAGTTGCAAAACAGACATTGCTACAGCAGTGCATGGAATGGAAACATTGAAGCGCAGATATGCTGTGCCAGATTACATGTTTGATTCTCACAAGTGAAGGTACCCTCCTGCTAAAGGTACTTCAGTCCTGCTGAGAAGTGCTGGCACTCTCCCTTTCAAACTACAAGTGCAGGTTGGTACTCAGTAGCTGCCCATTGAAATCACTGGCCACGAAGGTTCACCGGCTCATAAGGTTGCGCTTTGAAACTTTTGGGTCACACGCATAACACCTAAAATTTTGATTCCGAGTTTCGATCCGACTTTTAAGTTTGTGACCCCAATGGAGCACCGCAGGGGTGAGTGTAACTTCCACCGTGTGACACATTTCCACTCCCTGAGGAGAGCTCGCGGGCAGAGGGAGTGAGCGAGAGAGGACGCCGCTGAGGCACAGGAGGTGGGGCGCCTGCCTCGGGCCCCGCCTGCTTCCCCAGGGCAGAGCCGGCTGCAGGACAGAGGGGAGAACGGACGCTGCTGCGGGGCTTCGTGGGCTCAGGTAAGGGCTTAGGGCAGTGTGGAGGGGGTACTGTTGGCACAGGGTCGTCTCTTGTAGGGTGGCTCACACCAGCTCCACACGTAGAAGCATCATTGAACAGGGGCGAGTGGCTGGGGCAAGAAGGGGGCGTCTTGCCCCAGCTCCTGCCTCCGACCGCGGCTCACTCTTCCACGAAGCAAGGGGGCTGCGCTGCTGATCCCAAATGCCGCCTTCCCTCTGGGATAGGGCAGCATTAAGTGCAATAGGCAGCCGGTGTCCTCGTCTGGAGATGGACACCTGCCCGCCACTGGAGAAAGACGTATCCTGAGGGGAAAGTTTGAAATCTTTGTATTTGCTTTTATTCACATTGCCACATCCTGTGCGCGCCCTGATCCTTTCGCCCCAACTCTGCTTCAGCCGCACCTCATGCAAATTAACCGGGAAATACAAATACGCGGGTGATCATGAGGCAAGTTAATTTGTCATTTACCATTACTCTGAGCACCTTTTGAAAAAGTCCCTAAAGCAAACGCAGGCCGATGTAGGAGGAAAAACGTTACATGACAGATGTTTCTTGTGGGGTGGGGCGATATTACAGGTGTTAAACTTAGCCCAATAAAATAAAGTTAATTTGTTTTCTTTTTAATTCATTGTGTCCCGGTGTGCTGTGGTCAGCCCCAACCCTCCCCAATAACATGCCTCAGTTAAATATCCTACGATAATAGTCCCTATTACATTCTGCATTAGGGAATGTGCGTGCTGTGCCAGCAGCCACATCTAGAGGGCGCACTTCATCAACCTCCGGATGTAGACGGTCCTGCCTGCCTCGTTGAGGTCTTCCATTGCCCCGTTTAAATCCGTTAATGGGTTAATCAGCCTAAACATGTGTGGCGCCCTTGTCCCGTGCAGTGCTGTTTTAACCAGGGGTGCAGCTCCACGGAGGTCTTTGTGGTATTATGCCTCTCCCCTAAAAAATGTATTCTGTAGTAAATCGTTTGTTACAAGTGCTTTCAGTCGGGTACTGTGAAGTGCCTGTCGGGTTTCACCTGGTATGTTTACATGCCAACACTGATAAAAACACACACACACTCTTTCGTCTACGTTTTGAAGACCTTAAAAATGTTGATTAGTTTGAAAATTGTGTTTTAAGTACCCCCAGCAATCCGACCTCCTGTTTCTTTCTGGTGCCCCTCAAGCCCGATCATGTCCTGCTTCACTTATGTGTTTTAGCAAGATGACCCAGCGTGATTGTAGAACATCTGACGCGCCCCCCATCCCACTGAGCAAGCTGCGCCCCTGGTTTTAACCTTAATTCGAGCCCCGAACTTCGCATTTCGCCGTCCTTGCCTCTGTAGATGTATCGCGGTTGCATTTACTTACGTCTCTTGCATGTGGTGAGGCGCTGTACTTTCCACAGTAGCCGATAGGGAGGCCTTAAAATGAAAACTTCTAATCCAGTTTCACGGTTACCTGACAACTAGGAGGACCGTACCACAGTTGTTAGAAAAAAAAAAAAAGGGAGGGGGGTGTTCTTTTCCAATTCATTTCCGAAGGGAAGTATAACTGACCCGAGAAAACACTGCTTACTGCCTCCCATATCACTAATTACCTTCATCACCTGAAGGAAATCGTGCCCCATTTAATGAGAAGTTCCCGCTGCGCGCATTTAATCCCCCGTGTGAGCTGGTGCAGGTTAAACGTGCTTGTTTCTTAACTCTACACATGAGAAAAACTGAATTCATACCTCATACTCGCAGATCCCCCGACAGTAATGACAGCTGGACTGCTGCACCGACCCGATTGGGTGTTTGTGATTATTTCGGTGCCAAAGACGAGTGATTCCCACATGTGGTTTTCTGGGGCGTGTATTGTTGCCTTTACACCTGCCGTGTATTCTGTTTCTCTAGAACGCTTTTTTAGTTGCTGCATGTGCACACAGATCTGGAATAAAGGGCTACACCTTTCTGATTTGGTTAAAGCTGGGCTTTGGTCATTTGTTTCTAGATTGATGTTCTAGTTACTGAATGTGCAGACAGCTCTGGCATACAGGGGGCGCGCCTTTTTGATGTGCTTTGTTGGGGTTCTGCTCATCTGTTTCTAGACCACTCTTCCGGTTACTGCACGTGCACACAATTTTGGAATTAAGGGGTGCACCTTTCTTATTTGGTAAATGCTGGGTTCTGCTCATCTGCTTCTAGTTCGATGTTCCAGTTTCTGCACGTGCACGCAGCTCTGGCATAAATGGGGCGCACCTTTTATTCTGGCCCCGCCCTTCGAGTGCGACTGTATCATTACCTCTGGTTGTTTCTTGCTTCCATATTTCAGATATCCATTGGAAGTGAAGGGATGCAGATTTTTTTTGTGCGTTAAATAGTCGTAGTTACCTTAATCTTGCAATTGTTTGCTAGTAGTCTTCTTCGTCAAATAATGCTCACAGGTCGCTGGGGTCATCTGGCTCAAATGTGTCCTTCACACCGCTAGATGTACCAGATCACGTTTGAGAGGTTTATGCTGTTTTTATCGTTTTCTTTACATTCTAGACTGGAATACACCTAATCGAAGTCGGTTGTAATAAACTACTCACTGGCAGCTTCGGACAAATTGAGGTCTCTTGTGATTTTTATGTTGCCCTAAGGGAGGTAATATTTTTTTTGTTTCCTCCCCCAATATCTAGGGTAGCTTTGGAAACGTTTTCAGTTGTTTTACGGAAACAATTGACGGGTTCTGATTAAGCACCATACAGTGGGGTACCGCAGAATAATGGGGTCCCCCGACAGAATGTGACAAGGAGCTCCTGAGCTGCCAATATCTCACAAATATTCATAAGCTTTGCACTGAAGGGGGGGCTCTGAAATGTTGGAGGGCCCCTATGACGCAGGGATTGCAAAGGGCCGGTGCTACATACACCTCTGGCACCATACGAAGCGCTCCTTCCATCTGATTTCCTTTTCAAATCCATCATTATTTCCAAGAAATACATTCTTGCAGAAATATTGCAATTGTGCAATATTTCTGTGAGAATGTATTTCTTGGAAATAAAAAATAATAATAATTAGATTTTCTTTTCTCTTTGCATGTAGAGCACATCAGCGCAGGGCCTATGCAAACTTGTTTGCAGGAGACTGAAGAAAGTTAGCGGGCCTCTACGCCCCTACATCGGAGGCCGTCTCTTACCCCAGGCCCAGCTTCTGGTGCATATGTGTTTTGAGCTTTTACTTAGCGCGTCCCTACCATTTGTATGGTCCCGAAGCGCTACTGGAATCTGGGCGCCCTCTGTAGTCTGGATTCTCGTTGGCCAGAGTCGGTGTGATTTGTTGGTATTGTATTGTCCTTGCTTGTGTTTCATTTTGCTTGGAGCTGAGTCGTGTTGGACGTAGGCCGCCATGGTGGAGTAGAGACTAATGCATTATTTAAAGACAGATTATCTTGGAACGTCACATCTGGGATTCAATTTGAGCCTGCCTTTGGTATAAGCATGACCGACCCTCACTGGCCCCAGTTTTCATTTTCATCACGGTGTCTGGTACACTTAGGATATTCACCTTCGGGGTGCCAACTCGGCCCTTGGTCCATGTGTGATCTTGGTGCTTTTCTTGAGTTTGTTGGTGATGCTCTAGTCACCTCTGGTGAACACTATTCGCCATGTTAGTCCCAGCTTAGTGGCCCCTGTTGTGCCTCGCGCGCTACCCGCTGGTCCAATCAAGGTGGCGCGCACAGAACCCTGCCTTGGCGCGCGCACCTCTGGACGCACCTCACGCACGCTGCTGGTCCCTGCCTAGGAACTCGAGGTGCCCGGGAGGAATGGCGTCGTCTCCTTTTCATCCGCTGCCCTTTGTCTGCCAGCTCCTGGACAGAGGCATCCATTTCTCCTTTCAAACGCTGGCGCTTTCTTTCAGCTGCTGGAAGGCCCAGAGCGGCCTTCGTGAGCGCCATGGTTACCGGCACAGTGTCCCAAGTTGTAATCTGACGGAGCAGCGGGGAGCACTTTGAGCTGTCTGTTTAGCTGAAGCCATAAAACATGTAATTGTGTTTTATAAAGGAGCTTCACTTGACACCAGGGCCCTGCAAGCATTTTATGTTCGTTCGTCGCTTTTATTTCCTCCTGCACTTTAAGGTGGGGCCAGGCCAACGTCTGCTTGAAACAGCACATATAACACATTGGAACAAAGCCGACGGGGCTGGCTTTTTAGAGTCAAACACTTTTGTTTGTTAGACTGATGATGTGGATTGCAAATAGTTTTGTAACTAGAGGGGTAACTTAAGTGCAATGGTTAGGTAACGCATATGAGTGGTTTTGTTTGGGTTGGTAAATAAGGATATTGCATATACCCTGTCACTTGTTGGGTCTGGATTTAGCCAATACCTTTTGATTTTATTAAAATTATATGTATAATACATTTATAGGGGCTTTCAGCCAGCCCTCTCCATCTGTTGTTCGGTTATTTTGGTATTCATATTTTTCTTCGGCACACTGCAGCATGGAACAGTGGATCAGCACACATCAGCCATTGGCTAACTTCACTGTGGGTGACAGCATTCTGCCCTTTCACCAGGAGCACATCCACACACAAAGTAGTTCCCTTAGTACCAGGGACTACTACGACAACGTGTGTTTTTTTTACATTAAAAAATGTTTTGCTTTTAGCCAATGTGTTTTTTTTATATTGTTGATGCCTGACAGCTCATCTTCGAATAATAATATTTTACAACACCCATGGCAAAGGACAACAAGCACAGATAAAGATAAAATGTCAGCAGACGCCAGACCGTTTGGCTTTGCCAATGCTTGTTCACGAAATGGAGTAGTGCACCTATTATGAATAGTGGAGTGTTCTGTTTAGTAAAAAGAGGTAGTACAGTTGCTGTAATGGGTGTTATTTTGTTTTGTAATTTTTTTTAAAGAAAGCTGTGCACCTGCTATGAATTATGGAATATTTTGCTGTAAGAGTTACATTTTGATGCAGGTGAGAGCACTTGCTACTAAATAGAAGTTTTCTTCGATGAAGTGAGGTATAGCACTTTTAGAAGAGTGACGTTTTGTTTGGCGAAGAGAGGTAGTGAACTTGCTACAAGCGTTCTGAAATCACCAGTGCAATATAAAAGTCTCATAGGAAATATTTTATAGCAATATTTGCTTATTAATTTTATAGCAATATTTGTGTGAATGGGGAATGGCCCTTGCTGAGGTAAATGTATCAGCTGAAAGGCTTAAGTCATCCCTTTACTGCCCGAGAATAAGTAACCGATTTTTGGTTTTAAGGTAAAATAAATATACTACTAAAACATCAATTAAAACTGACCCCTCAATATGTAAGTACTTTCATTATCTTCCTTGCATCTTTGTAACAGCCACAGGGTCACATACAGTGCCAAGCGGATGTGACACTGGACTCGGGTAACTCATGTCTAACTCATTGGGAGTGAGTCTCACACCTTGGCGCAGAGACTCAGTCCTGGCTAGTCTCAAAAGCTGCATTGACTGTAACGGAATCTTACAAATGGGACTCATAGTAAATTTTATGGTTAAAACAGTACCTGCCCTAAATCCTCACATCACATTCATGTGCGCCCTTAAACAACAAACAGGCTTGCACACATGATATTTACACTGCGATATTTAAATTCGCCTTGCACCCACATTCAGCTGGCGTCAGACAAATTTGAAAAATCTATTTCTCAACAAGACCATCTTTAGACAGGAGACCAACACTCCGCTGTCTATACTGAGGCATCACAACTGCACCTAGCTTTAGAGTAGAAAAGATGACTCAAGCTTCACAGTGACTTCATTTAGTGTTTCTTTTTGGAAAATGTACCTTGCACCAAACTGATACACGGGTGTCTGAGCATAGTATGATGAGTATTGGAGGGAGACCCTCCTAGAGACCGGTGCTATTTGATGACCATGAAGTACAGACTTTTAATTCCCATAAAATGCAAACAAATTGCAGGTGATCCAAAATTGAATCAAGTGAGTGAATAATGGATGCCAGAAAAAAAGAGTATTTTTAGGTCTGACCTAGAGACAGCTTTAGCTGCTTTGCCTGCCTCATGTAATAGTAAAACATAAATACATACACAGAGGTTCTTGGGGCAGCCCTCTTCATCCATCGTTCTGTTCAACTGACCTTCACAATTTGCTTCTGTCCTGGGTCAGTCCGCTTGTGCCACAGGCTTTACTGCACTATGAGTGACAGCATTTCACCTGATCACATTTTCAGAGCCGCTTACCAAGAAGCACACTCCAGGCGAGCCAAAACTTCACTTTGCCAATGCTCCTTTCCTTCTTCTTTTTTTTTATTAGCCTCATATTTTAAACATTATTTTCAGGTTACGTTAACTCAAAGCTAATGGCACCTTTTCATTGTGCAAATAAGAACACTTTTCTTTGATGTGTTTTCAAACTACATGGTTTCTATATCGTTCCAAGTACACCTGCCTTCCCGGAAGCAGCTGTTGTATTCTGTTAAAACTATACAAAGCGGTAGTAATTTTCAAATATTCTTTTTTTTTTTTTATTGCAAGTATATGGCCATCACAGTTATGCAGCAGTGTTTTTTTTTTCTGTTTGTGACTATGCTTACAGTAAAATAAATAACCTTTGCACCAGCTTGCCAAGACCAAACCTCTTGGTTTTGCAAATGCTTGTTTTCCAACCAGGTACGACTGTCACAATGTTTATGTAAAAATTGTGGTCATAGTATTTTTACTGTCACTATTATGTACGTGCCATGCAGTGAGTGTATGCTTCTCCTAATGCCATACCTGCTACAGGTAGTATCGCTGCTGTCGCACTGTTTCTGTACATCTTGTGCAACTAGTACTGCTGCTGTGACAATTTCTGTATCCTTGTGCCAGTGGTACTGCTTCTGTGACACTGTTTCTGTACACCCAGTGCAGGTATCACTACCGCAGCTGTTACCATTTCTGTAACCTTGTGCCAGTGGACTGCTGCTGTGACATCCTCTGCACACTAGTACTACTGTTGCCATTACACTGTTTCTGCACACCTTGTGCCAGTGGTACCACTGTTGTGACACTGTCTTTGTAGATTCAGTGCAGGTGTTACTGCTGCTGGTGTGACCATTTCTGTACATCTTGTGCAGTTGGTACGGCTGCTATAATGTTTCTGTGCAGGTTGTGCTGCTGCTGTGACACTGTTTGTGTACACCCTGTGCAGATGGTAATCCTGCTGCATGCCTATTTCTGTGCACCCTGTGCCAGTGTGCTGTTGCTGTTACACTGTTTGTGTGCACCCTGTGCAGATAGTAATACTGCTTCATGCCTGGTTTTGTGTATATTGTGCCAGTGGTGCTGCTGTTGATGTGACACTGTGTGTACCCTGTGCAGATAGCAATCCTGGTGCGTGCCTGTTTCTGTGCACCCTGTGCCGGTGTGTTGCTCCTGTGACACTGTGGCTGCTTCTACAGGTGACTCTGTTGCAGCACTATTTCTGTACACCGTGACCTGGTACTGTTATTGTACTGTTATACCTAGTACCTCTGTTGGGACACAGTTTATGTACACCTAACGCAGGTGGTAATACTGCTGTACACAAACAGCGTTGTTAGGAAATTTCCGAATTTCTATACAGGTAACACTACTTGTTGAAATGCTCATTTACATATTTTGCAGTAAAGCAGAGGCGCAACTCGAGCCAAATTTCGGGGGGGGGGGGAGGGCTACTAAAAATCTCAGGGGGGGGGGTAATTCTTCCAGCAATAGGCAGAGTAGAGATGCAGGGGCTCTCAGAAGGGGTGAAAAAACAACAAAGCCTCGTTAACAAGTAAATGGTCTTTTAAAGACCTGTGAAGTACTCGGGTGCGGCTGCGATAAGAGGACACCAGACCAGCCAGCCCACACACAGCAGCTCAAAAACTGTCTGTGTGTATGCCGACCCGAAGCAAGGGCAGAGGGCCACGACCTCCGGGAATATCAATCAAAAAGTTCTGCCAGTAAGAAACTTCGCCAATCCATCTAACCGGCAACTTGGAGAACTAACGCAATCTCGTCTAAACGAAGCTGTACAGAAGGGGATAGAGCTACAAGGAGAAGGATTAATCTTTATCCCCCACTATGCCTCAAATGGCCCTTTGGATATTTTAAACAGAGGGAATCTTTTACGATTATTCCAGCATATACCAGCCTTGAAACGCCTAACCTCAACGGAACTCATCTCGGTAAAATTTGCTCACACCTCAGGGACAGTGTCTTCAGAATCCACAATTACCTACTGGGATTCAACAGCAACCAGAGATGCTATAATGAGAGAGGCCCCCACCTTTGAGGAATGGGGCATTGAGTTAGAACTCACTCGGCCACAGAAATATCCATATGTCCTACTGGGAGACAATATTACACATCCAAGGGGATCTATGTTGAAGGGCGCTTTGGGTGCAACCCACGACTGGTTGGTAAGGACCACGAAGACTTCCAACCCCTTAATCGTCCACTGCGGGACCAAGGATAGGATTATCAGCTGTCAAACAACAACTAACCACCACGAGGGGAGATCTCTGCCGACATGTTCCAGGGGCAGCAACTTTCTTTCTTCCACCTAGCAAAACGGAATCACCCTCCTCTCTAGCCCAGTTGCGTCCACAGCAGAGGAAGCAGGCATTAAAAAACCAGCTGTCTATCATCTCTTGGAACGTGGCGGGTCTGGCTTCAACGCTACGAACCCAGGCTGGTCGCGAATTCTTTACAAGTCACAACATTTTATGCCTTCAGGAGACCTGGTCACTGAACCCCACAGTAATATATGGATTCTACGAAGTGTTTCAACCAGCAGTACAAACAAGTCTTTTTGGACGGCCTTCAGGGGGTCTCTCGACTTTCTTTGAGCAATCAGTTACAATCCATCATTCCCCACCATTACAAAACCACAGGGATCTGAAAGCCTTTTCCATAGAAGGTCTAAAAATCGGTAATAAGGCCTTCCCTTTGCTCTTTATCAATTGCTACTTCAACCCCCGCAATACTCAAAGAGCTCGCACTATGAGCTCCCTGTGTGCCAGCATAAAAGGAATCATTGAATCCCATCCTTCCCACAAAGTTATACTGGCAGGGGATTTCAACATTCAATCCCTCGGGAGACACTGCAATGTCTTGCACAAGAGCAAGGGACAAGAAGAACTCAACAACCTTCTTACGTCATTCGGCTTACAGTCAGCAGATCGGATTCAGAAGTGCCCTGGCTTCAAGAGGCGACACACATTCAAGAACATTTCCACAATTGACTATATTTTCATGTCACATCACCTGGTAACTCGTCTTCAGAGTTTCAATATAATAAATCGCGAAGAAAGCGATCATAACCTTTTAGTCATAAGTTTGGACCTAAATCATCTGACTGCTGACAACGGCCAGGAGCTGGGTCTCTCGACGGGAGCTGAAACCCATACTCTGGTCAGGAGAATTAGGTGGGAACCCTTCCTTTTGCTTCAGGTGGGCAAATGGCTCTGCGAAAGGAGACTACGGCATTTGAACCAACCAGGCGAACTCCTGCTTACAAACTGAGACTCCATGACTAGAGCCCTTGTAGAATCACTTCACTGGCGAAAGGCTTTCCCTAAGCACTCATTGCAGACACTATGCCAGGGAAAGAAACTCCTACCTCTACGGAACATCAATCCCACACGGAAGAATCTAAGGAGTTGCACTCACCGGTGGAAGCTCAAACCGACATCTAGAAATCTTTAAAAAAGTACGGAAGACCCACAAAAAGGGCATCTGGGTTTTGAAATCAGCCCAACAGGAGGAGGAATGGAAAAAAATCTTCACTATGCTCAAAGAAAGATCGCTAGCTAATTTTTGGAGGTACGTGAATAATCTAAAATCACTTGGGACATCAAGGGCAAATGGGGTTTCAGCATTGGACTGGGAGAACTATGTCAGCAGACTGTTTCTCGCCAACAAGCACACGTACCCTAAGCTGTCCTATCCGCTGAACGTAGAAGAAGATCAAGACTTGACCTCACCTACAGAAATTGCAAAGCTAATAAAATAAAGGCAATGAAGGCTAGCGGAGCTCCAGGCCCAAACGGCCTCCCAGCCGGGATATTCCAATGTGCCTCAGAAGATTGGGCAGGGTTATTAACTCCTCTTTTTAATACCGCCTACACCTTGGGCAAGACCCTAGAAGCCTGGCGGGGATCAATATTATGCCCGATTTTTAAGAAAGGAGACCCCCTAAAACCGAGCAACTACCGCTTAATAGCATTACTAGATCTGGAAGCTAAAGCTTGCCCGAACATTACTGAAAAAACTGGAAAGTTGGGCAGAAGAACATGAGTTGCTCCCTTTTTTTCAAACTGGTTTTCGCGCAGGAGCTGCAACCACTGACAATTTAATTGGATTATCTGCGCTATGCCATCAATCAACCCAACAGAATCAACCCCGTTGTTCTGCTGTTTTATTGATTTTACCGCAGCATTTTACAAGGTCAACAGACACACCCTCTGGAAGAAACTGGCAAGCTGGAAAATCCCTTCATCTCTCCTGATGGCCATTGTTTCTCTCTACTCTGACACCTGGGTGCGAGTGAAAACAGGTCCTACATCTCTATTTGCTAACATTTGCACTGAGGGTTTGAAACAAGGCTGCGTGTTGGCACCTCTTCTTTTTAATCTGTATACTGTTGATTTGGGGAAAGCTCTGGCGAACAGCTGTCTGGTTCCGCCCCGCTTAGGCCGTAGCCCTCTTCACATTCTTCAATACGCAGATGACATACTCATCATGGACCACACTAAAGTGGGACTCCAACGTGCCATGACTACCCTACACAACTACAGTGTAAATAATTTTCTCACCATCAATCCAGATAAAACCAAAATTGTTGTATTCGGGAGGCACAAGCATAAAAAACAAGTTGAATGCGCCATGGGCCCCTCGTTCATCTTGTCTGCCTCGAAGTACAAATACCTGGGGGTCTGGTTCACGGAATCCGGCAAAGCTACTGCCCATAAAAACGACTTAGAGAAGAAAGCTACGGCCATCACCTATGGTTTAATCAAACTTAACAACAAGCTACAAAGTCCGTCAGCCGAAGGAATAAGGAAAGTTATCCAAGCATCGCTTCTCCCAGCACTCTCTTACGGTCATCAAGCATTCCCGGGTGCCTCCACTAACTGTCTGGAGTGGGCTCAGTGTTTGGGCTGTAAAAAGATTTTCCGATTATCAAAATATGTGATTAGGGCCAGGCTTAGCCTGGAATTTGGACTGACCAAACAAGCCCTAACCATCGAGGCTGATTTCCTTAAATATTACATCCGAATTTTGAAGTCACCTGAGAAATCTTTAAAGAACCGCCTCAGACTTATATTTGAAAAAATCGACTCCCCATGGAATACTCAGCTCAAGAATGCACTTGTCACTCTGGAAATTAATCAATCTGCACTTGCCTTGCCCTGTATTTCCTATGCAACCTGGAAAAAGATCATTAATAGACAGGTGCAATCAGCCTCCTTCGAACAAGATCAGGCCTTATTAAAAACCTCTTCGTTCTTGGCACCATTAAATGCCTCATATTTGGCATCCAAACCGCAACCTTACTTCTCAGCTGCTCTTAACCCTAAAGTCAGAAGAGAGATGGTGTATATGAGACTGCTGGCTCTACCGATTGCGGATTTTAACCGGGCCTGGGCCAAATATACACCTGGAGGAGCTTGTAGACTTTGTAATTACCATCATGAAACTTGGCTACATCTCTTATGCTGCTGTCCCCCCCATAGCCCACGCAAGGAGAGTTCTCCTTAAGGAAATTTGCTTAAGAGAAGGAGTGAGTACCTGCTTAGAGGCCTCGGCCTTATGCCTTACTCAAAAGGCCCCCTCAATCTTGGCCCGCTGTGCTAGATTCGTACAAACCCTCAGAGATGCTTTTCAGCCTTGTCCTGGTACTCCTCAACGCCCACACAAAGTGCAAAAACTGATACCGGACTACTTTAAATGCAAACCTGGCCCTGGTACTTTTGCCGAACTAAAAAGGAAATTATGAGACTACATTCTCACACCAGCTTAGCCATGCCATGGACGGAGCTCACAGTACGCCGACAAGATCTATTCATTGGGTCCTCACCTACTGGAAAATGGATGTTACTAACACGAACTATAAGCATTAGGCTACCGCACAGAGCGCATGTACCTCACTGGAGAATTGGCCCTCGGGCTAATCACATGCTGCTGAAAGGTGAGGGCTACAGAGCTGGTGAACTAAAGAGATAGAACTCTGGGGATATTGTTCACATGGGTCGGCCTGGGAAACGTGTGTCTTCTTGGGCATTATCCGAAAATACCCTACCTCTCTTGAACTTTGACGGAAGGGTCTGCCTTAACGTTTTATGCAAAAAAGTTTTTGTGGTTTAGTATCATGGTTTTTTTAAAATGTATTTTATTATTTTATTTGATATGCAATGGTTTTAATTAATTTATACAAATAAATAAATACTGTATGCCTGGGAAGCTGTCTCAGCCGGGCTGACACACAACGGGCGGGGCTGAAGGCCTTTGAGCCCTATGGGCGTTGCGTGCCTGCAGTAAAGTGGTCACATTCTTAATATTAGCTAAATACATTTGAACTTTACGATGTCTGCATTTCTGCGTTTTTTTTATATGGTTGTGCTGTTCATTTTGTTTCACTCATGGTGCCAAATTCTAGTTGAGAGATCTGAATATTCGTGTTGCTGTAAGAACTAGCCTGTTGGAGAATATTATTTAATGCAAAATGTTTAGACATTTTTAGTCGATGTAACAGTTCCAGCGGACTTCATTAGGTCTCGCCTGAGCCAGCGCGCATGCGCTGCCCTGCGAGGCATTTTGTAAGGGCTTTACACTAAAAAAACACGCTCGTGCGTGTGCTTTTTTTTTTTAAATCTCCCGCTATTGGCCTTTGCATGCGTCTTTCTAAGAAAGACAGCACGCAATTGGCCCAAGGCGGGTGCATGTCCCGCCTTCCCTCTCCCCTGGCCTAGGGTGCTCGGGAGCGAGCAGTAGCGCGGCCGGGTGCCAGCTGCATACCTGACATTCCTTCCAGTGCGCGCGCACCGCGCTTGTTTAAAGTATTGCTTTCTGCCGGTTGCAGACTTCAATCGCCCTTTTATAGCCTTTGATTGCCCCATTCCATCTCCTTGGGGCGGAGGAAAGTCATTCAGAGAGGCCACGGGGCTGTGGCTTAAACCACAATGGCCGCGCTGCACGAGCTCATAAAAGTGCACTGTAAACTGAATAGCCGCAAGGCGCTATGCTAGCCGCTCGCTGTTGTATGAAGCCGCTCACAGCACAAGATACATTCTGCTTTACAGCCCCATTCATTGCAGTTCTGATTGCACCTTTATAGATTATTTGTGTTTTTATCCAGGGCTTTTGTGCAGTAAGAAGCCTTTCGCCCATTTTATTTAGTTACATGTAATAGTGTTATATAGCGCAGACAAGCTCAAGAGGGCGTTGAGGCGCTTTACATGTGGCATATTAGTCCACGTTCTTCATCAAATGAACCTAGGCTGCCTGCATCGCTGTGTTACATGCAGGAGCAGTGAATGCAGCGTGTTTTTTACACACCCCTTGTCGTTGCTGTTTCCTCACTCCCCAGTAGTCATGGTGTCATCTTGTGAAAGATGAAAGGCTGAGCGGTCCCTTCTTGGACCCACCCTGTAACCTGCAGGTAGCACACATCTCCGCAGCTGGCGCATTGACCCACTGAGTCATCGGGCTTGTTGTTAGAAAGTTTTTGATCCCTGTGCCCGCCAACCCCGTCCTGCCCACAGTTTGCTTGAGTCGTTTGCGTAATGTAATGCAGTGGGTAAACTCTGTGACGCAATACTCTGTTCGTGCTCATGCACGGCTGTTACGCAATTTTTTAACTCTGTCCGAAGCACTCTAACATCTAACATGTTTGCTCTGTTCTGTTTTTTAGGATTCAGAAAGAACTGGCCGAAATCACCCTGGACCCCCCACCGAACTGCAGGTAAGTCTAAGTCCGACTTCTGTGTGCGCCTCGGTGCTCCCTGTGTAAGGCGTGCCCCGGTCTCTCTGGTTTGTGTTCTTTGGTGATTGGCACGGGCTCACTGGTTGTGGTAACTAATAATACTGGTGATTAATATATCCGTCCGTAATATTTTCACTATTCGTTTTAGCTCTATTCTTTCCAGATGTACTTTTTTAATAACTGTTAATGCTACGGATATTCTATTTAGTAACTATGTTATCTGTCTTTTCATTTATTTGTGACATGTGGGCATTAATATTACTGCTGCCCGAGGCTGACATTCTGCTATTTCGAGGTTTCCTTCAATCTAAGCGCCAAGAAGCTTACCAGGTGGAATTCTTTTTAAAGTCTTTATCAAAAGGTGGTTGAAATGCTGAGACATCTGTGAGACACAGGACGTTGCGGCCTTGGCCGTGAGACGAACAATAACTTCACCTGTGTCTTGCTTGGTTAAAAAAAAGAGTTGAATTTCCTTCCTTTATTGGAGAGATTTATGTTTTTTGTGTTTTTGGCCCGAGTGCCAGTAGTGACAAGGGTATCGCATGTAAGGACCCTGTGCTTTTATATATTTTATAGGACGGCGTAATCAAGGCCTGATCACGCTTTTTAATCTTTTAATGTCCCCCCCGATTAACTAAACAAAGTAAATATTAAGATAATTTGATCCTCTTATGGCATTTGTCTCGTGTCACTTGTTGTCTTTGTGTTTTTATACTGCCGGTTCTATTTATTTCTGCTTTTTATGTTCTTCTTGGTGTTGTGTTTATTTCTTGGAATCGCTCTCTTTGCTAGGTAGAAGCAGTGGCGGCTGGTGACATTTGTAAGTGGTGGGGCGGAAAATGAATTTCATAGAGCACCGCAGCGAGCGCGCGCGCCCGAACAACCAAAGGGGGGTTTTCCAGGAAAAGAGTATATTAATGGCCGGCGCTTTGATTGTGCACTTTAGAGAGCGCCGAGCAACGTTAACAAAATGCTCATGTTAACGTTGCTCGGCGCTCTCTAAAGTGCACAATCAAAGCGCCGGCCACTCTTTCAACAAGCCTTGTTGTTGGCATAACGTTGCTCGGCTCTCTAATGTGCACTATGAAAGCGCCGGCCATTAATATACTCTTTTCCAGTGGCTCATGTAAAGTGCTCCAATAACTTTGGGTCGAGTTTGTGTTATATAAAACTGCAAAAAAATAAATACATTGAGGATAGAGTGGAGTTAGAGCTTGTCCCTGCCTCCAAATACCCTCTCTCTCTGCAGGGTCTGCTAAGTGCAGAGGCTGTGGAGGGTATGTCCTCATTGCCCACTCTTGACCTCTATCTGAAACATAAACGACTTATTTTTCTTCAGGACAGCTGCCTTTCTTAGCTTGAGGTTCCTTGGGCAGCAGGATGTCTGCTTTTTACTCTACTCCCACAACAATGGCTTCCATGGAGATGGGATATGGGAAGCAAGTACCCAGAGACTGGCGAGTTGGGCCTCCTACGTGTACCATGCTGCATACCATCTCGGCATAAGTCTCAGAGTTGCTATTAGGCAATTAAACCCTCGCCCAGATGGCCCCCTTTTTTGTTTAACTGGAGAGGTTGGAAATCGTCCCCACACCACGACGTGATTTTAAATTTCATAATGGACAAACACACAGTTAGGCAGGGTAGAGTACAGTTTTTAATACCTACTACTGTTCTATGCGGCGAGCAGCAAGGGTAAGGGTATGAGGGTATGCGCCCACAGTTGTGAAACCGAGTTGTTAGGAATACCCCAGTGGTCTCATCATTTCTACCTCCTTAATTAGTGTAGTTATGTAAAACATGGGGCGAGGCAACACTGGGGTAGGGTTGAAACTCAGTCCTCCGTGATTCTTTCAACTTGAAAGAATCACGGAGGACTGAGTAAGCTAACAGGAGCGTGGTGTGGAAGCAACAAGGGGCACAGGTGGGGGGAGCAACACAAGGGAGTGTGAGCCCTGTTAATCTCCGGTGTCCACGGAAGAGCCCACCGGGGCGCACGGGAGGGAGAAAAGAGTATAGTAGTGCCCGGCGCTTTGATTGTGCACTTTAGAGGCGCCGAGCAACGTTAACAAAATGCTCATGTTAACGTTGCTCGGCGCCTCTAAAGTGCACAATCAAGCGCGCCACTCTTTTCAACAAGCCTTGTTGTTGGCATAACGTTGCTCGGCTCTCTAATGTGCACTATGAAAGCGCCGGCCATTAATATACTCTTTTCCAGGAAAAGAGTATATTAATGGCCGGCGCTTTGATTGTGCACTTTAGAGGGCGCCGAGCAACGTTAACAAAATGCTCATGTTAACGTTGCTCGGCGCCCTCTAAAGTGCACAATCACAGCGCCGGCCATTAATATACTCTTTTCCAGGAAAAGAGTATATTAATGGCCGGCGCTTGATTGTGCACTTTAGAGAGCGCCGAGCAACGTTAAGAAAATGCTCAGTTTGACGTTGCTCGGCGCCCTCTAAAGTGCACAATCACAGCGCCGGCCATTAATATACTCTTTTCAGGAAAAGAGTATATTAATGGCCGGCGCTGTGATTGTGCACTTTAGAGGGCGCCGAGCACGAGGCAGGGGCATCAGCCAGCACTGGGAAACTCCTGCTAGAGTCAGCTTGAAGTTTGAGTCCACGGTCGGCCTCTGTACCTCAAAGGCTCTTTATAGGCACCCCAGAACGAACCGCTCTTCACAGGCACCCTGAAAGTAACATATTTACAGGCACCACGAAACGAACCGCTGTCCACAAGCACCCCGAAACAAATCAACGTTAACATGAGCATTTCCTTTCACCCGCGCCATCAAGCTGATTGCTGTAAGTAATTTAAAATGTACTATTACTTACAACAATCAGCTTGGTGGCGCGGGTGAAAGGTACACATTGTATATTTCTCGTCATCAAGGCGATCAAGCATCAGCTCACTTTGGATTCTGGAAGTACTTACGTGGTGAAGTCGAAATCTCGTCCAGCAGTGAGTCTCTTCTTTACCGGAGCCACCCACCCACGACGAGCAGTAGTAGCAGGCAGCCTCGCACCAGAACACGAGGTGTGTGTCCTGTGTGTCGTCGTGTCGCAGTCCGAGTGTCCGACTACGGACTACAGTTACGTTTACGCTTCCCAAATCCCGTGCCTCGCTGTGACTAAGCCAATCCAGGCGCTGCCCCAGCAGTGCCAGGATTGGCTTGGGCAGGGGTACACACCCGCCCATTAGGAGACCGGGGGCTGCGCCATGAAGCAACCCCCGCTCTTCTAATCTGCAGGCTAATGCGCATGTGCGCCGCGGGCTGGTCAGAAAAATGACCAGCCCAGAACTGAGCATGCGCACTAAGTGCGCTACACCCGACGTCAACACCCCCCTTGTCCTGATGATTGCCGGGCGTCGCCTGGTGATCGTCAGTGACCGCCCGGCACGGACTTCAAGTAATACACCTGTACGTCTGCCAGACGTACAGGAGTATTACTTTGCTTTGCATTAGTGGGGCAACGCCCCAGCGCCCCAATGGACGCACCGCCGCTGGGTAGAAGGAGTAACATAAGTACATGGTTAGTCATTGGTTCTACTTGTTGTTAAGCTATAGCAAGGACTGCCGTAGGAAGGGTACCAGGGGTCACGATGCTAGCACGGAAAATGGGCCTCCAGCACCGTGGCATGGAAGGGACAGGCTATCTATAATTTGGTTGCAGTGACTGCTTCTCACCCAGAGGTTCTTCTGCCACTACACTTGCGGCACTGTTTATAACTACATCATTGATAATGCAGCAATTCAGAAATATTTAATTATTTAAGGACAATTCCCAATTCTCTTAAGTACCCAGTGAAACATTGTTTTATTACTTAACAATTCTAAATCGTCATATTTTTCTGCCTTCTGTGTTTTATTTGTGGAGTTTTTTTTTTTAGTAAACTGGTGCACCTGTTGGTATTTATACTCTTGTCAATTTTTTATTAAACGTTTTGTCTTGGTACCTACACTCTTATTTTTTTTTTTTTTACTTAGCAGGGGTCTTTTATAGTTTATACAGTAAAAGTATAACCAGCATTGGCATATCCAATGGGTCTTGCTTTTGGGACCTTATAAGTATTTAGTTATGCAGCACAATATCCTTGGTGCAACAACATCAACTGTTGCATGGCTAAACACTTATAAGGTCCCAAAGGCGAGACCTATTGGCTATGCCAATGCTTGTTTTTATCTGTAACCCCTTTCGTTAAACTGAACATAAAATATTGTGCTTATGTGTAATAACATGGACCTGCTGTAGTTTTGCTTTCTGTAAGGCTTAGAACCAGACTCCTTTATCGCATGCTTTTGTTAAATGGAATTCACACATTTTTGATAGTTTTATAAAATGTAAGTTGATGTATTTGATATATATGTGTTAATTTGATACACTTGCTTTTTAAACTCGTATAATCAATAAAACATGGGGTGTACGCTTGGTGCAAGTTGTACTGCCTTTCTCACACTGGCGGCGCCTTGGTGGACTGGCATGATCAGATAGTAGAAGTACAAAAATTCCCAATATTTTCCATTTTCTTCAAGTCCCAGTGGGTTTATTAAATAACAAATATGTTGCTATTCATGTAAGAAATTACAGAGGTATTTTCTTAGCCACTTTATGATTTTTTTAAGCTTTGCAGTCTTTATCTTCCCAAGCCTTTCCACATTTTAGAAAGGTGACCAGGGGTAGAAAAATTCTGATAACATGAGGTGTGTACTGCACAATTCTTACTTCCAGAAGAGAATTTCTTGCAAAAAATCTTTCTCAGGAAAATTGTATGGTGACATTTTTATTCTTGCCGATAGTTTCTGCCACAAGATAAGCTGGGCCTGGTTGTGAAACTACAGCCTGTGTAAAATTTACCAAGTTCACTCCAATTTGTGGCACAGTTAGATACTTTGTCAACCCTAACAACATGCACTGCAAAGCCAATAGGTCTATCTTTGGCATGCGTGCATTTTATGCAAACATGCTGTCAGCATGGAAAGTGTAAGAGTAACAAAAAGTAACAAGCATTTGCAATGCAATTGGTTTCGCGTTTGTGAATGTTAGAGCTATTGGTGTTGTTAATGACGATGTCATTTTTGAAGCCACAGCCGGAGTGATGACAGTTACACTGTAACATCGTGATTAGCGACCTATGCGGTTATTGCAGGCTTCGGTTTATTATATGAAAGTTAATCAGGCATGTTTAGGATTCCTTTTCACGTCTTTGAACTTTCAAGAGAGAAGAGAGGTGTCACTGTTCTACGAGCAAGGAATTTTCTATAGTGATAAAGCAGAAGGCATTTCTAATTTTTAAAGGTAATCTCTCTATTACAGGTCTACTGAATAAAGGATGTCTTGCTCATCCAGAAAATAAACCTACAAATGAAGACTGTACATTTTTTCTGAAAATGGAGGTAATGGCCATGGAGCATAGCTTATGGGAGGAGCTAGGTCAAAACAAGCATTTAAATGCATTAGGTTTTGCCTATGTGATTCTTAATAATTTTTTGGGATGTAATTTGTAGCAAATAATAGCAATGATTTAATCTATTCTTTCCCTTGCGTCAACGTGTGATGATCAAAGCTAGTGCAATTCTTCACGCTGTTATATTAGTATCAGGAAAAAAAAAAAAAGCTAACAACAATGTCTCAACCGGATTCAATGAGGAAGGCAAATACACATGTATGTACACGACATGGGGGCGCGGCTACGAAGCCGGTGATGGAAGACCCGTGAGCTGTGAGCTCCGTGTTAGCCCGGCCAATTATCCTGCTTTTCGGTGTCTCCGCCCGTGCCTGGGGGAGAGCTTCTACGGCCTGAGCCTGTCGGAGGTGCTGGGGGCCCGAATCACATATATCCGGTGGTTGCTTCCCGGATTTGGTGGCAACGTCGGAGAGGAGCGGCTGAGGCGGCTGCATTATGGTGGCCTGAAGCTCCTACGCAGTAGCGAGACAAGTGGCGACTGGCAGAATATCCCGGTGTCCGCCAGCGAGACGCGAGTTCTGCCCATCGGAACCGGTGCACTGCCTGCGCTGCCACAATAGACCCAATATTTTGGATGAGAGCGGTGGAGGCGGTGAATTAGACGTTAGTGATTGCCGTGCTAACAGGTGAGCGGCTTTGTGGGGAAGACTGGCCGAAGTATTTAAGTGCAACCTCAGATCGGACGTGCCCCTGTGCATGGTGACTGCGGCGGTGCTCTGCTGAGAAGAGGAAGAGGAAGTACCAGGCGCATTGTGTCACCCGGACGCCTGCTGTGGCGAAGCCTACTAAGGAGGTAGAAGACAGGCAGCACTGAAAGAAGGTGCGGCCCATGAGGAGTGTAAAGCTGCGAGGGGGATCCTGCTGGGCCCTCTTTTGTTCTCCGCATTAACTACCTGCGGAGGGCCTGGAGACACCACGCGGTGAGTGGATGGTTCTGGAGTGTGGGGCCTGTTGCGAAACGTGGCGGAGAATCTGCTTGGAATGGAGAGCCTCCGAGGGTGAGGAGAACGGATGCGGCGGCCACTAGCCTCCTAATGAAAATGATTGCTGGTTATTATGGGGAAGCAGAGGGGCCTCGGGTGGCGCAAAGAGACTGGCTGGCTCAAATGGATAGGTTCTGAGTGGAAGGACGCGCAGCAAGCGGTACCCCTTGGGCTTTCCTTTATTCACCTGTGCAGGGGGCCCATTGCGACGGCTGGAAGAGAGCGGACTGGGGGCTCTGTCTGAATGGGCATTACTGAGCAAGGCCGGCGGTGTGGTGGGTTGAAACAGCACTGGGAACAAGCGAGCAGGGCGCAGTCCGACCAGAAAGCCTGTGGGGCTGTGAACATCAGAGATTGCAACAAAAAGGGCACTGGTGAGCTACAAACCTTTGCTGTGCATTGTTCCACTGTTCTGCTTTCCGTTGTGCCATGGAATTGCAATAGCCTGCCTCTGTGGTGGGTTGGTGGTGGACCACGACTCCTTTCGATGCACGGACCTGGCGCCGCCTGAATTCTCCCTACTTTGGGCGTGAGATCAGCAAACCTGCCCACTGACTATATACGTGACATTGTGCTGTATCTCCTTGGAAGCTATAAAGGGCGGCCCCAATAGTGCGCAAATCGCCATAACAATCCATCGGCGCCGGTGGGTGTGTTGGAGCGGAGTGGAACTGTGCTATCGGTGATAGCAACTGGGCTGTGGAGAGGGGGCGGTCTTGGTCTGAGACTGAGACACGAACTGCGCTCGAAATGGGGAAACCGAGAGGGAAGCAGTTTGGCCCCCCGCCGGAGCAGGATGACAGCGCACCGGATTTAGCAACACAGGACCAAGGTGGTGAGCACCCAGAGGTTCCTGTCCACCAACAATTGACTAAAATTTTAGAGGCCATTGCCGATACTAAAGCGACCTTGCACCCGGACATTAGCACAGTTGCGGTGGGCCTCGGTTTATTAAGGGCAGAACATGCCAAATTGGCGGACCGGGTGAAACACACTGAATCTGCACTGGAGACTCTAGCCCCAGCGCAGCAGGCTTTGGCAGAGCAGATCGGTAGTGTGCCAGTAGGGTCTCCACCTTGGAACGGTGGGCGGAAGATGCCGAAGGCCGCAATCGAAGGAACAATGTGAGAGTGCTGGGCCTACCGGAAGGGGTGGAAGGCCACGATATGGTCCAATACTTAGAGACGTGGCTACGTGAGGTGGTGGCGCCGGAGGGATTGTCCCGGTTTTACACACTGGAGAGGGCCCACCGGGTACCTGCTAGACCGCCGACACCGGGAAGACCGCCGCGTCCGGTGGATGCCAGGTTGCTCCACTTCCGGGACAGAGATCTACTTTTGCAGAAGGCGCGTTCTGAAGGGCCATACACTGTTGAGAATAATAAGGTATCTCTGTTCCCTGATTATACTCTCGAAGTCCAAAGACGACGGACCTCGTTCCTTGAGGTTAAGAAAGCCATGCGGGAGGAGGGGATTCAGTATTCTCTGATGTTCCCGGCCCGCCTCAAGGTTATGGTAGACGGCAAATCCCACTTCTGTGAAGACCCCAAATCTGCCTGGGACTGGCTCGAGACCTATAAAACGGAAGGCCGACCTCCACTACGTGGTGAAAAGCAACTAGGGACCCAGAGAAAAGACCACGACGACGTCTGAGACGGAGGACTGCCAAAAGACCAAGCCCATCACGAACGGCGGCGGAGAGAGCTGAGGCGCTTCAGGCGGTTGTGGAACTGATGCACAGTAGGAGATCTTCATCAGATGGAGGTTCGGGGTCAAAAAAAGGGACTGATGGTTCAGAATCGGACACCTCACACAGCGACAACACCAGATTACCAAATGTGACTCCTCAAACAGCTGATGAGTTGGGGTGATGTATAATTGGGGCTCTGTGTTCCTCCTTTGTTTTCTTGTTGCTCCTATGATATTGGGTGATGGGGCTGTGCCTCGGGGTAGTTTGGCCTAAGTTTGCTCTTTCTTTTCCCCCTTTTACTTTTACTTATACATCAGAATTACTAATGCTAGAAATATGGTGGGTAGTATGGGGGGGCCCCCTGGGCACGGGGTGGACCGGCCAATCACGGCGGGGGCGCTTAACATACATGCTGATTTTTTTCTTGAGCACTGATCATGATAGTCCCGCTCCCCTGTAGGCCATTGCGCTAGTAGCCCTAGGCCTTGAACGCTTATTGTAGTTTAGTATCATGCACTGTTTTTTGCGAGTTTGGGCAGCTGACCGTTGTCAGTCCGCCCCTGGGAAGGGGAGTTATATTGTTGGGATTGTTGTTATACACCAGATGGTCTGCAATGCTTGATTTGGAGGATGCTGGGGGTGGGGGTGGGGGGAGGAGATGTAAGGATTGATGGCTCAAACCGCTAGCCAAGTAGAGGAGTTTCGACTCCTCACCTGGAACATTCGTGGCATGGGCTCGCCCTCTAAGCGTCACAGTATCCTAAATTACATTGGACGCAGAGGAGCGCATGTAGTAATGTTGCAGGAGACCCATTTAACGGAAATTGAGGTTACTAGATTGCGAAGACGATGGAGGGGGCAATTGTATGCAACCACTTATTCGGCCTTTGCTAGAGGGGTACTGGTGTGGATTAGGCCGGGGGTTCCCTTTTTGTTATCCAAGAAATTTATTGACCCAGACGGGAGGTTTGTGGTGCTTAAGGGCAAACTGAAGGGCAGAGAATTGATGTTGGGAAGTGTATACGCGCCAAACCGGGATCAGGTTCCTTTTCTAGACCGACTTTCGAGGACGCTGGCGGGGGTGGCCCACGAGGACCTAGTCTTAGGTGGAGATTACAATTGTGTATATGATATACGCCCCCGCTGTGAGGGACGGTTGCTGCTGCCACGGCTAAGGGATTTCGAAACTGGGCTGCTGGGTGGGAATTACTTGATGTCTGGAGGCTCCACAATACACAGCGCAGAGAATACTCATACTATTCTCATTTATATGATCTACATACGCGGCTGGATATGTTCCTCTGTTCTCACAACCTGGCTCCAAAGATGTCTGGTGCTGAATACTTGGGAAGATCTCTGTCCGATCACAGCCCCCTACTGTTACGTTTTGCCCCCACCCCTGGGAAAGCCCCAATTCCTGTGTGGAGATTGGATCCTACTCTGCTGGAAGATAGAGGGTTCGGGCAGCTCCTTTCTGCTGCGCTGGTGGCTTACTTTGCAGACAACCAAAATACGGCTAGCTCCCCCCTCGTGGAGTGGGATGCATTTAAGGTGGTAACCAGGGGGCAGTGTCTGGGACAAGTAGTGGGGGCTAGGCGAGAGATCACCCGTGAGTTAGGAGACTTGGAGGCCCAAATCCTCACGCTGGACAGGAAGATAGAGGGAGGGACGGAGGACCAGGGCAAGTTAGCAGCTGTAAAAAGTCTCTACAGCTCCACGTGGGATAGGTTGCGGGCACTAGATTACTGGACTTATCAAATGAGACAACATGAGGAGGGAAACAGAGCAGGGAGGCTACTGGCCTGGCTAATCAAACCAGACCAGGGATCCCCTATAGCTAGTACTACGGATGTAAATGGTCAGGTTCTCTGTTCCCCGGGAGCCATTGATGAAGAGTTCAGTATGTATTACCGGACACTTTATGGGCCACCGGGTGATATCCTAAAAGATGCACTCCAGGCTTACTTGAAGGGATTAGGGTTGCGGGGGCTGGATCGTACCTCATGGGACTCATTGACGCTGCCAGTTAAAACACCAGAGATTCGGGCAGCCATCAGGGACATGGCAAGAGGGAAAACACCTGGGCCTGACGGCCTTCCTGCCAAATTCTATGTGACTTTTGTGGACATTTTAGCCCCGAGATTAGAGAAGATGTACGAAGTAGCATAGAAGCCGAAGCAGTTGCTGCCTTCTCTTAGGGAGGCTCTAGTTATACCACTACCTAAGACTAAAAAAGAACATGCAGGAGTGACGGAATTTAGACCTTTAGCAATGCTAAACGTGGATTTCAAGATCTTGAGCAAAACATTAGCGTCCAGGCTCTTACCACATATGCAGCGATTGGTCCATACGGACCAGAATGGCTTTATCCCCACACGCTCCACGTCTAATAACCTGCGGAGACTATATAGTGTCCTATTTCATAAAGACCTAGGAAATTATCCCGATGCGCTAGTGCTGGCAGTTGACCTTGAAAAGGCCTTTGATTCCCTCCGCTGGGATTTTTTGCTGGCTGTGATGGAAAAGATGCAGATGGGGGCCCGGTGGTTAAGTTGGGTCCAACTTCTTTACGAAAGTCCGAGAGCTCGAGTGCGAACAGGTACTGTAGTATCGGCTTCCTACCCTATCTACAGAGGAACCCGTCAGGGATGTCCCCTGTTGCCCCAGCTATTTGCCCTCGCCATGGAACCTCTGGCGGAACGTCTCCGGCAAGAGGGAAAGGGGCTGGGACTGACCTTGGACGGGGTTTGCCACATAGTGTCATTATATGCAGACGACGTCCTAATCTACCTTGGAAAAGGGACCCGCGATCTGCCACTGGTACTGAGTATTTTGGAGGAATTTACTGGGTTTTCTGGCCTTTGGGTTAATAAGAGGAAGACCTGTGTTTTCCCGCTGCGCCCGGCTCTGTCTAGGCCGCTGGCCCTCTCATTGGATTTGGAATGGGTGCCTACCTCCTTTAAATACTTGGGGATCCAGATTTACCACAATCAGCCTGAACTTTTTAAAGGTAATCTGGGTGGAGCCCTGAGAGCCTTGCGGACAACTGTGTCTTTTTGGCGCACACTGAAGTTGACAACTATGGCATTGGTGGCACTATCGAAGATGGTGATGTTACCACAGCTCCTTTATTATTTTGTTAATCTACCAGTAGTTGTGCCAAAAAGCTGGTTCAAGACACTAGATGGGCTTCTGAGAGATCCGGTGTGGGACGGGGGACGCAATAGAGTTTCTCTGCAGACTTTGCGACTCCCGCTGGCGGGGGGTTGATTGGGGGCTCCTGATTTTGAGGCCTACTATTTGGCAGCACAGCTTCAGTGGCTGGCCAGGTGGCTTGATGGGAGAGGCTTAGAAACGCTGTCACTGCCAGCTGGTTCAGTGCAAACGGTCTTGATTCCTAGAATGCTTAACCGTCGCCAGAGAATCAAACCAATGGGAACGTTACTTTCGGTGGCAATGGCGTGCTGGGACAGATGCATGATGCGTTCCAAAGATGCACTGCTTTATGCGCCAGTCATCCCCCTAGCTGGATTCCCACAAGTGGAAATGGGTTCCCCCCTTCCACAAAGACAACTGACAGGGTGGGAAGATGCAGGAATACGGACTGTGGGTGACTTCTACCGTGATGGTGATCTCCTACCGTTGGAAGACTTCTTGGAATACCATGAACTGCCACCAGGACAGTTCTTAAATTATCATAAAATACGCGGAGCTCTAGTAGAACTGTGGGGGCCGGATGTGACAGAACCAATCACCCATGCGACCCTTCAGGCCATGGTAACGTTAGGATCGGCAGGACATCTAGTGAAGTGGCTTTACCAAGCCATAATGGAGACTACATATCGACCCCTGCCACACCTGCGGAGCAAGTGGGAGACTGCCTTAAATAGGCAGCTTACTGAGAAAGAATGGGAAAAAGTTTTAGGTAGTCCCAAAAAAGTGTCCAGGAATGCCGCTTTTAAATTTATCCAATTCAACATGCTTCATAGAACTTACCTTACCCCACACAGATTGAATGTAATATATGGGAGTGATACCCAGTCCTGTGCCAGATGCTCACAAGGAGATGCTGACTTTGATCACATGGTTTGGGCCTGTCCTGCACTTGCCGGCTATTGGCCGGAGATTGTCAATATGCTTAACAAAATTTTATCGCGGACCCTGACATGCTGTCCGGAGGTCTGCCTTGTGGGCCTCTTTCCGAGACCTAAAGCCAAAAGACTTAGTCATAGATTCATAGATCTGGCCCTTCTCTTAGCCAAACGTAGACTGGCGCTTAGATGGAAGGCGAAGCAACCCCCTCTAGTGGTACATTGGGAACAGGATGTTATTTGCTGGGCTAGAGCGGAGGAGCAGGCATTGATTAGAGAGGATAAGGTCAGGAAGCGGCGTAAACCATTAGCTGAGCACTGGGCGGAACTAGTGAAGTCGTGGGACACGCGACACTCATCTGACTTGACCATGCATTCGAGCACCACCGACTCTGACGGGTGAGAATAGACACCCACGTCATGGGGGTTGGGGGGTGGTTGAGTGAATTCTGTACTAGGGACCCACAGACACCCGGCTCATGTACCAGATGTAGTCCTTGCTGGTTTAGGGAGTGGTTGTCCAGGTCCCCCTGCCACCCTGGTTCTCCCCTCTCCCCCTCCTGATGGAGGGCCTCCCCCCGGACCCCCAAATAGCGGCATTTAGCTGATGACAGATCTCTGAGCTAATAGCAGACCTCTGGTGGTTTTCTTTTTGTTATAGTTCATTGTTTTGTTTTATGTTGCATGGTTTAATTTGCTCTAAAAATCGAGTTCAAGCCCAGGAGATATATGCCATAGAGAAAAAGATCTTGGATTTAGAAGCCGAAAGAAATGGCCTTACTCAGGAGGCTACGGATATATCGATACAAATTCAGAAGGATTTGGATGGGGGCTAGGCAGGAGTTCAGGAGCCTGCTGGACCAGAAGTGTAGGGCACAATGGCTTGTTAAAAATATGCAAAACTTTGAATACGGGGAAAAAGCTGGTGCTCTGCTAGCATGGAAGGCCAGAGTGGATAGATCAAGAAATAATATTAATGAATTGATAATTAACAACAACGGAGATAGGTCTAGCAAGGTAGAGGAAATGCAAACGTGTCTTCTTGCCCTTTTCTCAGACCTGTATAAGGAGAACTTGGTCCCCCTAAAGATAAAATACAATCTTGGCTAGCGGGCAAATCTTTGCCAATTTTAACAGATGCTAGCCGTGCCCTTCTGGAAGCTCCAATCACTGTAGAAGAGATCAGGAACCAAATTAAAAAGTCCCAAAAAATAAAGCCTCTGGGTTGGATGCTCTTCCGAATGAAGTTTACGAACTTCTGTTGGATGAATTGGCCCCGGTGTTGGAAACTCTATTTAATTTAATATATAGATCAGTGGGCGAGATCCCTAGATCTTGGAAGGAAGCTACCATCGTCCTGATTTTAAAGCCGGGAAGGATCCATTAAAAGCCGATTCATATCGTCCGATCTCCCTGCTGAATGCCGATTATAAGATCTTTATGGGCATTCTGGCGGGGAGATTGGCTAAACTGGTCCCTAGTCTGGTTAATATCGATCAGAAGGGTTTTATAGCGGGGAGGTTTATCCAGGAACAAACACAATTGTTGATCGGGAATATTGATTTGGCTGTGGTGAGATCAGATCCCTTGGCAGTGGTGGCCTTGGACGCGGCCAAGGCTTTTGACAGAGTGTGTTGGAGATACCTCTGGGAGGTATTAGAGGGAATGGGCTTCGGCCCTATTTTTGTCCAAACCCTAAAGAAATGTTACCAGGGGGCCTCAGCAAAGATTTTGCTGAATGGCATGTTGACCCAAAGTTTTGACATCCAGAGGGGGACCAGGCAAGGATGTCCTTTATCCCCCTTGTTATTTAACATCTATATAGAGCCGTTGGCGCAAGCCATTAGATTAGATGACTTAATTCATCCTTTTAGATCGCAAACCTACCGTTGTAAGGTAGCGTTATATGCTGACGATATTATCATCTATACTAGCGACCTAGAGGCATCTATTCCACGGCTTGAAGACCTTTTGGAGGAATTTGGTTCAATTTCTGGTTATCTAGCTAATTCCTCCAAAACGGAGGTAATGTGTTGGAATGTTAATCATTGGGAGGCCCTATCAGTAATGAATTTAAGTACTTGGGTATCAAAATAGTAAAAGACCTAGATAAAATCCCTATGATCAACTTGGAAAAAATCATCAAGGAGATTGATTATCTGTTCGCCAGATGAGGAACCTCCCTTGACAATTTATGGCAGGGTCAACCTGGTGAAGATGGTCGTTCTTCCCAAAGTGACCTACCTGTTTAATGCAGTTCCTCTGGCTTTCCCTAGCAAGAGCATCAGCAAGATCCAGGGTAAAATAGGGAGTTTCATTTGGGGTGATAAAGGCGCCAGGATGTCCTGGAAAAAGCTGAGGAGGAGGTTAAATAAAGGAGGGCTGGCACTCCCGGACATTAGATGGTATTTAATTGCCTTTCAATTTAAGGGTATTAGGATGTTGCTCTCAAGTCCAGATGAGACGTAGTGGGGTAGACTTTTGGGTGAGATGGCCATGGTTGAGGGGGGGATTGGAGGAGGAGGGTTTCTATATAAGTTTGGGGCTCCGAGATACTTTAAACGTGTGCGCCTTAAGGTTCTCAAGGCTGCCCTGGAAACATGGTATAAAGTCAGATGCAGATGGGGGCTGGGATATTTCTCTGATTTCGCCCCTATATGGGACTCTCCCGGGACTCCGCTCTGTCTTAAGGATAGCCTGGCAATGCCAATTAAGAGAGCGGGCGTGGTTATCTGGTCAGATTTAATGGACACAGAAGGAATCCTCCCATGGGAGGTATTAAAAGCAAAGATAGGTTTAGCCTTCTCTAAATTTAAATATTTACAACTTAGATCATGGTACGAGGCAGAAGGTAGAGAAATCAGGGGAGATTGGGAATTGGAGGAGAAACTGCAAAATGTTCAACCAAAAAAGAAAGAGATATCTATGTGGTATACGAGGTCCCTAGATGCAGAAGACCTGGACCTCTTGCCTCAATCATCAGTCTGGAACCAATCTCCCCTCGAGCCAAATGTTGAAGTTCTTTTTGAGTCATCTTTAAAATTGCTTTACAGATATATTAAATCAGCTAGCCTAAAAAAGAATCATTTTTTTGTTGTAAATCGATTATATTACACTCCGGCCAGGATAGCCAAGTTTGCCCCGTCACCTCCCCCGAAATGTCCCAGGTGTAGACTACCTATTGCGGATGATATTCATATTTTTTTTGAGTGCCCGGAGTTAAGATCATTTTGGAAGGAGGTGGGAGATTCCCTGTCAGGTATCTTTGAAATTAACATAGTGGTTAATCTTCTGTTGGTGTTTTTGGGGGTAATGATGTATCAAATTCTGTTTTACCACAACTCCATAGGGGGCTGTTGTTATATTTGATTCTGCTAGCGCGGAGAGAGCTATGTATAAGGTGGAAAAATCCCACCCCCCAAATAGGGAGGATTGGCTTAAGGCCTCTTTTGCTATGGCACGATTGGAGCAAGAGGGGAACGGAGAAACATCGACCAGTATTTGGCAGCCTCTATAGAAATGGGGCAGGGAGCTGAGGTTATTCTTTCCCCCTTGAGAGTAAATGATATTGTGTCATCCCTATACTTAACCCCCTCCCCCCCCCCTCCCCCGCTCTGGGTCCTATGATTACACCAAGCCTCTACTACCCGGGGCCGGTCGGGTTGACCTAGGCTAGTGCAGTTAGCCGTGGGGCGCCCAGTTGGAAGACGTCGGCTTCTCAAACCTGCAGATGCCTATTGGTGAGATGAGGACAAAAAAAAAAAAACTTTCCATCACAGGAATGTGAGGAAAATTTGTTTTTTTTAAAACAAATTTTGAGGTTTGCAGGGGATTCTGGGTAACAGGACCTGGTGAGAGCAACACAAGTCACCCCCTCCTGGATTCCCCTGGGTGTCTAGTGTTAAAAAATGTATAGGTTTGTTAGGTTTCCCTAGGTGCCGGCTGAGCTAGGGTTCAAAATCCACAGCTAGGCACTGTGCAAAAAAAGAGTCAGTTTTCACTGTAAAAATGTGGTGTGTCCACGTTGCGTTTTGGGCCGTTTCCTGTTGCGGGCATTAGGCCTACCCACACAAGTGAGGTACCATTTTTATCAGGAGACTTAGGGGAACTCAGAATTGTAGAGCAACTGTTATTACCTATTGACTTTCGATGCATTTCTGCCTTCCAAATGTTAGACAATGTGTAAAAAAGAAGTCACTTTGAAAAATGTCCTACAATTCACAGGCTAGTATGGGTAACCACAATTTCGGAGATGTGCAAATAGCTACTGTTTCTAAACTCTATACTTTGTTCTCATTTTGGAAGTACATAGGTGTCTTTCATACCTATTTTTTACTCTTTATATTTTACCAAATTAATTGCTATATACCCGGTACACAATGAAAAACCACTGCAAGACGCAGTTCCTCGGGTTCTTGGTGAACCTACAAGTCCTATATATCCCCACAACCAGAGGGGTCCAGCAGATGTAACGGTATATTGCTTTCAAACATCTGTCATACTTAGAAGAAGTTACAGGTGAGAACGTTGGCACAAATGGCTGTTTTTTTCAACTCATTTTCAATTTTTCTTATTTTCAACTGTTAGTTTCTATAAAAAAAACCTTGAAGGATCTACACAAATGACCCCTTGCTGAATTCAGAATTTTATCTACTTTTCAGAAATGTATAACTTTCCAGGATCCATTATTGCTTTCACACCCATTTCTACCACTAACTGGAAGGAGATTGAAAGCACAAAAAGTAGCAAAAATAGGCTATGTCCCAGTAAAATGCCCAAACTGTGTAAAACATTTTGGTTTTCTGACAAAAGTCTGCTTGTCCCTGAAAGCTGGGAAGATGATGATTTCAGCACCACAAACCCTTTGTTGATACCATTTGCAGGGGAAAAACCAGACGCTTTCTTCAGCAGCACTTTTCCCCCATTTTTCCCCCAAAAAACAAAATTTAGCTGTATTTTGACTTATTTCTGAGTCCCCTCCAGAGGAATCCACAAACCCTGGGTACCTTTAAAATCCCTATGATGTTGGAAGAAAAGGGCGCAAATTTGGCGTGGATACCTTATGTGGACAAAAAGTTACAGGGGCCGAAGCGCGAACTACCCCAAATAGCCAAAAAAAGGCTTAGCACAGGGGGGAAAAGGCCTAGCAGCGAAAGGGTTAAATAAAATACGAGACAAACGCATGCAGCAAGGAAAAATAAATGGGCGTTAAGCATAAGTGTGCATTAAAAAAAAGTGCCCCAACAGTACTTTTGCGACAGGAAACTGATAAGAGAAGTAGGTGAGGAACAAGCATTGGTAAATGCAGGAAACTATGCTTCATCCAATAGAAATGGAGGAAAAGTAAGTAACGAGCACAGGAACCAATGAAAAACAAGGGGGCGGGATGTTGCCCCTTTTAAGATTATATTGAATACAATAGATTTCTCAAGCACAGTGCAAGCGAAACCTAAAAACAATAGATTTCTCAAGCACAGGCAAAACCTAAAAAGGGAATGGGAGATGCTGAAAAAAATGAAATGTCCAAGTAGCAACTCTTTGGAGGTTATAATTGCCCATGTGCAACCAAAAATATTTGTTCATTATTAATATGAAAATACTTCCTGTCCTAAAGCCTTCGTCCACCTGTTTTACCCAAATGTTATTATTTTCAAATCATGGAGTCATTAAGCAACAGAGAGGATGGCTAGCTTGAGGACACAGGTGTGGATATTGAATGTTCAGCTCTGTCTTGATACATCTGTCTTTAGCCAGTCAATAATTAAGGGGGAGTGCCCCCAATTGAATAATATTATTTAAGTATCCATGCCATTTTCTTACTGCAGATGACAGGTGATTCACAAGTGGAGTGGAGTGAGAAAATTGGAGACCGCTTTTATACACATTTTGCAGGCTTCTATTTCATAATAGTTGAGACATAAAAAAGTTTTTTTAAAACGAGCAAAAGGTTTGTTAGTTATGGTTTTGAAAGCACACCAAGTCCATGCTTCTTTCCATTCTTTTTTAACCATGTTTGTGTTATGTTTGTAATGGTACTAACCATACCTGCCAATTTCAGCGAGTTTTAACATTGAGATAATGATGCTCACACCATCCATTAAAAAAAATTCTTATAATAGGAAGGGTCCAGGGAGTACTATGCATTCATCATACCTCCACAATGGAGTTTAGCTTACTCACATTCTAATACCATGTCTGTTTTCATTGGTGGATCACTGGAACTGGTCGAAACAAACTGAAGTTTTACAGAGAGCACTTAAATGCAGGTCTTTTCTTGCAATATCAGCATGACCCAAATGATTGCCCCCTGGTAACGTCCTCCTTTTAAAGCTGGGCCTTATCTGTTTCATCCCTCAATCTTTTGCAATTATTTATTGTGTGGAAGTTGCTGTCAGCAAGGAAAGGGTAAAAGGAACACATATAAATAGTTAAGAAACAGAAATACGAACATAAAACATCATAAACGCCAGTTGTTTAGCACAGTAAAAGAATTCCGAATAATGTGTAATTTTTTTTTCTATGTTGTTGCCAAATGCCAATATACATTTAATGTGTTTGGAAGCAGGGATACGGATGTAAGTAAACTTGCTCTATATACCGTGGGCACCATGTTTTTGATGTTGATCTTCTGTGTAACAAATCAGTAGATTCTAGGAGAACCTGTAGTGTTCGGGTGCTTCAGTTGAACCAGTTTACAGCATAATATTGTACAGCATAATATTGATTTGTAAACAGAGAAGTTGAGGCAAAATAGTACTTTTTTTTTTTTTTTTACTCTATCACTTGTGATATACTGTAAAATGGCTATTTTTAGGGTTAATTAATTAATAACAAGCAAAAAAAAATATGCACAAGCGATTTTCCCAGAATGAGGCGTTACCTGGACTCGAACCCGGTAGCCCGGCTTTATAGTCGGCCACTCTAACCTTTACGCCACTAAGAATGCTGATGTTTATGGTAGAACAGAGCTGTAGACTTTACACTGGAACGCTGATGAGCGAGGAAATGCTGGGCAGGGCCAGGAAAGACACCGGCGCTGCTCTGGAGGTATGCTCACCAGCAGCGCAGTCTGAGAGGGGGTGTGAAGGGCAGATGATAGCTGGGTTCGTGAAGGAAGAGCTGACAGCACAGCCTTAGCACCGCCGTAGCAGCAGCGATGGCACAGGAGCAGCCCCAGCGCCCGGACTGCAACACCCCCCCAAGACACCTGTAAACTCAGCCTGGCAGGTGCTCCAGGGGGACCTGAATGTTATAGTGCATATTCCCTGGCAGATGCCAAATGGGGCACATGGGGTGCGAGAGCACGCATCCCGGCCAAGCAACATGGAAGTGCGGGTAGGAGGGTTGTGCAACATGGACGGAGATAAAAACAAGCACTCACCGGCCGCACTGCACGTAGGGACTAAGTGCGTGTCGCTGCTCGCTCCCGCGGCAATACTCCATGGGAGTGAACTTCCCAGAAAAGGTGAGACATGCACCCACCATTAGCCATTTGCAGGCTACCATTTCAAAATGACGCACAGAAAAGCCAATCCAAAGAGTGGGAGGAGTCAGACCACACAAAGCAGTTACAACAGATCGCCTGTATAGGCTCGACCTAAAAACTGACTCATCGCAAAAATAAATAATAAAAAAATAAAAGCAGAAATAAAAGTAGGGATTGATATATCAATCCTCCCACTGAAGTGGAGCTATTTTTTACGTGGTTTTACACAAGGAAAAAGCTGTCGCTCACAGTGAGGAGAGCCAATGGCGGAATTGGATCCTCTGTCCCATTCTGTGGTGGGTGGAAGCAAAATGTGCATGACTTGGATAGAAAATTGCTGAAAGGTGTGTGTGTGTGTGTGTGTGTGTGTGTGTACGTACACACACAGCCGTGGCCCATTTTAACAGGTGGAGGGACCATACCCCCTCATCTTTTGCCCAACAACAAGAGTGTCTGCCAGGCTGAGCAAAGGTCAGCTTGACAGACATTTTATTTTCAGGTTATACAGCTAAGAGCTAGACATGTGCTAAATGTGCAGGCTCCTGGATGCCTGAGCTGAAATTTGCTGGGCTGAAGTTGTCACAGCTCCTGTGGGTGTGACCTCTTCAGCCTGGCAAAGCACCTCAAGGCCCTCCCACTCATGACGAAGGGGAGCGTCACTGATTGTCTCGGATCTGGGCAGTTGCGGCTGGTATTTGAAGGCGGTTGGGGGGTGGGTTGCGGGGGGGAGGAGGGAATAAAATAATTAAAAAGAAATTCACACTTGCCTGTCTGCTGCCCGCGCCGCCGCCTCTTCTCGGTCCTCTTCCACGCTTCCAGGGCAGGAAGCAGGATGCACCCGGCTCCCAACCTCCCGATAGCCAATCACAACGCTGCAAAGCAGCGTTGTAATTGGTCTGAGTGCAGTGGATCGGCGCTCAACCAGAGAATGGGAGGCTGGGCATGTTTTCATGCAGGCTGTAATGCAGCCTGAATGGAGAACATGCAAGGTGCACATGAATGTTTGGCCGGCCCTAGAGGGCTGGCCAAACATTCATGCGCACTTTAGGGAGTGCAAACCATTCCTCCCCTGCTCTGCTCTGTCAGCAGAGCAGCCCCAATCCATCCGTACCGCAACAAGGAAAAAATAATATGATAATAACTTAGGGTGATGCTCCTCCGCCTTAGCGGAGGAGCCACCATTGGATCTGAGCGCTTTAGTTTTAAGCCTTTTTTTTTTTTTATGTTTGGTGCGTGCATGTATGAATATTTGGGAGCTAGTGTTGTGAATGGGTGTGTGTGTCAGTGTGTGTGTCAGTGTGTGTGTGTGTGTGTGTTCCGTCAACTCCCTGCTGAAATTACTGTCTGCCATTGCATAAATATATTTGTTTCTTTGGAAAACGTGAGGCTGCTGAGGTAGCTAAAGTTATCTCTCTGCCGGGCCTAAAAATTAGGAAAATTACTATTTTCTTTTCCATGACCTTTTGGTTTCCTGTACTGTACTTCTCTGTTATCAGTGCTTGAGATAAGAAAGCTCATGTGCAGGTGTCATTTTTCACAGGGCCTGTGTCCTTTAGAGTTGTGTTGGCACTGTATTAGGATGCTGCAGTAGTTTATTGGAATGATCCTGTGGCCACGGGGTGGAGTGCTGCCATTGATTTCACTGTTGGTGTTGTTGATGTGGGAGTTATATTGTGGGGTGGAGGATATGGCTCCAGCTGATGAAATTGAACGGTGGGGGTTTGCCTGTTTGGTCTGAGTTTTTCGATTGTATCTTGTTCTTCTATGGTGGCAGGGTCTGGAACTGTGGATGAAAATATAGCATGAAGTGTTTGGATTGTGCATGTGTTCGGGTGTGTTTGAGGGGTGTGGGAGACGATTCTTTGTTCCAACCTAGTGGAATTGTACATTTTGATTTGTCATTTTTGTTGTTGTTAGTCATTTTTAGGTCTCGCCTAGCGACGCAGCGCATGCGCTGCGCCCTTGCCGAGATCTATTGTCGTCGATTTTTGTTCGGAAGGGGGACAGGAGATGTGCACGCGCCCGGACAGTCGATGTGCACGCGTAGGGCTCGTGGCGTTTCAGCACAGCGCGCGCATGGTGCGCTTTCACTTTTTAAAGGGAGACGTGTAGTTTGTTCGAGCTGGTTACATCTGTTATGGCTTCAGTAAGAGAAGGGATGTGTTTTTTATTTCCTCGCTCTATTCTCTCGAATTAATACCACCATCACTCTGCCGGCATTATGGTGACCTCATTCTTCACAACTTTCATACCGGAAGCAGTCCTCTCTGCCTTTCCTAAGCCAGCATTATGGTTAAGTCAGCTAACCGCTGCTGATGTCTGCGGTAACCGGCGTGTCATGAGTTCGATTCCCGACAGTGTCTATTAAGCCTTTGTTTCTTCAATGCTTTACTTTTTTTTTTATAAATAAAAGTTTTTCTGTAACTTTGTATACAAAGCAGGGAACACGTTGGCATCAGCTGCACACGCCGCCCTCACACACAGAGAGCAGGTGCAGCTATTCAAGCTTCGAAAACAAAGAGCTGGTGTAGCACAGAAGTACAAAACTCCGGCCCACACACACAACTGCCACAGCCAATGCAAGGGTACTGCAAGCTTCCCTCACAAGACCAAACAAGCACCGCACAGGTAGCAGCAGTGCAAGCTTCCCTCAGAAGACCAAGCAAGCACTACACAGGTAGCAGCAGTGCAGGCTTCCTTCACAAGACCAAACAAGCACCACACAGGTAGCAGCAGTGCAAGCTTCCCTCACAAGACCAAGCGAGCACCACACAGGTTGCAGCTGTGCAAGCTTCCCTCACAAGACCAAGCAAGCACCACACAGGTAGCAGCAGTGCAAGCTTTCTTCAAAAGACCAAGCAGGCACTACACAGGTAGAAACAGTGCAAGCTTCCCTCACACGATCCAAGAAGCACCACACAGGTAGCAGCAGTGCAAGCTTCCCTCACAAGACCAAGCAAGCACCACAGACGTAGCAGCAGTGCAAGCTTTCTTCCAAAGACCAAGCAAGCACTGCACAGGTAGAAACAGTGCAAGCTTCCCTCACAGGATCCAAGAAGCACGACACAGGTAGCAGCAGTGCAAGCTTCCCTCACAAGACCAAGCAAGCACCACACCGGTAGCAGCAGTAAGATTCAAAGGAAAATGAACGGTCCAGAGATCCTGGTACTGGATATGGATTCCTGAAAGTACTGGAGGAACGTTGCTCAAGGCTCTGGACCTTTCAGCCTCGTATTAACAAGTAAAAATGAGGATGTAAGCATATGTTCCTCCCTTCAAAACGGTCTGTTTTATCCATTCGGGTAATTCCTTTTTATGACACAACACAATAGTCCAAATGGGTTTGAGTGAAAGTAGAAATGTTATTATCATTCACCACTTTGTAGATCCATTTCACTCTTTTTTGTCATTTTATGGAAAGTTTTTAAGAAAAGGGGGGCAGCCGACACGCGTTTCGCCCTATGTGGCAAGTTGAGCCAGGGCTTTCTCAAGGCTATTCATTATCTTCAAAGGTCATAAAATCTGACGAAAGTAGAATACATTCCAATTTACTTCATGGTATCATTTAGAAACATCCAAAATTCGAGGTGTGTAAATTAAGTCCCGGGATAAATCCGTCCACAAAATGCTTCTGGTAGCAGCAGTGCAAGCTTCCCTCACAAGACCAAACAAGCACCACACAAGAAGCAGCAGTGCAAGCTTCCCTCACATATACAAAAGAGTTACACCACAGACAGAGCAGTAGCTTGCGCTTACCTCACTCAGAAATGACAAGCACCACATGTAATTAGCAGTGAAACCGTCTCTCACACAAAAAGACCACGTAGTGTCATGCTGCGAGGCTGCCACATACACATAAAGAATATCTACTATATGGGCACTGGCAGAGCACACTGTCCTTTCAAGCACAAAGTAGGCTCTGTGTAGACAGAAGGGATCAAGCTTCACCCACAGAGCAGACATATGACAGGTAGTTGCAGTTAGTGCAAGCTATAACTTGAGACGCAGTGAAAAGGGCAATGAGGATGTGGGGCAGGAGGTGTGGTCCACCGCTGATGTGATAGGAAGCCCCTATAGAGATGCATTGCACATCCCTCTCACTCGATTGACGTGCAGACAATCGGCTTCAACCCTAGACCCAGCCTGACAGCATGTTTTCCTTACATCTCTATCCCAGGGATCCCAAGCACTGCACGTGCCCACCTTGCCGTTGGTCAGGCGTCTCAGACCACTGTGCAACGGGGACAGGCAATGCAGCCAAGTCTTTGAGAGGAAAGATGAATGGCTATGCGCGATGACACAAGCAAAAAGAACAGATGACGGACGGAATGCTGAGCAATGCGAACATTCAACCCTAGTCACAGATCTGGGTTTAATTCATTGTACAATAAGTATACTAAACAGTGATGGATGGAATGCTTGAATTAATCTTAGCCACTGGTAATCATGTGGGCCGCATCCCAAGCCATTGTTATCTTGCACACCATGCCACCTCAGTTTGGACCCAGCTCATGAGATTAATTCAAGCATTCCACCCATCACTTTTTGTATACTTTAGTGTGTCTCCTAAGTGGGACGGGTATATTCAGACGTAGGCCCGTGCTCACTGTGTCACTGGAAACAAGCTGTACCTGGTTGATGAGCTCATAACCAGGGCGAAACCAGTCCTAGGTTGCTTGTGTTCAGGTTCGGGGAGGACCTGGCCTGCCAGTTCGGGCTGGACTGTTCCCATTGGAGCAAGGTCAACACTGATTTGCATATAGCTGGGTCCAAACTGAGGTGGCATGGTGTACAAAATAACAATGGTTTGGGATGCGACACAGAGTAATTACCAGTGGCTGAGATTAATTCAAGCATTCCATCCATCACTGTTTAGTATACTTCACTGCTCTTGTTACAGACTTCATTGATGACAGCTATGTTGCAGGAAGTCTCCAAATCTGTCATGATCCTTCATGGTCTTGGTTGATACAATACCTGGGAGGCGCGCGAAACATAGAAGACGTCTGTTCACAAAGCTGTAATGAAGTTAGACATGATAGAGCTGAAGGCTGGGTGGTTCTGAGTGGAAAGTAAATTAAGTGGGAGGAGAAGGCTGACAGTGGGAAGCTGCAGGGCATGAGCTTGAAGGAGCTGTAGGCTGATGGTTACGTTGAGTGAAGACCTGCAAGGGGTGACGGACAGTCATGATCCTTCTCCACCTCTGTTTGATTAGTGGAGGTGCTGTAGGTTACACCTTTGTAACACTCAGACATCAATGACATTGGGAATCACAGCAGCAAACCAATTCTCTGCTTCAACAGTGACTTCGAGGTCTCATGTTGTGATGAGGTCTAAACTACTTGCGGCGTGTCTGCCTGGTGAGTGGGCACTGAGCGGCACTAGGTGGAGGGGATATTTACTGTCTTTCTTCTGTGATGCAAGGGGAGTGATGATGAGGATGCTTGTTCGGGAGTTGTGAGACGAGTGTGTTGTGTGTTGTCTGCATGCACGTGCGATGAAGACTGGTGAGGCCTGCAGGACGCGCATGGTCTTGGGATGAGTGTTGCTGGTAAGTTGTGTGGTGTGAGGTCAAAGTCGCACTAGTTCTAAATCTTGGTTCCAACCAGGCCCTAAGAGGGCCAAGCAAGAGCTGCCCTTGTTGCCACCCACCCAATGCCAAGAACGCAAGGACAAAAGCTGTGTCAGCAGTTATTGTGATACATTCCAGTCTCATAAAGATATTGAAAGTGAAACATATTCCCTAAGATTTGAAACACTGTTCGTGCCTTTCGAATGTTTTAGTAGGGGCGGGTCCTCCGTTTCAGCGGAGAAGCGTCGTCCCACAGGCCAAGGTGAAAAATAAAATGGTAATAATTAAATTTTTCAGCAACCGATCCGTCCTGAACTGAGTGACAGGATGGGGCAGGCCAGTGCTGCCGAGTGGCAGCAGCAGGGAGCTGTGCGCTTTAAAATGCGCATGTCTCTTTGCCGGCCGTCTTGCGTCCGCCAGCCAGACATGCACATTTTAAACTTCTCTAACCCCGTTGTCTTAGACAGCTGGGTTAGAGAAAACACTGGCCTCCAGTGCTCTTGAGAGCGCTGAGTGAGGCCGCTCCAACCAATCCTGGTGCTGCTCTCATGCTGGTGAGAGCAGCGCTAGGATTGGTTAGGGAAGTTGGCTGGGTCCCACGGAAGAGAGACGACCGGTGAAGGAGGTCGCATCGCGCCTTAAGGTACGTGTTTTATTTTTAATATTTTTATTTTTTGCGTCCCCCCTGTTCCCCCGCCCTTGGTAAATGGCAGCCGCCACTGTGTTTTAGTGCCTCATCGCAATTCACCTCCTCCTTTTCTCCCAAAGAGCAGAGTTAATAGAGATCTCAGACTTCCTATAAAAGTTCGACACTAAATCCCAGACTGCAGTCCCACTACTAACCTGCACAGCACAACCCCTCAAACAGCGCGTGCAGAAAAGGGGGAAACCTCTTTACTTTTTTACGTACCGAAAGAAAATAATTCAGACTTTATGGACAAAAAAATACATACAAATAAAAGCCTGGCAGACCATAAAATCAATAAACCTTCGGCTACATGAAAAATATATGTTGAATTGATGAGGGTAATTTTTTTTCTGTTGTGTTTTCTGTAAATCAAGCAGCGGTAATGGAGGGGGCAGTGGCAGATCTATGGCAGGCCGCCTTCGCCAAGCAATCTCTTTCCTGTGCTGAAGCTGTCGTTCGCTTGAGCTGGACGTTCACATATAATAATGGACTCCACACCGCCCATTACTGCTTTACATCACTTTCTTGCTCCTTTCTGACATATCAGTGATAAGAATGCTTCATCCAAACGACGTTGTCCTGAGCTCTCGGCATCGCTTCTTCGGTCCTGAGAAGTCGGTCTTTGTAGAATCTTGGGGATTTATGTTAATTTTGCGGTTTATACTTTTGTCTCACTGTTTTTTTTCTGTAATCAGCTGGAAAAATTGACTAATAGCTCACAGGTGGGGGGCAAACCAACAATAGATGTCACCTCCGTGACTACACATACCAGTGAGAAAAAAAAATAAGGCCTCCTTTCAAGAAGAGAATTAACAGGGCATTCGCCAGTATTCAGGGCCTTATAGGTTGGCAGTATGCATACTCCGTCGCAACGCCGAAGGAGTATACATACCAGCAACATGAAGGTCCGCCCGCCCGATTTAAATGCAGTCGTGCACTCGGTTTGACTACAGCAGTGACTACTCCATCACTGCCATAGTCAAATCTCTCCAACGGCCTGCCAGAGCAAGGTCCGTCGGAGAAATAGCCAAAGGTCCGCCTGCCCAATCAGGGTGGACGGACATGTGGCCATTTTTTTTTTACTGTCCATCGACGCCATGCATACCCTAGCAGTGAAGGACAGTAAAACCGAATCAAACGCCAATGGCGAGATGGACATTACTTTTTTTATTTTCCGTTTCGGGATTTACTTCTTGAAAATAAAACCAGAATATTGTTTGGTGCAGGGTTGCGTTATGCTGACTCAGCTCTGCACCAAACAGCGGATTGCATTGACAGGCACCGTCGTGACGGTGCTTCCTGCCAATGCTTTATAAATGGCTGCCAGCTTAGCGGTCATTTTTAAATTCAGCGGTCGGGACCTCCACCAGGGCGACAGAGGTATTTACCTCATCAATCACCAACATATACATGAGGCCCTCAGTGGATGTCTGCATCCTCCGCCTCCTCGTAGCTCCCCCATTGCCTTTAGAAGCAAAGAACCTCTAAGTTTCAGACAGCACAGAATCAGCTCGCCCCATTGTCAGACACAGCATTCCGCTTTCTGGTCCAGAAAAAATGCCAGATCTCCATGTCATGTTTTTTAACACCAGAATAAAAAATAGACTAATGTCCCTCAAGCACAGGGAGAACACTTCCAGCTCGCCAGGGACCATTTTTTTTGTTTTAAGAAGCAATTGAGGATTTGTTTATGAAAAGCAAACATATAATACTAACCGTCCACCATGACAAGGCAGACTGGTTGTCATTGAGTATTGTTGTAGAAAAGTGATCTTGCCTAGTAGGCTGAAGCACTTTGGTGGAAAACCCCCACCAACCTGACAGGGATTTCGAATTATGACCAGTTGGCAGAAATAGGCTTCCCGGCCTGAGCTACTTGGCAGCAGCCTAGATGAGTTCCCAAATCCCTTTCTGAAGACTGGATTCATCCTGACTGTTTCCTGAGGAGGGAAGTCATGCAATCCATGGAAGACAAAGATGGCCTGTGGCATTATGCAGATTACCCCCAACCTCTAGACCTCAATTCATGCTGCCAGCAGCCACTCCTAACTGGGTCGAGCATTTCTCCCAATGCACACATTGGTTTTCATAATCACTGTCAATGGCTGGTCTTTGCAAAGTTCAAATTCTATTTTTAGGTCGAGCCTGGGCAGCGCATGCGCTGCTCTGCGAGGCATGCTGTATTCAGGCAGGGACTTGAAGCTCTGCCCACTCTCCGCCCATATTTTTCATTGGCTTGTGTCATTGTCTGCTGTAAACCTTGGCTGTTCATTGGTCAATAGGCTTAGTAGTCCCTCCTTAGTACCGCCTTGTCCCATTTTGTAACCTCCCATGGCGACACCCCCTGTTATGTGTGTTCTTACTCGGTAGGCTTTAATTACAGCCTCCGAGCACTATTTTCTCAAATAGCTTTGCCCTGCCTGCTCTAGCAGGCAGGACAAGCTCTCTCCTAACGCCTTTTTTAAAAAAAATTTATAGCACAAACGCATTTGTAGTGCAATGGGTCTCGTATTTGAGAGAGTTTAAACTATTGGCATTGTAAATGACAATGCCTTTTATTTATCAGTTTTAAAAACAACACATAAATAAAAGGCATTGTCATTTATAATGCCAATAGCTCAAACTCTCGTAAATGCGAGACCTATTGCATTGCAAATGCTTGTTGATAGGTGTGAGGGGCAATACATACATGTAGTTTTTTGCGAATGGACAGTCTTTTTGGTTTTGAATTGTTGGAGTGTATGATGAAACAAAATGGTTGAGCAAATTGGAAAAAGAGGTGCAGCTTGTTCGGCCCAGACTCTACACTCCCGTTTGTTGACATTGCCTATTCCTATAGTTTTTGCTTGAAGTTGTTTTTGGCTTTTGTTGGTGTTTCCACTCTACTTCGCAAACCTTGTTTAGCATACCCTTCCTTCTCCTATACATTGATACTGATTTCATTGCTATCACATGTTGCCCTCTATAAATCTGTAAAGCACTCTGATTCCTGCAAGGGCCAAGTTCGCGCTATAAAAAACGATCTTAATAAATAAATTAACAGCATTGCAGTCCTGTTAGGAAGCACCTGGAAGTTCTAGTGCTGTCCCTTGATTCCTAGTGGGGTCGCAAATCAAACAACCTCATGATTTTAATGAGGTAGGTCACAATTTGTGACCCACTGGGAATCAGAGCAATCGCAGGTATGGTGGCGTGCTGGGGCCAGCAGACCACCATGTCTCTGATCACTTTTTAACCCCTTGGGTGCTCATGACGGAACCATTCCGTCATGAGGACAGGGGCACGAAATCCCTCTGCTGTAAACAGCAGAGGTATTTCCATTTTTTTTTTGGGGCCTCGGGAGGTGGGGAAGAGCTTCCCCAACCTCCTGAGGCCCTTCCCTGGTTTTCAATGTAATGACGATCGCGCGAATGGCGTGCTGTCGTTGGTAGATTGAAAACGAAACTGAAACTTAGTTTCAGTGCTTGTGGGGCTATCTCAGCCCCCCGAGCACCGAAAAACTTGGGAGGGGTATCGTTGGAAAGGGGAGAATCTCCCCTTTCCAATGGTACCCTTCTCTAGTGGATTCCTGCTTGGGGATCACCCCAGGAGGGTGATCCCCAAGCAGGGATCCACCCACTAGCACCAGGGAGGGGGGAGCGGCCCCTTGGGCAAGGGCCTTTACTCCCCCCATATTGTTTTGGGCACAACAGTCTTTCTGCCCCCCCTCTGGGGGGCAGCAGCCCCAAATCTGCCCCCCGGGGGGGCAGAAAGCCCACTAGAAACCAGGGATTTTTTTTATTGACGTTGGGTGGGGGCTGCCCAAAAAGGGCATGGCAATGCCCCCCCAGAGAAATGTCAGTCTTTCTGCCCCCCTGGGTGGCAGTAGCCCCCAATCTGCCCCCCCAGGGGGGGCAGAAAGCCCACTAGAAACCAGGGATTTTCTTTTTTACTGACGGAGTGGAGGCTGCCCAAAAAGGGCATGGCAATGCCCCCCTCCCTTCCCCCCAGAGGAATGTCAGTCTTTCTGCCCCCCCAGGGGGCAGACGGGGTTGCAGTAGCCCCCAATCTGCCCCCGGGGGGGCAGAAAGCCCACTAGAAACCAGGGATTTTTTTTTTATTGATGGTGTGGGGGCTGCCCAAAATGGGCAGGCCAATGCCCCCACCCCCACCAAAAAAATGCAACAGTCTTTCTGCTCCCCCCAGGGGCAGATGGGGGCAATAGCCCCTGATCTGCCCCGGGGGGGCAGAAAGCCCACTAGGCGCCAGCGATTACGCTGGCTTTTTTTATGCGTTGGGGCTGCCCAGAATGGGCATACCAATGCCCCCACCCCCAAAAAAATAGCCACAGTCTTTCTGCCCCCCTTGGGGGCATATCGGGGCAACCCCCCCTCCCGATTTCCCCCCAGGGCGGCAGAAAGCCCACTAGGCACAGACTTGTTTTTAGCAATGTGCCTACCTGTGGATTTTGGGCCCTAGCGCAGCCGGCACATAGGGAAACCTAGCAAACCTGTGCATTTTTTAAAACTAGACACCAAGGGGAATCCAGGATGGGGTGACTTGTGTGCCTCTTGCAAACCTCAAACTTAGTTAAAAAAAACACATTTTCCTCACATTTCTGTGATGGAAAGTTCTGGGATCTGCGTGGATCCACAATATTCACCCGCCCTGCATTCCCCAAAGTCTTCCGAGAAAAATGGTACCTCACTTGTGTGGGTAGGCCTTGTGCCCGCGACAGGAAACGGCCCAAAATGCAACGTGGACACATCACATTTTCTCTGTGAAAACGGACTCTTTTTTTGCAAAGTGCCTAGCTGTAGCTTTTGTACCCTAGCTCTGCCGGCACCTAGGGAAACCCAGCAAACCTATTCATTTTTGAAAACTAGACACCCAGGGGAATCCAGGATGGGGTGACTTGTTTGGCTCTAACCAGGTTCTGTTACCCAGAATCCCTTTCAAACCTCAAACTTTGTCCAAAAAACCCACATTTTCCTGACATTTTTGTGGTGGAAAGTTCTGGAATCTGCGTGGATCCACAAAATTCTACCCACCCCGCATTCCCCAAAGTCTTCCGAGAAAAATGGTACCTCACTTGTGTGTGTAGGCTTAGTGCCCGCGGCAGGAAACGGCCCAAAACGCAACGTGGACACACCACATGTTCATAGTGAAAACGGACCCTTTTTTTGCAAAGAGCCTAGCTGTAGATTTTGAACCCTAGCTCTGCCGGCACCTAGGGAAACCTAGCAAACCTATACATTTTTGAAACCTAGACACCCAGGGGAATCCAGGATGGGGTGACTTGACTGGCTCTCATCAGGTTCTGTTACCCAGAATCCCTTGCAAACCTCATCTGTCAAAAAAACCACATTTTCCTCACATTTCTGTGGTGGAAAGTTCTGGAATCTGCGTGGATCCACAAAATTCCACCCACCACGCATTCCCCAAAGTCTTCCGAGAAAAATGGTACCTCACTTGTCTGGGTAGGCATTGTGCCCGCGACAGGAAACGGCCCAAAACGCAACGTGGACACACCACATTTTCTCTGTGAAAACTGACCCTTTTTTTGCAAAGTGCCTAGCTGTAGATTTTGTACCCTAGCTCTGCCGGCACCTAGGGAAACCCAGCAAACCTATAAATTTTTGAAAACTAGACACCCAGGGGAATCCAGGATGGGGTGACTTGTCTGGCTCTAACCAGGTTCTGTTACCCAGAATCCCTTTTAAACCTCAAACTTTGTCCAAAAAACCCACATTTTCCTCACATTTCTGTGGTGGAAAGTTCTGGAATCTGCGTGGATCCACAAAATTCTACCCACCCCGCATTCCCCAAAGTCTTCCGAGAAAAATGGTACCTCGCTTGTGTGGGTGGGTCAAGTGCCTGCGACAGGCAAAGGCCCAAAACCTATTGAGGCGACTTCAAAACTACCTATCACAAAACAACCTGGTTTTGCAAAGGGGGTCCCATGAGTTTTTGGCCCCGGGCTCGGCGGCCATCTAGGGAAACCTACCAAACCCACACATTTCTGAAAACTAGACACCCGGGGGAGTCCAGGAAGGTATGGCTTGCATGGGTCCCCCAACATTTCCCTACACAGAATCCCCTGCAAACCTCAAATTTCTGTGTGGGAAAGTTCTGGAATCTGCGTGGATCCACAAATTTCCCCCAGGTCTCCCGATAAAAATGGTACCTCACTCGCGTGGGTGGGTCAAGTACCCGCGACAGGCAAGTGCACAAGACGTATTGAGGAGACATCAAAATGATCTATCACAAAACAACCTGGTTTTGCAAGAGGGGGTCACCTGGGTTTTTGGCCCCGGCTCGGCGGCCATCTTGGAAAACTACCAAACCCACACATTTCTGAAAACTAGACACCCTAGGGAGTCCAGCGAGGTATGGCTTGCGTGGATCCCCCAACGTTTTCCTACCCAGAATGCCCTGCAAACCTCAAACCTCAAATTTAGCTGAAAAAACCACATTTTCCACATATTTTTGGGTGGAATCACCGTGCCGGCACAAATGTCCTACCCCACAGCGTTCCCCTCAGTCTTCCGAGTATAATGATACCTCACTTGTGTGGGTGGGGCAAGGGCCTGTGACTGGGAAGAGCCCAAAACATAGGGAATAAGGGTATAGCACAGAGAATTCTAAGCGCTACATTTTTTTTAAAATACGTTTTTAGCCAATTCTGCATTGGACACCCACACAAGTGAGGTATCATTTTACTCGGGACACTAAGGAGAACGCTGTGGGGTAGGACATTTGTGCCACCACGGTGATTCCGCACAAAAATATGTGGAAAATGTGTTTTTTTCAGCTAAATTTGAGGTTTGCAGGGGATTCTGGGTAAGGAAACATTGGGGGATTCACGCAAGCCATACCTCATTGGACTCCCTAGGGTGGCTAGTTTTCAGAAATGTATGGGTTTGGTAGGTTTCCCTAGATGGCGGCGAACCTGGGGCCAAAACCCCAGGTGCCCCTCCCCCCCAAAACCAGGTAGTTTTGTTATAGGTAATTTTGAAGTCTCCACAGTACGATTTGGGCCATTTCCTGTTGCAGCCACTATGCCTACCCACACAAGTGAGATACCATTTTCATCGGGAGACCAGGGGGAGCGCTGGGTGGTAGGAAATTTGTGTCAGCCCGGTGATCCTACAACTTTCCCACACACAAATGTGAGAAAAAATAGATTTTTTTCAACAAAATTTGAGGTTTGCAGGGGATTCTGGGTAGGGAAATGTTGGGGGACCCACGCAAGCCATACCTTGCTGGACTCCCCCGGGTGTCTAGTTTTCAGAAATGTGTGGGTTTGGTAGGTTTCCCTAGGTGGCCGCCGAGCCCAGGGCGAAAAACTCATGGGACCCCCCTTGCAAAACCAGGTTGATTTGTGATAGGTAATTTTGATGTTGCCTCAATAGGTTTTGGGCCCTTGCCTGTCGCGGGTACTTGACCCACCCACGCGAGTGAGGTACCATTTTTATCGGGAGACCAGGGGGAATGCTGTGTAGAAGGAAATTTGTGGATCCACGCAGATTACAGAACTTTTCCACACAGAAATTTGAGAAAAAAGTGATTTTTTTCAGCTAAATTTGAGGTTTGTAGGGGATTCTGGGTAGGGAAATGTTGGGGGACCCACGCAAGCCATACCTTGCTGGACTACCCTGGGTGTCTAGTTTTCAGAAATGTGTGGGCTTGGTAGGTTTCCCTAGATGACCGCCGAGCCCGGGGCCAAAAACTCATGGGACCCCCCCTTGCAAAACCAGGTTGTTTTGTGATAGGTAATTTTGAAGTCACCTCCAATAGGTTTTGGGCCCTTGCTGTCGCGGGTACTTGACCCACCCACACAAGTGAGGTACCATTCTTCTCAGAAGACTTTGGGGAATGCGGGGTAGGTGGAATTTTGTGGATCCACACAGATTTCAGAACTTTCGACCACAGAAATGTGAGGAAAATGTGTTTTTTGGACAGATTTTGAGGTTTGCAAGGGATTCTGGGTAACAGGACCTGGTGAGAGCCAGACAAGCCACCCCATCCTGGATTCCCCTGGGTGTCTAGTTTTCAAAAATGTATAGGTTTGCTTGGTTTCCCTAGGTGCCGGCAGAGCTAGGGTTCAAAATCTACAGCTAGGCACTTTGCAAAATAGTGTCAGTTTTCACTGTAAAATGTGGTGTGTCCACGTTGTGTTATGGGCCATTTCCTGTCGCAGGCACTAGGCCTACCCACACAAGTGATACAAAAGGGGATGATGGACGGAACGTTTGAACCAATCAAACACTCACCCCCAGTCAACTGATCTGGGTTTAATCCATCATCATTCTTTAGCTCACTCCACCACCCCAGTTCAGACATGGCCATATGCAAATCAGCCTGACCCTGTGCCTCATGGGAACAGTCCAGCCCGAACTGCCAAGCCATGTCTTCCCTGGACCGGAAACAAGCATCCTAGGACCGGTTTCTGGCATTTCAGCCGTCATCAGCCAGGCTTGCTTGAATCCAGTGGCAAAGTGAGCAAGGGACCCACGTCTGGGCATACCCCCGCCAACTTAGGGCGACCAAAGCGATACAAAAGGGGATGATGGACGGAACGTTTGAACCAATCAAACACTCACCCCCAGTCAACTGATCTGGGTTTAATCCATCATCATTCTTTAGCTCACTCCACCACCCCAGTTCAGACATGGCCATATGCAAATCAGCCTGACCCTGTGCCTCATGGGAACAGTCCAGCCCGAACTGCCAAGCCATGTCTTCCCTGGACCGGAAACAAGCATCCTAGGACCGGTTTCTGGCATTTCAGCCGTCATCAGCCAGGCTTGCTTGAATCCAGTGGCAAAGTGAGCAAGGGACCCACGTCTGGGCATACCCCCGCCAACTTAGGGCGACCAAAGCGATACAAAGGGGATGATGGACGGAACGTTTGAACCAATCAAACACTCACCCCCAGTCAACTGATCTGGGTTTAATCCATCATCATTCTTTAGCTCACTCCACCACCCCAGTGTGAGAAGTTGGCCTGGCATATGCTGTCCACTAATTATAGTGGGCACCTTGCACCAGTCCAAATCGACTCTTATGGTAGATAGGTTAAAGACAACCTTATTGAAAGCTATCCTAGTGGTAGCTATGGAGAGCAGCCTTCAGGCTAAGTCTTGAAGGAATGTAAAGCAGCTTGTTTTACCAGTCTATAATCTCTTGAGTGACCAAATGAAAGAGCACCACACCAGGTATATATTCAAAATATATGTATTAATTACTAAACACACCCCTCTAGTCTATTTATGAGGCTAGAGTTCGAAATACATAGGTTATAAGATCTTAAATCACAGTAATAGCACAAATACACGTTTGGGCCCTAGGGGCGTACCAAACCATATACCAATAAAGTGGTATGCGAACCATGACTGAACTAGACACTAGGCCTAGAGCCTCTAGAAGTGCTTGGACCACAAGGAACCACCCAAGGTAGTGACACAGGGGACCCACGGGAGACGCGTGCAGTGTAAATACACAACCGCGATACGCCGTTAACTTCTATGGAGAAAGTCGGGATCGGGAAAATAGAGGAAAGGGACACTTAAAAGAGGACTAGGACAAAACCCTTTGAGATCTAGGACTTTGAAGAGTCTCTACCCACGGGAGCACCGGAGTACTCGTGTTACCTCACCCAGGGAAGCCGGGTGCATAGGTGCCTTTCGGGGTCGGGTTTCGTCGTCGATTCGAATGGCGATCTGCTGCAAAGTGCTGCTGGCGGCCAAGAGAAAAGTGTCCGGGTGGATCCAAGAGTGGATCGGAGTTCTGGTGAACCTGAAAGCAGAGGGGACAGAGTCTGGGTCACTAGCCAGTGACCAGGAAGGCGATGGACAGATGCCCACCGATGTCGAGTGCTTCAGGTGCATTGACGGTCGTCTTGACTCTTCAGCCACGAGGTCCGGGAGGCGTTGTCGGCGACCAGGAGCAGGATTCGGGCTGGTGCTCGATGTCTGTCGAGTGCTGAGGTGTCGGCGACCGGATTGGACCCAACAAGCCTTGGCAACGGCAAGTCTCGAGTAAGATGTAGATCGTCGATGGTGCAGACCAGCAAGGTCTGTGGAACTCACCCAGCGAGGGTAAGTGAGGGCAGGCCTGGAGCAACCAGGATGCCAAGTAAGGAAAAGATTGGCCTTCGTTAAGGGCTACTAGCCAACGGGCTAGCGACCGCGAAGGAGCCTCATGACGCCGCACGTGGAGCTGGCTTACAGGACACTCGTGGAGTGGGGGCCAGTGATCTTCGGTGCAGGTGGTGCTGGAGGCTAGGGCTACTCGGAGCCCAAAGCACGACTTCTTGGGAGACCCAGAAGATGATGCACTTGCAAATGTGCTCGGTGTCCAGGGGTCACGGTCTCAAGTCACCCACGATAGCCACGGGCCTCAGCTTTGCTGGGGACTCAGGGTAGCCTCGGGAAGTCTGAGAATCCACCTCTGGTGATGCGATGACTTTGGCGTCTGACGGGAGCTTCAGTAATGCGAACCGGACAGATGCTTCTTTGGTGCCTGCCAAGCAGGGAGTCACTCCTTGACCCCAAGGAGATTCTTCAGTCCTCTAATCTTGTCGTAGAGCGTCGAAGGTCCAGGATTCAGTTTCAGAGTTTCGTCCAGGTATAATCTAAAGTCCTAAGGACTGGGTTCCTACCTTTATTCTAAAAATAGGGGTTGGACTACTCTGTGGCCCCACCTATGGGTGGGTCAGGGCAGAGGGGTGGCTACACCCCTTTCCCTTTGTCCAGTTCGCGCCAAAGCAGGGGCTGCAAGCAGCTGATCCGGTTTGAACTGGGGTATGCACAGGGACACCAAATGTGCCCCCAGTGCAGGACTTCAAAGCACCCGAAAGTGCTCCCGCTCAGCCCCAATACACATTATCCTGTCTGGGGAGGTGGTCACACCTCCCTGGGACAGGAAACCTATTGTCCAGGCCTCCCCTGCCGGAGTTTCGTCCAGCAGCAGGAGGCCAGACTCGTGTCTGTGGCAGCAGCATCCATTTTGTGATGCCAGGGCTCTGGAAAGAAGTTACCGGACTAGTCAGAGTTAACATGTCTTTCCCTCTAGAAGGGTGGAATGCTACCCCCGCCGCCAGGATTGGCGGGGGGGTAGTATTCCAAGATGTTTGACACCAAACACGACATGTTTAGGTGCAGCCATTCCAAAGTTAGCATTTTACCGCGAGGATATAATGCGCTTAAGAGTATATGGTCAGGCTGCACTACAAACAGCATCAGAGAGGGTCTCCGAACGCTGCAGAGGGGCCCTGCTCATGCAGGGGCACCCTCTCACATAGGAACCATGCACTCTGCCTTTAGGATTGATAAGGCCTGCCTTAGGAGTGACTTATAGGTTTATATGTGTGTATGTATTTCGTGATATAGGTAACCTATATCACAGTAAGGGGTGCATGCACCACCTTACCCAGGCTGCAGTAGCAGAGCTGTGGTGTCAGTTTGGATGGCCTTCCAGGGGTGGCATAATACATGCTGCAGCCCCTGGCAGGCCTCTGAGGTACCTATGCCCTTGGTACATAGTATACCATATACTAGGGACTTATAAGGGCACTCCAGATCCCAATCAGAGATGTGCCTAAGGCACATGGAAACCATTTTAGAGAGGAAGCAGCTAGGCTGGGGTTCTGATTAGCAGGGCCCCAGCCAGACTGATGTCGAAAAACAGTGAAGCATCAGCAAAAAGTGGGGGTACCCATGTGAAGCAGATCCTACTCTCCTACACCCAGTTCAGACATGGCCATATGCAAATCAGCCTGACCCTGTGCCTCATGGGAACAGTCCAGCCCGAACTGCCAAGCCATGTCTTCCCTGGACCGGAAACAAGCATCCTAGGACCGGTTTCTGGCATTTCAGCCGTCATCAGCCAGGCTTGCTTGAATCCAGTGGCAAAGTGAGCAAGGGACCCACGTCTGGGCATACCCCCGCCAACTTAGGGCGACCAAAGCGATACAAAAGGGGATGATGGACGGAACGTTTGAACCAATCAAACACTCACCCCCAGTCAACTGATCTGGGTTTAATCCATCATCATTCTTTAGCTCACTCCACCACCCCAGTTCAGACATGGCCATATGCAAATCAGCCTGACCCTGTGCCTCATGGGAACAGTCCAGCCCGAACTGCCAAGCCATGTCTTCCCTGGACCGGAAACAAGCATCCTAGGACCGGTTTCTGGCATTTCAGCCGTCATCAGCCAGGCTTGCTTGAATCCAGTGGCAAAGTGAGCAAGGGACCCACGTCTGGGCATACCCCCGCCAACTTAGGGCGACCAAAGCGATACAAAAGGGGATGATGGACGGAACGTTTGAACCAATCAAACACTCACCCCCAGTCAACTGATCTGGGTTTAATCCATCATCATTCTTTAGCTCACTCCACCACCCCAGTTCAGACATGGCCATATGCAAATCAGCCTGACCCTGTGCCTCATGGGAACAGTCCAGCCCGAACTGCCAAGCCATGTCTTCCCTGGACCGGAAACAAGCATCCTAGGACCGGTTTCTGGCATTTCAGCCGTCATCAGCCAGGCTTGCTTGAATCCAGTGGCAAAGTGAGCAAGGGACCCACGTCTGGGCATACCCCGCCAACTTAGGGCGACCAAAGCGATACAAAAGGGGATGATGGACGGAACGTTTGAACCAATCAAACACTCACCCCCAGTCAACTGATCTTGGTTTAATCCATCATCATTCTTTAGCTCACTCCACCACCCCAGTTCAGACATGGCCATATGCAAATCAGCCTGACCCTGTGCCTCATGGGAACAGTCCAGCCCGAACTGCCAAGCCATGTCTTCCCTGGACCGGAAACAAGCATCCTAGGACCGGTTTCTGGCATTTCAGCCGTCATCAGCCAGGCTTGCTTGAATCCAGTGGCAAAGTGAGCAAGGGACCCACGTCTGGGCATACCCCCGCCAACTTAGGGCGACCAAGCGATACAAAAGGGGATGATGGACGGAACGTTTGAACCAATCAAACACTCACCCCCAGTCAACTGATCTGGGTTTAATCCATCATCATTCTTTAGCTCACTCCACCACCCCAGTTCAGACATGGCCATATGCAAATCAGCCTGACCCTGTGCCTCATGGGAACAGTCCAGCCCGAACTGCCAAGCCATGTCTTCCCTGGACCGGAAACAAGCATCCTAGGACCGGTTTCTGGCATTTCAGCCGTCATCAGCCAGGCTTGCTTGAATCCAGTGGCAAAGTGAGCAAGGGACCCACGTCTGGGCATACCCCCGCCAACTTAGGGCGACCAAAGCGATACAAAAGGGGATGATGAACGGAACGTTTGAACCAATCAAACACTCACCCCCAGTCAACTGATCTGGGTTTAATCCATCATCATTCTTTAGCTCACTCTACCACCCCAGTTCAGACATGACCATATGCAAATCAGCCTGACCCTGTGCCTCATGGGAACAGTCCAGCCCGAACTGCCAAGCCATGTCTTCCCTGGACCGGAAACAAGCATCCAAGGACCGGTTTCTGGCATTTCAGCCGTCATCAGCCAGGCTTGCTTGAATCGCTTTACCCACACAAGTGAGGCACCATTTTTCTCGGAAGACTTTGGAGAACATGGGGTGGCTGGAATTTTGTGGATCCACGCAGATTCCAGAACTTTCCACCACAGAAATTTGAGGAAAATGTGGTTTTTTTGACAACTTTTTAGGTTTGCAAGGGGTTCTGGGTAACAGAACCTGGTGAGAGCCAGTCAAGTCACCCCATCCTCGATTCCCCTGGGTGTCTAGTTTTCAAAAATGTATAGGTTTGCTAGGTTTCCCTAGGTGCCGGCAGAGCTAGGGTTCAAAATCTACAGCTAGGCACTTTGCAGAAAAAGGGTCCGTTTTCTCTGCTAAAATGTGTTGTGTCCACGTTGCGTTTTGGGCCATTTCCTGTCGCGGGCACTAGGCCTACCCACACAAGTGAGGTACCATTTTTCTCGGAAGACATTGGGGAAGGCCAAGTGGGTGGAATTTTGTGGATCCACACAGATTCCAGAACTTTCCACTACAGAAATGTGAGGAAAATGTGTTTTTTTTGGACAAAGTTTTAGGTTTGCAAGGGATTCTGGGTAACAGAACCTGGTGATAGCCAGTCAAGTCACCCCATCCTGGATTCCCCTTGGTGTCTAGTTTTCAAAAATGTATAGGTTTGCTAGGTTTCCCTACGTCCAGGCAGAGTTGGGGTTCAAAATCTACAGCTAGGCACTTTGCAAAAAAAGGGTCCGTTTTCACTGTGAAAATGTGGTGTGTCCACGTTGCGTTTTGGGCCGTTTCCTGTCGCGGGCACTAAGCCTACCCACACAAGTGATGTACTATTTTTATCGGGAGACTTAGGGTAACACAGAATTGTAGAGCAACTGTTATTACCTATTGACTTTCGATGCATTTCTGCCTTCCAAATGAAAGACAATGTGTAAAAGAAGTCATTTTGAAAAATGACCTATAATTCTCATGCTAGTATGGGTACTCACAATTTCGGAAATGTGCAAATATCTACTGTTTCTAAACTCTATATTTTGTTCCAATTTCAGAAATACATAGATGTCTTTCATACCGATTTTTCCATGTATATATTTTCCCAAATTAATTGCTATATACCCGGTACATAATAAAAAACCATTGCAAGACGCTGCTCAGTTATTGGCTCTGGGTTCGTCGGTTTCTTGGTGAACCTACAAGTCCTATATATCCCCACAACCAGAAAGGTCCAGCAGATGTAACGGTATATTGCTTTCAAACAGCTGTCATAATTAGAAGAAGTTACAGGTGAAAACGTTGACACAAATGGCTGTTTTTTTCAACTAATTTTCAATTTTTCCTATATTCAACTGTTAGTTTCTATAAAGAAACCTTCAAGGATCTAGACAAATGACCCCTTGCTGAATTCAAAATTGTCTACTTTTCTAAAATGTATAGCTTTCCAGGATCCATTATTGCTTTCATACCCATTTCTACCATTAACTGGAAGGAGGTTGAAAGCACAAAAAATAGCAAAAATAGGCTATGTCCCAGAAAAATGCCAAAACTGTGTAAAAAATTGGGTTTTCTGACAAAAGTCTGCTTGTCCCTGAAAGCTGGGAAGATGGTGATTTCAGCACCACAACCCCTTTTTTTGATACCATTTGCAGGGAAAAAACCAGACACTTTCATCTGTAGCCCTTTTTCCCCATTTTTCAAAAAACAAAAACAAACTTTAGATGTATTTTGGCTAATTTCTGGGTCCCCTCCAGGGGAATCTACAAACCCTGGGTACCTTTAGAATCCCCATGATGTTGGAAGAAAAGGACGCAAATTTGGCATGGATACCTTATGTGGTCAAAAAGTTACAGGGGCCTAAGCACGAACTACCCCAAATAGCCAAAAAAAGGCTTAGCACAGTGGGGGAAAAGGCCTAGCAGGGAAGGGGTTAATGTTCCAAAAATGTTTTCTTTGAAATGCAGCATGTTTTGCTTAATGGGAAATGGGATGCCTTTCAAAAGAAAAATTAAAACCTTTAAGTTTCCTTTTGTAAGAGTAGACAGTGGACCGTTGGACCACTGCCGGCTCTTAAAAATATATTTTTTTACATTTGTCAAAGGGGAAGGGATCCTCTGGGGGCCCCTTCCCATTTGCAAATAGTTACCACTACCTTTTAGTAGTCAGTGAAAAACAGTTTTGTGACTGTAAATTGGTAGCAAAACATTAATACATACCACTGCAAATCAGTATTTGGAAGGGATGACCTAAACACGCCCCTTCCAAATGCCGAATTGCAAACTAAAATTGCAATTCTGTAACAAGTGATCAAATCGCAATTTGGTTTTGTACATTTAAAAAATGTATTTTTGCTATTGCAAACGGCCGGATTCTGCAAATCGGGACGTTTAAGACCTCCAGAAAAGCTTTGTACATATGGCCCATGGGCCTCCTAAGATCTGCAGGTGTTGTCCAATTAAAAGTATTTCAGGTATGCGGAGTATCATCCTTACAAGTCTCAGCTTTTTAAAAGCGGTGTTGTACAAGCAGTAACTAATATGGGAATAAAAGCGAATAATGCCCTGCTTTTTGTAGTGCTTCATCCTGCAGTTTTTCTCTAAGTGCTGTCATTAACAGATTTTGCCACAAATAAGTGTCTTACACTTAGCAACTTGCAGTGTTTTCGGAAAAAAGGAATTCATAGGGGGTCTGAGAAGACCTGGGCCAGATGTATTAAGCTTTCTCAAAGACTTTGCGAGGTCTGAGTCTGCGTTGAGTCCCTTAGGCCGACAGCAAGGAGCCAGAGTCACAATATGGTGATGCTTGCATCGCAGAAGAATCAGTTGAGACCTGTCACCTGCGCTTCTTTATAGGCTCTTGTTGATTTTTGTTGTTGTTGTAATTTTGTTCTGGACCCGGCATGGGCCAGTTATTTTTGGGGTCTGGAAAATTAGTATTTACAAGCCGAGCTGTCACTCGGCTGGACTGTATTACATTATGAAGTGGCCATTTGCCCTGCACCAGGTATGTATTTCCAACCCTGGGAAAACTCTTTGGGAAACTGCACTGTTAAGTTGCACTGCACTTTGGTTCACTGTTCTTCTTCTGCAAACCTTTGTTGCAATTTTTATTCACGTCCCCCAAAATCTCAGCCTGCGCTTTGAAAAAGAACATCAAACACACAATTACAAAACACCTCCTGGTGAAAGTTGACCCTGAAAGCCAGTCCCGGCCACCTCCATGCAGAGATATGTAACATACTGTGCACGGGGCTGAGACTTCGGTTTCAGAACCGTGTTAAGAAGCAGAAAGATCCTGTTTTTTTCTGAACCTATGCCTTTGAAACTGCACAGGGAATCTCGACCCCGACGTCGAGTGATTTTTTTTATTATTATTAAATATGTATCTGCTATTTGTATAGCTCATAACTGTCCGAAAGACAGCGGAACGCTGAACATGGGTTGAAGGCAGCGATGCATTCGGAATATGCAGAAGGCTGCAGAGGGCCTTGTCTCTTACTGACATCACATCGTACAAGTGGCCTGGAGTTGCGAGCTTTTCAACAGGGCCAGACAGGCCTTTTATTCCATCAGCCATTTCCCCGGTGGGCCGGAGCCCTTGCAGGCTGGTTTTAAAAGCTGGTCCTTGTGCCTTGGAAGATGAAAGGAGCGGGGCTGGTTTGAGCATAATTGCCAGGGCTGCTTTTGGTTACCCCTGTCTGGCCCTGGTTTTCAGGAAGTATTTTCACCACAAATGGGCTCTTTGTGGGTTTCGAGCACGATCTGGTGCAAACCGAGTTTGCATTGAATTTTGGATTCTTAGTTAAGCCTAATTTGCATTTATACTCATAGTATTTCCCTACCCTGGTCCCTGGAAGTGTTTGCTCAGGGAAAGCGCATCAGAATGGGAAGAAGCAGACGGTTCTTACATGTAGTAAAGCCACTAACTCAAGGTACTTCTGACCTTGGAAATATTGGATTGCGTAAAACCTGCAACTGTCAGGTAACGCTATTTCCCCCCTGGCAGTTTTTGCACCTAAAAATATTGACGGATCAGGCTGAGTCCAAAAGTGTTGTTCCAGTTGTCTAACAGCCCAAGACAGAAGTGCCTCCTTTTCAAAATTCTAGGTGATTATGCGCCATGTAATGTTGCACTTAATACCATGAGTGGAGCATGATGCAGTTACTTAAAACTATTCTGCGCCGACTTCACCTGATCCAATTTATGTTCTTTTGGCAAAATGTGTCTATTTTTCCAAATTGTTGTCCATTGCGTACATTGTGACTAGCGGACATCCAGAGTTCACTTTTTGCAATGGCTCGTACGTGTCATAGTCTTTTTAAAGTACTATTTCATCTTTCACGAACTACAGTATACGTTGATATGCAACATACTGTGTATATTCATTTTTTCTTTGGTTAACACTTCTTATAGTTTGACCCAAATCCTGCTGTATTTTCTTCATGAGTACATTGGTTTCCAATGGCAAAGTGCTGCAGCTTTTTTTCTGTTTTCCTTACTTGAACATCAGCCTCCTTAAACTGTTTAAGCATTGTTGATTTCTTAAGATATAATTGCCCTACAGGGTTGAATGTATTTTATGCCCTTCATTGACTGCTAGTTCTTTTGTTTTATATTATCAGACCTGTGGTATTCCTTTTGTTTGATTCAATTGTGTAACCTGCTGCCCCACTGCTGTTTTTGTTTAGGGCCTACAAACCGGGCCGGACTGGCCGTAGCGGGCACCGGGCATTTCCCCGGTGGGCTGCCAGGGCGGGGGCCGGTTTTGGGCCCCTGGGGGGCCGATTTTGTTACAGGGCCGTTTTTGCAGCATAGCTGCAATATCGGCCCCTGTAACAAAATTGGCCGAAACCGGCCCTGCAAACAGCTCGGCCGCCCCCCCCAACCCCACCCCCGGGGGCCGGCCGAGCACTTTGCCTGGGCCGGTTTTGGTTTCCAGTCCTGCCTACAAAGACAGCGCAAGCAGTCTGGGTGCAAAATACCTATTTTGGGCTTACCAAGAACTTATCGATGCTTACAGCCTGCCAATTGCTTACCATTGTTTGGATTTATTCTCACTCTCATTTGCTTGCTTCATCAATAGTTTTCTTTGTCCCAGCATGTCCATCTTGTGGTGACCCCTCTGCTGCAATAGCCTCTTAACCACCTCTCTGATTGGATGACTTCTAGCCTGCCACTGATCACTTTTAGGGAACTTTTTTTTATCATTTTGAATAAGCTTTCCATGAGAGTTCATGTGTTTTCCGAGCTGGTTCTTCTCTCCCTGTGTTCACCTACCAAATTTCCAACCCCACACAGTCTGTTTCTCTCTCATGTATTTTTACCCCTGTGCTCCATGTTGTTCATGCCCTCATGTGCTTCTCCCCCACTCTTCATGTTGCTATCATTTTCATGTGTTTCTTGCTCTCCAATGTTGCTATCATTTTCATGTGTTTCTTGCTTTCTTGTGTGCTTCTCGCTCTGTGCTCTATATGCTTCTCGCTCTGAGCTCTGTTCTTCTCTCATTGTGTTCAATTTTCCCTCATGCAATGTTTTCCCCTCCTTACCCCACCTGCTCTCCATTTGCTCCTCCGTTACTGCCCCACCCAACAGTTTTTTATTTTTTAAATTTGCACTAAAAAGATAATTTTTAAACTTACTGGTCCAAGTGGTGTCCATCATCTTGGATTGGTAAACAAAAAATGTAAAGCAAATGGCACCTGCGCCATTCTGCTGGAGTAAACATGTGTTTTGATGCATGCACTCGCTTATGTCATCTTGAGTGCATGTGCCAGCAGAATAACAAGACCGCCATCAGCGCTCAGGTCATTGTGTCTTTTTAAAATGTAGTTACTTATTTTGGATAATACAGCACAGCATCAGGAAAAAGCCTGACACTGTACAGCTTTACCAAACAGCACTGGCAAAGCCAATACTTCCCAAAGGCAAGATCTACTGGCTTTGGCAATACTTGTTACACAATTTCCACTGTACCCCTACATCAAGCATGGGTCTTCAAACTTTTTAAAGCTATGCCGCCCGAATAAAAAATAAAAAAATCACACAAAAAATCAGGGCCCTCTTGGATGCCATACATATTTTCGCACAATTATATTGGAACGTTTGCAGCTCTGAACATATTTAACAAGTCAAACAATGCATTTATGTCCAGTTATTTCTTTTTAAAACACAATCAGACATACAATTGCTGATATTCTTTTGGGAGTCAGGTTTTCCTTAAAGTCTACATGTATCCACAGTGTGATCCTTTATCAGAAATATGGGGTGGGACTTTGATGGTTGGGCAGATCTACAGCCACATAGATTAACACCCACTACCAGCCAGGAGATGTGTAACTAAAGACATTACTGATGGCCCATTACAGAGTGGCTCACTGCCGCTCAGCGTTCTTTCACTAAGAACACAACACTGTTTTCGCATGGTGTTTAACTTTCTTCCTCAGAGGCATAATAAGTGCTCATCTTGGCCAGACGCTGGCCCCCACAACCCTTTGGATCAAAAAAGCCCTTCCCTCCCATACACAGTTTGAAGCCTTCTGAGCTACATGCATGCAGTGTTTTGGGAATAAAAGGATTGCACCTTTTATTTGTCAAGGTCTCCTGCATGGAATTGTACTCTGCAAAGCCTTCTAATGTTTTCTATCTAGTTGTTCCTTGTACTGCTTTTTATTGCAGATAAATGTAGTTTATCACATGAAAGATGGGCATCTGTTTCTTCAGGTGCTGTCTCCTTTAATTAAAATATATTCTCATGGAAGATTAATAGTCATGAAAACAGCACTAACCATACCAGTACGTATTGGCTTTGAAGTGCAAAGAATTAGTGCGATTATGTTGGTGCTTGGTTGCTGTAAGGTTTTGTGTGGCTGCACATGGTGCCAGTTCTCTAGCCTGCTGCAACACCTTAGGCTCTGCTTAGCTCCTGCACTGCCTTTGCTCTCACATTATGATTACAGTCTACATCTGTAAACCTATATATTGAAAGAACGAGATCTAGTGTTTTGGTGCTCACGCCATGAAAGGATTTTTTTTTGTTTAAATTTGTTTTATTATTATTATTACACTGCATAAGTTTCACTGTAATTTGAAGCGTTAACAAAATGTATAAGTTTGGCGTCAACATTCAGCCATAGTTAGCATGCAGTATAATACCCCAAAAACCCACACAAACCCAACCCCCCCTTCCCAAACCCCTTCCCCCGGGTGCCTGCCCAGCGAATGCTCTACTGATCAACAAACCACTGGTCTCTTCACCGTGTGTGTGATTACTCTATTAAGCGGTCGGGTCAGTTAGTCTCAATATTCGTAAATATCTAGGGCAGGTCAATTCGGTGAACTCCTGGGAAAGTAAATCTATAAATGGGCTCCAGGCGTCCCTAAATGTGTCTGCTTACTGTTTAAGTGTAGCTGAGAGTCTTTCCATCCCCAGATGGTGCCATAAACAGTGGATCCACCGCCGGCGCGTCGGGATCTTATCAGTTCCCCATAGTGCCAGGATAGATTGATGAGCCGCTCCCAATGCCAGTGCTATATGCCTACCCCGTCGATATTTTAAAGGGTAGGTGAAGGGGTTAGGGAGGCCCAGTACTACAAACGAAGGAAACCTGGGGAGTTGGATTGCGCAGTGTGTGTCTATGTCTGATAGGATTTTCTCCCAGAAACCATCCAAGCGGGGACACTCGTATAGAATGTGAACCAGGGTCCCCTGCCCATCACACCCCCGCCAGCAGTGGTCATACCTGTCTGGGTACCCTTTCTTTAGGTGTTCTGGGGTGAGGTACCAGTAAGTGGCCAACTTCGTTGCCGTTTCCAGACTAGCTTCACTTGTGGAGGTATGTTGCGCTCTGTAATATATGTCCCGCCACTCCTTCTGGGAGAGTGACCTCGCCAACTCTCTCTCCCACCGGAGCTGGGAGGGCGTCTTAATCCCCAGACCCTCTTCCCCCAGGGGCCTATAAATCTCTGAGGTCAGACGTCTATCTGAGTCTTTTCGGAGAAGCCATTTCTCAAAGCCAGTAAGATGTTGCTGTGCTGCCTCCCTCACCATTGGTTGCGTCAACCAGTGTCGTATCTGTCTGTATCTATAATGTTAACTCTCCGGGATCCTATAATCCTGTTTCAGATCCTGAAATGTCTTGAGCCCTTCCTGGTCGAAGAAGTGCCCAATGGATCTGCATCCCATCGTCTTCCATACAGAGAATGTGGTGCTATCCATCCCTGTGGGAAACGCTCTATTTTCCACTATGGGGTGAGGGGCGAAGGAAAAGAAGTTGGTCCCGCTCGTGTTGCAGCTGTATCCCAGACCCTTAAAGTGGGCGCCACAATGGCCTATAGATATAGGTTCGGCAGGCGGTGAGCGCAGGCAAGAAAGGGGATCTTCCACAGCGTAGAATTAGCTAGAGCCCTGTCCATAAATAACCATCCCTTCTCCGATTCAGGCCTAGACCATGCTACCAAATATCTAAGTTGTGACGCTTGAAAATAATGAGCCATGCAAGGGATACCCAAGCCCACCTCCTCCGGGGGCCGCCAGCTATGGTCTCAACTCATCCGAGGATGCTTACCCGCCCATACCAAATTTTGGAGGGCCTTCTGTTGGGTCTCAAGTGTACCCTGTGGAGGCCAAACCGGCAAGATTTGGAATTTATATAGTATTCTGGGGAGGATCGTCATCTTTAGTGCAGCTATCCTACCCATCTATGAGAGTGGATAGCGTTGCCAGTGCGTTAGGTCAGCCTTGACTCTCCCAAGTCATTCTTGGCAGTTCTAAGAAGCAATCTCCCGTATAGAAGGGGCCAGCTGGATACCTAGGTACGCCACTGGGCCCGATGCCCACTGTATGGAGTGAGATCGGGTTAACCGTTCTCTAGTACATGGTGTCGTTGTAAGGCTCAGAGCCTGGGATTTAGCCAAATGAATGCGGAAGCCAGAAACATGACCAAAACATTTAACTTCTTCTAGAAAAGCCAGGACGGCACTCTTTGGGTTCTGTAATGCTACTATCACATCATCAGCATAGAGCGTTATCAAGTGCTCCTCCCCTCCGAATCGTATGCCCGTAATCTCCTCAGAATCCCTAACTCTTTGCGCGAAGGGCTCCATATATAGAGCAAACAAAAGAGGGGAGAGCGGACACCCCTGCCGTGTTCCTCTACTTATCGGGAAACATTTGGAAGCTGTGCCATTTACTTGGATTGACGCACTCGGGGAGCTGTAGTTACTAAGGATCCAGGAGCGAAAGCGTTCCCCTATGCCAAAACGCTTCAGCACCTCGACTAGGTAAGGCCAATGCACTTGATCGAACGCTTTTTCGGCGTCGATAGAGAAAAGCATTGTCTCCTGTGGAAAGCGGGTGGCCTTATCTATCAAGTGTAGTGTTCTCTTGGTGTTATCCGAGCATTGTCTATGCGGTATAAAACCCACTTGGTCTGGCCCAATTAATCCTGGGAGCAGAGGTGCCAATCGAGCCCCCAGTATCCCTGTGAAGAGCTTAGCCTCTACATTTAGGAGTGAGATTGGGCGATACAATCCACACTGTTGTTTGTCCTTGCCCTGTTTCGCTATGACTGTTATTAAAGCCTCCTTCATAGAGGGAGGAAGAGATTCTGCTGACGAGATCGAATTGAAGACCCTTGTGATAAGAGGAGCCAGCTTTCTGCAAAGCAATTTATAAAACGTTCCCGGGAAACCGTCTGGTCCCGGGCCTTATGCGCTTGTAACTTAGAGATTGCAGAAATACGGCGCTATGCCTTGATCGGGGAGGTCCTGCGCTGAGTATAGCTCCCGGTAGAAGGCTCCGAAGTGAGCTGCTATGTCCTCGTCCCCCTCTATTACTGTTCTGTCCAGTGCCCTCAGAGTCTCAACCACATTTGACTGGCGTAACCCCCTAAGCTTGTTCGCTAGCATTCGTCCACTTTTGTTTCGTGCCACATAAAAAGAGTGTTTAAGTCTCAGGATCGAGTACTCCGCACTATCGAGGTCTAATCCTGCTAACTGTTTTCTGGCAACTTCTAGCTGGCGCCAAACACTTGGAGCCCCAGTAAGGTGATGTATTCGCTCCAATTCCCTGACCTGCTGATGGAGCTGTGTTCTCTTCTCTCGCCTCGATTTATTATTGGCCGAGGCTATTGCAATTATTTTCCCCCTCAGGACGGCTTTCATGGCATCCCATATTATAGGCAGAGGGACTTCAGGTGTATCGTTTAGCGTTATATAGTCATCTATCTCTTTTTCAAGCTGCGTGATCACCTCAGATCTACGTAGGAGAGTCTCTCAGAGTCGCCACGTGCAAGATGCCTGAGCCAGGGCTGGAAGAGTGAGGTCAAGCAGTACCGCAGAGTGGTCAAATAGTGATCGGGGTTTAATTTCGACCGATCGTAGAGCATGCTGTACCTCCCATGAGCCCAGGAAGTAATCTAACTGGGCGTAAGACTTGTGCGCATGGGAATAGAATGTGTATTTGGGTGTGAAGCCCTCCAAAGGTCTCCGAGACCCATTTCTTGTAGCCACAACACCTTCCCAGAACTAATAGCCCCGACTGCGCCCTGCCTGTGTACTGAGCGATCCATGTCATTGTTAAAAACTATATTTAAATCCCCTCCTATGAGAACCCAGCTGTCCTGCGTCGACAACACCTCCCTCCGCATTCCGTGGGGCTCCCCTAATACGTATGTTGTTCCTGCAGGAGCGGTTTTCCAGGTCCTCGCCGTGAGTTTTTAGATCAATTTGCTGCTCTGGTAGCCTAATTATCTCCTGCTGGAGTTGTTCAATTTCCTTATCCCGGGACGTTTCCCTTCCTTCTAGTGCGTCCACCCTATCTCCAATATCAGTGATCTCCTTACGTACGGCTTGCAGTTCGTGGGTCAAGTCTCTCTTTACCATTAGGAGGTCTTCACGAAGAGCCGAGAATAGCGACTCTAGATTTAGGCGGGTAACCGGAGCCTCCGGGTCTTTTCCAGTGGGGGAAGCAGAACGGCTCAAGCCGGACCGTGGAGTACCTTCCTGGGCCGGCTGCTTTATTAGCATTTCTTTGATGGTGGCCCCCTTCTTGCTCCTTGCCGTCGCCATCAGTCCTGGCGTGGGGAAGTGATGGAGGTTATAAGGGGGCAGGCTATATAGACGTTTTACACCGGGCCATCTCGCCCGAGGGCCGGGGAGCACTTTCAACTGATGCCTGGTTCGCGGCTCTGTAGGCCACAAGGCCCGACTGTTATCCCCTTCAATCCAAGGCTAAGGTTTACATTGACGAATCACCTGGTTGTGCTTGGGGGTCCCTTCTTAGTGGAGCTCTTGCAATATGGGGGGCCCGCCGTACCACCAATGTTAGCCTGTGCGTGTGCCAGCTGGCTTTTAGGGGCTCGAGGCTATCACCGCCCCCAAATTCATATGAGGGGCCTCGCTCCCTTTGTGTCCCATAGATCTGCCAGGAAAGTCAAAATTCGTAGGGAGTCATCCCCGAAAACCATCTTCGTATGTGGGGCAGGCTGTGCGATTCGGGTCACTCTCCCGGGTGATCCCTGCAGTCAGGATAGCCTCTGTACACCCCGCTCAGCAGCCCGGGTCCTCTCCTCTCTCCGCCCGAGAGTCTATGACCCGCTCCTTCGTGGGTGAAGGGGAAGGGCTGGCTGTCGCAGCACAAGTCAGCCACGGAATTGTGGTCTTTCGGGGTAAACCGGGGGCCTGCACTCACTGGCCTCGACCCAGGTCTCAGCCAAGACCAGGCCTGCTCCGGTTCCCCACGCAGCAAAAGGGCCTCCCGCCTCTCCCCAGGCTCCGACCCCTTCCCGATGTCTCCAGCACTCACTGTTACACCGCGGAAGGAGGAGTCATCTGTCTCCCACTGGCGCTCTCTAGGCCAGATCCTGCTGGGGCCCGCCAGGCTCCCGAACGGGACGTCCCGACAGCCGCTCCCTCGGGGACTTGCGCCCGCTCCGGACACTTGAGTGGGTGAAGACCGCCTGGCCACCCCAGCCCAGCTCTCCACCAGCCACCTCAGCAAGCAGGCCTCGCAGGCCACAACGCCTCTCCAGGAGGGGGCAGAGAGCGGCGATCGCCCCAATCAGGTCGGACACTTCTGCAAGGCCCCCGTCTCGCTGGCCTCGATGTAGGCCGCTACCAAGATCAGACCCGACCAGCTACACAGTCTGCCGACTCCCCGCTCCTCCGTCGGCTCCTGATGCCCTTCAGCTATGCGGAGGGACCGCTATCGCCTCCACTCTGCTTCCGAGCTCTATTTAGCCTGCAGGATCGTCGTAGGCGGGGGGCTATCAAGGGGCAAGGCCGGCCGGAGCGGGAGAGACCGGATCGCACGTCCTATCTGGATGCCATCTTGGCCACGCCCCATGATAGGATTTTAAGATAGCAGATGAGGTGTGTCTTCAGGACTGCCTCCTGAACATTGTGATGTGTTCAACAAATGTCTTGGATGCCATCACCCACAGCGGAAGGCATCAGAGCATGTACAATCCTTTATCATGTACACTAATAAACAACAACAAAATGGTCACTCTATGTGTGCTAGGGTAAGCTACTTCTTTATGCAAATAAATCCATCTAATTTCAATCAATTGAGAAACATTATTGCTCTGCTGCATAACATACTTGGCATGACATACATCATGTCCTAACCCATTAGACTAAGCATGTAACCTATCTAACTCAGCAATTCTTGCTGTCGAATTGAAAGCGAATACACACCACAATTTAAGAACCACACTCAACAGAATAATTGGCACCACTCTGTTTCCTAAACATCTAGTCTATCACATAACAGCATGACCACCTATGCATGACAACTAGGTTACAAGTAGCATGATCATTATGCATGAATGACATGACAATTAGAGTACAAAACCGAATGACGACTGTACTATCTATACACATGTAAATAACAAACGGTAATAGTCAATGAAGTCACACACTGTTCGTATTTGCATGAGATATACAGAGTCCACAATGTTCAAATTCTTCAATTTGGCGTTTTTATTCTTGTTCTTGTAACATCCAGCACGAAAAATCTGCCACTATGCCAACACGTGTTTCGTCTCCCCTTAGACTTTCAGGGCGATTAGCGAAAAGCTTGTTGTCCAACGTGTTCATAAAGGACCAAAGTTGCATGTCTCAGATGTCACAGCCCACTAGTAAAACTGCTTGCACACCCGACATATAATAATAATAATAATAATAATAATAATAATATAAAAATTGGGTGTTTGGCGACCCAGGAAAGAGCCACAGCGAGGGGAATGGGAACGAGGTGGAGGACGCATTTCCACCTAATTGCGGAGTGGAACTTATCAGGGTTCCCCACCGGCATTTTAGTGGTCCCATTGTAACATGAAGGAGAAGGACTAGGATTATCTCTTTCCTGGGTCGCCAAACACCCAATTTTATTATATGTCGGGTGTGCAAGCAGTTTTGCTAGTGGGCTGTGACATCTTTTGATACTAGAGAAAAACACTAAGCTTTGGATGCTTGTGTAACCGCGAGTGACATGCAACTTTGGTCCTTTATGAACACGTTGGACAACAAGCTTTTCGCTAATCGCCTTGAAAAAGTCTAAGGGGAGACGAAACACGTGTTGGCATAGTGGCAGATTTTTCGTGCAGGATGTTACAAGAACATGAATAAAAACGCCAAATTGAAGAATTTGAACATTGTGGACTCTGTATATCTCATGCAAATAAGAACAGTGTGTGACTTCATTGACTATTACCATTTGTTAAGTGACGCATTTCCGGTATCTGATATTTGGAGCAATTTTACCTTTCCAGTACTTTGGTTGATTTTGATTACTATAGGGTGTGCTCCTGAATGCTCTATATTCTCAAGTTTGTACACACATTAGGGCACTTCTGTGTGAGTAGCATCTTCTGGTAGTAGGTGCATTTGAGCGAAGTAAGCACCCCAGAATAAATTACAATGTTTAGCCAATATTGATTCACACTACATTACTATATAATTTGACACTTTTCGATCCACTGATTGTGCGGTTCTTTCCCAAGTTTGGGAACTACTACTACCAATTTATATGTAACACATGTAAATAATACTAATTGAGTGAATAACCATATTAACTAGAACACTTGTAAACTAGCATCCATATACGGAAGTTACAAACTCTGTATTGCACAAATTGCATGGAATATGTATTAAAGTCAGGACCACTCGAATTATGCGATTGTGCGGTCGCAGTGTTTTTTTTGCTGGAAAACTGATTTGCTGCATTTGCCACATAGTCCATCACCTGCTGCATAATCTGCAGATTTTAACAAAAAAAAAGTTTCTAGCTCAAGTTGTATAAAAGATACTAAAATTGCATTAACACCAGTTGTCGCGCAGTGGAAGGCACTTAGCAAAGGTTGACTGGCCACCTTTCTGTTGCTTATTGCTATATTTTGGTGTTACACTAGAACCAAAGAGGTGCAACATATGCCCAGACAGTGTTTATAAGTGTAAAAATGTCAAAATAATTAAATAATACTATCACAAAGTGTGCCGCATTATGCCGCATAATTTGGATTTTGTGCCACATAATTTAGCCAATCCCTGCCACATAATTTGACCCCTCCCCTGCCGCATAATTACCAAGGCCCTGATTAAAATGCATGATCCTGAATGGAGACAGACCTTTTATGTATGACCAATTCCCCAACACTGAGCTACTACTGAATAACTTGTTATCCTTTCGTAAATCTTTTCTGGGGTAAGTGCTATGTAACTACTCATACCATACCTCAAAAGTGGTCCAGAGGAAAGCTCACTGAAAAGGAGGAAATCTGTTATTCTTTTGAACGTTGGTGGCCAACCTCAGGTGCCTGGAAGGTTGTATCAGGGGTAGGAAACATGATGTAAGGCTATTCAGAAGGCTACAGGCTGCAAAGAGCCACAAAATATCGCTTTTGGTTGTCTGGTAGCCAGTAAGGTTAAACGGGAGCAAGACCAATGGAGCCATTGAATCGTCTACCATGCAGGAGATGGTGTGGCATGATTTACAACCTTTTAAACCTTTTCAAGTGTTGTTTCTGTCCAGTGGCGGCTCCTCCGTGAAGGCGGAGGAGCGTCGCCCCACTGCTCAAAAGGAAAAATAAAATGATAATAACTGTTATTATCATTTTATTTTCCCTATTGCATTCAGTGGTGGGGTGGGCGGGCTGGCCAGAGCAGGGGATGAGTGGTTTGCACTCCCTAAGTGCGCATGAACTGTTTGGCCGGCCTTTTTGGGCCGATCATACAGTTCATGCTCACTTAGCATGTTCCTACCAGGCTGCATTACACAGCCTGGTCAGGAACATGCACAGGCTCCCTGTTCCAGTCTGAGCGTCGATCCACGGCGCTCAGACCAATCACAACGCTGCATTGCAGCGTTGTGATTGGCTCAGGGGAGCCTGTCTGCCGGGGTGCTTCCTGCTGCTGCTGGCTGGGACAGGAAGAGGATGAGGTCGGAGGACAGAGGAGAGGCGGCAGCCGGCCGTTAAAGGTAAGTACTTTTTTTTAATTACATTCCTCCCCCATCTGGTAGCAGCCGCTACGGTTTCTGTCTCTATTTTCATCAAACTTTGCCCGCTCCCTACTTCCGCTTGCAGTCATTCAAGCTTATGCTCTAGTTTGGTCAAGGTATTCGCTACTTCCCTTTGGCAGCCACATTCTGCTGCTCATGAACGCATGTAGGCAGGGTGCCTGGAAGACTCAGAGTGTGAGGTGAGGGACCCTCAAATATCTTGAATTCTTTATTTATATTTATGGCATCCGCCCCCTGAAACTGCCATTGAGGCATGTGGTGCTTTACATATCAGTAAATTGGTAAAAGAACCTGCTTTTGTCTGTTAATACCTTCAATTCCACATACAGGCAATCATGTTTGAGTCTACCCTAAAAAAAATAGTCTAATTTGAAATAAAAAAAAGAACTAAAACCCATGACTACAACAAAGATTGTGACCTCATTATTGGTATACCTTTCCTAGCAGAAATCTTAGAGGAGTGCGTAGATAAACAGCTAAAACAATTCATAGATGAAAAAAGTTCCATAAAGAGCTACCAGTCAGCTACAGTCTGCTTTATCGACGACGATGACCACCAAATGCTGCGCACAAATAAAACCTACCTACCTAACACTATGCCCTTGTTATCTGAAAAGAAAATGGATATCCTACTGCAGACAGGGACACCTCTGCTATGGGAGGCAATAGAGCTTCCCATTTAATCTCCTCCTTCTCAGGGTGTGCGCCAAAACCGGGAATAACATCCTGCTAAGTATAAGAAAGGACTCCTGCTTCACACCTTTCAAACACCCCCTGGAAAAGCCCCTTCTCCCAAAACAGCAGAACTCTTCCATTAAAATCCCGAGCGCTCTCTCGGCACGATTCATGACCAAAACTGCATAAATGGATGGCTTCCGGTTACCCCACAGTAGCCCATTTACCTGCGGCACACTCTGATATCTATACTTGCAATGTGCCCTGGGAACGTGTGACCTTATTTCTAATCATGTTCTGCTTTGCCAGCGTGTATCTTTCCTCATCTCCAACCCTCTGTAATTTGTTAAACTATTCCTGCATATTTTATCTGTTTTTTATGTAAAGCACTCTGTGACGTCTTGGATAATAGCAATAAAGAACAAGCAGTGGTAAAGCTATTGGTCTCATCTTTATAATGCGTCAGCTGAGCTGAGGCCAGCATTTGTCTGTAAAGTATTGTTTAAAAAAGTAGTAAAAAGGTGGCCTCTCAAAAATGGACATTGAATGGTATGTTTGCAATGGCTTGGCGTATTTATCAAATACATTTCACTCAGTAAACTGTGAAAGGAATTTAAAAAAATAAGAAAATGTCGAATGTAAAGGGAAATTATTGCAAAAGCATAATTTACTTTCCACTTTATTCAGCCATTTGTTCCTCTGTAGTAGCCCAGGGAGCAGATTTATGGGCCTCGAAAAGAAATGTCATGTTAAGTACACCTTTTACCTCAGATGGTATCTCTTCCCACAACGCTATAAAAGCCTTTATGTGCCAAAAATTATGCTTTCATACAGTATGTGGACTGCAGGAGGTGATATAAAAACATTTTAAAGGCTGCTCTTCAGTGATACCCCAGCAAAAATGTCCTTGTTGCTTTATAGAGAAGTGGGGAACAACAGAGCGTGGAAGGGTGTATTTGAGGGTGGGGACGGGCACATGAAGGAGAGAGATAGAAAATACATGCACACTCACAGTTTGGAATGAAAAAGAAAAAAGTGGTTACCTAAACGTGAGTAGTTGAAGGATACAAGTCAGCCAATCAAAACGTTTGTAAAGAGGAAGAGAAGCCACTGAATAAGAAACAAACAATTGAGAGTGACAAAGCCGACCAATGGTAAGTAATAGACAAGCTATAAGCCCCAGGTAAGTTCACAATAAGTCTTTCGCAACCAGACAGCTAAAAATATGAATAAATAAATAATTTGGCATACAACAGCGGCAGCTACATTTCAGTAACTTCTCCCAACCTCTGGATTTACATTTTTAGCCTCTGAGATCACATAGACAACAAGTTTTGTTCAACTGACGAGGCCACAAAAAATGTCTCCTGGCTGCACTAGAACACATGAGCGGAAAGTAAACTGGTTTGGATTCAGAACATTGGAATTTCAAGGATGCCACGACAATCTCGCCACTTTGGGTTGGTGTCTATAGGGCTCTTCACTGCTACAACAATGCTCGACAACCAACTTTTATAAATCTAAGGGCTTCGCAGCGATTGAAAAATTCCGGTCCATTGTAAATAACAAAAGCGCACAATATTATTGTTTTGATGGTCACTGCGCACCCTTTTCCTGTGCGCACGCTCAAGGGCCTCTGATCCAATTTAGTGCATAATTCATAGCCTAACAAAACCAAATATTGCCTTCAACCCTCACCAGTGCAGGGATTCGAAATGTAGCAATACAAATAAAAGGGGAAGTTTTCATGTGAACAAATTTCAGAGGGGTTAGGGGAAGGTTAATGGAGGTGAAAAATCTGCTTTCACCTTTTCAAACTGCATGGCCAACTGTCCCGCAACACATTTTAAGAAACTGTATGCTAGCCAAGAAATGTCAGGTTTTCATGAAGCACCAAACAGTCTCGCGTTTCTCAAAGCACTGCTCGAAAATAAAACGATGGATTTAAAGACGCACCAAAGGCAGGCCGTAGCAGGGACATCTTAAGGATTTTGGGGGCCCTGGGCCAAACATATTTTGGGGGCCCCTGTTCAGAACAGCTTTGAATTTATGATCCAATTTGAGCCCCTGTTTCCCACGCAGTTTCCGCTTCCTCAGCTGCGTTAGCGATCCAGTTTGCATCGTAGGCATTAGCCTATATATTCCCGATGTAAACGGACGTGCGCAGCTGACAGAGGTAGGATTTAGTGTTTCCTGCCCTGCTACTAGGTTTTAATACCTTTTAAATTGTATATGTGTGGCTGAATTACACTGTGCTTTTTAACAATTTCTCCTACCTATGCGCACTTGCACTTTACTTGATTCTGCTTGCCTACACCTCCTTAGCTGCTCCGATTCGCATCTTGCTTTTCCTCCAGTCGTGGTCTGCCGTGGCTGATACGCCCATTGTGCGGAGGGCTGGGGCTACTATCGGGCTCCTCACTTCCCTCCATGCAGTTTCCGCTTCCTCAGCTGCATTAGCGATCCAGTTTGCATCATAGGCATTAGCCTATATATTCCCAATACAAACGGACGCGTGCAGCGGGCGCGCTACAGGCGTGCCAAAGGCAAGCCCGTCTGCGCCCGTCAGCATCCCTGAGGCGTCCGACGCCGGCCATGCTGCCCAGTTCCCCTCCGGTGAGTTTCTTTATATTACAATAGGGAAAAACTGCTTAGCCTTAGGCGGCTACCATTATGTCAGTGTACAGCGGCTGATCCGAGCTTGGAGGTAGACTTTCGATGCAATAAGTGCAACTGGTCTCTCCTCCAGCCCAGGGAACTCGCACCCAAGATCCTCCCATGCAACAGTAAGTGTAAAAACAACAAGAAAACAGAGGACATAAAGGCCACCCTTTTAAATTGTCGGTCTATGCAAAAGCATGAACCACACATTTATGACCTACTTTTAGACGAACAGCCTGATCTTTTATTTCTCACTGAGACCTGGCTGTCTGAAGCCTCCAACCCTACTATCACTTCGGCCATCCCTACGGATTATAAAATCCTTAGGAGGGACCGACTGAGTGGGAAAGGGGCGGTGTCGCCATAATTTACAATAAAAAACTAGACTGCTCTCCCATCCCGATGGAAAACATCGAGGGCACAGAGTCCCTAGGCATCCGCTGTACCTTATCTCCCCATCATAGCATAGCTGGTTTTCAGTTGGAAATTTTATTACTACGCTTAATGCAGCCACCACCTCCCTGGCCTTAAAATACAACAACTGCCTTATTCTGGGAGATTTCAATATACATATGGACAATGGAAAAGACCCTCAAACAATTTCCTTGTTGGAGACGCTGCAGGCCTGCAACATGTTTCCATCTATTTCTTCGGCCACCCATGAGAAGGGCCATACCCTAGACCAAATCTTTCACAACTTTGACATATCAGTAAGCCTACCTCTTCCCATTACCTGGTCTGACCACCTCCTATTAAAATTCGTCATTCCCAACTCTGCCACAGCCCCTCGGGCTAACGCAGGGCAGAGGGTCCCTAATTACAGGACATTCCATAAAATATCCATCCCGATGTTAGTAGACGCCCTCAGTCGTTCCTCACCGGAGCTGTCTGGCTGCCCCGACTCGGACGCCCTCTCAATAGATTCATGGCTCCGAACCAACATTGGTGCAGCGGTACCGGTTGCTTCCCGCTCCTCAAAGAGGTCGGCCCCACCAGCTCCATGGTTTAACGATTCCCTCAGATCTAGCAAAAGTAATTGTAGAAAAATGGAACGGAAATGCCGTAAATCCTATCTATCTGAGGACAGGAAGGTGTATAAAGACACCTTAAAAGCTCATTAAATTCTCGTGAAGGCAGCCAAGAAAAACTTCTTTCAAACCAAGATAGAAAATGCCCAAAATAAGAGTAAGGAAATCTTTAGCATAGTTAAATCCTTTACCACCCGAAAGCCGGCACAAAGGAAGGGCCATGCACGGAAGAATGGTCTAAGCAAATAGCTCAATTCTTCCACAAAAGATCTCCGTGATCCAACAAGCCTTCACTAGCATCTCAGAGGAAGAACTGAACTTCTACCTTAGTTCTTATAGCAAATTTCACCTCTTGGATCCTCCATCTTTATTAGCTTTCCCTGAGTTTCAGCTTGAAGAGTCACTGACCCTTCTCCAAAGCATTAAGTCTGGCTCTCCTACCGATCCATGTCCAGCGAATATCCTGAACCTATTAGCTCCCACCATAAACCCCACGGTAAACCAGATCTTTAATGCTTCCCTCTCCTTAGGCAACATGCCGAAATTATGGAAGAATGCTAAGATTCTTCCACTGATAAAAAAGGCTAACGCCAAATCGATGGACCCTGCCAACTACAGGCCAATCTCCCTTCTTCCGGCCCTCTCCAAAGTATTAGAGAAGCATGAAAACAAGGCCCTCCAAAAACACATTGAAGATGGGAAGCTCCTTCATGAGTCCCAATCCGGTTTTAGGGCTAACTACAGTACGGAGTCCGCTCTGCTGGAAGTGACTGAATTTCTCAAGGGTAAGCTGGACCAGGGAGGCAAGGCTGTTCTGATACTGCTCGATCTGTCGGCGGCCTTCAATACGGTCCCACATGAGAGGCTCCTGGAGAGACTTGCTAACATCGGCCTGGGGGACCGCCTTAACATGGATGTCATCCTTCTTGGCAAATAGATCTCAGAACATCTGGCTCCCCCTTTCTCATCCCGGTTCCGGCCATGAATGTAGGTGTCCCTCAGGGCTCCATTCTCAGCCCTACCCATTTTAATATATATCTATCCCCCTTGCATTTCTGGTAGAGGAAGAGGGCGTCAAAATTGTTTCCTATGCTGATGACACTCAGCTGATTTTTACATGTGAAAAAGGAACCGACTTTGACGGGGCAATGATTAGGTCTTGCCTCACAAAGGTTTTTAACTGGCTTAAGATCAATCAGCTGAAGTGCAATCCTGACAAAACTGAAGTTGTTTTCTTTGGTAATCCAGAAACGCCTGACTGGAGCTCTTGGTGGCCACAAGATCTGCCGCCCGCGGAAAAGGAGAAAGTCAAAAACTCAGGAATTGTCATAGACAAGACACTCTCCATGCGCTTTCAAATCCAAAATCTAACTGACGCTTGCTTTGGCATACTCCGGATGCTAAAAAATTCCTGCCACTGTTACCGCTTGAGAGCAGAAAGATCGTGGTGCAGGCTCTGGTGACATCAAAGCTTGACTATGTCAACAGCTTGTACTTCGGTCTTCCCAAATCCCTTATCCAGCGCCTACAAGTGGTACAAAACGCGGCGGCCAGAGCCATCCTGAGACCTAAACCCAGATCTAGTATGACCCCTATTAAGTCTCTACACTGGCTCCGCATAAAAGAATGGATCAACTTCAAAGCGATGGCCATGTTCTTTAAAGCTTTCCACGGCTTAGTAGCCGGCTACCTAAATCGCGTTAAAGCGCGTTAATCGCTGCACAACATCTAGACCCCTAAGATCTTCCAAAGCCAACCTGGCCATCGTGCCTAAAATATGCTGTGCCCGCACTGGCGGCAGATTCCTCGGCCTTCTAGGCGCAAAATTGTGGAATAGACTCCTGAGTCTCTGAGACTAACCACAGACCTACTCTCTTTCAGGAAGAACTTAAAAACCTGGCTTTTTAATAACTGATGGGTCTTTTACGCATGTTTTCCTCCCGCCGTCACGCGCCAGGACACTCTAGTCTGAGTAGCTGCGCGCTTTATTAAATACACTATTTCATTTCATTAGGTCCCTGACAGTGCAAAGGAACACTCGTCCAAATTCTAAGGGCCTTATTTATGAGGCCTTGCTTTACCTTTATGCCGCCGGTGCGTCACTTTTGTACGCACCGGCAGCGTAAAAATGTGCCATGTTGCGTCCTATTTACAAAATGACGCATCTAGGCAGATGCGTCACTTTGTAAACCCCTGCACCACATTATACCTGCGCCAGGTATAATGTATGCAGAGTTGGGTGTTACCCGCAAAAAGCCTGGTAGAAGTGGCGCATTGAAATCTATGAGAACTCAGTGTGCCACTTCTAGGACACCATTGCGTCAATATCTTACACCTGCCTCACAGCAGGCGTAAGACTGATGCAGGCCCTTTCACATGGGGCTTGCCCCATGTGAAAGGACACATTGCTGGAGTTGCGTCTATTTTCAGACACACCCCAGCAATGCATCACTTTGCGCCCACAGATACGTCAGAAATACTGACGTAACTGTAACTCCTTGCGACATGATGTGTCATAAAGTAAATATGACGCATCCATCATGTCGCAAGGAGGGCGCACTAGAAGTGACGCATCCCTGTTTTCACACAGCGATGCATCACTTCTCATAAAATAAGGCCCTAAATGTGTTTACATCTAATATTCAGGGATAGTTATGTGTGTTTTCAATATTGTAACACAGCATCAGCTCACCAATATTACTGCAAATAATCTCTGTGACCCCCTCCCATTTCTTATATGTTAGGCCTTGTTTTGATCTAAAAGAAACTTTTTTATGTATATTGCATGAAACATAAACACAACATTTCTCTGCAAAATGGCTGTACTAGACTCTCACACATCAGGTACATAAAAAATAAATTAAAGGAAAACAGTATTTAAAACAATCTGTTTAAGAAATATTCAAGGTCATTAGGGCAAAACTCTGGAGAACGGAGCTGACTCAGTCAGGGGGCCCCCTGAAAGGCTGGGGCCCTGGGCCAGAGCCCACTTTGCCCATGCATTAAAACGTCTCTGGGCCGTAGAACTTGCCAAAGATGCGAGGTGTGAGCTGAGAGTACATATCCTTTTCCTAGGCAAGTTGTGTGTCCTTCACTGGCAGAAGCTGGCAACTGCGATGATGAGCTGTTACAGTAAAGTGTTTTGACATCTGGCGAAGACTGTAAAGTTACAATTAAACAACACGTGTGTGCGCGCGCGCGCACGCAGGCGCTGCGGCTGATGCAGCTTTAAAGGGACCATGCGGTGAATGATGTCACAATAAATCGCTAATCCCAATTGACATCATCAAACAAACGAACATTTTATAATGTTACCATTGCAGAATGGAACTAAGAAAATGCCCCCCGCCCTACATTGGCTGGCCTCTTTTGCTTCCCCTTTCGTTGTCAGCCATATTGCACTGAACAGCAGCCACCGCTGACAGGAATGGAGGTGAGGGTTCTGGTTAGTTACATTGTCCCACCCCTCTGCTCAGCTTCAAAGGTACACCAGGCAAAATAAATCCATGTTTTCACGGCATTCTTCTTGAAAAGGCCGTTTTTAGGGGCTCGAAACCGAGTTATAATGATGAGGGAGGTTTAATGGAAATACTTTCATAGCCCAAGCCCCCCCCCCCCCCCTTCCCGGTCCTGCTTGCATTGGCCTCCACTCTGTGCCCTTGCCTAATTATATGAAGTCAGAATTGTTGCAAGGGTGATGGGTCATAATGCAAGGAAAGGACATGCCACTCAAGCCCCATTTAATAGTAAAAATCAGGCCCCTGAGTCTCTCATATTTCACAAATATTAATTGGCCTCTCTGATGATTTTGGGGGGCCCTAAAGAGTTCGGGGGCCCGCTGTGCTGCGGGCCTGTGTTATGCCCCTGCGTTATGCCCCTGCGTTAGTGGCACTCATTTTTTTTTGGGGGGGGGGATCAAACTCGACCAGAAGGTATCAGAGCACTTTACATGATCACCAGTTGCATTACAGACGGACACATTTATTTGCCCAGAATCACAGGATGTTGAGCGTCTCTGCCGAGAGTTTAACCCAGTTTCCCAGCTTTGAGGTCAACCGCTCTAGCCGTTAGGCCACATCTTCTCCCCTAACTAGTAATAACTATTCCCCCGCAGTACCCCATGAGGCACTCACAGCCGGGTCCCATAAATACAGAGCGCTGTAAAGCACAATTTTCAAATAAACCAACAAACAAAACCATAGTAGGCAATATAGGCAATTCAGAAGGCTCGCTCATGAAATATTATAATAGTCTCATTGTGTGTCAAGCACGCTTCATCCTTCCAATGGGTTCTTGAGTGTTTACCTACTAAGAAAGAATTTAAAAGTAGCTGCCATTTTTTTTATTTATACAATTTGTCTCCAAATGGGTATGAATCAGACGTTTTGCAGGCATAAGCATAGGCAAATATACATATAAAGGCCTGCATGCTGACATGCATGCATACGTACCCTACACTGCTCCTTTGGCCAGGGTCGGACTGGGAATGAAAATAGACGCGGGCACCAAAATAAAAGTGGCCCTCATTAGTGAATCAGATGGCCAAAAAATTGGCCGACATTTGCAAATAGAGCAGTTTTTAACTTGTTCAAGATATGTTGTATAGGTGTTTTGCAAGGTATGAGAGACTGCATGCATTTGTGCTTGCTATAGGCAAAGTTTGTGGTAATATAAAGGAAATCAATAGCAAATACCGGCTCACCAGACAATAAAACAGGCACAGAAATCTCAGAGAAACTGGCCCACACACTGACCTATCAGAGCAGCCCATCGGGCACTGCTTGATTGCCCCATTGGCCAGTGTGACCCTGCCTCTGGCACGTGACTCCGCTCCTACCACTCTGTTCCAACAACCAGGTCCACAAGAAAAGATGGCATTGTTCTGACTGCTCCATGCTAAAACATTGTTTTAGGGACAGTGTGTTTGTGGCCCACAATACGGTCAAGCACACAGAGTTTTTTGCTTGGTTATTGCCTGTGTTGCACATCTTGTGCTGTTAATGACACTGTGTGAGCAGGTGGCCTTGCAGTTGGTGGACCGGAAGTGTCAGTGCAGGTGCCGTGTGCTCTATTATCTATGACCCTCTTGCCATTCCCCTATTCTTAACGAGCCCTTAGCGTACCACCCCATAACGCCAGAGATGGTCATGTGGATGGGACATTTGTCTGAATTTACTGGCATTTTGAGAGGCTGGAGTTTTTTGCCACCTCCTCCTGCAATGTTCATAAGGGGTAGCCAGTTCTTTAAATGGGCAGGTACTTTTAGGTACCAAGTACCTGCAGTCCTTTAATTTTAAAAAGCACTTCTCAGTGGGGGTGCAATACCTTTAATGGTCACTTCTCAGAGGTAAATGTACAATGGGATAGCGAGTACCTGCACTTCTTTATTTTGCATTTCCAGCACTAGAAGGGAGCGAGACCACCCCGGACTCTGTGGACGATGGGCAGTAATGCTGGTAAGCTCCAGGCCCTCATCCTTTAAGCCAAGCCGCCATTGGCCTTGGCTGCCTTTATACGTATTCATTTGAATAGCATCTCTGACGGAGATGATCTACATAGAATATGACATTTAACAGTCGGTGACTACAACAGTGAAGAAGGAAGGTGTATCCATTGCAGGGCACTTCATAACAATGTGGCCATTATACTGTTGTTAGGGGAGTGATCATGCTGTATCTTAGATGTGTGGCTTCTGCTGAATGAGTTAGTGGTGAGTTTGTTTTTGGATGCAAATGTGATGGTGCTATGGAACTAGATAGATCTCATGCCAGACTGGATAGTGTTCCAATGAAAGTGTGGCAGGTGGAGAACATGCTCATAATGATGTGTTTGGGAAGAGTTGATATGTTATAAGATGGTTCTGGATCAATGCATGGCTTTGGGGAGGGATGCAGAGAATGTGCATGGTAGGCCAAGAGGCCGTGGGTAATTTGTACACCAGGATCTGGAATTTTTAGAAACACCAGGGGTCGTAATATTAAATTGGCACATGGTCCTAGGGTGTGAAGCAGCGTTAGATGGGGTATGTACATGCAGATCATTGGTGCAAATTCAAGTACAAGCTGCACCCGCTGGACCTTTGTCTCGAATCGAGGCTCAGCAACAGTTTATCAATGACAGAGAAGCACATTTTGTCCCACAAGGACGACCGAGAGTAGTAGATTTTCTAACCATAAAAGTTTATTAACAGATTAGCAAAGTTACAAACTCAATTCATTTGGGTTAGTCTTAAAACAATAATAACCTTGTGAAAGTGAAGTTCAATATAATCCAAGGCATGAGCCAACATCGCAAATACAGAGACAAATTATTTAAGGATTGTCATATGCAAATCGATTCAGTTGCCATGAAGGGAAACTTCATAATACTAAGCTAAGAATTCAAATAAGGTCAGGGAGATTAAGCAGCAGGTGTCAGCCAGTAAAGCCTATAAAGCAGAACCAAATAAAGGTTCAAGCCGGCAAAGGATAGATTTGCTTGAGAGTATAAGACTATGAGTGTGGTAAGGTAAGCATAAGGTCTAGAGAGAGAAAGGGCATCTGCTCTCGAAAGACTACACAGGAGAATAGGAAAACTAACTAGGTCAGCAATGCACAATAAAACATGAGATTCAGCTAATGGATACACTGCCCATGGTTGGGAACCAATCAAAATTCAGCATTTTGTCAATAAGGTGTCATCCCCTTCTTCCTAGGCATCACACAAAGGAAGCTTACAGCTGCACGGCCTTCAAAATATATCTCGTACAGGATGGTATATCACAGTAAGGCTGTTCCCAGGCACCGGTGCACGAAATCAATTATTCAGTTACAGTGAAACTAACAATAATATTTCTCATGAAAGCTAAACAAATTAGGCTTTTTATTATTTCAAACTACTGCAGTACAACTTGGCCCCTGAAATGAGAAGAAAAGGTGACTTAACACACAGCAGTAAAAAACACAGTTTTAATGTTATTATTTAGCTGAGGCCTACATTAATTATGGCTAACTTAACATGAATACACTTTAACTATGATCAACTATAAAGTGAGAATCGCTAACTATGGTCAAACTTAACATGAAAATCACAAACTAGATAAAAGCATGTAATGTGCATAAGTATAATTGCCAAGCAAAACGGAAAATAGTGACAGAGTGAGACCAGGTGCACCAGAGCTCACCTGAAATGGATGCCCCCCCGTCATCACCTTTCGGTTGTTTTAACACGTGCACATGCTTCAGTAATTTGCAGCATGCACATAGGCAAAGGGATTCCCTCATTTTCATGGACCCACATCCCATTACAAATGAAAGAATTCCCTATTTGTAATGTGCACCTACTGCAAGAGCTTGCTCCTACAATATTGTGGAATGAACTTTGAGAGTCAAACTCTGAATAACTATCTGCTAATGAATATGCTCTGAAGAGGTGGTTGGACATTGGGGTTATGTGGCCTCACAGTATGTAACTCTCATCAACTTTCCTCTGTGTATCACCAACTCTAAACTTTAAGACAACTCTGAAGAGTCCTTTTTTTCCAAATGTTGCTTGTGCACTTTGGAGCCAGCTTCCAGATGGCCATTTTCTCTGGTTGCAAACACAACAAGATGATGGACGGAGTGCTGAAACATTTCAACCACACACCCCCAGTCAACAGATCTGGGTTGAATCCATCGTCATGTTGTGTTTGCTACGTTCGCCCTAAGTGGCCAAGGGTATGCCCAGACGTGGGTCCCTTGCTCACTTTGCCACTGGATTCAAGCTAACCTGGCTGATGAAGGGTGATACCCTGAAACCGGTCCAGGATGCTTGTTTCCGGTCCAGAGAGGACCTGGCCTGGCAGTTTGGGATGGACAGTTCCCATGAGGAGCAGGGTCAAGACTGATTTGCATATGGCTGGGTCCAAACTGGGGTGGCATAGTGAGCCGCGAAAAACGATGGATTAAACCCAGATCTATTGACTGGGGGTGAGTGGTTGAAAAGTTTCAGCACTCCACCCATGTTGTTGTGTTTGCCATTTTCTCTGGTTGCACAGTGTCCAGTTGAACATTGTCCCTTATGACACAGTATGTAGACACAAGGGTATTTTATATGGAACTATATCTGGGTGGGTTTTGTTTCCACTGGTATAATATTCATCCTTGTTATACACTAACGATATTTTTATTACAGGCAACCTATCCCGAATGTCATGGTTACTCAAATTCAAAAATAATCTTTATTCGATTTAAAAGTTTAAATCATAAAAGCACATTATATAAAAACAATCACAATATCTTACACAAACATTGTCATAAATAATCTAAAAATGATCATATCAAGTTGAGGGAAGAAGAAAAATCCAGTTCCAATGGTCACATAGATTTCCTGGTTCTGATTACGCACTTCAAATATTTGGTTAGGTGACTAGTAAACACATTGTATTCTAAAAGTTGCAATATAAAAAAGGCAGGGCGGCATTGTCTCAGGCCTAGCACCCTTAATATTGGTACAATCCATCCGTTTCTTAACATGCTATAAAATTTACAGAAAAACAATATGTGTATAGTGGATTGGATGGATATATCATCACATGGGCACGGGCATAATGATCGCGACCAGTCATTCGTGTTAGGGAAAGATATCAATCTATGTATGATACCTAAGCGAAAGCGGGTCAACAACATCCTATCATAAACTCCTTTTACAGTTACAAGATAGGGTTGCACCCCTGGCTGTAATAATAACGATTGTTTTTCTCTAACTGTGGGTTTTAATATTTCGCTGGAGAATCTGTTGTTCTCCAAAAGGTCCAAACAATCAGTCTTTAATATTTTCCTTGAAATTGAGATTATACTATCCGGATCATAAAAATATTCAGGGTGCCTCAAATCAACCATGAAATTCTTGACGTATTTAAGCCACGGAAGGTGGAACACCCTGTGTAACTTGAGACAATCGTCAAGCACGTCCCGGTTAAAGCCAGTGGGGGTAGTTGACCATATCTTGTGCCATAGCAGAACCGGTTGTATCTTAATTAAATCTGATATATATAGCAACCCGAGTTCCGCATGGCAGATGTATGTGGCTGTGCTATTTGGGACTGCTAATAAATATCTCAAGAAGACATTCTCAATAAGCTGTAAAGGTTGTGGGTCGGCATAGCCCCAAATGCCGGCTCCATAGATGGCGGTTGAAACACATTTTGCTTTATAGATCTTTATCAGTTCCACAATTGGTCGTTTGCCCAATTTTCTCGCAAAATGTACCAATGCTACAGTCGCTTTAGCAAATAACAGTTTTCTAGATAAAATAGCGAGTGACCAGGAGCCCTTTTTTCAAAAAGAATCCCCATATATGAGAAGCGGTTAATGAATTCAACCTTCTTGCTGTTGATAAAAATGTCTTGACATTTTACACTATTGTTTCCGCACTTCATAACATATGTTTTAGTAGTGTTTAGATGGAGACCTAAGTTCGACATGAAGTTTGCAAAGCTAGAGACAACTCTTTGCAACCCTATTTGTGTACGGGACTTTAAAACGGCATCGTCCGCATACAACAATGCTGGATTTGGACTTTTGCCAACGTATGGGAGATCCTGACGTTCGCTAATTAAGACTGGGCCTAGTTACTCTATTTTCAAAGTCTCCAGATGGAAGGAACCTTCCCAAAATACTCAAGTATTAGGGACACTCACAAGCTTGGTTGGGTGGGAGTAAATGTTCCTAATGACGTTGTTGCTGGCTGTTAAACATTTATGGGCCCAACTAAGAGATCACTAGCACAGCATCAACTATCACTGCACTATTCAAAAGCATTATTAATTGTATATTGTTGTATTGCAACATTTATATAGCGCTTACTCCCCCTACGTGGGTGCTAAAGCGCTGCCTACATGGGTATCACACTATACTGTGTATAGTGTTTGGTTGGAAGTGTGTTTTCGTTATTAATGCCTGTTTTAAGCTGATCCTTATGAAGTGGTTCAAAATGTGATCCAAGTGGACCCTCAAAGTGTAAATGAATAGAGTTTTATTACACTTGGACAAAAGATGAGATCTCAAAAGATGTGAAAATCCTGAAAAAGCCAACATCAATTATGTTTTGTGTTATAAACTGTGCTTGCTGGTATTTTTTTTTTTTTTTAACTGATTAGTTTCACAATTTTGGACACCAGCGAGTCCAACATCTCTGTCTGAAACATTAAGGAACTTTCAGTCTGGTTTTGGACACTGAACGATATTCCTATTGAATTCAAGTGAACCTTCTGTGAAAAAGGATAAATGGCAAAAACACAGAGCGGCTACACTTGTAAAAGATAGGCGTCATGAAATCGCTGACCTGGACATGGTATCTTCATTTTATTGAGAGTTTTATAAAGCGCATACATGACCGGGGGTACCAGAGTGCTGTACAGTATAGGATAATAACAGGTTAAAGTGAGAAGAGTTTTGAAGACCTACACAACGACAAAGAATATATACAATAGTTAGATACAGGAGCGTGAGAGAGAGGGAGGGAGGGAGGAACTCATTTACTCACCATGGAGGGATGGAAGGGACTTTAGGCCATATGTACTAAAGTTTTTTTTCCCCATAGACACAGAATGAGTAAAACTCTTTGATACATCAGGCCCTAACTTCAGTAGATAATGACTGGTCAGTTCATTAGATATCTTTCAAGCAGAAGGACTTCCAATCTTCTTGAAGAAAGCCAGGAGGGGTTTGCGCTGATCTCTGGAAGTAGTGATTTCCAGATCCTTGGAGCGTTTCCAGTGAAGGAGCGAGCGGGATCTCTCTTTCTTGAATCCAGACGGCTCAAGAAGTAGCGTGTGGATGCATCTGTACACCTTATTGGCAAACAATAAGCAAATCCTGTAAAACACTTCCTGAAAAGGTAATGAGACGGAAATATGTTCAAAGTTATCATACACCAACATATCCAACAGAGGAGAGAGTCTGTTGATAGATCCATCAATAGCTAATAAAAAGACTTGAAACATTAGACCTTCCTGTAATAATGCAAAGGACCGTGACGTCCATCAGACCTGTCAAGAGTAACAGTGCGTGGAACTGTCCGGAGCACGTTATACTGGGTAAATGAAAAGAACTGGAGCAAGTCACAGTCAGTACTTGGAATGTATTCATTGAATGTAAATAAAATGTAAAAACTGGACATTATAGACATTATGTAGAAGAATTTAAAGGCAAAAACACTTCACAGTGAATATTGAATGAGTTTTGATCAGAATTTATTCTGGATATATGCACAGCACAATGCACAGTTCATTGCACAAGCAAGTTAACTGCAGATATCAGCTAGATTGGGGCCTAGCTTGAGGGAAACGGATGTCTTATGCACACAAATATTGGTAATGCTATAAAATACATAAAATAAAGCAATACCTTCAAAGGTTTGGAGCGCGATAGCCTTGTGCGATCATAGCCACAGTTATATCAGTAATTCTGATTTTAAAAAAATGCGCTGATTGACATTAAATGCTACTATTATTTGTATGCACTAATCAAGAATTGATTACTTACATATTTCTGCGCAGCAAAGTTATTTCTACACATGAAACCTTTCTATCTGACAGGTCAAGGAACTAGATGCTTGGTTTAGGAAACCGAGTGCTTTTCTTGTGTGTTTTCTGTGCAGCAAAATGCACGTTGAGCATTTGTTTTTGTTTTTTTATTTTAATTACTGATAAGTATTGAACGAACATTTGCTTTCACAAACGGAGCCTGTGCCTACAACAAAGGGCCAAGGCGGGAAAGTTTGATGATCTTTTTTTTTTTTCATTTGGAAACTCTGGATATTTGACCTCTGCTCAAGTCCTGGAGTCTGGTAAACACATTCTAAACCTATGCACTCTGTAACAGATGACATGCTATTCTGTCATCCGTTCACCCCCTGTTACTCTGGGCATTTCTCGAATCTGGCATGACACTAAACTGTCACTGAACTGACTGAAGCCTGTTGAATTACTAAAACGTGGCTCTCTGATCCTGCAGGATCGATGCAGGGCAGGGCATGTCAGCCCCAGTTTTAAAGTAAGACGTGCAGCCCTGTGCTGTGCTGTGCTGCATTCTGAAAACCGCTTGCTGCAAACCACTCTCTTTGTAATATAATGCATCTCCCATGCATTTGGAATTCTGCTATGAAAATTACCTTGTTACAAAAATACTGTCTTTAATGGAACCTTACTCGAGAAGTTCAAATCCATAACTGTATATAAGGCACCTATTGTAGTTTTGTAACTTTTGCAACATGGGATATTGCGTAGCTAATCCAATTGCAGTGGTTAAATGAGATGTATATTTTGGCAGGGAATGGAAGCTTGTTCACGTTTGCTGCACACTTCTTCCATAGGGGCAGTTTCAGCGGACTCCATCTGGCCAGTCTTTTTGAGCATGAATCTTCTGCTCCATTGAAACTGGACTCCAGGGCAGGACTGGTCGGTGGCGGGCATCGGGCGTTTTCCAGTGAGGCTGGAAGGGTGAGGCTGATTTTGCAGTGGTGGCGTCTGTTTTTGTTACAAGGGGCCGGTTTTGCAGCGGTGCTGCTATTTTGGCCTACAGTAACAAAAGCAGCTGGGGGGCTGATCCGTCAAAATTGCCAGGGCTGCTTTGAGTTCCCAGTCCAGTCCTACTGGACTTACACTGTGGCCAGGATGAGAAATGTTTTTTTTTACTTACAGGTAATGCCATTACTCTGAATCCAAACCTCCTTGTTCGGATCATAATGAAATGAGGTGTCTATGCCTCCAGAAACAGATTTAACCAGCTCACTGTCCTAAAATCACAAAACAAAAATGAATTCCTCCCTCCCATATGAGGATATATGCCTGTTCCTTAACCCTTTTCTGCCTGTAATATAACAAACTACCATCTTATTTCTCTTATTCCACTTTCCATATAATAATTTGATGTTTCATAACGGGAGGGGGAGAGGGATTTAATGATCAGAACAAGGAAGTTTGGGCTCAGAATAATGTATTTACCGGTAAGTAATTTAGGCATTGCCTAGTGACCCCTTCCTTGTTCCTCTCATTACGAAATGAGGAATACCCAAGCTTTACTTTCAAATGATTATTTACCATAAACACCAGACAAGAATTAATGAACACTTTTGCATATTTATTTTTATACTAATTACTTCATAGTGGATACAACCTTAATACCAAACACATCATTCTGTTTGCTAACATTTTCAAGCCTGTAATGTCTAACACAGGTTGAATGATTTGACCATGTTGCTGCCCTGCAAATCATTTTTAGGGAATCTTCTTGAAATTCTGCCCAAGAAAGAGCCATTCTCCTGGTGGATCTACCCTGGACCCCAACTGGAGGAGAAACTCCTTTCTGTTAATATGCCAGAAAAATTGTAGAGGTTAGCTACGTGCTTCGTGTCTGAGAAGAAGGACGACCCTCTTTATTTGCTGCACCAAAATTCACAAATATCGATACTGTCTTTCTGAAATGAGATTCCCGTTCCAAATAAATCAGAATGGCCTTTTTGACATCCAGTTTATTCAGCTCTTCCTCCCCGGGAGAGGATGGGTTTGGAAAAAAACTCTGGAAGAATTATCTCTTGCTCAAACTTTGATCTAGATAACACTTTAGGAGAAAAAGGACCTAGGCTCAAAAATACACTATCTGGGAATACCCTTAGAAATGGATCTCTGATTGAAAAATAACCCAGTTCTCCTATTCTTTTGGTCGTTGTGATTGCTTCAAGAAAACACACTTTCATAGACAGAAATTTCAACTCTATTGACTCTAAGGGTTCAAAAGAAGAGCGCTTTAAAATGTCTAATACCAGTGATGGAGCAGGGAAAATAAAAAAATTAACCCCTAACAAATTTTATAATTAATTAAATAAAATGTTCGTTTAAATGTATTAATCAACACTGTATGTGTGGGAATGGTAATATGCCAATGTATGTGCTAAATAATCTATTAATGGATGTCCGTGTGTCTAATTATAACGTAAAAATAAATGCGTACTAATTAAAAATAAATGCATGTTTGTGCTTCATAGAAATAAAACGTGTCGTTGCAAAAACAATAGTGATGGTAAGTAAGGAACAGCTTAAATGTTGCTTTCTGCTAGGTAACAACTAATTGGGGTACGTAGACGACGGGAGGGAAACAAAAGGGATTTTTTTCTCTATTTTAATTATGTTTTGTTTGCCTCAAATTAGTGCTTCTAAAAGTATAACCGAGTGGCGATATAAAATGGCCGCCAGTGGGAAGATGTGCGCAGGCGCAAGGGGACACGTGATATGGGATGAAAACGGAGAAAAAAGCTAAAACCTCGTGAGGTTACTGAGACGCTAGGATGCAAGAAATGGTCAAGGCTGGTGTGACCTAATTGAACTGATAGTGTGCCATGATGATCAGCAGAAGGCCCGTGGGAAACAAGTTTAAGAGAAAGGACAATGACTGCGGAGTTCTCGAATGTGTCGAAAGAAGTTACAAATGTACTGATCGAAACGGATGAAAATGTTTAAGCGTATGGGAAAGGAAATGATCCAAGGACCCTTGAATCCAAGAGAACTTGATTAAAAGAATGAATAAGCTGACATGCATGGACCAATGAAAGAAAAGCGTGTTATTAATGTTGCAACAGTTAGTTAGCAAAGTTAGAATTAGGGTATAAGAGGGCCTACTCTTAGTGGGAGGGGGTCAGTCGCGGTTGCAGTCACAGTCAGGAGAGGAGTTGAAGAGTCGTGTTGGTGGCTTCCAGTGCTGGGTGGTCCTGATCGATCCCTTACTGAGCGGGAGATGCTGAAAGACTGTTAGATGAGACGGGTTGCAGGTAGCTGATGCTGACGAGCTGAAGTTGCTGTTGCTGTCTTAATTTTCCAGTTGAGTATGAGAATCAGGCTATTTCTAATTCCTAACTTAGGTTAGAAATCATTAGGCTAAATTAGGAAGTTAGGCAGGTAATTAGGGTTTTGGCTTCATGACAGAAATTTCCTTTCTGCAATAAAATGATTATGCTTAATAAATATTTGAATTTAAGAATGAATAATTGAATAAAGTATTAAATTCTTTTTCATGCTTTTAAAAATTATATAAAATTTAAGATTCTTTAAACCCAAAATGACTCAGTAGTTATTTTCCTAAATGATTGTGACATAAGTAATTGGTTATTGTGATTCAGCTGGTCTTAATCACTATGAACTAATTTCTTAAATGAATGATTCATCGACAAACAATGAGCAGGAATATCTTAAGAAATAACTAAAAGAAAGTGACAAATTAAGGTAATAAGATATCCTGGCTCTTCCAGCGGTACATAAAATGGTGTTCTCCATTTAGTTCTCATGCTTCTCCTAGGAGTACAGAATTTCATAAAGGTGTAAAGGAAATCCAGGAGTGTGCGTGTGTGTTAGGCGATGTTTATGGGCCCCATCGTCATGTGGATATGAGAAATATAGTTTGCCCCTGGATGACCTATAAGTAACCTGGGAGGAGAATAGTTTTTATTGTACGCGCTGCATCAGATTTCTTGGTAGCAGAGTTATGGTTTTCTATAGATTAGTTTAGTGATTATTGTTTATTGATTATTGATTATTTTTGATGACTAACACTATGTTGAGTCACGTTATGTTAATATGTGAGTTTTCACGCTTCTGGGATGTAGGAAGTGGAACACGTGTGGCAAGAGAAGTCACATGGAATTTGGTACATGGTCTGAATTCATTTTGGTAATAACGCAGGTTGTGTTATGTTAGGGATTTTTCTGTACGAAAAGTGTGTAATTGAAATAGCAAATCACGTTTACTTGTGAAACTTTGGCCTTAATTCTCAGGAGCCTAGTCTCCACATGTGTCTTATCCCCAGAGAAACGAGTAAATTGTTTGTTTGAAAGAAGGGTAAGGTAGAGGGAAGTGCTACTTTATCGGCGAGAGTAAATAATTCTGTGGTAGGGTAGAGGTAAGCGCTGCCTACTGGAAAAACAGGATTCTTGTGTAAAAGGACAAAGCTGTCACTTTTGTTTAGCGAATCAGACTATGGAATTGTTTTAATTGTTGTAACTAACGAAGAAAACAGCAAAAAGAAAAATTGCCGATAAATTTTGTAAAGGAGGGGTAAAGAGTAGAAGTGACGTGGAAAAGTGCCGCGCTAGGATTGGATAGTGCGCTAGTCACGTGAACACAGAGCAGGAGTGACGTAGAAAAGTGTCGCGCTAGGATTGGTTGGTTCACGGACGGTGGGAATTGTTCTGATTGGTACGTTAGTGTGAGTCGCGCTGTAATTGGTCAAAGTTCCGTACACAGAAACAGCGTTAGAGTAAAGAGAAAACAAATAGAAAACATGCCGTATTACGAGTATGAAAGGGAGAGAACGTCATGGACGACGAAATTGAAGAATTTCTTTAAGAAAGACAAAAAGGTTGTGACTAGAGAGGGACAAGTAATTCCTCCGCCGAAATCAGCAGCTTCACATATGATGCTGAAATATGGATATCATACGTGCATATGGTTGGAAAATTGGGCTAAATATACAAAGAATGATGGTGCTTTGGCTTTCCCTGAGAATGGATCGTTTAGTGTAGCGGTTTTGCGAAACTTGCGAGAAAAAATGTGTAAATTGGAACCTAGACCTAGACCAACACAGTTTGAAGCTTTGACGGAATGGGAAGATGAGATGTATGAACGAGAGAGATTCAGAGGAATGAGAGATCATGAGTTTATGCCTGGAAGATTGTGGGGAGTAAATCATGAGGACAGAATAAAACGATGGAGATGTGCTAACATGACAGGAGGTTTGTTTCCAGCTTTTACAGTTGAGGAAGGGACTAAGAAAAAGCGGACTGAGAAAAAGAAACATATAGAGAGAGAAAAGTATATGCATGAGAGCGAAACGGATGACGAGTTGCTGGAAGATATTTTAAATAGAAATCCACCTCCGTATCAGCAGAGTTCTACAGTGGTGACACCAAATGCGCCACTAATAGAGACTATGCGAAATAAAAGTCCGGAAAAGAGAATTGAAGTAAATAGGTCACAAGAACAAATGAGAACTTCTCAAAATGAAGGAATAGAAAGCGACAATGCAAGCGAATTGGCAAGGACAACAAAAGAACTAACTGAGAAAATTAGAGAATTAACGAAAAATATGGAAGCAGTTACTGTGCCTGTAACAATAGGTCCAGTAATACCAGTTTTTGAGAATCAGAAAATTGATGAACGATCTTTGGTGATTCCCTTGAGTTCACAATTTCAGAGAGAAAAGGAAAGGATGGAACAAAGTGCAAGTACAAGTAATTTGGCTAGTACTTACAGACCAAGTCCACCTACAAATTTAACGGTGAATGAATGCAATGGTAGGAAAATGCATATGGTAACAGAATCTGCAACAGAAACGCCTGAAAAGAGTGGTAACTGGATAGAACTAAATAATACACCCATAGGTCCGACTCCTGATGAGTTGAATGAGTGGATGAAAGCTTTTAAAATAAAAGAAACAGAAGAAAAACCATTAGATGTGATCAGATTAAAAATAGATATGGAAGAATTAATTCTAGGAACGATTGGTACTGAAAAGATAAAAAATTATCAGGATGATGAAATAATGTTTCTGTGCAAAAGTATAACATGGAGGGCAAAGAATTTACATGACAAACTAGAAGAAGTGGCTAGTGAGATTGGAATAGATTTTGCAAAAGTGAAAACGTTGCAGAAACCATACAGAGTAGACTTTTGTGAAAAAGATATTGAAAATTTGAACACGGCAGGAAGGCTGACACAGATAAAGGAGTTAATTGTGTTGTTGAGAAAATGGGGTGATGTGGACAGATGGAAGGTTAGATGGACAAAGAAGAATGAGAAAAGTACAGACAAAGGTTCATTGGCTTTTATGATAACTGAAAAAGAATCTGTTGTTAAAGAATACCCCATGAGAGAAACTCCAGGTGGTAGTTACGTGCATGTTCCCTGGACTAGGCAGGACATACTGTCATTTACCAATGACTTTCCAAAGTTAAGAGAGAAGCCAGTTGAGTGGTACCGACAAGTAGAAAGGTTTGTAAAAGTCTCAAAAGTGTTGTGGATAGATTTAGATGGATTGTTTGACATAGTGGTACCAACAGATTTATGGTCCGAATGTAAGATTACAGTTGACTGGCCAACTACAGAATATCCAAGAGATCCTAAGACAGGAGCTCCAGGTCCTGATGTGATGAAGAAGTACGATAAGGTGATTACCTTTTTGAAGAATAAGATTCCTCCTAAAGAGACAGATTGGGTTAAGATTGATAGAACTACACAGGAAAGTAAGGAGTCTGTACATGCATATTATGAGCGATTGTTATTGGTTTTCAAGCAGTATAGTGGTTATGAGGAGTTGAGTGAAAAGGACATGAGTCATTTTGTATACCGATTTGTGTTTGGCCTGAAACCAGAAATAAGTGATATGATTAAGCAACACATGATAAACTGGCAGAATGGAAGTGTAGATAAGGTACTGAGATATGCTAAGTATTGTAGTGATGAAATAGAAAGTAAACAACGTAAGTTGAAAGAAAAGGCAATGTGGGCACAAGTGAAAGTGGCAGAAAAACAAGAAGCTCAATTGGACAATAATAATGGAAACGAATCAGGACAGAATAAAATGCGACCAAACATAGGTAAAGGAAAGGGTCAAGTGAGTCTAGAAGAGGCAAAGAAGAAATGGCCATGTCATAATTGCGGAAAATTAGGGCATTGGAGAAACGAGTGTAAGTTCCCACCTAAACCTAATCCGGAACATCAATCATTAACTCCACAGGTGCAGAATGAGGTAGTTGTTCAACAAAGTCAGGTGCCGCAACCACCACTTCCCAACACTGTTAACCAGCAAAGATACAGTACAGAAACAGGATTCTACGGAGGAGAGCAGGTAACACAGTTGCCGCGAGCAGCTAACATTTCTCAGTATTGGTTGCGTCAGAGTGAGGATGACCCGGATGAAAGATTCTGACGGTGCGCAGGAGAGGGGAAAGAGTGCGTGCTTGGCGCAACTCTAGAGGTAGATCAGTCTGGTCCCTTTGTGGATGGAGAAGTGAATGGTGCAAACGTAACATTCCTTGTCGATACTGGAGCTACCCGTTCTACTGTTAGATCAGTGGAAATTCCAAACCTTCCTCTCTCAGGTGAATACATCCAAGTGGTAGGAGTAGCCAATCAGCAGATTAAAACCCCACTTACTGAATTGGTGGAAGTAAAAATTGGTTCTTTTAGCAAAATGCATAAATTTGTAGTGTGCGATTGTAGTCCTGTAAATCTTTTAGGTCGTGACCTTTTATGCAAGATGAATTGCACAATTTATTGTACGCCAGATGGAATAGGATTTCAGACTTCAGATGAAGATGTTTTGTATAAAGTAACTTTGATGAATCAAGAACCTGAAACGAATGGTTTGTTTCCTGCATTTGATGCAGAAAAACTTCCAGAAGAACTAAAAAGTGCAGTAAAAGAAAGTGTGTGGGATTTTACAGGAGAAGACATTGGGTTAATGAGAGAAGTTGATCCCGTAAAAGTGACAGTGAAAGAAGGGATAACTTATCCAAACACGCCACAGTACAAATTAACTCCAGAAATAATTGAAGGAATAACTCCTGTGATAAATAAGATGATTGAACAAGGAATTCTGAAAGAAATAATGAGCAGTCCATGTAATTCACCTATTATGGGACTGAAAAAGCCAAATGGAACATATAGAATAGTACAGGATTTGAGAAAGATCAACAAAATAGTTGTACCATGTTGTCCAATAGTGCCAAACCCTGCAGTAATTCTATATCAAATTCCACATGAAGCTGAGTGGTACACTGTGATAGATTTGTGTCACGCATTTTTCTCTATTCCTTTGCATCCAGATAGCCAGCCATTATTTGCGTTCCGGTTCGGAGAGCGTATTTTGGCATGGTGCCGAATTCCTCAGGGGTATACAGAAAGCCCCTCAATTTTTAATCAGATTCTAAAGAAATCTCTGGAAGATTTAAAAATGCCAGAAAAATCAGTGATGGTACAGTATATTGATGACCTATTGGTGGCATCGAAAACCAAAGAAGCATGTGTAAGTGACACAATTGCTTTACTGAACCATTTAGAGAAAAGAGGACATAAAGTGTCCCCTTCAAAATTACAGTTTTGTCAGAAAGAAGTCCAGTATTTAGGGCATAAAATTGAGAAAGGAGTGCGGAAAATAGCGACAGAGAGAGTAAGAATGATTCAAGGAATGAGAGCACCAATGACTCAGAGAGAGGTAAGAATGTTTCTGGGAATGGTTGGATATTGTCGACAGTGGATAAGTGGTTTCTCTTTGATTGCAAAACCCTTACAAAAATTGACAAAGAAAGATGTAAAAGACCCTTTTGAGTTAAACAAAGAAGAAATGAAATCTTTCAAAGAATTGAAAAAGAAACTGTGTGAGGCCCCTGCTTTAGGCATGCCTGATTATGAGAAGGATTTTGAGTTGTACTGCAGTGAAAGAGATGGATGTGCATTTTCAGTACTGGTACAAAAACACGGGACCATGAAAAGACCAATCGCTTATTTTTCAGCTGTTTTAGATCCTATAGCAAAAGCATTGCCTGGATGTCTGAAAGCAGTTGCTGCTACTTGTGTAAGTCTGGAACAAAGTGAAGGTATAGTGATGGGGTATCCACTGAGAGTATATGTTCCCCATTCAGTAGAAATTCTTTTGACAAGAACAAAAACACAGTACATGACACATAGTCGGCTGACTAAGTACGAAAAAGTCATCTTGAGCGCTGAAAATGTGACCATAGATAGATGCATGAATGTAAATCCTTCTACATCATTGCCAGATGAAGAGAGTATAATTGAACAAGACGAAGTAGATCATGATTGTCTGAATGTGCTGGAATATTGCACAAAACCAAGAGCTGACATAAAAGATGAACCGTTAAAGGAATCAGATTATGTCATGTTTGTAGATGGTTCATGTTTACGTACAAAGAAGGAGTGTTAAGCGCAGCTTACGCAGTATGCACAGTGGCAACTGTGATGGAAGCGTCTTGTCTGAAAGGAGTTAGGTCTGCCCAAGTTGCGGAACTAATTGCTTTGATTCAAGCATGTAAATTGGGGAAAAATGTACGAATCACGATTGTGACCGATAGCCAATATGGTTTCGGCATCGTACATGATTTCGGTCAGATTTGGTCACAAAGAGGATTTTTGACATCTGCAGGAACACCTATCAGAAATGGAGATTATGTTAAAAAACTGCTTGAGGCGATACAGTTGCCTAAACAAATAGCTGTAGTGAAGTGCAAGGCGCATAAGAAAAACGAAGATTACATAGCGGTCGGCAATAATTATGCTGATGAGATCGCTAGATATTGTGCGGAAAACATGGCGTCCCTGAACAAAAATAGAGAAAGGGAGCATGTCTCTTGTCCTTTGCTTTTCACTAATACTGTCGAAACATGGGATGAAGTAAGGCAGTTACAAGAAACAGCAAGAGATGAGGAAAAAGATTACTGGATAAAAGCAGGATGTAGAAGACAGGAAAATAATGGTGTATGGGTATACAGAGATGAAAGACCAGTTATGCCTGATAGCATGATTGCAGACATGGCACGGATGTACCATGGACAAGCTCATATTGGGAGAGATGCAATGATCAGACTTTTTAGACAAACCTGGTATAACCCAAAATTCAGAGCCATTGCTGAAAGTCTTTGTCAAAGATGTCTTATTTGTCAACAGTTTAACCCAGGAAGAAAAACAGTAGTGAGTCTAGGAACAATAGGACGAGAAGGAGGTCCATTCACAAGAATGCAGTTAGACTTTATCGAGATGCCCCCTAGTAACAGACTAAGATATGTTCTAGTGGTCGTCTGTTTGTTCTCTCGTTGGGTGGAGGCATACCCCACAAGAAGGAATGATGGAACAACAGTGGCAAAACTTATGCTGCGAGAGTTCATTCCAAGGTATGGTTTTCCAGTCACGGTTGAGACAGATAGAGGAACACATTTTCAAAATGAGTTGATCCAATTGATTTGTGAAGCATTGAGTATTAAACAAAAACTACATTGTGCTTACAGACCAGAGGCTTCTGGGGTAGTAGAGCAGATTAATGGAACAATTAAAAACAGATTGGGAAAAATGTGTCAAGCTACAGGACTCAAATGGCCGGATGCACTGCCTCTTGTTCTGATGACCATCAGAAGCATCCCTGAAAAGAAAACTGGACTCAGTCCTCATGAGATGATCATGGGACGAGCAATGAGACAAGCACACGTACCTGTCAACAAGTTATTAACTATAACTGATGATCTAGTACTGGATTATTGCAAGGGACTGGCTGATGTGGTGCGTTCTGTGTTTCATCAGGTTGGACCGGATGCGACCACTCTTGAAAGAAAACCAGCCCACGACTTGAATCCAGGAGACTGGGTCCGCATAAAAGTCCACAGGAGAAGAAACTGTCTAGTTCCTCGTTGGGACGAGCCACGACAGGTAATCCTGGTGACAACGACTGCCGTCAAGTGTGCAGGAGTGAAAAACTGGGTTCATGCCAGCCACACAATCAGAGTTCCAGAACCTACAGATCGACATGTGAGTCGGCGTCTGGAAGTGTGGGATAAAAGTTTAACGGCTGGGACAACAAGGATAAAAGAAAGGGTGCCAGAACTTGAAGATCGACCTGAAAGTCGACATCTGGAAACCCCAACTGCGAGTACCTCTAGAGAAGAAGAGGAAGAAGAAGAAAGAAATTCAGAAATTCCAGAACCTGAAGATCGACCTGTAAGTCGACATCTGGAAATATCTGACACAACTTCAGACTCTGATGATTCAGTTGAAAACCGTGAAGAATTCCTAAGGAAAACTTGGGGTTATAAACCAATTAGAGAAGAAACTGAGCAAGAAATTGAGTTAGATGAACAACCAGGTACAAGTTATGGTGGAACTCCTTCAGAAACAATATTAATAGATGAAGTAGGGAAAGAAGTACACAAAAAGTTAGAAAATCGAGAAGAACCCCGAGGAGCAATAGGGACAGATAGAGAAACAGAAGAACAGGGAAATTTAGAAACAGAAAAGGAGAAAAACACCAAATCGGAAGAACCCCGAGGAGGGACAGTAATAAGGGAAAACAAAAAGGAGAAGACAGATCCACCAGTAGGAGATGACGAGATTATAAGTTTCAAAATAAGAGACAATAGTGAAACAGTTGAAACAGAAACAGAAGAAAGTGGAGGAGAGGAAAAAGCAAAGACTGAATCAAGAAAAAGAAATTGGAAATCAGAAAGAGAAGAAAGAGAAGGTGAAGCCAAAAGGCCAAGAAAAGGAGATAATTGGCCCAACAGCTATGTAAGAAAATTGAGATATAGAATAATAAGAGCGGGAGACGAAGGTGCTGAACAAGTAAATGAAGTAACAAGTCAAAAGGGACAAGAAAAACCAAGTGGAAAAAGATTACAAAAGTCCAAAAGGACAAAGAAAGTGAATGCAAAGTATAAGTCACCTGAGTGGCTGTATATTGCACTAACAGATTACAAAGAAGAAGAAGAAAACACTCACGAGAACCAGAGACTGAGAAGTCGGATGGGAAAAGGTGAGATGCAACAAACCTGAAGTGAAGACTTATAGTGCTTCTGCCGGACATGACAATTTACTGGATGTGACAAATCACCGGATGTGACAACGAAAGAATTCTGGAGAGAATTAAAGAAAGTACCAAGCAAAGACTTTTGAAAGCAGAGTGGCATCTAAGTCATTTCTGAGGTGTAGTGACACAATTTTCTGAAACTTAACAAATAGAAAAAGAAAAATGGAAAATAATAGGGATAGAAGAGATAAATGTGAATTTATAAAGAGATGGTGCAAAATGTGCTGCTTTTGTACAGGGTTATTAATGACCATATGGATAGTTTTAGCAATCACAATTCCTATTAGTGTAGCTGTGATAGAAGCAAAAAATGATACTAAACCAGAAAAAGAAACTAATATTAAAGAACCAGTTATTTTAAGAAGTAGTGCAGAGTTGCATAAGGATAAGTCAGTAACAGATTTTTCAAAGAATGTTTTTACAAAATTGTTGTATGAGTACGTAGAGACAATGGATGTGAGAGATTGTTATGTTTGTATGCAGTTGCCTGCATCAGTATCAGAAGGTGTGACTTATCATCACCTACCTCTGACTTATGGAATAACATGTAGTATAATAGCAAGTTTATTTTATAAAACAGGTAGATTAGAATCTTATTATACTGATATAGATAAGATTTTTGCAAACATTCCAGTAGTACCCGAACTTAACAAAGTAAAACCAGCAAAAGTTTTAGGAGAATTCTTTTTAGAACATAGAAAATTAACGTTAGAAGAAATAGTTAGTAACAACCTTACCTGTGAGTTAAAGAAAGAAGAAAAAGTATTTTTAGAAATGGTTGAAGAAAGAAGAATGAAATTTCAAAAAGAAGCAATAAAAGAGGAAGGAAAACGCTTATGGACGTTTGAGGAAGGAAATCATGAAGGGAAAAAGATAAATGCCGCAATGACATTAGATTGGCCGCAAACAGGAAAGTTGTGTATTAGGAGAAATAAGACAGTCTATGACAATTACTTTGTAGGTTCCAGTATCTGCCATGACAATTATCAAATTCTGGGAGGTTGGGGATTCAAAGGTGGAAAAGATCCAATATTTCCAGGTATCTATTATATTTGTGGGAATAGAGCTTATTACAGGTTACCGGACCATTGGTATGGAACTTGCTATGTAGGCCTGGTCTTTCCAAAATTTTTCACATGGACAGAGAAGAAAAGGGAACATACAAGATGATTAATAGATTTACACGTAGAAAGAGGGAAAGTTTTTCAGAAATTGTAGGTGATATTTTTGGAGCATTGATACCAGCAGTGGGAATATCTTTGAATGCATTTAAAATTCGGAAGTTATCCACAGTAGTAGATCGTTTGTCTACAGATACTGCGGGAGGGTTCTTAATGGTAAATACCGAAATGGTTGCCATGAGAGCTATGGTGATGCAAAATCGGCTTGCCCTTGATATTCTTTTGGCAAAAGAGGGTGGAGTCTGTGGAATGTTGAAAGTCCAACATTGTTGTACTTACATTCCTGATAACAGTGAAAATATACAGAAGTATATTACAAATATTACAAGTTTGCACAAAGAACTAGTTCCACTGGAGGTTGAAAGTGTTTTGGGAAAACTTGGTAGAGGGTTTTCTTCAGTAGCAAATTGGTTAACTAGGATGAGTAGACTAGTGATAGGGAAAGTTATAATAGTAGCAACTATAGTAATACTGTTAGCCATGGTATTGAAAATAGTAATAACATGTATAAAGAGAAAAGTAAGACAAAATAAGATAAAAAGAAATAACAGAATAATGAGAGAAAGAGAGAGAGAAATGGGTGAAATTGAGTTGGAGAAAATGAAAGAAAGCATGTATAAAGAGACTAAAAGGCAAGATGAAGAAGAAACAGATGTATAAATAACAGAAGGCAAAGGATGAAAGACATGCTGCCTGAAAAGAAGTATGACTTGGGTTTTATGTGGTGATTTAAAAATCACCAAAGGGGGAGTTGATGGAGCAGGGAAAATAAAAAATTTAACCCCTAACAAATTTTATAATTAATTAAATAAAATGTTCGTTTAAATGTATTAATCAACACTGTATGTGTGGGAATGGTAATATGCCAATGTATGTGCTAAATAATCTATTAATGGATGTCCGTGTGTCTAATTATAACGTAAAAAATAAATGCGTACTAATTAAAAATAAATGCATGTTTGTGCTTCATAGAAATAAAACGTGTCGTTGCAAAAACAATAGTGATGGTAAGTAAGGAACAGCTTAAATGTTGCTTTCTGCTAGGTAACAACTAATTGGGGTACGTAGACGACGGGAGGGAAACGAAAGGGATATTTTTCTCTATTTTAATTATGTTTTGTTTGCCTCAAATTAGTGCTTCTAAAAGTATAACCGAGTGGCGATATAAAATGGCCGCCAGTGGGAAGATGTGCGCAGGCGCAAGGGGACACGTGATATGGGATGAAAACGGAGAAAAAAGCTAAAACCTCGTGAGGTTACTGAGACGCTAGGATGCAAGAAATGGTCAAGGCTGGTGTGACCTAATTGAACTGATAGTGTGCCATGATGATCAGCAGAAGGCCCGTGGGAAACAAGTTTAAGAGAAAGGACAATGACTGCGGAGTTCTCGAATGTGTCGAAAGAAGTTACAAATGTACTGATCGAAACGGATGAAAATGTTTAAGCGTATGGGAAAGGAAATGATCCAAGGACCCTTGAATCCAAGAGAACTTGATTAAAAGAATGAATAAGCTGACATGCATGGACCAATGAAAGAAAAGCGTGATATTAATGTTGCAACAGTTAGTTAGCAAAGTTAGAATTAGGGTATAAGAGGGCCTACTCTTAGTGGGAGGGGGTCAGTCGCGGTTGCAGTCACAGTCAGGAGAGGAGTTGAAGAGTCGTGTTGGTGGCTTCCAGTGCTGGGTGGTCCTGATCGATCCCTTACTGAGCGGGAGATGCTGAAAGACTGTTAGATGAGACGGGTTGCAGGTAGCTGATGCTGACGAGCTGAAGTTGCTGTTGCTGTCTTAATTTTCCAGTTGAGTATGAGAATCAGGCTATTTCTAATTCCTAACTTAGGTTAGAAATCATTAGGCTAAATTAGGAAGCTAGGCAGGTAATTAGGGTTTTGGCTTCATGACAAAAATTTCCTTTCTGCAATAAAATGATTATGCTTAATAAATATTTGAATTTAAGAATGAATAATTGAATAAAGTATTAAATTCTTTTTCATGCTTTTAAAAATTATATAAAATTTAAGATTCTTTAAACCCAAAATGACTCAGTGGTTATTTTCCTAAATGATTGTGACATCAGTAATTGGTTATTGTGATTCAGCTGGTCTTAATCACTATGAACTAATTTCTTAAATGAATGATTCATCGACAAACAATGAGCAGGAATATCTTAAGAAATAACTAAAAGAAAGTGACAAATTAAGGTAATAAGATATCCTGGCTCTTCCAGCGGTACATAAAATGGTGTTCTCCATTTAGTTCTCATGCTTCTCCTAGGAGTACAGAATTTCATAAAGGTGTAAAGGAAATCCAGGAGTGTGTGTGTGTGTTAGGCGATGTTTATGGGCCCCATCATCATGTGGATATGAGAAATATAGTTTGCCCCTGGATGACCTATAAGTAACCTGGGAGGAGAATAGTTTTTATTGTACGCGCTGCATCACCAGCAATATATCCCAAGAAGGTAATGGAATTCTTACTTCTGTTCTAATATTAGAGAAACCCTTAAATAATCTAGATGCCAAGATATCACATTCCGACACATCTGTCCAATTCTCTCTGAAGGCATTAATAGATGGACACTGCAACGTTAATGTGGCCACTTTCAGATCTAACTCAAAACCATCTTCAAGAAACTGATGTATTGCCATGTTCAAACAACGCAAAGGATCTAACTGTGTACTTCCACATCTTCTAGAGAAAGTAACCCAATGACGAGAGTAGGACCTTTGAGTGGCTTCTTTCCTAGATGTTTGGATAGTGACTGCTAACTCTATAGAATATCCAATTTCTTTATCCCTAACCTTTCAGTCTCCAAGCCATTAATTGGAGGGGCCGAAGTGCCATCAGAGATAACTGACGAAAAATCAACGGAGGCAGCCTGATAGGAAGTAACCATTCCTGCCCAACATTAATTTTCACAATCAGAGGGAGCAGGAGGAATATACCCAGGCTGGAGCAATAAGAATTATTGAAGTTCTGTCTGTCCTTGCCCTGATCAGAAATTTCGATATTCGAGGGAATGGGGGAAGGCGCACAGGGTTTTCTGAGGCTAAGAACAAGTAGAGCATCCACATTCAACACTTTTTCCTCCTTTACCCTGGAATAAAAATTGGCAAGAAGGGCGTTCTGCTGACCTACAAATAGATTTCCAACTGGCGTTCCCACCTTTGTGCAAATATCTGAAAACACTACAGGATTTAGATGTAAATTCTGCGAGGAAGGGAATACTCTGCTCAGCTGATCTTCCGTCTGATTCAGAATCCCTTGAATATGAATGACGGAAATCCTCTCTAAATGAATCTCTGCCCACTGAAAATTGTGCATTGCACACTTCGTCAGCAACTTTAACCTCATGCCCGCCTGCTTTATCAGCTAATCCTTTGTTGACATATTGTGTATCCTTATGAGAACAGGTTTGTTCTCAATTGCTGTGGAAAAATGTCTGAAAGGTCGATGTACCGCTTCCATATCTCTCCAGTTGGAAGTCTTTCTCTGCTCCAGAGGGGACCATCTCACTTTAACTATTTGGGAACTCAACCAGACTCATGAAACACTTCTTACTGGTATCTGTTGTTATGATTAACCAGTTCGGGGGATCTAAGTGGAAGACATTTGACAATTGTGCAGGATCCAACCACCATTCAAATTCTTTCCTGAACTCTTTGGACAGAAATAAGTTTTTCTCCAAATATTCTGATGCTGGAGTTCAAATTTTGAGGAACTGTTTGACAAACACATTAAGGTGAAACTTCACCCGAAAAGCTAGAAATATGGCAGCCGCCATATTGCCCTGAATTTTTAACCAGTCTCTGGCTATCGGATGAGTCTGCTTCAGAAAATTGCGAATAATTGAAATTATTTTCTGCTGCCTTTTTAAAGGGAGAGATAGTCCAATATCTGTTTGGAATCTTGCTCTTGTGAATTCTAGGTCTTGTGAGGGAGACAGCTGGGATTTTCCCAAATTTATCAAAAACCCATGTTGCTGCAAAACCTCTAGAACTTTGTCCTTCTCTTTGGTGATCTGGTCCTCAGGTGTGAACTAATCATCCAAGTAGGAATGGAAAAGCACCCTTCTCTGCACAGAATACCAAAGCAGCCAGCACTTTAGTGAACATCCTTGGTGCAGATTTGATCCTGAATGTGAAGGCTGCAAATTGAAAATGTTGATTTTTCTACTGCAAATCTCAAATAATTTTGGTGATGAAATAAAATCAGGATATTCAAATATGCATCCTGTTAATCTATGGTGACCATGACCTCTTTTGGTCACGCCATAAGAATAATTTTCTGCAGACTGTCCATCTTGCAATTACCTGTCTTTAGCCATTTGTTGACGCTTTTCAGATCCAAGACAGATCTGAAGCTCCTGATGACTTTTTTTAGAGACAGAGGATGGAATAAAACCCCGACCACTCTCCTCCTTGAGAACCAGCACTACTGCCCTTTTTCCAGCAAAATCTTTATATCTTCTTTCAAGGCTGTACCTTTTTCTCTGTTCTTGGGAACAGGAGTTTGGATGCTTCTCAAGCTTGGAGGCTTGGATTGAAATCTATCACATATCTTCTGTGAATAATATTCAGAACCCATTGGTTGAAAAACCATGTCTTTCCATCCTTCGAGAAAACATTTCAGCTCGCCCCAGCTGGAAAAATCTCCTTTCTGGAATAGTTAGGATGGCTGAGGTCTTCGTCCAGACCTAAATCCTAAAGATTTGTAGCCCTTTCCTCCTTCTTAGGCTGAAAATGCTTTCTGTGTGATAACTTGGTATAATAATATCCCTTCTTCTTGACTTCAAAATGTCTTGAAAACTGCTTTTTCCTTTGTATGGCAAAGCGTGCTTCCTGTCTTTGAAGGTCTTTGTCACCATTTGCCTTAGCTGATCTCCAAACAATGTTCTGCCTTGGAAAGGCATTTTCAACAATCTGGTCTTTTCTGCTGCCTTCACCTCCCAATGGCTCAGCCACACGTGTCTACTGGCTAAGGGAGGCCCCCGTTGCTAGTGCTGCAGATTTTATGTAATTGCAGGAGGTATGTTAACTAGTAACTCAGAGTAACCTTCTTCCTCCTGCTTTGCAGCTGCAAGGTTTTCAAAATCCTTTACTAAGGAGGATTATGCTGTATAGGTGGCAAATGTTCCAACTCTTAGCAACATATTATTGGCTTCATGCGCCACTTTCATCGCCTTTTCAATTCTCTTATCCACCTGATCCTTAAGTGTACAGTCTTTTGGATTAAATGAAGTGTGGCCAATTAAGGTGGGTAACAGTGCATCAACCTTAATGCAATGAGGAGGACTTTCCTCTGCATTCTCCAACAAGTACAATATTCTGGAAATCTTTTTATACCCCGGTGTTTCAGATCTTTCCGTTCATGTAAGATTAAAGATTGAATTTTCTCATGGAGTAGCATGGGCAGTTTTTCAGGTCTTGAAAGCTGTGGAAACAGTTCTTCAGCCTCCAGGGAATTCACCACTTCCAGGAAGCCTAAATTTGATCTTACATGATCCAAGACTTGGCAATCCTCTTCTCCGCATATATATTTGTTACCAACTGTAGAACTTGTGCCTGGTTCAAAATCTGAGAAACAAGAGTACTCTTAATTTTTTTTCTTTCTCCTCCTTTCTTATTGGAAGGTTTTTGCGACCTCCTCATTAATCAAAGCCTCCACCTCATCAGCAGACACAGATATGTCCTCAAGATGTCCCTTTTCCCCTTTACAGAGCCTGAAAGGGCTTCTGGAGCAATGCCTCACTTCCTCCTCAGAAGAAGAAACAGAAGAACAAAGTCTTCTCTTATATAAATGTGCACCCTTCATCAATCAATATATATTTGTAGAGCACAGCTATTTACCCGCAAGTGTATCCAGGCGCCATGGTTCTCACATAAAAAATAAGGGAGAATTTTCAGAATATATGTATGCCCCTTAGAATAAATCCAATAAAGTAAAAGGTTGCCAGTTATCCACCAATCCCAGAAAAGCCTCCTTTCGCTTTTTTTGTTTTCACCCCTCATCATCCAGGATAGCTTGACTCCAGTGGCATGGAGAGCATGGGACCCACGTCAGGGCATACCCGTCCCACTCGGGGTGACAAATGCAAAAAGAACAATTGATGGACAGAATGCAGAACAATGCCATACATCCACCCCAGTACAGAGATCTGGGCCTAAATCCATCGTTTTTTTGCTCACCATGCATTCCAGTTTGAACCCAGCCATACGCAAATATGCTAGCCTGGCTGATGAAGGGTGATGCCCTGAAACCGGTCCCAGGATGCTTGTTTCCGGTCCAGGGAGGACCTGGCTTGGCAGTTCGGGCTGGACTGTTCCCACAAGGAACAAGGTCAAGACTGATTTGCATATGGCTGGGTCCAAACTGGGGTGGGGTGGTGAGCAAAAGAATGATGGATTAAACCCAGATCCTTGTGACTGGGGGTGAATGTTTGCATTGTCCAGCATTCCGTCCATCAATTGTTTCTTTTGCATAGGTTTGCCCCCTGGCCGGTTTTATAAAGGCATGATGGGTGCTTTATTGTTCCTGCTGGTACAACAACTATAAAAATCACCTAAATCCGGTATTTGTTTTTCACTGCCTACTTAAAACGGTAAATGCTGAAAGTAAACGCTTTAAAATGTTTTCTACAGCTGCCCTTTTCACCCCTGACTGATAATTAAAGTAAACAGACAGACGATTTATCGTAAAGTTCTGCTTAAAAATCTAGTCTGGGCCTTTACAGAATATTAAAACATGAACAGATTGCCGGTATTTTTCTCTGGGAAAGGTGGAAACCATACACGAGGCCCAGAATCCAGTTGTCTCATCCGCAAGTACGTTTCTGGCAATGCGATTTATTTCATCAAGATTACCTCTGGAACAAAAGAGGCCACTTTATTGCGTTCTTCACTTCTTTCTCATCATGTCCGCACCCGAGCTCACTAACACAGGGGTGGACGTGGGACTATGAAAGCCCCAGTCTTTGGAACAGTCTGCACCTCTATAGTGTAGCTGCTGTGTAACTAAGCCAGAAGAACCACATTTTGCCAGCTTGGAAGATATTACACAGGTCACTGCTAGCAGCAGACCTGCAGGAGGGTAGATTCGGTGGGGGCGTTATGCCCCCTAAAAAAATGAATTTTCTGGTGAATAGTTGGGTACAAGTGCTTTGAGTCGAGTATGGTGATGTCTGTCGGATTTCAACAGGAAGTTTGACATACATACAGACAAAACACACACACTCTCTGTTTTGAAAGTGTTAGATATGTTGGTTAATTTACAAAATATCATGTTTTCCCTCACTTAGTACCCCTACCAATCTGCATTCCTCTCCCTTTCCACTGCCCCTTAAGTCCCTCACAGGCGCCCTGGTTGTAATGTATTTTAACATTAAATGCCTGCGTGATTGTTGAAAAATATGAAGCTCACCCCCAATTTTACTGACCAAGCTATGACCCTACAGACATGGTAACCTTGAACAGTATGATCCTATAGAGCTGACGGGGACCTAGTATGGCGGGGGACTAAATTTGAGTCTGTGCTGCCTAAGTAGCCCTATGCGGGCCTTGCAGAGCATAGATCCAAAGTGAGTGGGTGGGGTTTTGAGCCAGCACTGCCTGAGCAACCATTTCTGCAGTCTTCAAAACACAAAGGCTTCTACCACCTGGGGAGGATGGAACACCTGTACACCATGCATGCCCCTACCCCCCCACACATGATTTGGAGACCTAGTTTCCAGCTGACCTTGAGTTATTGTGTGGCATCAGTTCTTCACAAGAGTACCTTTTGAAAGATGCACGTATATATCAGTTCTTCACTGGATGACCTTTTGAAAGATGCACGTATATATCAGTTCTTCACTGGATGACTTTGTGAAAGATGCACATATATATTAGTTCTTCACTGGATGACCTTGTGAAAGATGCACATATATCATTTCTTCACTGGATGACCTTGTGAAAGATGCACATATATCAGGTTTTCACAGGATGACCTTGTGAAAGAGGCACATATATCAGTTCTTCACTGGGTGACCTTGTGCACATATATCAGTTCTTCACTGAATGACCTTGTGAAAGAGGCACATATATATTAGTTCTTCACAGGATGACCTTGTGAAAGAGGCACATGTATATTAGTTCTTCACAGGATGACCTTGTGAAAGATGCACATATATCCGTTCTTCACTGGATGACCTTGTGAAAGATGCACATATATCAGGTCTTCACAGGATGACCTTGTGAAAGATGCACATATAGCAGGTCTTCACAGGATGACCTTGTGAAAGATGCACATAGATATCAGTTCTTCACTGGATGACCTTGTGAAAGATGCACATATATATCAGTTCTTCACTGGATGACCTTGTGAAAGATGCACATATATTAGTTCTTCACTGGATGACCTTGGGAAAGATGCACATATATCAGTTCTTCACTGGATGACCTTGTGAAAGATGCACATATAGCATTTCTTCACAGGATGACCTTGTGAAAGATGCACATATATCAGTTCTTCACTGGATGACCTTGTGAAAGATGCACCTATAGCAGTGAAACCGGTTGAGGTGACGTGTCTGTAATGGCCAGAATACAATTCCTGCCGGCTCACAAAGGTTTATATTGTAGCCTGCCAGCCTGTCTCAAGAGCAGGATCACGTGATAATTCTGCCTGAACACTGTACTCCAGCAGCAGGCGTTTTCTTGGGATGCTGGAGGTGTTTTTTTTTTTTTTGAGTAAGAAGGGGTTCTTTTGCTTCTGCTGTTAAGAACAGCCAGCCGTACAACAATCTCGCATCTGTATGGGAATTAAACCATTTTTATTCAAAGTAAGGCTAAAGATTAAAGCTTTCAACTCTTTCTTCTAAACTATGTTTGCCTAAAGCTTCACAGTTGTTATCTGATATGGAGACATTTATTATAGTATGTGTGTTTATTGCACTGCTGGAATTCATTTGAAGAAACCAAAACTATCTGCTTTCTTCCACACATTCTAAACTACAGTCAATATTTGAAAGTGACCTGTTCTACATATCAGCAACGATAAAATCGTATGGAAGAGGCCTTGCGACCATGAGTAGAATTCTTCCATGTGTAAAATAATTGTACTGTGCCTTGCGTAAGGCATTAAACAATGCTTTTCTCATGTCAAGTTCACTCTACTGCCATAATAAACTGAAATTCGATCTTTACACTGTAGTAATATAAATGTTTGAATATGCGTTTATTAGTACAGTTGCTCTAAATAACATGTTATTGGGCCACATTTATTTTCACGGCCGTGGGATGAATCCTTCTATTTTATCATGATGTGGCCATGGGCTAAGACTGCAGAAATGCCCAAATGTAATGAGGTGAGGCAGACCAATGCATACAAACTGTGCTGTTGGTTTGACTTCATTAGCAATTATTACTGTTAACCACCTTTGTGATACCCATTACACATCACGAACTACTTGTTTAATAAGTTTGAGTTTTAAGCACATCGAAGCGCTGCTCTAGGCACTACTAAGACCTTTTGCGCCAGCATGAAGACTGTAAAAGCATGGAGGTTTTGTAGAGAGACACATTTTGTTTATCTCCGGTTTTTCCCATTCAGTTCTAGGCAGTGGGACTTTCTGTGACTTTGTATAAATGCCAAGGCAGAGAAATGCCAATTAAGATTGCATTACACCATATGGGGATTATACAGTTCTATAAATAGACCGTTGTGAACTTGAGTAAAATCTTTCCCAGGCACCTATGAAATGCTGGAAACAATGATCCGTTCTATGGATCCCGTGTTCTGTATGGCGTTTCGGTTTACAGTGCACAGTAGCGCACAGTTACTCACATAGTGATGTGTTTGTTGTAGCGATATTAGAAATTGTTTCATGAAACTGATATCTTTCTGCTCTCTTTACAAGCTCAAACATGCGTCCTTAGGTACACACCTCCTGTGTCATAATGTCTCTGGCATAAGCAGCGATCTATTTGGATTGCCACTGGGTGTCCCTAGAGGGTACCAACTCCATTTGTTCTGTCCCACTTTGGACCCTACCACAAAAGTTGTTGAGTGTCACAGAAAAAGACACCTCGCATTGTCGAACACACTTTTGTATTCAACCACCTTTCCCTGTAGGCATGACAATACAACAGTCACCTGACCTTATGTGATCAACAAAAATAGCTTTCTGAGTCCTACAGATAGAGGCTTAGTCTCCATTCACACGTTGGTCCGCCTGAGCACAGGATTTGATTGGGCCGAATTTGTGTGCTTCCTTTAAAATGATTGCATGTATTGCACTTTGTGGCTTCTTGCAAAGTTCATATTCGAGGTAGCAGGACTGAGTTGGTTATGATGTCAAGCCAATGATTATGGTCACAGTTCTGATTTCTTTATTATGAAATGTTATAATGAAGGCATTAGACCGAATGCGTTTATTGTGAAAAGCATATGTTAAAGTCTATAGAAGTTATGGGGCTGGTTTATATGACATGCTAGTTGCCAGTTTATGTGCACTTGAATAGGCTGGGGTTGGGTAAAGTTTAATGTTAGAGTGAAGGCTTCATCAGTTCATTGGGAAAAACAAGACAGATTTAATAGATTTTATCTGTTTATTATGAAATGCTATGGCAAAGCCAGTGGGCCTGACCTACTTATTGTGAAAAATACGTGTTAAAGTCAATAGGCATTTAAGTGTGGATTGCTATTACTCTGAATTAAAGCCTACAGATAGTTTTTTTTGTTACATGAAATCATATAGATTACCTCATTAGGCAAGAGTTTTGGTGCTGGTTACACCCTCTGATAAACTATGAGTACAGACGACTTGCACTGTGAATATCCTTGTAAGCCCTGTTAGGAGAGATACAATTTTGCATTGCCAACTGTAATTTTGTCCACATTCGCAATTTCATGACTTTGTGCCTTTTGGTAGCCTTGTGGTAACGTTCATGCTCAGTACAGTAGGTGTGAATTGGTTATGGTGACAAGCCAATGATAACAGCTATAGGCTTGATTGATGTACAGGGAAATATTATGTCCAATGTAGTAGGTCTGGTCTGTTTGTTATAAAAAGGTATTACAAAGGCAGGAGGCCTGGCTTATTTATTGTGGAAAGCATATGGTAAAGCCACTAGGCCTCTAACAATGTATTGTTGGCACAGTATGTTACAGGCTGTAAAACGGTATTTGGTTAGATATAATCTCGGAGATTACCATCGTAGGCAAGGGGTTTGGTGTTGGTCACCCACTCTGACAAACCTTGAGAGTAGTTTCACTGTGGTTGTTCTTGTTAGGCCATATTAAGAGAGGCTATATATTGTTTTCCTAACTGTAATTTTGTACTTATTTGTAATTTTATAAAATGCATGACTGATGGTTGCCAGCTTCTGCGCTCTTCTGTAGGCCTGGGTTGTATATAGTTTCAAGCCATTGGTAAAGAACAGAGGCCTCATCAGTTCACTGGGAAAAGTTATGTCAGATTCCTTCCTTGTGAGCCGTTTATAATGAAAAGTTATGACAAAGCAAGTAGGCCTGCCTTACTTCTTGTGAAAAGAATGTGTTAAAGACAAACAGCTTTTAAGGGTGGATTGTTATTGCACTGTGCTAAAGCCTGTAGACGGGCATTTTGTTACATGGAATCTAACAGATTATTGTAGTAGGCAAGGGTTATGGAGCTGGTGACCCACCTGAACAAACCATGGGGATAGACGATTTGCACTATGGAAATCCCTATTAGGCTCTATTAGTAGGATTTTGTGTTGTTTTGACAACTGTATTTAGTACATGGCTTATGAATCAACACAGTAGGTCTGATTAGTTATGGTGACAAGCCAATGAGTAGGTTATGGGCATGATTGTTTCTAATGAAAGTTATGATAAAGGCAGTAGGCCTGACATATTGATTATGAAAAGCATATGTTAAAGTCAATAGGCATTTAAGGGTGATATGTTATTACTCTGAATTGAAGCCTACAGCTAAGCATTTTGTTACATGGACTCTCACAGATTACCATAGTAGGCATGCATTTTAGTTCTGGGTAGCCACCCCCGACAAATCATGGCTATAGAAGATTTTTACTGTCAGAATCCCTGCTAGGCCCTCTTAGGGGAGATAGAATTTTGCTTAGCCAACTGTAATTTTGTGCACTATGTAATTTTATGGGTGTATGCGCGATGGTTGCCTTGTGGGAAAGCTTATAGTCAGTATAGAATGCCACAGTTGGTTGTGGTGATAAACCATTGCTAACAGCTATAGGTCTGTTTGGTACACTACGAAAAATATTTCTGTTGCCATATGTGATAGGTTTATTATGAAAAGTTATAATAAACATATTCGGGTTGATATATTGTTTGTGAAAAGGATATGTTAAATCAATAGACATTTAATGGTGGGTTGGTATTTCCCTGTTTTAAAACCTACAGATAGGTATTTTGTTACACGAAGTGTCAGATTACCTCTGTAGGAAAAGATTTAGGTGTTTGTTACTGCCTCTGACAAACCCTAGAGGCAGACGATTTGTGCTACAATAATTCTTGATAGCATCTCTTCGTAGATGTGTGCCCTTTTGCCTCCACTCTGTTCTGCGATTGATTTGTCTGCGTGTCATTTACACTCTACTTCCATCCATGACAGCAAACTGGAGGGGGCAATGGTTCCGTCTGTATCAGCCCGTGGCCTTTTTGCCTTGTGAATGATGGCATTTTCTTATCATATGTGTACATCCACCTGAAAATGAGAGCGCTCCAGTATCAGGGCTGGTTGGCCAGTCCTTTAGTTTTTAATCTTCTTCTTTTATAGTTCCCCCTTTCATTTATTTGCTTCTCCTCTTTTTATTTTAATGTTTCTTATGATGATTCTACAGTTCTCCATGCAGCGCTAACAGGTTGCTTGTATGCTGCTCATTTCATCTGTAGTGTACCACATTCCACGTGACCACTTCCTTCAAACCAGAAGATCATTATGGAAATGCTAACTGTGGCGGCCATGCTTGAACTTTAAAACAATGATAGACTATTTACAATATCTTTACAAGATGGACACCTGCTGCTATATTAAGTTTTGTTATTGCAACCATATGCCCGCTGTGTTTAGAAGGCAGCATGTTTTCTTTTTTCTGCTTGTATTCTTTTATTTATTTTGTATATGTTGTTGAGCTTGTGTGTGTTTTATTGCAGTTGCATCAGAGGGTGAATGGAAGAATGAGTCAGTGGATTGATGAATGGATGCATGAGCGCAAAGATGAGTGACAGAGTGTGTGTGTGTGTATGATAACTTATTGAGTGTCCACACATACCAACATTTTAGATGAGGAAAGTGGGAGATTTAAAAAAAATAATCGGGATGCTTCCCCCATAAACTCCTATTGAAACAGAGACAATATCAGGTGGGAGAAAAGTAAACCTGAATCGGGTCTATTGGCATGTATGAGTGTCTACACCCATCAGTGACACAAAAGGCACTTTCCTTCACCTATTGGCGTCGCCAATGCTTTTATTCTCATGACTCTCCTTTCTGTTGCGCTCCTCCCCCTCCATTTTTTCAACACACAGACAGTTAAAAAAGATGAATGGGAGGGGGCACACCAAATTGGTTTTGCCCAGGGTGCTCTCTGAGCAGAGGCCAGCTCTGCCGGGACTGACTGTTTTTGCCACAGGGTATTTCTCTGGTGACCTGGAGCCATTGGAGGTCGGTTTTTAAGGCAGGGGGCAGCTGCTGCACCCCTGCCACTTCCTCTAGCTCCCTTGGGTAATCCTGCATGCACAGGGGGGTTCCTGATGCGAAACAGGTGAGACAGATGAGAAACGAGGAAGAGAACAGCGCTGGTCTGAACATGTTTGCCAGAGCTGCTTTTGGTTCCCAGTCCGGTCCAGGCTGAGCACAGACCACTAGAAGGATGGGGCTGAGGTCCCTGGCACCAAAGGGGCCAGTCTACATTATGCCAATAACACCTGGTATTCTGCAAGAAGTATGAGATTGGGAGAGAGAGGAACAGCACAGGCCATTGACAATGATTTTTGTGTGAAAAAGGCAATTTTTATTGAAACAGGTGCACATTAAACGTTTCCCTGGGCATTCTGCCTTACAAAACGAATGCCTCACTATACAAAAAAAGACACCTAAATTTCTTCACACCCCCATGTCCCCCCACATAACCTAACACTGTTACTATCTACATCCTACCATACTAAACGTCTGCAATTGTGACCTTTAACTTCTCCTACAGCTTATCGCTGCATCTATTAAAATCTAACTAAAATAACTTCTTATAGTGTAATCTTTCACTTCCTGCCTCGTCTAGGTGTGAGCTTGTTCACACCCTCCCTTTCACTCTGGTTCGCCAATAGGGACAACAATAAAATGAGCTAAACGCATGCAAACTTCTCAGCCAACCGCCATCTGCACCTGTCTCAAAGCGACAACGACACAACATAATGTGCCCTGCACATCTGTTCCAACATAAAGCACCACACAGGACATGAATCCACATAGCAATGAATAGCCCACAACTGTAGGAAAAAATTAGGAGTGGGTTAGAGGGCCAACATTTTCGTCCTTACCGAATACCCATTCCAGCCACCAGGTCACCTAAAACAAATGGGTGGCGAATAGCCCAATTATCTGGGACTATAAGCTTCTGCTCCACCCCTCTACTAGATATAGCCCAAAAACCTGTGGACAGTCGCCCGGAATGTACCACTCACCCAATCATCCCAGGGGGCATACCTCCCCCTGTTCGGCTGCCCCCCAAACCCTTATTATTCACAGAGTTAGAGATGCCACACGTGCTTAGAGGGCGCGAGACAAGGCAGACACGTGCTGCCCTTGTGCAGCCAGCAGCTTTGGCACGATAAATGAGGCCTGCAGATGGGCAGGCGCCCTGTGAGCAGCAGAGAAAGGATTAAAATCCTGCTCAATGGGACCCCACCATCACTTTTTTGAAAACCGAACACTCCACCACAGGGCTCGAGTCGGGGGTACACGCAGGTACACAGCGTCCCCCACTCTTTTCACAGGGTGGACGCCGTCCCCCCTGCCAAGAAGTTGGGCCCCACAGAAATAGGCTGAACTTGTCCCAGTGTAATTTTCAGACACCGGGACACTTCAGCAGCACCTGCACAAATAGTGCGCAGAGATTTAAGATTTACATTTAGCACTATTTTATTTCTTTTATAGAGCTACGTCGTGACGTCATGGGGTCATTTGCATATTGTCCTACTTGCTCAGTCCCCCCACTTCTTTTTATAGGACTTGTGCCCTGCTCCACCATCAGAAGTCCCCCAGGCCTCGGTAAAAGCCCTTTGAATATTAAACGAGGCATTTGGAAGCTTTCAGTGGTGTGCTGCACTGTCTGCAGCCAGGAAAAACAGAAATTAGCTGTGCCTCCTTGCCCCCCCCCTCCCCATTAACATTAAAAGCCAGTAGTCGACTGATACCTCTGCCACTTGTCTACAGCAAGAAATATTTACTATGTACCAAATCTGACGCTATTCCAAGCAGATGTGCAAAGATCCCAAAGTTATAAAGTGCGGCTTTCCTGGGAAACCATCGGTTCTTTCAGCGCACGTTGTTGTGAACCGACAATGTGGCTCTGTGTGAATTATTAATAAGTATCCTTTCCTTAGAAAGCTTTTATGTAAACGCAAATGTTCGAAATCAAGGAAAAGATCAGAATCTTACTCAGCGGCAACGAAAGTTGAGGGCGCCCCCCTGAAAACGACATGGATACTAGACTGCGATGAAGCCTTCCATGGTCAGACACAGCAAGTGAATTGTTCCCAGTGAAAGTCGAAGTAAAAAATGTCATTTAAATTTCTTCTAAGTCCCAATGCAGAAAGGGACTTTGACACTTTCTGAGAAGAAATATACTCCCTAAGTGGGCGTCTTCTGAAATTGTAGCCGCTGCCATGGAACCGAAGGCCATATACTTGAAGGATTTTGTTCCTACTGGAGCTCTGGCGTTTTGGAAACTTCTCACTGAAAAGTTTTTCAAGTCTCAGTGCAGAATGGGACTCAGTCGTTTTTTCGAATGTGCTGGGAGCCTTGAGCGGGACAAAGCTGAAATTCATTCAGACGCTGTGGAACTGGTGGTTGAATACTTCTTCCTGCAAGTCGCCCTTAGCTCTGGAGGAAAAGCTTTCAGAAGTTTCCAAACTTTCTCCTGGTTCCCACAGGAGTGCACTCCTAAGGGCCCCAGGACATTGGGAAAGTCTAAGCTAAGTGGTTTTATTTATTTATTTTATTTTCTCTATGCCGTTGTTTGTCGACTTCCCGCCCCACACCGCCACTCCACCGCTCTTACCTGTACCGGCCGCGCCTGATCATTACATTAATAAAAGCAAAGCTATGGCACAATAAAACAATACAACACCATTGAAATCAATAGGGATGGCGTCATCTTACAACATCATTCCTTAGGCTTGACATGAGTGTTAGTATTGGGTTTTTCAGTAAAGCATTTCAAAATATGCCAGTGACCATCATTAAAACATGTAATGATTGGCTGTTAAGTTTGTGCTCATCAATAAAATCTTTCCATGTCTAATTAATTCAAATTGGTGTAAGAGCCCTCTATTTTTCACATGCTGCCACTACAGCCTTGGGGCCATCAAAAAATGTCCGTGCCCTTAGAGTCCATGTGCAAAAGCATACGATCCAGGAAGGCTTAATAACCAATTGAACTTCTCCCAGGGGCATCAATATAACCCTTTGGTAGTTTTAAGGTGACTTGTTGGCGGCATCTTCTGTGGGGTGGGGCTGCTGTTTCTTTGCCAGACCCTTAAACACTTTCTCAACACGTTGGTGGTTCCCCTTCCACTGCCCTTCCTAGGGCACCATTCCGGATTACCAAATAGGCAAAGTGGGCACCAGCCTATGGGCCCCAGTCCTTTCAGGGGTCCCGCGGCAACGGATCAAAAAAAAATTTGATTTGATCTTGAATGAAAATTACAATCGAGCTTTCTTAAATATTGCTTCCAAAAGACAGAACAAAATGAAACTCAAAGAAACGAAAACTTTAGATTATAGGCTCTATAGAGAAAATACTATATGAATGTAATGTACCCATTAACAACTTAAAGTACATAAACCAGAGACATCAGATTCACATAGCTAGAGCAATAGCTGGCCATGCCAAGGAATGAACGTAACATGGAAACATCTTGTGGGGGACTGGCAGTTGACAGCGCTTGCACTTTAGCAGGATCAGGTGTCATGCCCCCATCAGAAAAAATATGGCCAAAGAATTTGTTTGTCTTATGGAATTCACATTTCTCGACATTCAAAGTTAAACCGGCATCAGTGAGCAACTGACACACTTGAGGAAGAGCTTTGTTATGCTCCTTCTGTGCAGTGCCACAAACCAATATGTTATCACTGTAATTGAAAGCATTCGTGACAGGCTGTATGATATGTTGAAATATCTTGGAATAACTCTGCAGCTGATGACACACCGAAACTTAGACTCTTGTAACGGAACAGACCAACATGTGTAGAAAAGGTTGTAATGTACCTTTACTTCTCCGCGAGTTCCAACTGATGATATCCTTTATTCAGATCAAGGCAAGAGAATACCTTTGTCACATTCAATTGTGTTATGTCAGCAATGTGCGGACCTGGATGTTCTTCGTTTTCACTGGCCTTGTTCACTTGACGCATATCCATGCAGATGTGTACAGCTCCTTCACTGTCCTTTTTGGGTATTACCACTATGGGAGAAACCCATGGAGTCGGACCAGTAAAACACTCAATATCGTGCTTGAATAAAGATTCAAGTTCCTTTTCAACAGCTTCCTGTAAGTGAAAGACAATTCATCTGTCTTTCATAGTCCTGAGTATTCCCAATCCATGAAACAATGAAGGGAATTGACTTACGATTTCGTGATGAGCATTCATGTAATAGTTCACGGATATCAGTCCCATATCAGCAGCTGTGCTGAAGCTGAGTCCACAGGCACTTGACACTGTACCTTGAAGTACATGACTAGGCGCTTGTACTATTGTTTTCTTATGTTTCATCGTTGCCACAAATGAACCTTGACTTTTTAGTGGCGTTGATGCAGCCCACGTATACACTTTAATTTTCAATGGCATAAGTCAAGGAACTGGGGATAGTTCATTATATTTCTCCTCGGCATAATTTTTTAATGATGCACCACTATCGATAATTAAAGGTATTGAACAACCATTGACATTTAGCATAATCTTCGGACAATGTTTGAATGACTTTGGTGCTTTGTCATGTCAGTTTCTCTTGGACTGATGTTTTTCCTCACAAGCAGCAGGTCCAACATGTGCATGCTTCTCTGAGGTGAACATAGACATGGCACACTCATCTTCTCCACTTTCACTTGATATTGTCATGGAAGAACTATTTGACGAAAATTTTGATGTCTTTCAACTTCATTTGGTGTTGATTTGCCTCAGCTGATGTGGTTGCTTGGCCTTATGTGTGTGCGCTGAACGTCGCTTCTGGAACGTTCGAGCGGCCATTTTGTCTTCTCTCTGTGATGCACCTAATGTTTGTTTTTCCTTGCACACCATCACAAAATGGTTCTCCTTCCCACAGCCTTTTTCAGGCATGCCTAATGGCGGGACATTTACCTTCGTGTGGAAACAAAAATTCACACTTGAAACATAGCTTCTTTTTCTGTGGAGAATTTACTCTGTGTCCCTTGGCCCTGTGCTTTGGCTTATTTCTCACATTCATGACTGATTCATTCTGGGCACCTCCGGCCTCCATGTCAGCAGCTTGCGGATCAGCACGCTCTTCAGCTCTAGCAGCCATGCGAATTTGCTCCAGACTACTAGCATCTCTCCGCATTCGTCGTCTGAACAAATCTGACAGGCATCCGTCAATCACTCTGAGGCGTATAGCTCCCTCATCATTAAATTAATTGAACTTACAGTGTTTGAGTGTATCTAGTCTCTCAACAAATGTGTTGATGGTCTCACCAGCTTTCTGTCTTTATTGACTGAAGATGTATCTCTCGTAATCTACATTTGGCATTGGATTGAACTTAAGATTCAAGTGTGCTTCGATTTGACTGTATGTAATTTCATCAGCTCGCTGCATTTTCTTTGACTTCTTTCACGCCTTCACCAGCAAGATTCTTAAGGTACATGATATTTGTTATCTGCTTCTTCAATTGCATAAATGAAATCATCAAATGTCTCTATCCAGGCAGTCCATCTGTCGCCAATATTAATCTTTTTGGTGGTATCGAATGGCAGTGGTGCTTTCAAGAAGGCAGTGGCATTGTAACCATTGGTGGAACTTACAGATGTGGAGAGTATAGTTCTCTCCATCGCTGCTTGTTGATCTTGTCCATGCAAACCATCTCTGATGCCTTGTGACATGCTGGCCTCTGGATCATCTTTGATAATGCCACGAAACAAGACCCCTTTCTTGGTCTCCATTGGAGAAGCAAACGGTCACAATTCCGATCTACACTCTTGGCTCTCTGCACTATGGAAACCTTTGTAGTTGCTCTGAGCCCCACTCAGCAATTTTGTTGGGGTGCTGCTTTGGATATGGATGGCTCTGGAAGCACAACCCCAGGTGCTTTCTTTGGGGTCACTTCATCTAGCGCTGTGGCATAATGACTCTCTTTACTCAGAACTGAAAAGCAGATGACCATTGCTTGTATCACTATGTCTGTGTCAGATGGATCATTTTGGGGGTGATGAGGAGGAGCCTATTCCTTGGCACGATGTCTTGCAAGAACCCTTACCTGTCCACTCCTCTTTTTTTCTACAGCCCGTAGCTGGAGAGCAGATGCAGATAGGCAGGAATTTTCACCTTCTCGAACCTTGACAGGAAGACCAACACTTGAAAGACACCCTCCAATAGGAATGGGACACTGTCCCTTTAACAGCCACGGCGTTCCCATATGCGAGTAGAACCCGGAAGCTCAAACGTATTTGAGAGACATGGCTGGAATTGCTTGGCGGGAAGGACAGCACGGAGACACAGCACGGAGACACAGCATCTAGTTGGAGCCTCCCGGAGAAAAACATGCACGTGTTGCAGCATTGGAATCAGTCCAAGGGAGAAGAATCATTCCCCGAGTCATGTAGACTGAAGAGGCGACCACTGGCGGGTCCTCCCCTGATCCGGAGGACAAGACGGAGCTGCCACTGCTTACCTGGGAAAACGACGGGAAGAAGCAGAAAGGCCCCGGCACCGCGCACCATCCAGTCACATTACAGGAGGTGCATGGCTTTGCCAGGTACGCAACCATATACTGGGGAGAAGGGAGGCTCATAGTGGGTGGAGGGTGGAATTGGGACGGGGTCAAAAAGAACCTCTCGTCTGCTCTGGTTGAGCACACCCGCTTTCTATCACTTATGCTGGAAATTGAGCCTTCGAAAGTAATTTCTCCTCTAAAGCGTGTTGTGCTTCTTATAACTGTTCAAGCAGAAGTATGCACCTAGTGAAGTAACTTGGTACTACAAACTATGTTGAATAGACACCTGTGGTGTTGGGTCTAAATGGAATCACCAGGTGTTCCTGCACAACACCCTCCCCCCCCCCCTTTTTCCTTATTATAGAAAAAAACGTAACATATATGCAAGGACTGACCACTGGCTTTTCCTTTTCTTGAGGGTGTGTCCTCACCGGAAGGTCGGGATTCCTCGACACCTAGAAGAAGAAAGAAGCATTGAATTACCAAACCTTGCATGAAAATAAAGCCATACTTTAAAAGCAAAAAACCGTCTTATGAGTCTAAGTCCTGCAATCCTTTACTGTCTTTAAGCGTATTTTTGTGCTGTCTGACATCTGGTTGATCTCTTCCTCACAGAGCTTCTGTTTGCAGTGTTATCTTGCACTTTGCTGCTCTTGCATAACCTGGTTGCATCCGCCTCTAGCGTTGTCACTCCGTACAAATGAATGGCTTTGTGTTGCGTAGTACCTCTTTGTGCAACATTTCCAGTGGGGTTCTCAGCTACTGATGTGTAGACCTCACAGTGATGCTTTCATTATCTTCAAATGCTTTACACAGAACTGGGGCTGGGCTTTGGCTCCACATATACCAAACGTCAATTCCGCACTTCTACGGAGTCACACGTGCCAAGCATGAGCAGTTTGGTAGACCACGGAAAACTCTCTGGGAGATCACTGTCGATCTTCGGGTTACTTATCCCCTATCTTGTCACCAGTTTTATCATCCTCCCCAGCCCAGGTACTCGCCAAAGACTATGCCACACATGGAGCTTAGTATAACACGTCTTTATTCTTCTATGTGTAATCACTAACTCAACATTCAAAACTTGCATTCAATTCACTACACACTAATTCTTATGTCACATTTCTACAAAATCCATCAGGAGCTACAAAGGTTCCTTCATTACATGCTCACACGACACTACAGAATGGACAACCAGTTGGCTAAGAAGTGAATCACTTTGTCTGTTCGGAGTTCGCCAACTCCTTTCCCTGTCCCCTCTGACAGCTAATGATCTGTGAGAGAACGAACATTCTATCAGCACCTTTTGCTGGCTTATTTTGTTTAATCCCTTCCAAGGGTGTTTCTGTCTATGTCTATGCTTTTTGTTTCCTTTCCTGACTTTCTGCTTTTCCCATTTTTTGGTACACTTTTTCCTACACCCCTTGGTTCCTGTTTATTTGTGTTTCCTTAATGCCTTTTTATTTTATTAATGTTGGTGTTAATTTGGCACCACCTACTTTGTATCACTCTTTGAGGTTTTTTTCATTTTGTACTATACACCAAATGCAGACCAGCAAGGAGTGTGCTGAAATAAAACTTGAAATATTATAGAGAAGAATGACAGAGAATGGTTACTGCAAAAACAATTATAATTGTATTTATATACCTCTTACTGATGAGGTATTTATATACCTATACTGATGAGGCATTGAAGTTCTATATGGTGAGTAGCACGCTACTCTTGAAATCAAGATTAGAGTTTAATGATTAGTAATATGTCTTTTTTCCCCTTGTACATTAGTTGTGTTAGGTTTGTGCCTCTGATTTCTTATGTGTTTAGTAGAGTTTAGTTTAAGGTTAGTATGGTGGGGATGGATTTGAAAAGGGAAGCAGTAATTTGTTTCTATATGTAGTGGTCGTGTATGCCTGTTAGTTGGGAGACATGGCTAAAAAAGAACAGGGCAGTTTGAGATGGATGTGTGGGAGTTCATAGTAGTCAAAGGTTTGGGATGGGACAAAGGTTGAAGGGAGCATTTCTTTTTATACGTATTTGCAAATGTGACTGGGTAAAGTTTTAGTGCCTGCAGTACACCTCTATATAAATGCAAGCAGCACTATTTACATGGTCTGATGTGCACTTTGATCTACTTGGGTGAAGTATGCACATTTTTCTCAAATAACTTATACATACAGATATACACACAGCGTTTCTTAAAGTTTCAGTAGCATGTGTAAATCTCTCTATATAAGCACCTATGTGTACATAGCAGCAGCAACTATGACATGGTCTGATATTTACTTGTATGTTGAGGTGTAATATAATTTTTGTCCCCTTATATAAATGTATCTGTTCATAACTGGAAGCATAATTAAATGTACAATGACGCATGTTTAACAACAACCTCATCTCCATACCATGAGAAACATAGTTTGTCATGTCTGAGTATGCTGTTGTGGTACACTGTTGTGTTGTAAGTATATCGACATATGGGGAAGAACCAGCTCTTGACTAATCTTCTGAAGCTGAGATGGTTGTCAATGGATCTTATGTTTGTGGATATTCCTTAGTTCTTGTAAAATGGGATAGGTAGATTCTGTGCATTTTTGGCTTACGGATTTCAGAGAATATTTTACAAAAATAAGCAAGTGAATAAATATATTAATAGAGTTTAAGTAACAGTAACAGAATCTCACTGTAAACACATCATCTCCAAGGTCTGTCTCATTATGGAGTGTGGAAGACAATGTTGTAGCAAGGATTTCTTCAGCAAATATTTTGGAAAATGTAGGTTAGTTGCTGAATTTGTTTGATATTGTACATAAGAATGCAGTCATACAAATGTTTAAATTTACTAAATGATTTACAAATAGAAAGCAGCACCACACAGTTTAAAACAATGGTAAAGTGGTTCCAAGGCGTATCCTTGTTTCATTTGAATGATTTACATTAAATTGCTGGATATTTTGTTGTGATAGCAAGCACAACTTTCCCTGACACTGTATTGCATTCCTGAGATTAAAATGGTGGCATTTAGGTATCTATTAGCAATATAGTTTCAGCTGTGCCCAATATTACAGATGCTTTGCACGGCTGCAAGTCTGTTTCTATTGGCCATTGTTCTGTTCCAAAGCCTGATTATTGTTTATACATTTCACAGAGAGACTCTTACTACTTCAGGAACAAACGGTGCATATTTGTTTCACAGGGTGCATGCATTTCAGAAATAGTAACTGGTTTGTTAAAAATAAATGTGACACATTCTGAACTTGGTAAAAAACCACAACAAATTGCCAAAGGTTTCTGTTCTATATTCGATCCGTGCAGTGGTTAAAAAAAACATAGGTGCCGGGGCTCTGGTCAGGATGCAGCTTGCACCAGCTCATTTCTCCTGTTAGCGCCATGTAAAACAGAACCAACTACCATGTGGGGAGAGGATGGTGCATATTGGCCAGAGCCAGAGACGTTTTAATGCATGGGCAAAGTGGGCTCTGGCCCAGGGCCCCAGCCTTTCAGGGGGCCCCCTGACTGAGTCAGCTCCGTTCTCCAGAGTTTTGCCCTAATGACCTTGAATATTTCTTAAACAGATTGTTTTAAATACTGTTTTCCTTTAATTTATTTTTTATGTACCTGATGTGTGAGAGTCTAGTACAGCCATTTTGCAGAGAAATGTTGTGTTTATGTTTCATGCAATATACATAAAAAAGTTTCTTTTAGATCAAAACAAGGCCTAACATATAAGAAATGGGAGGGGGTCACAGAGATTATTTGCAGTAATATTGGTGAGCTGATGCTGTGTTACAATATTGAAAACACACATAACTATCCCTGAATATTAGATGTAAACACATTTAGGGCCTTATTTTATGAGAAGTGATGCATCGCTGTGTGAAAACAGGGATGCGTCACTTCTTAGTGCGCCCTCCTTGCGACATGATGGATGCGTCATATTTACTTTATGACACATCATGTCGCAAGGAGTTACAGTTACGTCAGTATTTCTGACGTATCTGTGGGCGCAAAAGTGATGCATTGCTGGGGTGTGTCTGAAAATAGACGCAACTCCAGCAATGTGTCCTTTCACATGGGGCAAGCCCCATGTGAAAGGGCCTGCATCAGTCTTACGCCTGCTGTGAGGCAGGTGTAAGATATTGACGCAATGGTGTCCTAGAAGTGGCACACTGAGTTCTCATAGATTTCAATGCGCCACTTCTACCAGGCTTTTTGCGGGGTAACACCCAACCTGCATACATTATACCTGGCGCAGGTATAATGTGGTGCAGGGGTTTACAAAGTGACGCATCTGCCTAGATGCGTCATTTTGTAAATAGGACGCAACATGGCACATTTTTACGCTGCCGGTGCGTACAAAAAGTGACGCACCGGCGGCATAAAGGTAAAGCAAGGCCTCATAAATAAGGCCCTTAGAATTTGGACGAGTGTTCCTTTGCACTGTCAGGGACCTAATGAAATGAAATAGTGTATTTAATAAAGCGCGCAGCTACTCAGACTAGAGTGTCCTGGCGCGTGACGGCGGGAGGAAAACATGCGTAAAAGACCCATCAGTTATTAAAAAGCCAGGTTTTTAAGTTCTTCCTGAAAGAGAGTAGGTCTGTGGTTAGTCTCAGAGACTCAGGGAGTCTATTCCACAATTTTGCGCCTAGAAGGCCGAGGAATCTGCCGCCAGTGCGGGCACAGCATATTTTAGGCACGATGGCCAGGTTGGCTTTGGAAGATCTTAGGGGTCTAGATGTTGTGCAGCGATTAACGCGCTTTAACGCGATTTAGGTAGCCGGCTACTAAGCCGTGGAAAGCTTTAAAGAACATGGCCATCGCTTTGAAGTTGATCCATTCTTTTATGCGGAGCCAGTGTAGAGACTTAATAGGGGTCATACTAGATCTGGGTTTAGGTCTCAGGATGGCTCTGGCCGCCGCGTTTTGTACCACTTGTAGGCGCTGGATAAGGGATTTGGGAAGACCGAAGTACAAGCTGTTGACATAGTCAAGCTTTGATGTCACCAGAGCCTGCACCACGATCTTTCTGCTCTCAAGCGGTAACAGTGGCAGGAATTTTTAGCATCCGGAGTATGCCAAAGCAAGCGTCAGTTAGATTTTGGATTTGAAAGCGCATGGAGAGTGTCTTGTCTATGACAATTCCTGAGTTTTTGACTTTCTCCTTTTCCGCGGGCGGCAGATCTTGTGGCCACCAAGAGCTCCAGTCAGGCGTTTCTGGATTACCAAAGAAAACAACTTCAGTTTTGTCAGGATTGCACTTCAGCTGATTGATCTTAAGCCAGTTAAAAACCTTTGTGAGGCAAGACCTAATCATTGCCCCGTCAAAGTCGGTTCCTTTTTCACATGTAAAAATCAGCTGAGTGTCATCAGCATAGGAAACAATTTTGACGCCCTCTTCCTCTACCAGAAATGCAAGGGGGGATAGATATATATTAAAATGGGTAGGGCTGAGAATGGAGCCCTGAGGGACACCTACATTCATGGCCGGAACCGGGGATGAGAAAGGGGGAGCCAGATGTTCTGAGATCTATTTGCCAAGAAGGATGACATCCATGTTAAGGCGGTCCCCCAGGCCGATGTTAGCAAGTCTCTCCAGGAGCCTCTCATGTGGGACCGTATTGAAGGCCGCCGACAGATCGAGCAGTATCAGAACAGCCTTGCCTCCCTGGTCCAGCTTACCCTTGAGAAATTCAGTCACTTCCAGCAGAGCGGACTCCGTACTGTAGTTAGCCCTAAAACCGGATTGGGACTCATGAAGGAGCTTCCCATCTTCAATGTGTTTTTGGAGGGCCTTGTTTTCATGCTTCTCTAATACTTTGGAGAGGGCCGGAAGAAGGGAGATTGGCCTGTAGTTGGCAGGGTCCATCGATTTGGCGTTAGCCTTTTTATCAGTGGAAGAATCTTAGCATTCTTCCATAATTTCGGCATGTTGCCTAAGGAGAGGGAAGCATTAAAGATCTGGTTTACCGTGGGGTTTATGGTGGGAGCTAATAGGTTCAGGATATTCGCTGGACATGGATCGGTAGGAGAGCCAGACTTAATGCTTTGGAGAAGGGTCAGTGACTCTTCAAGCTGAAACTCAGGGAAAGCTAATAAAGATGGAGGATCCAAGAGGTGAAATTTGCTATAAGAACTAAGGTAGAAGTTCAGTTCTTCCTCTGAGATGCTAGTGAAGGCTTGTTGGATCACGGAGATCTTTTTGTGGAAGAATTGAGCTATTTGCTTAGACCATTCTTCCGTGCATGGCCCTTCCTTTGTGCCGGCTTTCGGGGTGGTAAAGGATTTAACTATGCTAAAGATTTCCTTACTCTTATTTTGGGCATTTTCTATCTTGGTTTGAAAGAAGTTTTTCTTGGCTGCCTTCACGAGAATTTAATGAGCTTTTAAGGTGTCTTTATACACCTTCCTGTCCTCAGATAGATAGGATTTACGGCATTTCCGTTCCATTTTTCTACAATTACTTTTGCTAGATCTGAGGGAATCGTTAAACCATGGAGCTGGTGGGGCCGACCTCTTTGAGGAGCGGGAAGCAACCGGTACCGCTGCACCAATGTTGGTTCGGAGCCATGAATCTATTGAGAGGGCGTCCGAGTCGGGGCAGCCAGACAGCTCCGGTGAGGAACGACTGAGGGCGTCTACTAACATCGGGATGGATATTTTATGGAATGTCCTGTAATTAGGGACCCTCTGCCCTGCGTTAGCCCGAGGGGCTGTGGCAGAGTTGGGAATGACGAATTTTAATAGGAGGTGGTCAGACCAGGTAATGGGAAGAGGTAGGCTTACTGATATGTCAAAGTTGTGAAAGATTTGGTCTAGGGTATGGCCCTTCTCATGGGTGGCCGAAGAAATAGATGGAAACATGTTGCAGGCCTGCAGCGTCTCCAACAAGGAAATTGTTTGAGGGTCTTTTCCATTGTCCATATGTATATTGAAATCTCCCAGAATAAGGCAGTTGTTGTATTTTAAGGCCAGGGAGGTGGTGGCTGCATTAAGCGTAGTAATAAAATTTCCAACTGAAAACCAGCTATGCTATGATGGGGAGATAAGGTACAGCGGATGCCTAGGGACTCTGTGCCCTCGATGTTTTCCATCGGGATGGGAGAGCAGTCTAGTTTTTTATTGTAAATTATGGCGACACCGCCCCTTTCCCACTCAGTCGGTCCCTCCTAAGGATTTTATAATCCGTAGGGATGGCCGAAGTGATAGTAGGGTTGGAGGCTTCAGACAGCCAGGTCTCAGTGAGAAATAAAAGATCAGGCTGTTCGTCTAAAAGTAGGTCATAAATGTGTGGTTCATGCTTTTGCATAGACCGACAATTTAAAAGGGTGGCCTTTATGTCCTCTGTTTTCTTGTTGTTTTTACACTTACTGTTGCATGGGAGGATCTTGGGTGCGAGTTCCCTGGGCTGGAGGAGAGACCAGTTGCACTTATTGCATCGAAAGTCTACCTCCAAGCTCGGATCAGCCGCTGTACACTGACATAATGGTAGCCGCCTAAGGCTAAGCAGTTTTTCCCTATTGTAATATAAAGAAACTCACCGGAGGGGAACTGGGCAGCATGGCCGGCGTCGGACGCCTCAGGGATGCTGACGGGCGCAGACGGGCTTGCCTTTGGCACGCCTGTGGCGCGCCCGCTGCACGCGTCCGTTTGTATTGGGAATATATAGGCTAATGCCTATGATGCAAACTGGATCGCTAATGCAGCTGAGGAAGCGGAAACTGCATGGAGGGAAGTGAGGAGCCCGATAGTAGCCCCAGCCCTCCGCACAATGGGCGTATCAGCCACGGCAGACCACGACTGGAGGAAAAGCAAGATGCGAATCGGAGCAGCTAAGGAGGTGTAGGCAAGCAGAATCAAGTAAAGTGCAAGTGCGCATAGGTAGGAGAAATTGTTAAAAAGCACAGTGTAATTCAGCCACACATATACAATTTAAAAGGTATTAAAACCTAGTAGCAGGGCAGGAAACACTAAATCCTACCTCTGTCAGCTGCGCACGTCCGTTTACATCGGGAATATATAGGCTAATGCCTACGATGCAAACTGGATCGCTAACGCAGCTGAGGAAGCGGAAACTGCGTGGGAAACAGGGGCTCAAATTGGATCATAAATTCAAAGCTGTTCTGAACAGGGGCCCCCAAAATATGTTTGGCCCAGGGCCCCCAAAATCCTTAAGATGTCCCTGGCCAGAGCTGCTATTCGGAGCTGGGGAACCAGGCTCGAGTCTCGGCATCGGCTCAACGCCAGAGACGTTTTAATGCATGGGCAAAGTGGGCTCTGGCCCAGGGCCCCAGCCTTTCAGGGGGCCCCCTGACTGAGTCAGCTCCGTTCTCCAGAGTTTTGCCCTAATGACCTTGAATATTTCTTAAACAGATTGTTTTAAATACTGTTTTCCTTTAATTTATTTTTTATGTACCTGATGTGTGAGAGTCTAGTACAGCCATTTTGCAGAGAAATGTTGTGTTTATGTTTCATGCAATATACATAAAAAAGTTTCTTTTAGATCAAAACAAGGCCTAACATATAAGAAATGGGAGGGGGTCACAGAGATTATTTGCAGTAATATTGGTGAGCTGATGCTGTGTTACAATATTGAAAACACACATAACTATCCCTGAATATTAGATGTAAACACATTTAGGGCCTTATTTTATGAGAAGTGATGCATCGCTGTGTGAAAACAGGGATGCGTCACTTCTTAGTGCGCCCTCCTTGCGACATGATGGATGCGTCATATTTACTTTATGACACATCATGTCGCAAGGAGTTACAGTTACGTCAGTATTTCTGACGTATCTGTGGGCGCAAAAGTGATGCATTGCTGGGGTGTGTCTGAAAATAGACGCAACTCCAGCAATGTGTCCTTTCACATGGGGCAAGCCCCATGTGAAAGGGCCTGCATCAGTCTTACGCCTGCTGTGAGGCAGGTGTAAGATATTGACGCAATGGTGTCCTAGAAGTGGCACACTGAGTTCTCATAGATTTCAATGCGCCACTTCTACCAGGCTTTTGCGGGGTAACACCCAACCTGCATACATTATACCTGGCGCAGGTATAATGTGGTGCAGGGGTTTACAAAGTGACGCATCTGCCTAGATGCGTCATTTTGTAAATAGGACGTAACATGGCACATTTTTACGCTGCCGGTGCGTACAAAAAGTGACGCACCGGCGGCATAAAGGTAAAGCAAGGCCTCATAAATAAGGCCCTTAGAATTTGGACGAGTGTTCCTTTGCACTGTCAGGGACCTAATGAAATGAAATAGTGTATTTAATAAAGCGCGCAGCTACTCAGACTAGAGTGTCCTGGCGCGTGACGGCGGGAGGAAAACATGCGTAAAAGACCCATCAGTTATTAAAAAGCCAGGTTTTTAAGTTCTTCCTGAAAGAGAGTAGGTCTGTGGTTAGTCTCAGAGACTCAGGAGTCTATTCCACAATTTTGCGCCTAGAAGGCCGAGGAATCTGCCGCCAGTGCGGGCACAGCATATTTTAGGCACGATGGCCAGGTTGGCTTTGGAAGATCTTAGGGGTCTAGATGTTGTGCAGCGATTAACGCGCTTTAACGCGATTTAGGTAGCCGGCTACTAAGCCGTGGAAAGCTTTAAAGAACATGGCCATCGCTTTGAAGTTGATCCATTCTTTTATGCGGAGCCAGTGTAGAGACTTAATAGGGGTCATACTAGATCTGGGTTTAGGTCTCAGGATGGCTCTGGCCGCCGCGTTTTGTACCACTTGTAGGCGCTGGATAAGGGATTTGGGAAGACCGAAGTACAAGCTGTTGACATAGTCAAGCTTTGATGTCACCAGAGCCTGCACCACGATCTTTCTGCTCTCAAGCGGTAACAGTGGCAGGAATTTTTTAGCATCCGGAGTATGCCAAAGCAAGCGTCAGTTAGATTTTGGATTTGAAAGCGCATGGAGAGTGTCTTGTCTATGACAATTCCTGAGTTTTTGACTTTCTCCTTTTCCGCGGGCGGCAGATCTTGTGGCCACCAAGAGCTCCAGTCAGGCGTTTCTGGATTACCAAAGAAAACAACTTCAGTTTTGTCAGGATTGCACTTCAGCTGATTGATCTTAAGCCAGTTAAAAACCTTTGTGAGGCAAGACCTAATCATTGCCCCGTCAAAGTCGGTTCCTTTTTCACATGTAAAAATCAGCTGAGTGTCATCAGCATAGGAAACAATTTTGACGCCCTCTTCCTCTACCAGAAATGCAAGGGGGGATAGATATATATTAAAATGGGTAGGGCTGAGAATGGAGCCCTGAGGGACACCTACATTCATGGCCGGAACCGGGGATGAGAAAGGGGGAGCCAGATGTTCTGAGATCTATTTGCCAAGAAGGATGACATCCATGTTAAGGCGGTCCCCCAGGCCGATGTTAGCAAGTCTCTCCAGGAGCCTCTCATGTGGGACCGTATTGAAGGCCGCCGACAGATCGAGCAGTATCAGAACAGCCTTGCCTCCCTGGTCCAGCTTACCCTTGAGAAATTCAGTCACTTCCAGCAGAGCGGACTCCGTACTGTAGTTAGCCCTAAAACCGGATTGGGACTCATGAAGGAGCTTCCCATCTTCAATGTGTTTTTGGAGGGCCTTGTTTTCATGCTTCTCTAATACTTTGGAGAGGGCCGGAAGAAGGGAGATTGGCCTGTAGTTGGCAGGGTCCATCGATTTGGCGTTAGCCTTTTTATCAGTGGAAGAATCTTAGCATTCTTCCATAATTTCGGCATGTTGCCTAAGGAGAGGGAAGCATTAAAGATCTGGTTTACCGTGGGGTTTATGGTGGGAGCTAATAGGTTCAGGATATTCGCTGGACATGGATCGGTAGGAGAGCCAGACTTAATGCTTTGGAGAAGGGTCAGTGACTCTTCAAGCTGAAACTCAGGGAAAGCTAATAAAGATGGAGGATCCAAGAGGTGAAATTTGCTATAAGAACTAAGGTAGAAGTTCAGTTCTTCCTCTGAGATGCTAGTGAAGGCTTGTTGGATCACGGAGATCTTTTTGTGGAAGAATTGAGCTATTTGCTTAGACCATTCTTCCGTGCATGGCCCTTCCTTTGTGCCGGCTTTCGGGGTGGTAAAGGATTTAACTATGCTAAAGATTTCCTTACTCTTATTTTGGGCATTTTCTATCTTGGTTTGAAAGAAGTTTTTCTTGGCTGCCTTCACGAGAATTTAATGAGCTTTTAAGGTGTCTTTATACACCTTCCTGTCCTCAGATAGATAGGATTTACGGCATTTCCGTTCCATTTTTCTACAATTACTTTTGCTAGATCTGAGGGAATCGTTAAACCATGGAGCTGGTGGGGCCGACCTCTTTGAGGAGCGGGAAGCAACCGGTACCGCTGCACCAATGTTGGTTCGGAGCCATGAATCTATTGAGAGGGCGTCCGAGTCGGGGCAGCCAGACAGCTCCGGTGAGGAACGACTGAGGGCGTCTACTAACATCGGGATGGATATTTTATGGAATGTCCTGTAATTAGGGACCCTCTGCCCTGCGTTAGCCCGAGGGGCTGTGGCAGAGTTGGGAATGACGAATTTTAATAGGAGGTGGTCAGACCAGGTAATGGGAAGAGGTAGGCTTACTGATATGTCAAAGTTGTGAAAGATTTGGTCTAGGGTATGGCCCTTCTCATGGGTGGCCGAAGAAATAGATGGAAACATGTTGCAGGCCTGCAGCGTCTCCAACAAGGAAATTGTTTGAGGGTCTTTTCCATTGTCCATATGTATATTGAAATCTCCCAGAATAAGGCAGTTGTTGTATTTTAAGGCCAGGGAGGTGGTGGCTGCATTAAGCGTAGTAATAAAATTTCCAACTGAAAACCAGCTATGCTATGATGGGGAGATAAGGTACAGCGGATGCCTAGGGACTCTGTGCCCTCGATGTTTTCCATCGGGATGGGAGAGCAGTCTAGTTTTTTATTGTAAATTATGGCGACACCGCCCCTTTCCCACTCAGTCGGTCCCTCCTAAGGATTTTATAATCCGTAGGGATGGCCGAAGTGATAGTAGGGTTGGAGGCTTCAGACAGCCAGGTCTCAGTGAGAAATAAAAGATCAGGCTGTTCGTCTAAAAGTAGGTCATAAATGTGTGGTTCATGCTTTTGCATAGACCGACAATTTAAAAGGGTGGCCTTTATGTCCTCTGTTTTCTTGTTGTTTTTACACTTACTGTTGCATGGGAGGATCTTGGGTGCGAGTTCCCTGGGCTGGAGGAGAGACCAGTTGCACTTATTGCATCGAAAGTCTACCTCCAAGCTCGGATCAGCCGCTGTACACTGACATAATGGTAGCCGCCTAAGGCTAAGCAGTTTTTCCCTATTGTAATATAAAGAAACTCACCGGAGGGGAACTGGGCAGCATGGCCGGCGTCGGACGCCTCAGGGATGCTGACGGGCGCAGACGGGCTTGCCTTTGGCACGCCTGTGGCGCGCCCGCTGCACGCGTCCGTTTGTATTGGGAATATATAGGCTAATGCCTATGATGCAAACTGGATCGCTAATGCAGCTGAGGAAGCGGAAACTGCATGGAGGGAAGTGAGGAGCCCGATAGTAGCCCCAGCCCTCCGCACAATGGGCGTATCAGCCACGGCAGACCACGACTGGAGGAAAAGCAAGATGCGAATCGGAGCAGCTAAGGAGGTGTAGGCAAGCAGAATCAAGTAAAGTGCAAGTGCGCATAGGTAGGAGAAATTGTTAAAAAGCACAGTGTAATTCAGCCACACATATACAATTTAAAAGGTATTAAAACCTAGTAGCAGGGCAGGAAACACTAAATCCTACCTCTGTCAGCTGCGCACGTCCGTTTACATCGGGAATATATAGGCTAATGCCTACGATGCAAACTGGATCGCTAACGCAGCTGAGGAAGCGGAAACTGCGTGGGAAACAGGGGCTCAAATTGGATCATAAATTCAAAGCTGTTCTGAACAGGGGCCCCCAAAATATGTTTGGCCCAGGGCCCCCAAAATCCTTAAGATGTCCCTGCTCAACGCCCTGTGATTCTGGGCTAATCACTTAATCTCCCTGTGCCTACCATAAATGAATGTGTCCTTAACTGGTGCTCGTGAAAAGTGCAGGTGTTGATGATTAAGTGCCAGTGCTGAGCACCGGAAACCACCAGCTCAAATGATGCACTGGATCCGTGGCTTCAGGGGCAACGCTGGGTCTGGTTGTCTAGTGGCTCAGTTGTTTAATGCGCCCACTCAAGAAATCTGATGTGTTTCAAAGTATAGGGTCGCAGTCTCAAATCCCAGCAGGTTCGCTCAACCCTTCGCTCCTACGAGGCCCATAAAAAAGTAGCACTAAGTTGGGTAACAATAAACACACCTTTTCTGCCAGTAGCCCCAAGGGGCTGCCTCAGGTGTGAATGTGTGCTCTACAATTATGCCTGTTATGCTCGTGTTGCTTTTCCTAGCTACCTTTCAAAACCATGTTTCTTTTGTGCAAACTGTCAATAGGATACAAGATAAGCTGTAAGCAAAACTCTTCTGTGCAGATGTTTACCTTTTGCTGACGCCATAATTACAGGTCTCTGCCATCAAAGGTATAATCTAATATGCAAAGCTCCAGCACGAGTCATTTATTTATTTTTAACCGCCAGTTGGTGCTTGCAGGAGCTATGTCGGCTGTAAGAGGTCTTTTAACTCAAATAAGGCAACCCAATAATCCCCCAGAAGACTAGGCATGAAACTGTGAGTGCAAAAGGAGCTCCCGAAGCAATCATTTAGGAAACAATATGAATAAATTCAAGATAGTTGTAATTGCATTTATATAGCGCTTACTACCCCTGACGCGGCATCAAAGTGCTTTTTCAGCGAGTAGCATGCTACTCCAGAACCCAAAAAAGATTAGTGGTGAATTAGTAAAGGGAGATATTAAATTCATTTGAGCGGTGCACATGTGAGTTTATTTGGACTGAAAAAGGATAGCGGAGGGATAGAAGAGGGAACGGTTTGTATTTATGAATCCAACTTATTCAACTGAAATAATCATCAACAGCGAATACGTAAATGTATAGTTAGCATGAAAAATTAATTTTGACAATTTTTCTCATTACTAAATCAGAGTCACTTGTGATGAAGACATACACAGGGTCAGAACAATCCCACTCACTGATGTCTGCGACCCACTTATTATATCCAAAGTTCATAGATCTATAAGTGGCATTAATCAGTGAAAGTTCCACTTGGCCATAGATAAAGTGTCCGTCAAAATCAACGTAGTCGTAATAAAGGAGGCACTGTGAAGAATTCAGGGGCCAATGTGGAGTAGTCGTTAACCTTTCAGTCTTGAAGGTCAACAGGATGTAAGACCATCCTCAGAACTATGTGACGTACTGTCAAAATGGCTGTCCCTTTGAATCCGGAAGTCAAAAGTAGAAGGAAAATGATTCCTATGCTGAGATCTGAGACAGTGCTCAACAAATCTATCTTTCACATGCAGTGACTCAAAGTTGTATCGTGCAAGAGTAAATAAGAATTGTATGTTTGTAACATCTGAACCACTATGCAGGGAGGCACACCCAACAGTGGACACTGGAATCGCTTATTGTGAGTTTATGATTTGTTGTGAGGGGCGGCGCTGTTCTTGTTATGTTGATACAAGGGGATCGCGTTTACCATGTGTATCATTTGTGAAAGAGCACCGAACAGGTTGTTCTGCACTGGCACTCACTGCACTGTTTTTGTTACTCTGATTATTTACCTTATTAAAATTGTCATTTGGCTGCATATAATTTCGCATGTCCTTGTAACTCTCAGTATCTTCAGAACTAGGGATATATTTGATATTGCATGCTAATTTTTCAGGTCTTACTATCTAAAAACCGTTCACAGGCAAACAGTGGGAGAAGGCCCTATGAAGCACAGGGAAGACCTCCTGCAATGCAAGGCTCAAGTATATGTAATTTAATTACCTTCACGCAACCTACTTAACACCCAATAGACTTTAGAGAATGACCTCCGGCTGTGTTTTCAGTTGCCTGAGCTGTGAGCTCGTGGATGCTTTATGCACACGGTATGGGTCTGCGAGGTGATTGCTGAGTTCTGGAGGGTGAATTTGGAATACATTGACGAGGCGCTGGGAGGGGGAAGTACCCTGCACCCTCGAAATATGCCTACTGGGACTCACTCACTTGGCAACAAAAGTGCGGGTGGACTCCAGGCTCCTGACACTTGCGATCACTCTGGCCAAAAGGTGCATAGCCATGAATTGGAAGGCTGACCAGGCCCCATCCACCATGCGATGGTAGCGAGGTGTGGCCCAAAGAACGCTGAATGAGACATGACGCTCAAACTAGAAGAGAGCAGGTCATGTAGGAGAGAGTCCAGACACCTGCAGCCAACACTGGAAGGGGCTTACCTTTGATGTTTTGGTGGGAAGAGATCAGGTGGTGATGTCAGTTAGGGGTGTAGCTGAGGCCCTCAGAGGAGCTTTTTCCAGGGAAAACTTGAAGTCACCATTTTGGATTGTACCAGAATGTTGTTGCGGAGGGTAGGGATGAAGTGGCATTGCAGGATTGGCTAGAGGTGCCTGTCATTTAAAACGTTCTACTCCACTTAACAACCCCTGCGCAAGGGAGAGACAATTGCAAAGACCCTGAATTGCTAGGCGGCAACAGCTGAAAGGATGCCCAGCCGGAAAGAGAAGACACTTGATGCCCTGCAAGGATGGACTAAGATGGGACTGGGGCACCTAACACAGAAAATAACAGCATAAAGAGAACATGAATTGCAAAAGAAAGAGATGCTTGCTCATTAAATATGCATCAAATTGTGCGAGGAGCACCCCATAATCCCCAGCGAGGGGGCTGAAAAGTACTTACTGTTTCTTGTGGTGCCCCTGCCCCTCCTTTGGGTACCACAAAGAAACAGTATGTCCTTTTCAGTACCAAAGCTCGGAACACGTTGTGGGAGCCTGCACTAGTGGCAGCAGCTCTCCTTGAAATGTTTGTCTATAGACTAACCGTATGTTCTCCTAGGGTGCCTGGGGCAGAAGTATGACCCCAGGAGAGTATTTATTAAGAGCACTCTCAGGGCAGGAGCTTTTGCTATTGGGTTCTGGAGTGTGGGGACTCTTAGAAAGCTATTGATGCTATAGTGGGAAAAGCAGATCTTGCAATGCCAGGTGACGCTGCCGGTCACTGTGGTGCGAAGAGTCTGGTTTACCGGAGCTCCACGTTTGCGGGCGGCAAGATCTCGGTGTGAATGGGCCAGTTTGCCAGGAGCCCAAAACTTCAGGATTTCTCCATTTCTTTTGAGATGAGCTCAACTGATGACACACTAAGGGTCCAGTACCTGAGGGGCACCTCTTGGGGGTCCGGAACTCACTCCAGCAGAGGCCAGCAGGGCTCAGGCAGCAGGTCAGCTGGGCAGTGGCAGGGAGCCTCTGCAGCTTATTGTGTCCCTGTAACTCAGAACAGGGGGTAAGTCATCTGACCCTTGGAGTCACTTCAGCCTGGGATGAATGGTGCAGATCCAATCTTTCTTTTCAGCAAACAGGGAAGTAGAGTAGAAGGGCAGCTGAGTGCCAGTCCTGGCAGCAAAGCAGCACAATAGTCCTTCTTCTGTAGTATCCACAGTCCCAGGAGTTGTACTGTTGAGTTGGTCTGAGGGTACTATTTTTATACCTGGTGCCTCCTTTGAAGTAGGAGAAGTTTCGAGAGAATTCCCTTTGATGTGCTTGAAGTTTTTGCTTCCCCTGCTCCTGGCTGTCTGCATGAACAACGCAGGGGCGACAAGTCCTTTTTGTGAAGGCAGATCACATCCTATTCAGTTGCAAGTGGGGCTGTGCTCGGCTCCTCCCCCATCCTGCCAGTTGATGGCCCATTCAGACACACCTAATCCCACTATGGTGTGGCAGTCTGGGAGAAATTAACAAAGTCCAACTGCCAACTACACCCAGTCATGTGACCCATGGACAGGCTGTAGGCACTGAATGGTTAGGGCAGGAAAATGTTAACTTTCTAAAAGTAGCATTTTCAAAATTGTAACTTAAAATCCGACTTTACCATTAAAGAGGATTTTAATTACAATTTCTCAGACTCCAAACATGAAATGATACCTGTTCCCAATCAAAGGTTAGCACTAACTAAATGTAATAAGGCAACCCAATGTTATCCTGAGGGAGAGATAGGCCTCGCAATAGTGAAAAACTAATTTAGGAGATTTCAACTACCAGGACATGTAAAACTAAAAGTACATATCCAACTTTTTAATTACAATGCACCCTGCCCTATGGGCTACAGAGGACCTAAGTTAAGGGTGACGTATATGCAATAAAAGGGGAGTTTAAAGCTTGGCAAGGGGGTTATATTTCCAAGTCGAATTGGCAGTTTAAAACTGCATTCAGGCTGCAATGGCAGACCTGGGACATGTTTTAAAGGGCTACTTAAGTGGGTCAAACACAAAGTTCCCTTCTTCTTCTACTCTGAAAACATGAGGATTCGATCCTCTAATTGGGTTGGTTAACTTAATTATAGTAAGGCCATACACTGAGATATAATAAGACAAATTTTACCAGGTTGCTAAATTTACAGACAAAAATATATAAAATCATACATAGTATGATTTTATATATTTCTGTCTGTAAATTTAGCAACCTGGTAACATTTGTATTATTATATCTCAGTGTATGGCCTTACTATAACTAAGTTAACCAACCCAATTAGAGGATCGAATCCTCATGTTTTCAGAGTGAAGGAGAAGGGAACTTTCTGTTTGTTTCAGGATCTATACCCATCCTTTTCCAAGTACTAGGGTACCTCCCAAACCTTTTTGAGTCTACTTAAGTGGGTGACACAATCAGCGGTGCAGGCCCACTAATAGCTTTTAATTTACAGACCCCTGGTATAAGGTATACTACTCTACAAGGGACTTGTAAGTAAATTAAATAGACCAAACTGTAGTAAGCCAATTTTATCATGTTTAAAGGACAGAGAACAAGCACTTTAGTGCTGGGTAGCAGTGGTAAAGTGCACAGAGTCCTAGAGCAAAAAAAACGAATTCAGCAACAAGAGGGAGGGTATAGACAAAAGGTTTGGGGGTGACCCTATAGAGATGGTTAAGTCCAACAAGACCTCTCTCCAGCCAAAAGCTAGGTGAGACTAGTGAATACCTTGATGGGCTTCCCTGTTTGAGCGATAGACCATGGACAATGGCCCTCTACTGAAGAGGCCCTTGCCAGTTTTATGCCCATCTGAATTTAATTGGATCCCTCTGAACACTCTGCTGAGCCACTGAACTGACGCAGGGGGAACCCTTCTACTCACCTGTGGCCCTGTCTGTGCAGCACCTAACTTTAACTTCCTCACAGATGCATCCCAGTAGGCAGACAGTACCACCATGGCCAACAAAGTAATGTGGCCCATTCCACCCCTTGGATCAGACTTCTGTCCACAACCCAAGGAAAACTCTCCCCATATGGGCAGCAACCAATAGAAGCCACTGACAGTTGTCAATGTCAAGAGCCAGGTCCCAGGCCAGGGAAGAGGTGTGGCGCTGCGGCCAGGGCGACTGACGCTGGAATCTGGGGCTCACGGTTCGATCCCCGGCACCGGCGGCAGGTCAGCCCAGCACCATGTGACTCTGGGCAATAGCTTGCTTAATCTTCCCGATGGCCCCCAGCGCCGGGATGCCTTCGGGTAGCTGTTCGCGCTTAACAAATACTGGATTTACTTTTACATCCAGGGACCTCTGAGGTTTCTCAAAGTGGGGGGCAACCGCCCGGGTGTTAGACATCCTTCTTCCAATCTCCTCCCTACCAGTCCAGTGGTGGTAGCCATAGACTGGCCACTTAGCCTAGGGTCTGTACCCTGAGGACTTCCAAGGGGGGGGGGCAGAACCACCACCCCTCCAACAGTGACACACTCTGTTTACATTTTGCAGGGGTCTACCTGGCGCATGTCTCCAGTCCTTTGTCTCAGTGACAGCATAGAAAGCACCTCTTGGTCAGAAGTCTCACCAGGGTCAGTCTTAGGGTGCTCTGTTCTCAGAGCTGGCAACCCCTGATCCACTCGTCCTCCTACGGTGGCTTGTTTCCATTTCTTGCCCCTCCATCTGGGCCTTTGTACCGGTGGGAGCAGAGCCTCCAGAAACCAGAGCTTTCAGGTGACCGTGGGTGGTCCCCTCTCCCTGCTCTACTCCTACTGGTTGAAACTCATTTCCTGGAATGTAGTCTATGGGCAGCTCGAGACGGACTATGACCATGCTCTGTGCCACCCCTTACCCCATTCTAGGGGTAATAGAGCCATGGGGTGGACAAAGTCCTGCCCAAGGGCCTGACTCACCCTACACACTTGTCCGGTGTACTTATTAGGGGAAACTGACCTTTCCACCACCACGGTCTGGCTGGCAACCGTATCCCTCAGAGCAGTGACAGGGATCCCATTCTCTGTGATCTGATGGAAGTGATGAATCCAACCCTCAGGGATCACCAGCCTACCCTCTGAGTCTATTCCCCAACTAAGGAGACTAGGGCATGTTCTACCACCTGCCCCTGGGGACTGCCTCCCCCTGAGGCCACTTTTGCCACTCCTGTAGATTTCCCACCAGTGAGTGGTTTCTTGGTACAGACAAGGTCCCCTTGTTTGTGCTCCAACTGGGAGCAATCAAAGCACTGGAGTGTAAAATTGGGCACCCTAGGCCACTGCCCACCAGAACCTCTCCTCCTATCCTTGAAAGCTGTACGGGAACCTTTTCCTCTCCCACTATTCTGGGACCTGTCTGCGCCACCTTTGACCTCCCCCTCACTCTGCTGGAGGAACCTGAACCACTCCCCTCAGGATTACTCCCAGGTACCTTCTTGTAGATCCTGGTGCTGAGCCAGTGGTCCGCCGCCCTAGCAAGCTCCCTGGGGTCAGAGAGCTTACTATCTACAAGGTGTTGGCATAGCTCTGTAAAACTAAGACTTAACATGTGCTCTCTAGCAATCATATTGTACACCCCTTGTAATCATTCACTTCACTGCCCTTCACCCAACCATCCATTGCCTTGCAAACATGATCCACACAATCCACCCAAGACTTGTTTGGGAGTGTGTGGCTGTCCCTGAACCTCTGATGGTACCACTCGGGTCAACCCAAATTTAGCAACAAGTATGGCTTTAATGGGGGCATACTTTGTCCTGTAACCCACCTCAAGTGTGAGAAGTGCCCCCTTCCCTCGGTAGGCTTCTACATCTAGAGGCAGCCGGCTAACTAAATTTACAGGCCCTGGCCTGGGTACATGGTATACCACTCTACTAGGGACTTACAAGTAAATGAAATATTCCAAATAGGTGTAAGCCAGTTTTACCATGTTTAAAGGAGAGAGCACTGAGCACTTTAGCATTGGTTAGCAGTGGTAAAGTGCACAAAGTCCTAGAGCCAACAAAAACGAAATCAGCTAAAAAGGGGAGGGTAAAGGCAAAGCGTTTGGCGGTAATCTGTCAGAAAGGGCCAAGTCCAACAGCAAGGATAACTGGAAAAGGTTTGCAATGTTGTGCCTGTATAAAAGTAAGAGTATCCTGCCTATTGCCTGTGGATTTATTTATGTAGCGCTACCCTTGCCGAAGGTCAGTGTATCTAATGTACAAAGTCAAAGGAAAATAGAAGTCCCCTGTAAGGTAAGCAACCTGTCCTCCTGGTTTGATAATCAGTTGAAAAGGAAATTCAGAGTTATTCATTATGTTATAGTGCCTCAACTTTGAGTCTGAGCCAAGGAGAAACAGAGAAAACCGCTGCCTGAAATAAGGCTGTATCACCATTTATAACAACTGATGGCACATTCAATTTTTCTCCTTCTCTATAAAATGGCTGCTCTCGTGCAATTTTACATTAACACGTAAACAGTTAATAAACACTATTTCAGCAAAGATAACTATTGATTCAATATGTATACGCGCCGCATAAATTACCGTAAATCAAGTGGTAGATAGCATAACAGATTGTTGGCTAGAATGGATTTCATTGGCGAGATGCAGTGTGTACGTTTTATGGGAGTTACTGTTATTGACGTCCGACCGGTGTAGTCTGGCCCCTCGGTTGATGTAGCGTGTTGTACCTTTAACAAAAATATTTCTAGTGTTGACGAGAAAGGTAAGCCTTTGCTTCAAATAATATAATTATTGAAAAGATGCAATAGAATACAATGTCTGCTGATATCAACAAGCACTCCCAGACTCCCTCGACCGAATTGCAAGGTTTCTGCTGGTGCGCGCTCTTTTCTGTAATCCATCGTCACCCACCCGCAGCAGTTTTGGTTCAACTAACAGTTCTCCAGCTGGGCGCCGCTTGCTGGGAATTTAAAAATATAATCTTAATTTAATTACAGCCCAGTGTGGCCTAGACACGTCTAGTACTACAGGGACATCTTAAGGATTTTGGGGGCCCTGGGCCAAACATATTTTGGGGGCCCCTGTTCAGAACAGCTTTGAATTTATGATCCAATTTGAGCCCCTGTTTCCCACGCAGTTTCCGCTTCCTCAGCTGCGTTAGCGATCCAGTTTGCATCGTAGGCATTAGCCTATATATTCCCGATGTAAACGGACGTGCGCAGCTGACAGAGGTAGGATTTAGTGTTTCCTGCCCTGCTACTAGGTTTTAATACCTTTTAAATTGTATATGTGTGGCTGAATTACACTGTGCTTTTTAACAATTTCTCCTACCTATGCGCACTTGCACTTTACTTGATTCTGCTTGCCTACACCTCCTTAGCTGCTCCGATTCGCATCTTGCTTTTCCTCCAGTCGTGGTCTGCCGTGGCTGATACGCCCATTGTGCGGAGGGCTGGGGCTACTATCGGGCTCCTCACTTCCCTCCATGCAGTTTCCGCTTCCTCAGCTGCATTAGCGATCCAGTTTGCATCATAGGCATTAGCCTATATATTCCCAATACAAACGGACGCGTGCAGCGGGCGCGCCACAGGCGTGCCAAAGGCAAGCCCGTCTGCGCCCGTCAGCATCCCTGAGGCGTCCGACGCCGGCCATGCTGCCCAGTTCCCCTCCGGTGAGTTTCTTTATATTACAATAGGGAAAAACTGCTTAGCCTTAGGCGGCTACCATTATGTCAGTGTACAGCGGCTGATCCGAGCTTGGAGGTAGACTTTCGATGCAATAAGTGCAACTGGTCTCTCCTCCAGCCCAGGGAACTCGCACCCAAGATCCTCCCATGCAACAGTAAGTGTAAAAACAACAAGAAAACAGAGGACATAAAGGCCACCCTTTTAAATTGTCGGTCTATGCAAAAGCATGAACCACACATTTATGACCTACTTTTAGACGAACAGCCTGATCTTTTATTTCTCACTGAGACCTGGCTGTCTGAAGCCTCCAACCCTACTATCACTTCGGCCATCCCTACGGATTATAAAATCCTTAGGAGGGACCGACTGAGTGGGAAAGGGGCGGTGTCGCCATAATTTACAATAAAAAACTAGACTGCTCTCCCATCCCGATGGAAAACATCGAGGGCACAGAGTCCCTAGGCATCCGCTGTACCTTATCTCCCCATCATAGCATAGCTGGTTTTCAGTTGGAAATTTTATTACTACGCTTAATGCAGCCACCACCTCCCTGGCCTTAAAATACAACAACTGCCTTATTCTGGGAGATTTCAATATACATATGGACAATGGAAAAGACCCTCAAACAATTTCCTTGTTGGAGACGCTGCAGGCCTGCAACATGTTTCCATCTATTTCTTCGGCCACCCATGAGAAGGGCCATACCCTAGACCAAATCTTTCACAACTTTGACATATCAGTAAGCCTACCTCTTCCCATTACCTGGTCTGACCACCTCCTATTAAAATTCGTCATTCCCAACTCTGCCACAGCCCCTCGGGCTAACGCAGGGCAGAGGGTCCCTAATTACAGGACATTCCATAAAATATCCATCCCGATGTTAGTAGACGCCCTCAGTCGTTCCTCACCGGAGCTGTCTGGCTGCCCCGACTCGGACGCCCTCTCAATAGATTCATGGCTCCGAACCAACATTGGTGCAGCGGTACCGGTTGCTTCCCGCTCCTCAAAGAGGTCGGCCCCACCAGCTCCATGGTTTAACGATTCCCTCAGATCTAGCAAAAGTAATTGTAGAAAAATGGAACGGAAATGCCGTAAATCCTATCTATCTGAGGACAGGAAGGTGTATAAAGACACCTTAAAAGCTCATTAAATTCTCGTGAAGGCAGCCAAGAAAAACTTCTTTCAAACCAAGATAGAAAATGCCCAAAATAAGAGTAAGGAAATCTTTAGCATAGTTAAATCCTTTACCACCCCGAAAGCCGGCACAAAGGAAGGGCCATGCACGGAAGAATGGTCTAAGCAAATAGCTCAATTCTTCCACAAAAAGATCTCCGTGATCCAACAAGCCTTCACTAGCATCTCAGAGGAAGAACTGAACTTCTACCTTAGTTCTTATAGCAAATTTCACCTCTTGGATCCTCCATCTTTATTAGCTTTCCCTGAGTTTCAGCTTGAAGAGTCACTGACCCTTCTCCAAAGCATTAAGTCTGGCTCTCCTACCGATCCATGTCCAGCGAATATCCTGAACCTATTAGCTCCCACCATAAACCCCACGGTAAACCAGATCTTTAATGCTTCCCTCTCCTTAGGCAACATGCCGAAATTATGGAAGAATGCTAAGATTCTTCCACTGATAAAAAAGGCTAACGCCAAATCGATGGACCCTGCCAACTACAGGCCAATCTCCCTTCTTCCGGCCCTCTCCAAAGTATTAGAGAAGCATGAAAACAAGGCCCTCCAAAAACACATTGAAGATGGGAAGCTCCTTCATGAGTCCCAATCCGGTTTTAGGGCTAACTACAGTACGGAGTCCGCTCTGCTGGAAGTGACTGAATTTCTCAAGGGTAAGCTGGACCAGGGAGGCAAGGCTGTTCTGATACTGCTCGATCTGTCGGCGGCCTTCAATACGGTCCCACATGAGAGGCTCCTGGAGAGACTTGCTAACATCGGCCTGGGGGGACCGCCTTAACATGGATGTCATCCTTCTTGGCAAATAGATCTCAGAACATCTGGCTCCCCCCTTTCTCATCCCCGGTTCCGGCCATGAATGTAGGTGTCCCTCAGGGCTCCATTCTCAGCCCTACCCATTTTAATATATATCTATCCCCCCTTGCATTTCTGGTAGAGGAAGAGGGCGTCAAAATTGTTTCCTATGCTGATGACACTCAGCTGATTTTTACATGTGAAAAAGGAACCGACTTTGACGGGGCAATGATTAGGTCTTGCCTCACAAAGGTTTTTAACTGGCTTAAGATCAATCAGCTGAAGTGCAATCCTGACAAAACTGAAGTTGTTTTCTTTGGTAATCCAGAAACGCCTGACTGGAGCTCTTGGTGGCCACAAGATCTGCCGCCCGCGGAAAAGGAGAAAGTCAAAAACTCAGGAATTGTCATAGACAAGACACTCTCCATGCGCTTTCAAATCCAAAATCTAACTGACGCTTGCTTTGGCATACTCCGGATGCTAAAAAATTCCTGCCACTGTTACCGCTTGAGAGCAGAAAGATCGTGGTGCAGGCTCTGGTGACATCAAAGCTTGACTATGTCAACAGCTTGTACTTCGGTCTTCCCAAATCCCTTATCCAGCGCCTACAAGTGGTACAAAACGCGGCGGCCAGAGCCATCCTGAGACCTAAACCCAGATCTAGTATGACCCCTATTAAGTCTCTACACTGGCTCCGCATAAAAGAATGGATCAACTTCAAAGCGATGGCCATGTTCTTTAAAGCTTTCCACGGCTTAGTAGCCGGCTACCTAAATCGCGTTAAAGCGCGTTAATCGCTGCACAACATCTAGACCCCTAAGATCTTCCAAAGCCAACCTGGCCATCGTGCCTAAAATATGCTGTGCCCGCACTGGCGGCAGATTCCTCGGCCTTCTAGGCGCAAAATTGTGGAATAGACTCCTGAGTCTCTGAGACTAACCACAGACCTACTCTCTTTCAGGAAGAACTTAAAAACCTGGCTTTTTAATAACTGATGGGTCTTTTACGCATGTTTTCCTCCCGCCGTCACGCGCCAGGACACTCTAGTCTGAGTAGCTGCGCGCTTTATTAAATACACTATTTCATTTCATTAGGTCCCTGACAGTGCAAAGGAACACTCGTCCAAATTCTAAGGGCCTTATTTATGAGGCCTTGCTTTACCTTTATGCCGCCGGTGCGTCACTTTTTGTACGCACCGGCAGCGTAAAAATGTGCCATGTTACGTCCTATTTACAAAATGACGCATCTAGGCAGATGCGTCACTTTGTAAACCCCTGCACCACATTATACCTGCGCCAGGTATAATGTATGCAGGTTGGGTGTTACCCCGCAAAAGCCTGGTAGAAGTGGCGCATTGAAATCTATGAGAACTCAGTGTGCCACTTCTAGGACACCATTGCGTCAATATCTTACACCTGCCTCACAGCAGGCGTAAGACTGATGCAGGCCCTTTCACATGGGGCTTGCCCCATGTGAAAGGACACATTGCTGGAGTTGCGTCTATTTTCAGACACACCCCAGCAATGCATCACTTTGCGCCCACAGATACGTCAGAAATACTGACGTAACTGTAACTCCTTGCGACATGATGTGTCATAAAGTAAATATGACGCATCCATCATGTCGCAAGGAGGGCGCACTAGAAGTGACGCATCCCTGTTTTCACACAGCGATGCATCACTTCTCATAAAATAAGGCCCTAAATGTGTTTACATCTAATATTCAGGGATAGTTATGTGTGTTTTCAATATTGTAACACAGCATCAGCTCACCAATATTACTGCAAATAATCTCTGTGACCCCCTCCCATTTCTTATATGTTAGGCCTTGTTTTGATCTAAAAGAAACTTTTTTTATGTATATTGCATGAAACATAAACACAACATTTCTCTGCAAAATGGCTGTACTAGACTCTCACACATCAGGTACATAAAAAATAAATTAAAGGAAAACAGTATTTAAAACAATCTGTTTAAGAAATATTCAAGGTCATTAGGGCAAAACTCTGGAGAACGGAGCTGACTCAGTCAGGGGGCCCCCTGAAAGGCTGGGGCCCTGGGCCAGAGCCCACTTTGCCCATGCATTAAAACGTCTCTGTAGTACTATCCGCCTGTCTTTTTTTAACAACTGTTTATTAAGTGACAAAGCAAGGGTTCCGTAAAAAACAGACCTAGTTTGCACACTTAAAACCAGCATCACGCACCGAGCAATCCCCGAAGTTTTACAATATTTTATCAACAAAAGAATTACATAGTTAATAGTAAAACTCAGAAGAAAGCACTCAGCCGCTCGCAAGGAGCGAAAGAGTGGGAGAGGAAGGTATTTAGAGGAACACATCACCAGAAATCCACTACCACACAAACTCATAATCAATGGATGTATGATGCTACATCGCAAACGATTACATCGCAAACATTTACATCGCCGTCTTGACATCGCATACACATTCACAACGCACACTTTCACAACGCAAACCATTAGTTCGCTTCCCCATTGAAATGCATACAAAACACAATCACAACGCACACAAACACCCTGCATGCTTTAACATCGCGATTTTTTTCCCGAAATAACACCGCAAGCTAATACACTACCCTACATAACACACACTTTACAACCCAGTCCCCCTAAACCCGAACTCCTAAATCCTTAATTAGTACCTTACACTACGACCCCCTGACCCGACCCTAAACTCTAAACCCTAATGCTTAATACAATACCCTACAGTAAGACCCCCTGACACTACCCTAAAGGCTAAACCCTAAAGCCTAAAACACTGTCCTACACTACGACGACCAGACACTGCCCTAAACCCTACACTCTAAGCACAATCCCCCTTACGCCTAAAGCCTAAGACACTGCCCTACACTACGACCACCAGACACTGCCCTAAACCCTAAACACTACACTCTACGCACAATCCCCCTTACCTCTCTCTCCTCGCGTCGTCCGTCCCGGTGCTCGCCTCTGTCCGCGTCCGACTCTCGTCCATTACACCACATGCGATTTAAAAGCGCATGCGTTTTAAAAGCGCATGTGATGTAATAGGACGCGTGGTAATGGTCCGCGTCGTAACGTCGCTTGCGTTGTAACGCTTGCGACGTAAATGCATGCGATGTAACGCATGCGTTGTGATGGGTGTTCGCCTAATCAATCATTCAGGATTTATAAAGCGCGGCTTATCCCCCGATAGGGTATCCAGGCAGGTAATAAAGTCTAGCATTCTCATCACCTCTCTTCCGGAGGGCATGTATTGGAAGCCACTGTAGGTGGGTCAAGACAACCTCCATCCCCTAGCCTGCCATCCCCAAATTCACAAGCGCCCCTAAGACCTGAAGGTCACCGTCCAATCCCTTCCAGGCTGCCAAGGAAGGACCGGGCAGCTTTGCCTTAATTGAAAATATACTCTCTTCCTTGGTGCTCTCTTCCATGAGGTTTTTCAGGGGCAGGCCAGGAAACAGAGGTAGATGGTGACCATCCTGCATCATTGTTTTCCTTTGGAACGCTCCATCTATTTCCTCCTTCCATCATTCAGCTGAGGCCAAGATCAACATCACTGTTATTCCTGTATTTGACTCTGATGCTGGGAACTGGAGGACATTCTGTTGCTTTCACATCATCTGCTTCTTGTTGACCAGTAGATCATACAGCTCCGTAACCATCACATCCTTGAGGGATTCCTCAGAGATGGAACAAGGGAATGCCAAGCACATGTAGCTGCACGTTTCTCCTCCGGTTATCTAGCTCTTCCAACCACAAGTCCAACTTAAGAAGACAGTATCTTGGAGGTTTCGAAGATAGTCCGATGACCCAGCGTCTCATTGGTTTCGAGTCTCTGGCCTTTTAGATCTTGTATCATGGCATCAGAGAAGATCATGTCACATTTAATCTCCATCGCATGAGTTGAGGGGCGTTCATCTTTCCTTTCATGCTCTTACAACTGCTTCCATATTGCCATTTTGTTTACTTTTTTCTTTACTTATTTCAGACTTATCAGGAGACTCAGCAGCCAACTCCTTGTCCCTTCTTATCAGAGGTGCAAGGTTAAAAAAAAAATGTGTATTTAATTTTGTGTGGGTCACCCATTGCCCTTGGAGCAAGGAAAGGTTTGATGATACATCAACCAAATGTAAAGACCAAAAAACACGCAACGAGGGCTGGAGAACGGAGATCCATGTGAGTCCCATCCATCTATGCACGAGAAGCCTTCACAGGGTCCTTAGAAAACTTTACTATGTGTCTGTAATGAGGGCTGGCAAATTGCCACATGTAGGAATGAAACATGGGGCCCAAGAGTTACTGTCACTTCAGGTGTGTTTCTTCATCGAACTATGGCTCTTATTTAATTGTAGTACTTGCAGCTCTCGGAGTCCTTTCCCATGACTTCTCACACATTTCTCTAGTTTCTACGTTACCTTTGACTACTGTGGTCTAACGAGGCCAAGATATGCTCAGGCTCACTGCTGCCAACACCGAGTATGCCTGTACGCTGGACTCAAGCTGCCTCAAATTCCAGGCGATGTTGAAGGAAAGATATCCATGGGGTCTACTGGAGCTGACACTAAGGGCCTGAGTACGAGTTTGGTTGACAGGGTTACTCCGTCACAAACATGATGGATATCCCGTCCACCAAATTACAATTCCATTATATCTTATGGAACTTAAACGGCGGATGGGATATCCGTCACATTTGTGATGGAGTATCCCATCCGCTAAACTCGTAATCCGGCCCTTAGACGTTTTGCAAACATTGGGTTTCCTCACTGGTTCCTACACTGTGTTCTTAGTTTGTAGTGCATCCGAGGCACTCCAAGGCGAGTTAGAGAATCTGGGTACTCAGCAGGAGCCCAGAAACATTGCCACCATCTTGAGTTCTGCCTGGCCACAACATTTGGCCACCACTAGTCTTTGTTGTAATATCTACAACTAAACTGTGATCAAGGTGCAATTCACATATACAAATTAATTATATCAATTATGTAGCAGTTGGACTTTACTCACCAGGCACAATATGATATGTGGACTATTTTTTTCATATATACCTGTTAATTAAGAGATATACAAAACAAAGAAAAAAGTTACTTACCTCCCCGGCGGACACTGTAATGTAGATGCCTTTGCATGTAACTGCATTATGATTAGGGCTCCCAGTTTTATGGTATTTATTTTGTTAACATTTCTGTCTGTATTTTTACTTGTTTATTATTTTGCTAATTTTATCTGTATTTGTCCACATTTATTTGGGGTTTCCGTATAAAACCGAAGCTGAAACCCATTTAACTGCTAAATGTACACTTGTACTTGAATGCCTGACAGGATTAATGATGCCAATACCCACAGATGATAAAACCATACCCCTGTTTTAAATCATGTAGATGTTACTATCAACTTTGTACACATCTACTGTTGTTTAAGCCTCATTACTTGAGTATCTTTCTTTTTAAACCTTCTCAACTGTCAATCCGCACAGCTACTGACCTGGCAGTCATGACTGACAGCATTTAGAATCATTGAAGAAATAACCTAATTTCCGTTTATATTTATATTTACAAATTAATAGAAAGAGGAAAATACATGGTTTTCTGTCTGTATTCATCTGTAGCAATCTGTAAAAATGGAAAACCGGGAGCCTTAATTACGATGCAGTCATTAGAACATGATAAAGCAGATTTATTTTGCATTCACCATGTTTAAATGTGTATTACAGGGAGTTTGGTTCCAAGTCTGCCTGTAAGCAGGACATCCAAGTTGGCACATAAGGGGGGGTACCTTGCTGGACTCCAAAACTTCCAAGGTTGTGAAAAACACAAGAATTAAGAACCTTTTAGCATGTAGTAAAGAAAGCCATCCTTATGAGGAAAGATAACTGGACATTCTCTCTAATAAACAATCCAAGGAAAATATATGAGAACAGTTCTCTCTTCAAAATAAAATCGTACAAAAATGAAGTAAAATCACACACAGAGACTCTGTTCTAATGAAAAATGTTGAAATGCCCCATATATAAACTAAAGGAGTCCCACAACGGTAATTATGGATCCCAAAATCAGGAACTCCACAGTGAAATAAATAAACTTAAGGGATCAGTAATGATTCTGAAACAATGAAACTAATATAACAGAATGGGGAAAATTATAAAACACAGAGGTGCTTGGTCAACCAGAAAGAGACACAGAGAAGAACTAAAATAAAACATTGCCATAATAAAACTAAAAGAACAAGAGAAAGATTGATTGGAAAAAGGAGGAGAAGGAGAAAGATAAGAAAACTGTGACAAAGGGAATGAGGGATGAAAAAGAACTTGTAAGACGGAGTTGAATGGGAAGTGTAGGTTTTTGGGAAAAAGAGACTTGAGGGGGAATCAAAACTGAGAACCTCAGCATTTGGTAGTGCTAGCTAAGGGCTCCTAAGAAGCATTTTTGTCTGGCATTGGAGCAGTGCTTAGATTGTAAAAAATAAAAAAATAAGTACCAGGGCTCACGTCAGGAGGCCACTGCAGCTTGCACCACATATTGCCCCTGCTTCGCTGCCAATAATAGTAACAACACAAGTACTAACCATCACACTCCTACAAGTGTGACAGTTGGGACTATTTCAGACCCCAAAGCTATAAGAATGGCTTGGACAACAGGTAATATTCATTTTGAATGTATATTGAAGTAATAACTGTTGTTGTGGTCATCTCTAAATTAGCTAGACAGCGCCAAACTGTGGCAGACTGTCTCAAGCACTTGTGTTGACAATTAAATACCGGTGCCGAGCACTGGAAACCACTGGCACAAATTAAGCACTGTATTGCAGGCCTGGACTTGGGTTACTCTGCTGTGAAAGAGGATGCAAGACAGACTGGTAAACCAATATGGACAAGGCAAATCGATTTGGCCTTAGAATACTGGAAAGATTTTCTCAAGAGTCAGTTAGAGACAGTTAGGCCAGTTAGCATATCAGTGATCTGATTAGATAGAAGGACTGACACACTGAATAAACACCTGTAACGGATTAAAGATGACAAGCAAATTATTGAGGCCACAGGTGTTTTAGTTGGAGGAAATTATGTTGCAGGTTTATTAGGCACAATAATCGGTTAACTTACAGGCGATCCAAGGTTAGTCAGCAATAACGTCTAAACTGGCTGCCTAGTTAGCCAACAAGTACCAGAAATACACAACATCTGGCGCTAAAGCTTTGGGGTTTACCCTGCATCTGCACCCATTGTCCAAGAAAACAAACGAGAGCAGGATGGAGCAATAGTTGGCAAGCTCAAAGCTGCTCATGCTTACAACTATGTGTGGGAATAATCGAGCACCATCGCATTCATCCTGGGCCCTGCGATAAGAATTCCTGATTTTTTTTTATATATGAAGCCACCCCAACCTCCCCATTTACGCTTTTTGCGGTTGCTTTTTGCAACAAAGTACTTTGGATCACTGTGTAACTCTGCCAACCTCAGGGCTCGGCAACTATCAATAATGAAGGACCCAACCATTAACGGTATTGCTATGTGACAGCCATTTATTCCTTGTTGTTCTACTTGTCCAGCCCCCTTGTTGCCACCGCTAGTTTAACTTATTTAAAAGTTATGTGACTGCCATTCATATTGGTGCCTAATTTACCAAAGAGGGGCATATAGAGTGCATCAGTTATATAGAGCCCCCTGCCAGGGGGTCACCTAACTAGAGCAGGGGCGGGGGGAGGGGCTGGGGACATGGTGTAGTTAGTCACAGATATGGGGCAAAGGATTTTTTTGTTTTGAAGAGAAACCCGAATGTGTTACAGATATGAGTTGATTCCGAGTTGGTCGAAGTTTTCCAATCCCTGTTGAGATAAGATTCCGAGTTGGGTGGTATTTACCTCGCCTAATAATCACCAGGTGTGTAACTACCTCACCCTGCGTTATATTTTGGCAGGTCAAATCCGCCGGAATTTAACCGCAAAGAACATACAGTATTTACTTAACATGCAGATTTTGGTGCACTAAGAATCCAAACCTACACGTTATTCCCCAAAACCTGGAATAGGTGGGATTCATCACACCCAATAAATTCCGAATCTCGGGGAGTGCGTTATATTGGGTGTGATAAATTGCATCTACTTATCGGACCAACTCGGAATCAGGTCATAGTCTTTAATAATTGATGCCATCACCCAGGTATAAAAGGGTGTAATTAGCTCCCAAGATGACGAAGTACTGGTGATTTCCCATTTCTGATACCAACGCAAGACTCGTCTAGGAGCAGAATGAAATTCGTATTACTCAGGCCTACAGGTAGATGTAAGAATTTGTGAAATGAGTTTACAAAGGATGAAAAATCAAAAATGGAAGGCTTTTTGGGTGAGGAATCAACATAATACAGGTATTTTGTATAAATGTAACTGATTGAAGGTCCATCCCAGGGTTTCTTAGGACATCATTTGGTCTTAAATGATTTTAGTAGATCGGTCTAACTAGAGCTTTAATTTACCCAAACTGCTTGCTGATGACACCTTGTAAATGTCCATACATAAAGCGAAAACAACATAATCTAAAGTGATGTCATTTGTAGCAGCTTATTAAGGGTTTTTCTTGAAAATGAATGACTGACTTGGGTATAAAACTTAATTGAAAGGAATAAGCACAAATGTGAGCGAGGTTGGGAGGGTACACGTGCACTCCGCTCACCTAGCCCCAATTCATCCTTTTCATACTGTACTTGTATTTTAATATGCGCTTCCACTGAAAAAGAACTTCACATCAGTGCCAAGGCTGGTGGGCAATATTTGACTTTGCTATTTTTTTATCTATCCATTCTTTGTCGTTTTCTTTATTTTTTAGTCATTCTTGTATTCTAAACTATGCCTGTATGTTACACTAATCATTTTCTTTGCAGCAATAAAAATCATATTCTGCTGTCATGCATATTAAAACTAAAAACATCTTCTATACCTTTTCATCTGCCTGCTAGGAAGCACCTATTCTGTTCTATCAAAATTACATTCATAGGATAATTTAACCTTTTTATTGCAAGCTTACGGCAACCATGTTTAGGCCACAACATGTTTTCTTTTATTCCTTCTTTTTTGTAGCATATTCTTGCAATAATAAAAAAATCATTATTCCAGCCTGCTAGGATCAGATCTATTGGCTTTGACGGTGTTTGTTTACACGTGGAACAGGCTTATCCTTGAATATGGACATTCTGGTCTTGTGCCTCCACCAAGCTGGTTGATATCATGTGAGTCCATCCCCTCCAGGCATCAGAAGCCTGTCTCCTGGGTCTGACGCTTTATAGCTAGGAGTATAAAAAGGAATTAAAAGAGTTAGATTTTTATTTTGGTGTTGGTGCTGGCAAAAAGTCTTTTAAGGCATGGGCAAAGTGGGCTCTGGACCAGGGCCCCAGCATTTTAGGGGGCCGACTGATAGAGCCAGCTCTGTTCTGCAAAGTCTTGCCCTAATGGCTTTGAATAATTCTTATACAGAGGGTTAGCGTTTTCCTTTAATTTATTTCTCATATGGGTGATATGTGAGAGTCTATTACAGACATTTTGCAAAGAAATGTTGTGTTTGTTTCATGCAATAGCCAATAAAAAAAATAGTTTAGATCAACACAGGACCTCACATATGAGAAATGGGAGGGTGGGACAGATTATTTGCAGTAATACTAATGAGCTGCTGCTGTGGTACAGTATTGAAAACACACGCCACTAGCCCTGAATGTTAGAAGAAATCACATTTACAATGTGGCCGAGTGTTCCTATGCACTGTCAGTCACTTTCCTAAAAAGAGCTGAAATCGGATCATAAATTCAAAGCTGTTCCCACAAAATCCTTAAACTGTCCCTGCATGTGTTTGAGGTCCAGCTGTGCTCTGATATTGAGTGTCTGGGCTTATGAGGATAAACAATGTGATGCAGAATGGGCAGCACACAGAGATGATCCGAGGCATCAACGCGGAGAACCAATTAGTTCTATGGGAAACACTGTTGCTAGAATTCACTAGCCACACTGAGTTCACCCTAGAGCAGGGCCACTGGAATTATGCGGCAGGGGAGGACCGAATTATGCGGCAGGGTTGACTAAATTGTGTCAACAAAGTGCAAATTATACAGGATCATGCAGAACATTTTTAACAGTATTATGTGATTATTTTTCATCTGTACATGTTAAAACTGTCTTTGCAAAGTTTCAACTCTTTAGCTCCAGATTAGCACCCAAACACAGCCATAAGCAATTAAAAAGTGACTACTCAATATGTGCCAACGGCTTTCCATTGCGGGGCATCACAAGGTGCTGCATTTTTAGTGACTTGATCCGTTTGAGCCAGAAACAACTTTTTAAATTAAAATCTGCAGGTTATGCAGCAGGTGATGGATGTGGCAAATGTGGATAATCCATAGTTCTGCGGAAAGCGCCGCACAATCGCGTAGTTCGTCGCCTTGCCCTAGAGTCATTAAATCAGTACGCTTATGACATACTTTCCAGCATTCACAATCATTCAGTCACCACATTTGTCACTGTAATGACGAATCTCATATCTTTATAGACTGTCCCAATATGCATGCCCTGGGTAGAGCTCGCAGTTCATCGGCGCTGCCCCTTTGGCAGTGTGTGATTACTATGTACCTGGGATTGAATGGGTTCAATATCTATTATTGGGTGAATGCTGGGGTTAGATACAGTCAGAGGAAAAGGGTTTTTACCTGTCTTCTTCTTGGAAAGGAATTCGGTATTTGGCCCCATAGGCCTCTGCATGCGTTATGTGTGTGTCCTGTCTGTTTCATGTAACGATATTTATTGAAAACAAATTGGGATGTTAACAACACATGGGCAAAATTGTTACCTCTGTCAGTGCCTCATTGCGTCAGTCAACAGCTTCAACGTGAACAATCAATTTTTTACATTTGCGGCACCTCCATATACTTCAACCCTGATAACTTTTCATTCATTTGAGCTGCAAACAAAACATTTTTTTTGTTAAAATCTAGTAATTATGGAGATATGCAAAGTGTGACAAATTAGTGTCTATGTGGGGAAAAAGAAGCAGCTATAGAATGTTTTCCCAAAGGCCATGATCATTACACAACTCGTTAGTACTCATTTTATCGAAGTTGGAAAAGTGAAAGGAAGAGTGGGACCTGCAGCTCACATCCAGACCTCTGCAGCATGCACATTAGTCAGCTGAGCTATCCCATCCACTGTAAGTATTGGTAGATGTGCTGCGCTCTTTGGCTACATTGATGTTGGGGGTCTGCTGCAGGACATGGAATGCCTAGATGGGTTTTAAATGGGGTGTGGTGGGCTTTAACATCGGAGGAAGGAGGTCGAGGGGCAGTAATAGCTTTCTGCTGCCCATCTTGGGTTCAAAACCTCCTGTCCAAATTAGACAGGCTGGTGCGTTACACCTTCCACCACCACACGCGGGACTGGGAAGAGGGACAGCATCTAAAAGGCTTGGGTGGATCCCTACAAATCATCCAGCTCTGATTGAGCTTTTTGAGTGTACTGTACTAAAAAATACCTCAATCATAATCGATATCTGGAGTCTAAGGTTCCCTGAAGAAATCTGAAACTTTACTCAATATCAGCTGCATACTAGTGCTAGAGAAAACCGAAACAGTATAATGGAGGAAATACTCCGCAGGTGCATTCCAGTATGAAAACTACCAAACGACAGATATCCTTGGTTTGCATCATTTCCTGTCCCACAATTCCATCCAATCCCTTCTCTGCACCTTCCTGCACACATGCTGAACCACATCAGCTGCAATAGGAGTGGACTGAGTCATCCGTCGCCCCCTGAGGTTACCCTGGCAGGCACGTCTCCCCAAGCCTGAACATTTAAAGCTCGGCGGGTTGGTGGGAATGGTGGACCTCTTTCAGTGGACCACGGTGGGGCGACTTAAGCTACCGGTATCCTGAATCTGATGCTGGAGCAGGGTGAGAGGAAGGGCTGGGCCGCGGCCCTGCCGGTAAGGGCAGTGGTGCCGGGTGGGGGGGGGGATTTCAGCGGATGATGACGAGGGTAAATTAAATAAATTAATTTTCCCTCATCATCGTCTGTCAAGCCACCCCCCCACCCCCCACCGGCCACCGGCCCCACCGCACTTACCTGCACGGGCCGTGTCTTGGCAGGACTTGGAGGCCAGAAACAATCCATAGTTTCTACCACCCCACTTTACACAGACCAAGCAGACAAGCACAAACCTCTCCATGAATTTTGGAGGGTGGATTATTCTCCCTTGTAGAAAATTTTGAAATTATTGCCTTCAAAATGTGCATCTTACAGCACAAATATTAATATATTTTCTATGTAGTTCCGATGGGAAATTGCTACAAATGAGTACAAAAATTTAAATACCTAAGATTTGCAATAATCCTCATGAATAATATTTAATCATAAAATCAAATCATGTATTACTAAATATTCGGTGCACAACAGAGTGTATATTTAAAACACAGGAAAAGCAAGGCCAAGCAAATCCATCTTGTCCAACTGGAAAAGATGTGAATTAAAGAGTATATGCCAGGAGAACTAACACCATAACACTCATTTCAAATATTGTACCAGGATACAATGCCCATCACTGCTTCTCTGCCAGTAGTAGCCTATAATAATGGCAATACGATGAAAATGGATACCATTATATGCCAGCATACTGGCATTATAGCAGGGCAAGACCAGAAATATGTGTTGCTCACATACTCATTTGTTTTTTAATATACTTTTAAAGCGCTCGATTATCCTGGGGTGTCTTTGCGCTGGCTTTGATACCAGAAAAGCGTTTAAAGAAAGGCAACAAAGAGCTAGTGGGTACTGAAAAGCCAGGTTTTTAGAAGCTTCCTGAAGGTGATACGGTTAGATATACTCTTGATGTGTAGTGGTAGGGCATTCCAGGTTACTGTCGTACCCAGGAAGAAGCTCCTACCTCCACAGGTGGAGTGTTTGATTTTGGGAACAACTATGTGTTTGCCCGTGTCAGAGCATAAAGTTCGACTTAGGGTATACCAATTAAAACTTTGCTGAAGAAAGTTTGGGCCTAAGCCATGGAGTGCCTTGTAAGCAATGCAAAGTGCCTTGAACATGATTTGTTGTCTAATAGGGAGGCAGTGGAGGTTTTTGATGGCAAAGGTTACTGAATGATGTCTTGGAATTTTTAAGAGAAGTCTTGCCGCTATATTCTGCAGTATTTTCAGCCTGTTAAGGATGTACTGGTGTGTGGTGAGTAGTAAGCCATTGCAGTAATCCAATTTAGTCATTATCAGAGATGCAATTAGGGTTTTCTGAAGGCGAACCGGAATGAACGGGAGAATCTTTTTTAGCATTTTCAAAGTAAAGAAAGTGGAAGAGGACAGGGCGCTGACATGATTAGTATAACTTAATTTATTGTCAATCAAGACCCCCAAGTTCTGAGTCTCGGTGACAGGAGTTGGAAGAGGGCCCATATCTGCTGGTCAGCAGGACGGGGCCCAGAAGGAAGTTTGTTCACCAAAGAGCATCACTTCCGTTTTTCCTGCATTCAGTTTAAGACAGTGTCTACTCATCCACGTGCTGACTGCCTGCATACAATAGCAAAATCTGGTACGTATACCTATGTCAACCTTGGCCAGTGAGATGATGATTTGGGTGTCATCTGTGTAGGAAGTCAAGGAAAAGCCAAAACGTTTAATTTCACGGGCTAAAGGTGTGATGTGTATATTAAATAAAGTTGGGCTGAGCGAGGACCCTTGAGGGACCCCGCACAGGAAAAAATAAAGGATGAGAGGCAAATTCATCCAACCGGACAGATTGTTCTCTGTCTGATAGGAACGATTTTAGTAGATCTCAGGCCTGACCGATGACATTGATTTCCGTCAGATGTTCCAACAGCAATTCATGATTTACCGTATCAAAAGCTGCCGAGAGATCAAGCAGCACGAGTGTTGCCCCTCTGCCCTGATCGAGCACCTGCCTGATCTCCTCGGTAGCCTTGATCAAAGCTGTTTCTGTGCTGTATCCGCTGCAGAAACCAAATTGGGTGATGTCTAGGTGATCATTAGATCGAATGTGTTCCATCACCTGGATATTCATGATTTTTTCTATGATCTTTGATGGCAGGGGGAGACAAGAAATACGGCGATATCTGCTGGGATCTTTAGGAACTTGCATTGCTTTTTTTAATAGTGGGAGTAGGGAAGCTTTCTTCCAAATGGAAGGAAACCTACCAGTCGAGATCATGATCCGGAAAATAGCTGTGAGCTGAGGGGCAATAGTACCGGCCACTAGTTTAGCCATTCTTTGTGGGCAAGGGTCGTAAGGGGAGCCAGAAGAGATGGATTTCAATAAGTTAGTGACCTGTTCTAGAGTGGGCGGTGTGAAATCGCTGAATACTAGCCTATTTTCACTTTTGGTAGTGGGGTCATAAATATTGTCGGAATCGAGGAGGAGAATAAATTGTAAACTGCTTCTACTTTGTGCAGAAAAAAATCAGCAAAATGATTGGCTTCTGGGGCTCGTCTTGTTGGAGAAATCAGTGGTTATCTTGGTCACTGTTTGATAAAGTTCTTTTGAGGAATTTGTTGCTTCGTCTATCTTTTTGGTGAAGTAGGAGGTCTTTTCTCTAATAATAAGAGATTTGTAAGTGGCTACATAGCTTATAGTTCGCCTTGTTGCAGTTTCGCTTCCATATTTTCTCCTGTCTACAGAAGCTGTGTTCTTTAGCCCTTAGCTCAGCTGTGAGCCAGGGGGCTGATGAGTTGTTCCGTTTAGGTTTCCTCAGTTTGGGTGGCGTCAACAAATGGGCTATATATCAACCCAAGTAGTGTATTGAGAAGCCACTGCATCAGTGTTGTTGGAGAGGGTAGGAAGCGAAGAATGTAATTTTTCCAAGAACAGATCTGGCTGAATGTTATGCCAGGCTCGAGAGGTGAACATGCTCGATCTGGTTTTAGATCTGTGATGAGGGGGGTTGAGTATGAGATAAAAAAAATTAGCACTGTGGTAAGACCACACTAGACGAAGAATATTGGGGGTGGTTATAGATGTACTACTAGTAAAAATTCCATCTAGGGTGTGCCCCGCCTGGTGTGTGGGACCCTCTACAATATGGGGGGAAGCCAAGACTGGACATGGTCTGGAGGATGGCTGATGTGTCCGGGTCATGAAGTGCTTCTAGATGAAAATTGAAATCACCTAGAACGGTGAAATCGGTGGATAAGATATGTCCTTTCAGGAGATTAATGATTTCCTGTGAAAAGATTTGCCTGGGTCTGGCGGTTGAAATAGGAGCATGCCCCTGAAAGTGTTGCTGTCATTAAGAGCAATTTTAAAAGAAAGTGCTTCACAGTATTGATAAGGTGCCGGATAGCAATTGATTTTTAGTTCTGCCTTATAGACAGTTGCTAAGCCGCCCCCTTGCTTATGCTGTCTATTCTTTCTGGAGATAGAATAACCTGGAGGTAAAGCCGCTAGCAGATCTGGAATGCATGTGGGTCGGCCCAAGTTTCAGTAATGAATGCCAGGGCAGGCCTGTGAGTGTCCATAAATGAATGAAATTCCAGACTATGCATCAATTAAGGATCTAGCATTAAGCAGAGCAAAATGTTCTTGGGGAGGTGTTGTTAGCGTACAAGTTAGGGGAGCAGGCGCGCATAGCTATTGCTGTGTTATGTATGATTAGTTGTTTGCCACAGCTGGTACAGAAGTGTCAGGTGTTTACTGCGGTTGTAAGAGTCAAGTTTAAGACAATCCGTGTTCTTACCTGGATGGAAACTAAATAGGTCATTGCGTGAGTATCTTTGTTTTATTGATTCTGAATCAGGAGGAAAGGTACTAGGTGCGGTCCGTGCGAAGACAGGTTTGCCTTTGGCATGCCAGCGGCACACCCGCTGCGCGGACGTTCTTTGGTGGCGTTGATATAGCTCGTCGTGTCGAGAGGCATGGCAGAGGTGTGGCCAGTGCGCTCGAACAGCACTTCAATAAAGACAAGCAGGTGAGAACAAACAGCTTGGGCAAATTAAAAGAAAAACTGGGGTCCAGCGACCCCTGAAATTAGTAGCAGGCTCCCCTGCAACTAACGACTACTGGTAACTTAACCACAATTAAAATAACGATGCGAAAGTTAAAAGCATAAAACAAACTAAAAACGAAGAGAATCCCCCTTCCGATATGGCAGAGTCGTTAGCCTGGGAGCCAGGCACCTCCTAAAATACAAGGAAATTAAAGCACAATTAAAGCACAGGTTCCTCTTGTGCAACAAAGCTGTTGTTGATTTATCCGTCATGTTGAGGGGTGTGGCCAGGGCGGTCGAAGAGCGCTTCAATAAAGACAGGGAGGTGAGAACAAACAGCTTGAACAAATTAAAGAAAAAACAGGGTCCTGCAACCCCTGAAATTAGCCGGCTCCCCTGCAACTGAGTACTGGTAACTTAAACACAATTAAAATAACTATGCACAGCTAAAAGCATAAAACAAACTAAAAGCGAAGGGTATCACCCTCCCGCTATGGCGGTGTCGTTAGGCTGGGAGCCAGGCATCTCCTGGAATACAAGGAAATTAAAGCACAATTAAAGCACAGTCTCCTCTTGTGCAACAAAGCTGCTTGGAGGCTAACCGTTACATTTTATTATGGTTCTGCTAAGTTATTTTATGGTTCTGCTAAATTATCTCATGGTTCTAAAAATACTATGATTCTCTATATTCTATCTTCCCATAAAGGCGTAGTTCATTTATTCCAGAAGAATGCTCATGGGTAATCAGTGGGGAGGGTAGTTGGCCAGTGTTAAGGATGCCAGATTTGTAGGCGCAGGGTGCTAGAATTGGTACAGGTTACTTATTATGCTTGTCTGGATGTATGTACGAGTATTTGTAGAGTGCAAGCCTTGCAGGCGAGGCGAGCATGGGTGGGAGCCCCGTTATACCACTTAGGATCATTTACAATGAGGCAGAATATTTATGGGTTACTTACCTTATATGCTGCAGATTCAGACAGTAGGATTATCCATTAGGATGCTGACACTTCTTTAAACCTAGAGTGTATAATGCAAGTGTCAATAATGCCTACAACCATATATAAAGCACGTCTCTCCATGGCAGAGTCCACAAAATCCCACTTTGGGGGTAATTCTATCCTTCTTGTCCTCATGTCCCCCTCCTAATCAGTGCAGGGTTGGTGGTAATAGGAAAACAAATTAGGGAAAGCAGGGGCTGCTGGGATTTTTTTGAATACAAAATGAGTGAGACGGCTGTCTCCCCAGTCTTCAACATTATTTAATCCATGAGCAGCCCCTCCTCTTCCCTCTAGTTGAGCTTGTTTTGTGGACTGGAGGCAACAGAAAGACAGCTGTTTAACTGAAAATTTTATGATTCGAACAGAGGGAAACAGTGAAGGCTTCTGTCCTGGACTTTGAGTATTCAAAAATGTGCAGGTAGCTTCTGCTAGCCACTGTACTCCCTCCAGCAGCGTTGCATGGCATTCAAAGAAGCCCACAATCTGGTAGTACCTCTGGAAAATGTGGATGTAGCCAATCCAATAACGGTTTGGGGTGACCAGCGCCCAGATGTGGGACACGAAAAGCAGAGTAAAGACCAAATGCAGCCCAAGGCCCTATTCCTGTCCACTCTTGGTTGAGGGGCTGGTTCTCAAAATAGGTGTATATATACAATGAGGACAACTCCTTTATCTTCCTTGTATTAATTCCTCCATGGCTCATCCTTGCATTGTGCCACTGGGAACCTAATTTTTAGCCACACACTTCATCACCGTTGAAATAGAGGAACTGCAATGGGAACAATGATTGCCCCTCTTGCACTGCTAATGGAGTTGCTCACTTTCCAAAATGGCTAAGTATATATTTTCATTAAAGCAATCACCACGCCAAGCTTACACCCGATGAATACATAACCCCATGCATGCACAAAAGGTTTTAAAAATCCCTTTGCAAGGCATAATGAAACCTCCAGCTATTCCTGTGCTAGAGTCCATCATTTGTAATAGAAGTCCAATAGTTTTCTTCTAGGAGAACAAAAGTCTAACTTGGCCGGACGTAAAAAAAAAATAACATTGTGTATTGTGCCAAAAGGCAACTCTCTTGGGACCCATATAGTGAAGAAAGTTAGGGGCTGATATTCTGCCACTCTTCCTGTAGGAGAACATTATCCAACATTTCCTGGTTCTGATTCCATCATCAGGCATTAAGTGATGAGAGCCTGCATGGGTTTAAAAATGTGAATTGAATTATCTACAATTGAGATATACCGGCAGTTTAAAAAAGATAGCCGCGTTGTGGACTGCAAAAAGAGCATCCTTGGTGTCTAGTAAAACACATAAATCAAGCCTAAATTGGACACAACGCGTTTATGATGTGCCCTGCTAAAAGCAAGTACAAACTCTAATCTTATTAAGGGGGTATTGAGCCAAGTAGAACAGGAAATGAGCTACAAAAGTAAAAAAAAAATGAAAACAAATAAAAACGACAGAAAACTGTGGTACATATGTGTCAGTAGCGTACATCAGGGCGGAAAGACTGTCTCATCCAGTTTTTGTTTTATAGATTAAAAACGTTTTCCCCCGACACTGTCTGGCTGCATATCGGTCACAGCTCTCAAATAGGGGGAAGGTAAACCGTGCATGTTTTTGGCGGGTTAAACTCTTAACTTAGCAGACGGGCTGCGTCTGGCATTTTTGCTAGTGATCGTGCGTTCTGGTGACTGTTATGTACAAACAGTTGTGAGTGACGTTTATACCCGGCTAGCAGCTTGCCACGTTAGGAATCCACACCTTGTGTTTATAGCTTTTTCACAGAGCTGTAAATGCCTGCTTGTATCCAGGCGCCAATAGACATCATTTTAGCAAATCTTTGTAATGATCAATGCATTTAGAAATCAAAAAGCTTGTTTTGACCTAACATGAATTGGAAAGGGAGAAATTGGTAGCCACCAGTTACTGACTGGGCACTCTGACAGGATGACAAGATATCTCACGAGCCTTTAGGGAAGCATCATTTCACGCTCCCTTTCACTGCCTCAGCCTTAGGGACACGAGATGGCTAGTAGTGTTGCGCTTTACAAAGAAACCTAAAAATAAAACAAACATTTTGCCTTGGCATGTAAGGGTCTGCTTTAGTGGGTTGCTTTTATGAGTGGTTCCCATGCAGCATTGGCCAGTACAGGGTAAAGAGAGAAGAGCAAAGTTCAGAATCCATTTAAGGCACCCAAAATAGCTATCAGAAAGCTAGCTTGCCCAGACCTCTAACGCTGATGCACCTGCCAAAAACAATAATACGTATGTGTAACTAATTGTATGCAAACTATTCATACTTATGTTTATGTGACCACTTGTTCTTCCTGCATTTTTAAGTTTGTGTCTGAACAGAATAAGAAATAACAAAGCCTTACTTGGCATCTACGTTCACACATTGGCGTTTGCTGAAATCAACACGTGTGTGAGTAGGAATTGTGATTTCAGTGAAGGGAACATGCCCTCAGAGCAACATGGACTGGGAACAGCAATGCATTAATGCAGGGACCACTGAGCAGTTGACCCGCCTTTAATGAGGTTTGATGGTCAGGGAGCATAGCTGGATGTGGGCAGGCAACAGAAAGGTGAAAGGTTCTGATACCTTATGCCAGACTCTTGAGTGGTCCAGTTTCTGCATTTGGGCCTAAAAGCAGGATTTTCAGGTTTAGTCTGAGTGAGCATGCCCTAGCGCATGTGCTCTCACTTGCGAGACTTTTGTGTTCAACAATGGGTTGTAAACCCGCCCATTGCTTGCGATTTGGTGGCATTAATGCCACTGTTCTTTGCTCCCTTCTAATTGGGCAGCGCTTGCCAGGAGTCATGTCCTTTTATTTCTGTCTCACTTGGACCAAGCACAGATTAATTAAGTTTCATTACTGTCCCTCTGCTGGCCATATACTGCTCACGCTGTGATTCAAGTAGTATTTCTTCTTCTTACATTTAAAAAAAAAACCTCAATAATGCGGTCAACGCCGGCTGCGCCATGCAGCTTTTTCCACCCTCCCATCCCTGTTTCTACTTGGACCCTGTTTCTTCTCTCCCACCTGCCCTCCCGTCTGTTTTTTCTCCCCCACCCTCCCCGTCCCTGTTTCTTCTCATACTGTCTGTCTGCTCTCCCCCTCCCACCCACCCTACCGTCTCTGTTCTCCCCCTCCCACCCACCCTACTGTCTCTGTTCTCCCCCTCCCACCCACCCTACTGTCTCTGTTCTCCCCCTTCCCACATGCCCTCCCATCCCTGTTTCTTCTCCCCCACCCACCTGCCCTCCCGCCCCTGTTTTTCTCCCCTTCCCACCGACCCTCTCGTCCCGGTTTCATCCCTGTATCCCTGTTTCATCCTCCATCCCTGTTTCTTCTCCCCCTTCTCCCTGTTTCTTCTTCCCCTCCCACCCATTCTTTCATCTCTGTTTTCGCTCTCTCCTCCCACCAGCCTGTTCCTATATCTTCTCCTGTCCCCTCCCACCCACCCGTCCCTGTTTCTTCTACCCCCTCCTATTCATCCATCCTTTTCTTCTACTCCTCCCACCCTCCCTCTCATCCCTGTTTCTTCTCCCTCCTGTGTCTTTCTCCCCCCCCCCAACCGCCCCATTATTCTCCTTCCTTTCAACTGACAGAAGGTAAAATAAAAGCACTATGACATGGCCAGCACTGGCAGCCTCATAGCGCTTTTTTAAACCATCCCGCTATTCACCCCAACCCGCCCTCTTGCTACCCTTGCCTACGTGATTGCCAGATTCAATAGCTCACCCATTGGGGAGACGTATTGGCTTTGCCAATGCTGGTTAGTTCTGGTGCTGGAGACCGACTCAAGTGGACAGTCCCAGCCAGAAGATGGTTAGCTACAAGTAAAACACTTAATATGAACTTTCTTCCATGCTAATATAATGAAAGGAAGTTATATGAAGCACAGGTGACTCAGCATGTTTAAGACTGTATCACTGCACTCTAATGACTCCATAAAGTTGGGCGAGCAGCCACAAGTGAATTATCTTGTTTCGGCGTTGTCTTGACTTTCAGCATTAATGTCCTAGGAAGGCAGCTGCCCTGTCAGGGCTGTTGGGCAACTCCAAACAGCTGAGTTACCGAAGGCGAGTGTGGATCTTCTAAAGTACAACAATATCAATTTCAGTCAAGAGTTTTACTAGTCCTGATGAAGGGTCTGCTTCACAGTGGATCCGGATCCAGCTGCGTTCGCGTCAGGTTCCCGGGAGGATCACTTAGTTGTTTTTAGTGCCCATCATAAAGCTGCTCAAAGTACATTAAAAGCTCTTGAATGGCGAGATTAGATTTCAGGTGAACCTGCAGCATCATGGCGTCTTGCAGCCGATGAGAAAGCAGCCGCTGAATGAGATTTTGCGCGGAGTGATGAGTGACCTGGATAGAAAGAATGATGAATCCTCTTGGATGGTGGTGAGTTGTTTCCTGTGGTTGGCCAGGGATAATTTATACAGTCTTTGAAATAGTTTCTGACGTCACACAATGGCTATTATTATGTTATCTTGGTCTTTGACATCCAGTCACGCGCGCCCATAGCCAGTGCGCAGTGCTGCTTTCCAAGCATTGATTCCAGATCCCAGATGACCTCATGTCTGTTGCATTCTTTGTGACCCTTGCTCTTAGGGTTGTAGACCCTCCTTCTTTTTCAAAAGGCCCTCTGCAAACCCAACACTATCCACTTTGGACAATAGGTTTAGATTTCTATCCTGCTACACAGGAGACAATTAATTTCCCTTTTCCCTCTTTTGACTGTTTATGCACACTGAGGATAACCAGACTTTGGTGCACTGAATGGCTTGACAGCAAATTAGCACTGCGAAGATGCAAGTAAAAATGACAAGTAACAGAAAGTGCTTAATCAGCTGCACAAACACTCCTATACAAAGTGTGTGATGGAGGAAAACTTTAAGATGGCGGTGGGTGGGAGGTATCGTCTACAGGAGTGACGTGTCTCATAACGGCAAAGGGGAGAGACTATGTCTTTAGAGTGGCGGTTGTGGTCCTTTTATTTTTGCCCTACCAAGGACTAAACATTCATGATCCAGTGTGAGCAGACTTTTCATTTCCGCATTTAAAAGGAAAAACATCAATGGGGTAAAAAAGTTGAGGGTTGACAAAGAGCATCCTAATCTTTCCCTAATCAACGTTTGAGTGATCCCTTATTTTTGTTGCGTGACTGCTAAAAGCGTCATTGGTGTTAACAACAACTGTATCAGAGGAAGAAACATCTTCCTGTTGTTGTCTTTTTTGACCCCCACTTTTTAAACTGATTTTTGCTTTGCTCGATGAATGGGGATGAGATGGATGGATGGGGATCAAGATTTATCTTGGAATCCTCCCCTTCCAACGACTAACTCCATCAGCTATGATCCGGAGGATGATTTCTTGTCAAGATTACCGAAAGGGCTTTGGATAAATTTGTCTTTACAGAAACAAATATGTAAAAAGTCTTCCAGATTCTCCAGTTCTTAAGATTTGTAGGTCGTGGACCATCCTCGCAGGTGTGCCATTTCCTGATGGCAGATTTGGGTTTAATGTGAAGCACCTCCCGGGATCTGTTCCGTGAATTTTTGGATGTTCATAACAAAGAAATTATATCAGTCATTAGTCTGTCTTTTATTTTCTTTAACTGGGGCTTCACCATTTTAAGTCGCTCTGATCTCTGAAAGAAATGTTGTGCCTGTACATTCAGCTGCTGTTTATATGCTATTTTCCTTCTATGATCAACTTGTAAAGACATGCTTGGGACAGAATTTCTGCTTTCTGTTTGAGTGTTTTTCAGCATTGATGTTTGGTGTGGCGATCGGAGAGAGAGACCAACTAGAATTGGTGTTTTTGTGGCAGTTATGATATGAGTAATTATATATTTAATTATATAGTAGCCTTTAATAAAGCTAATTGTCTCTTTGTGCAGGACTGTGGAATAAATGTGAAATTCTAAAGGAAATAAGCCACACTGGACTACAGGGGCAAGGGGGGGATTTCAATAGATTCGAAGGTCTGACAATTTGTGTTTTTGTCTAAAAGAAATAGGTCTTTAAGTTTTTCCTGGAGCTAATGAGTATAAAAGTCTCTAACATTTGGAGGCAGAGCACTCCACATGTGAGGATTCAAGGGAGCGAGCCTCCTGTCATCTCAGATGGGTGAACAGTTGACAAACTCAATTGGTAGGTGGGAGATTAGCAAACATTTTTTGACAATCCATTTGCCAGCAGAATATTTTCCAGCCCGGATGAGGTACTGCTATGCTTTCCGAGTTTGAGAGTCAGCGGTCACAGCCATTGGCATTTTTTAAGGTATCTCTAGAATTGCATTTGCACAGTTAATTTCAGCACTGATCACTGCCCCGTCCAATTCCTTGCTGGCTTTTTTTGACGTAGATGGCAATATTAGATTTACCTTCATTGATCTAATGAAGGCTGAACCTAAAACTGTCTCAAAAGGTGCTCTGAAGATAATTTCCCTGTTCTAAATTACTCCCATGTTTTTAACGCTGTTTACAAATTTATTAGTAGTGCCAAGCAGGTGGAGAGCTTGGGGGGGGGGGCGATGGGGGGTGTGGTGGTGCCAATTGAACCCTGTCATTGGATCCCAAGAGCAGAATCTCTGTCTTGGCCCCATTCAGCTTAAGTCGACTATAATTATCAGTGCCAAATGGGTAGGACTCTTGCCATTTTCATGGGATTGAATCGAAGCTGGCAGGGTTTCACAATTCCCAGTTGAAGTCTTTGCTCAAGGGAGGTTAAGCATGCATGATACTACATCGGTTTGTGTGGGAAATTTGCCCTTTCTGCTGGGTCACCCCAGTTTTTCCACCTTTGCTGGATTTTATATTTGTGCTGGCTATAGGACTTTGTGAACTTTAGCCCTGCTAACCAGTGTAAGATGCCTGTGCTCGACCTTTCCACATGGTGAAGTTGGCAGACTCCTAATTGGCACATTTAACTTACCTATACGTCCCTAGTATGTTATATAAAGTGTACCCAGGGCCAGTAAGCTAAATGTCACAAGTGGCCTGCAGCACCCATTTTTGCACTACTGTGATAGTGCAAACATGACTGCTGGCCTACCATTTGTAGCATGGCTGGTGCAGTTTTAAACTGCAAATTTGATCTTTCAAAATAACCCTATTTGACAGGTCAAATCCTTCCTTTTAAATATTACTAAGTCACCCCTATGTAGTCCTTACTGCCCATAAGGCAGGGCCCATAGCATTTAAAAGGAGGGCATGTAGGAATTTAATGTTAAGCATGTCCTTACAGTAAAAACAAAAAACAAAAGCTAAAGATATTGTAGCAATACTGGCTGTTCCATAGGAAAACAGTTGGTTACGTTATTACATTTATGAATGATACTTTATTTTAGAAAACTAATAGAAAAATAATTAAACATCTATTTTTTAATAGTTGCTAAAAATCCAATCAAATGGCTAAGTCGGATTTTTGATAAATATTTAGGAAAATATATACTTTTAGAAAGTTGCCTTTTCCCTCCCAAAGACTCTGGTGACCCATCTGCTCTCCTACTTCTGTCAGCCAATAATTAGCATTTGAATAGTTGTGAAAGGCCTCCCAGGAGCAAAGAATAGGGTTTCCTGAATGTACAGAGATGACCTCTCTGAACCTGACAGAATATGCGGGGTGGCTGTGAGCTTCCATTTTGACATTGCAGTGTCAAATCCTTCTCTAACGTCAAATCCTTCTTGACAGGTATGCTGGGGTTTTGCATGTAACATTTGAGCCGTACTTTAAGGGTTGGGAAACCGGATGCCCAAACAATTCTTGTGTATCCACTGTCTGGTTCATGGAAAACCCTGCTTTGGCCTACCAGACTTCTGTCTCTGGGTTTATTGTGGGTATAGTGACCGCACCAAACTGTTTTTCAGAATTAGATGTTGGGGGACACTAGGATTACCACTTACATTCCCCACCCCCGCCTTCTAGCCTTCAGAGCCCAAGTCTAGTGTGGCCGAAGACTTTTGCCATATTGAAAATACCCAAAGTGAATAGGGTTGGCCGCTGGAATTTTTACCCCATTGGTTAGTGCATGCCTAGGAGTTTTTTCCACCCAATAGCTCATGCCAGGTCTAAATGTGGCATCTACATGTACCCACTTTAGAGCACTCCTGGACTTGTGGAAGATCAGATGAGGACTGAATCTGCTGTCTGAGACAGGAGAAGGGCCTAGAAGACTGGACCTGCTGTCCCTCTTGTACCTGGGATAAAGAAGTGAACTCCAAGAGTCATAAGGCTGACCTCCTGTTAAAACTAAAGGAACACAACAACTACAAGAGCGTTTGCCCAGCTTACCAGTGGCATCTGGACCTGGAATGGACCCAGCTGTTTGGCCTCTTATTGACACCTTTTGAGCCTCTAAGTGCCTCCTTTGAGGTCCTGGGGGACTTAAGACGTGTTCTCCTTTAGTGGATCAGGATATAAACGACTAAAGTTAGAAGGTAAAATCTTTGTCCAGGACAAACATGGTTATTGTATCCAACCCGCACTCCATTGCAGTCAGTATCAAATTTACTTTTAGTTCCGGGTCTACTGCGACCATTGACTATCATTTGCACTTTATGCTTCATTGCGCTATTGCTACTTAAAACTTATCTCCAATTCTTCTTATTGAATTGTTGTAATTTGTGTCTCATTTTGTTTATTTAATTGTATTCTATTTTTCTAGTTTGGTTTGGGATTTATTTTTTATTATGTTGCATTTCGACTTTAATATTGTTTTGGTACTGCCTTAAATACTTTACACATTGCCCTAAGTTAAACCTCTCTGCTCTGGGCCATAACTACCAGGGGGGTTAAGCTCTTGTTAATTTAGTGACTTTAAAGGTTCACCCTAACAATGGTTGTGGTTAGTCCTTGAGTTGGGTAGTCCCCCTCCCCAAATAATAATGTAATAGCTTACATCCATGCATGGGACACTGCCTCCTTCCGAGAGAAATGACTGGATGTCCTAGTTCTCAGATGGCTGAGCAGTTGTCCAAAGTCTGTATTGAATGAATATGTCTGAGTAGTGCACAGTGTTACTGACTTTGTCTTGGATATTTAGTATCTGCGTCTGTTTGTTTTTTACATAGCGGTTCCTGCAATTCCATTATCACTGGGATTAGTATGGGAAAAATTACCACATGGCATGCTGAATAAACATCTTTTTGGGGTGACTTGGGCTGCCGGAGAGGAAGCAAGGGATATGTTCTACAAGTGGGTGGTTTTATTGATTCAGGCATTCGGTTGATAGGACACACATCTATGACTTGCTTTCCTCAACCAAGGGAAGCTAGTATGTATAATGCACTTTCTGCTATTGGTATGGCTCTGTAGCTCTATCAGCATACCTGTGACATTCTTAACCTGGTCTGAAGTTGCAATCGCAGACTGAACTCTGATTCAGCCTGTGATCATTTGTTACTGGTGTTCTCAACTGGTTATATTTGTCATTTGGCAATTTTGTCTTATGTATTGAGCGATAAGTACATTTTTGTTGTTGTTTAGGCCTAGAGGCTTTGCTTGCTGCTTCTGAATCCTCTTTGTCAGTAGACAAGCCTGTTACCTTGTGCAAAGGAGATGTGTGTGGAGTGTTTTGAGGGTGGTGGCTATTTGATGCAATGATAGTTATTTGTCACATGGGTCATGCATGTTAGGGGTTCTGTCGTGTAATTAATAAAGGACTTTTATATGATTCAGGGGATATCCACCTCATGCAGGCTGGGGCACATTCCAATATGCCTCTGAGTTGTTTCTGGCTCTCAGAATACCTGCAGATACTGTTCAAGCAATTAAAGCCACTAAATAGAGTCCTGTTTTACAAGGGCCCATCAGAGCATCTCCAAGCATGACGTAGGACCCCCTTGTCTACATTTACTGGCACAATCTACTGTGCCATTCAGTCCTGTGTATCACACGTTTACCTCCTGTTCAACAGTTTTTAACTCTCTTGGCTGAAGATTAGAAGTCCTCACAATGAGAGGCTTGCACCCTTAACAGAAGAAAAGTGTTCTCTATTCTTGCACCAACTTTTTAGATCTCTTCTTGTTGCCTTGCCATTTGCCTTCAAAGAAATGGGTATAAAGGTGACTCTTGCCCACCTAGTGCTGCTGGTGGTAGCAGATGGCACGGTCCTTTGATTTCTTAGCACAAGATGCTACTTCAGCAGGATAGGTCAATCGTGCAGGCCATTACACGCACTGCGCTGAAGGCGGAAGATACACCCAAACAGCCAATAACATTAGGTGAGAGATGTATATTCCACTGGCCTGAGCCAGCATGCGATTAACAAACTCTCCAGCCAATGGATGAAAGAGAATGGTAAAAAAAAAAGTGAGTGGTTAAAAGGAGCGGACCCAAAGCATACCCTCTGTATAGTGTGAGCAGTAGTTCGGTTTGACAGCTGTGTTGTCAAAATGCAGGCCTAAAAAGGCCAAAGAAGAATGATGCTAAGTCATGTATGTTGTTAATGTTTAACTCTGTCAGAGAGTCCCTTAAAATCACTACTGGGATTAGGAGGAGAAAACAGGGTGCAGATAGTGATACGGGAGACGGCTGAGAGGGAAATGAATGGGGGCAGTTGTGGGTAAATGGAATTATACTGTGATATCTCTAACATTTAATGCCATCCTAAGCATGCCGCTAAGTGTTTAGTGGGGTACAAGAAATGTAAAACAAATTGACCAGGCAAAAGGACAGCAAGAGGAAAATGAGTTACGAATGCATGAGAAGTCTTGTGGATTGAATGGTCTTCATAAAATGCTAATCTCTAGTCAAAAAGAGGACAGTGTGCTGACGTAACCTCCTATCCATAAGAAAGAAAAGAATATTTAATAAAGATGGTTGTACTGGATGAAAAAGGAAGTAATGCTCATTGTTTACTTATTGCCTCTTAAAGACCTCCAGTTGGATGTAGTTTATACTCCATTCTACGCATATACCTAGTACCAATCTCACGTGGTCAGACCACTCAATTGTCCACTTCTTCATCACCACTTCCCCCGACACCCCCACTAACCAGCCAGACACCTCCCACAGGAGCTGGAGCAAGATTCCTGAACCCCTATGGACTAACCACCTCAGCTCCTTCTATCCGGACACCTCCTCCAGCCTCGAAGTGGCTGTCAATACCTTCAACTCCTGGATCACCAACTGCTCCAACTTGGTCACCCCCATCAAACCTGCAAAACCAGGCAAACCTGCCAAGCACACCAGCTGGTACACCCCAGAGTAAAAAAACACCAAACGCAACTGCAAACGACTGGAAAGAATCTCATACTCTAGCAAGGAGACAAACGACTGAGTTATCTTCAAGCTGGCTCTCAAACAACTACCAATATAAACAAACAAGCATTTGCAATGCAATAGGACTCGCATTTACGCGAGACCTATTACATTGCAAACGGGAGTGCGGGCGGGCGAGAAGGCACGAACAACGGGAGTGGGAGGGGGGGAGCCAAGAAGCACGGACTGCGGGAGGGGGAGGCACGGGAAGAAAATAGTGCTCACAGTATAAATAAAATATACTGTGCAACACTCAAAGTAAAGGGGCCAGTAGCCATGGAAGGATACAAATGACGACATGCCCGCCATAAGGAGGGACTAACAAGCCTAAAACCAATCGGAAGGCAGCATTTAGGAACTAGGCCAATGAAAAAGATGGGCGGAGAGTGGGCGGAGCTTCCACTGAGCTTCCACTCCATACTGAATACTGCATGCCTCGCAAAGCGAGCAGCGCATGCGCGCTGCCGCTATAGGCTCGACCTAAAAAGGAGAGTGAGAAGAAGAGGTGATCCCATTCTTCTTCCCCTTTTCAATATGTCAAACAAATGAGAACAAGCTTGTTACCATCCCAATGTGCTAACACAAATGTCTTTCACTCATGTCTCAGAAAAACCATTAGTTTTTAAAAAAGAACCTTTGCCCACCAACCTAATTGGTGGCATGCTTCATCATTGGGTTCCCACCTAAGATGCCTAATGCATCTCAGGTGTGCTACGATGCCAGATTACAGCGTACATTGGGATGGTAACAAGCTCATTCTCATTTGTTTGATATCTCAATTGCCACCAGCGCCTGAAATCACCAAAGAAGACGCTCTAGCCGCCCGCCTGAGGCCAGCTATAACCACAGCAAGGAACTCTTCAGCATCATCAAAGAGTTCTCCAACCCCTTGTCAACCAAAAACACTGTCACTCCTTCCCAAGATCTCTGTGACACCCTTGCAGACTTCTTCCACAACAAAATCTTCACCATTTGCAAACACTTTGACACCCAACTGCCCGTCGCCAGCATCCAAAGCCTCCTCAACTCCACCGACTCTCACCCCAACCTCAGGATCACCACATGGGACCAACTTACCAGGCAGACCACCTCTGCCATCATGAGCCCCATCCACTTACGAGCGCCCAGCGACCCCTACCCCAAACACATGTTCAACCTAGGGAACAACACCATCAGCAAACTCACCACCATCTGCAACACCTCCACCACCTCTGACACCTTCCCAGAGGAATGGAAACACACAGAAGTCAAACCACTCCTCAAAAATCCATCCGCTGCCCCCAAAGATCTCAAGAACTACTGGCCCATCTCGCTTTCCCCGCCAAAGCTCTGGAAAAAGCTATCAACCACCAACTCACCAACAAGCTAGAGAAAAACAACCTCCTGGATCCATCCCAATCTGGGTTCGGTTTGAATTACAGCACAGAAACCGCCGTAATTGCAGCCACCGAAGACATCAGGACCCTCCTAGACCAAGGAGAAACTGTCGCCCTGGTCCTCCTCGACCCCTCGGCAGCTTTCGACACCATGTCCCACTACACCTTCCTAAAAAGGCTCAACCAGATGGGGATTCAAGGGGATGCCCTCAAATGGATCACATCCTTCCTCACCGGAAGGACCCAGAGCATCTGCCTCCCACTTTACACCTCGGGCCCCAAGGACATCATCTGTGGTGTCCCCCAAGTTTCCTCATTCAGCCCTACCCTGTTCAACGCCTACATGGCCCTACTAGCCACGGTGATCAGGACTTATGGAATGAACATCATGTCATATGCCGATACTCAGCTCATACTCTATCCGTTGACCCCGCCACCACCAAGGCCAACTTCCACCTATGCATGGCCAACGTCACCCACTGGGTGCAGTACAACTGCCTCAAGGTCAACACTGACAAAACGGAGGTACTCTCTTCAGAAGCACCACATCCCCAAGGGACGATTCCTAGTTGCCAGCAGAACTAGGACCTTTACCGACACCCACAGAACACACTAGAAACCTAGTCATCTTACTGTACAGCAAGCCCACCATGAAGAACCAGGTCAAAACAGTATCCTCAGCCTGCTTCCTTACTCTCCACTCACTCTGAAAAATCTTCAAGTGGCTCCTGCTAGCACCAGATGCACCGTCACCCAGGCCCTCGTCACCAGCCACCTACACTACGGCAACACCCTCTACGTAGGATTCACCTCAAACCTGCTCAACAGATTACAGATCATTCAGAACTCAGTCGTCAGATGTGTCCTCAACCTCTGAAGACCAAACCACATCACCCCCCACCTCAGAAAGCTTCACTGGCTCCCTGTCCAAAAGAGGTGTCAGTTCAGAATGCTAACCCATGCCTACAAGGCCCTTCACAATCAGGGTCCATCGTACATTAACCACTGGGTGAATTTCCACCAGCCCCCCCAAGACAACTGCGCTCCGCCTCCCTCTCCCAGACTCCCCGCATTCACCGAAGCAGGAGCGGCGGCCCCTCCTTCTCCTACCTGGCTGCCGAGACCTGGAACTGCCTCCATCTTCAAACCTCCCCCTCCCTGCACAAAGTCAAGAAGGATCCGAAAACCTGGCTGTTCGACTGACTACATCCAGCAACAGAAACCCCAGCGCCTGGATACCCTCACGGATGACTAGCAGCACTATACAAATCCTTTTGATTGATTGGTTGATTGGTCTCTTTGATTACAGGATACTTCCCAAGTGCAACTGGCCCTTGCAATAATTAATAATTAAACATTAGATACATGGGTAGGTGAAGAACTCTCCACACTAGTGCAGAAGGTGGGATGTGTAAACTTGGGAAGAAGGTGCATAGGGCAGACTTTAATCTCCCCAGAGTGTAAGCAGTTGTAGGAGATGAAATTTCCGGTTTTTGCAGACGCAGTTGCAGTTTTGTGAGCCATCGTCTTGTTTTTTGTGTTTTTTTTTATCACTGTGGCTCAATGGCAGATCTGCAGATCGCTTTCCTGCGGCTCGCTGACTCTTCTGTTTCCAAACAGAACTTCCGCATCTCAATTGCGTCCGCCCTTTATGTAGCGTTTATTAAGAGCGACAGAGTGGAACCAAGAAAAATGAAACATTGGAAGGTGTAAAAACAGGCAGCTAGCGTGTTTAATCTGCTCGCCTCCTCGAACTGAGGCCTTTTGTTCGGTTGCCTGGCATCAGGGGGGATTTCGTAACCTAGATTTACAAATCTAGTGTGTTGAAAATATTTGCTGAATGCTCAGCAGTAATTGAGCCCTGGCCATGATGTGACTTGACGTTTAGCGAAGTGGCAGTTACTCCGAATTGTCTTTCTGTTCCCGGAGTTAGCCGTGTGATCTCACCGGACAAGTGGGCCTAATTAAACCGTCATCCTCCGACAATAACCTGGCGCTGATGCTCGCGGCTTTCCGTCCACATACCTGGCGACGAGGAAATTGAGCCTTCAAGTATGTTGACAGTAGGGCGGACTCAGTCAATAGGAGCAATCGACAGATGTCCAAAAGTCAATATCACTTTTTGTCCTTCCTCTAAACTGGACCTTGGGTATTGTTCTTTAAGTCACTTACGCTCCTTTTTATTTCCATTTATCATGTTCGATCTTGAAGTAGGTTATGCATTAAAGACGATAGTTGTGCTGTTAAGTCTACTGACGTATTTTAATATTATGTTATACAAGTCTTTATATTTTGCAGATTCTGCCAGTAGTATGATCGTGAAGCAACATATAAGCATTCACGATCCATAGCTTGGGTTTAAAAATGTTAGTTTTAGTACTAAAATCTTATTTGCCTGCTTTAAGCCTCTTTACCGAGACAGTGTCTCCGGAGTAGGCCTTTTTTAGGTCTGGCTTGACAGCGCTGCTGAAAGTACGACCTATTCTTTAAAATGTGCACAAGATAGTCTTTGGAGCTAATCAGGGAAGTATTTTTCTTTCACCTCTTGCTGTTGGCTCTTTGGTGTATCCATCCACCTTCCATGGAGCGTTTGCATCACAATGCATGAGGAACTACTGTAAATCTCAAAAGGATAGTGAATTATCACATCCTACATTATTTACCAAAGCAGGCTAATTGTCTTTGCCAATGCTTGTTTTTCTTATGTCACTCAAGCAGCATTGCTGCAGCTCTGTCTTCTTTGCAGGGCACAGAGAATAGACTTTCCAATACAATGACTTCTTAAATTGTCTCATGCTTCTGACATCTGTAAAATGCACTGCTACCATCTGGAGCCGGGTGTGCACTGCATTAATCTACAAATGAATAAATGACCAACCTCAATTGTGACGGATCCTGTTTCACTTCTCATCCATCCTGAGGAGTTTAATACACCTTTCTTTCTCAAGCTCTCACGTGCGCAATCCTAGGAGACCAAGAAAGTGACATCTGTTACTATATTCCTCGACTTGCTTGTAACGCACGCGGCTGTTACTTGTTAAAGTGATCTGCACTCACATTTATAATTTCTTAGATGAAGGCCTCTTCTGTCAAACCTCACTTAACCTAATTGCAGCGTTATCTGCTTTGGGTAAGCCCACAACAAAACGAGCATTGGCAATGAAACTAGATCTGGGTTATAAAGAAAAGTGTCTTTTCCATCACTTGTGAGTTTAGGCACTCATCATGCATGAGCTCTATCGCTCACCCTCGCACTTATGCATCCATTCTCCCAACCACTAACTCATTCTTCCATTCACTTAATCACTCATTACAATAAACACATGCACATAAACTCAGGAAACGCAGGCAAGATACATTAAGAAAAAGTCTTTAAACCATCAAATATTATGCACAATACCATTCCAAAATGGCCGCTCAGTAAACCTCACACTTGATGGCCATCTTAGAATGGTAATGTGCATATTGTATCATTGATGCACCTTGGAATGGTAAAACTGTGATGCAGTGTGGGCCAGCCACATTTGAGCATGACTGGACAATTTAGAAGCAGTGGCTTCATGAAATGAGACGCATTGCAGATGAAATCAGAGGAAAGCGATTACTGTCTGGGGAGGTGCTGGGATCACTTAAAAAGAACAGCCAAAAAAAAGGAACAAAGTGAAGGGAGACCTTTAATACAGAAAACTGAAGGACTGGCCCACCATCCCTGATACTGAAGCACACCCATTTTAATGCAGCTGTGCACATGTGACACCGGGCACAGGATAATAGAGCTTATGGCTGAAGTGGGCTGATGCACTGTCTCATGCTGAATGCTGCTATACATGGAAGCAGAATGTGAATGATACTGGAACAAACCAGTAACTGAAGAGGGTGTGCCCAATGGTCCCGTTATTCATACATATTTTTCTGTTTTATTGTAAGAGCCTGACACACAGCTAAAGCTTTCTGGTCAAAACTAAACACTATAGCTAAATACTATGCATAACATTACAAATATGCACAAAATTACAGATTGCAAATGAATGTGCGAACACCCCTTAAAAAGGTCTTACAAGGATTCTCACAGCGACAGTCATCTACACCCATGACTTGTTGGACAGGGTAACCAACACCAAAAGGCTCGTCTATTATGTAATCTGTAAACTACCACATAACACAATACTTGTAATACAGTGTAATGATAATCCATCCTTAAACGATTACTGGCTTTAACATATTCTTTCACAATAAATAAGTCGGCACTACTGCTTTTGTTGTAATTTTTCATTATAAACAGATCTGACATGTGGAATCTAACATAGCTATTTTCAATAAGACCTACAGCCTTTATCATTCACTTTTCACCATAAACAGTCCTCGCCTACTGTATTGAGCCTGAGCTTTCCCACCAGACAACCATCAGACACATAGTCTTAAAATCACAAATATGAAAAAAAAATCATTTGGCGAACAATATATAATCCTTTCTAAGAGGGCCTAACAAAGGTTATCAGAGTAAAAGTCTTAAACTTCCTAGGTTTGTCTTTGGGTATCCAACACCAAAACCCTTGCCTACTACGTAAATCTTTGAGATCCCATGTAACAACATATCTGTATGCAGGCTTTAATATAGTGAAATAAGGATTCGCCCATAAAGGCCTATTGGTTTTAACTTATGCTTTTAACAATTAAAAAGTCAGGCTGACTGTCTTTGTTGTAACATGTCGTAATAAACCGTTTACACCTGTGGCATCTGATATAAAGTTTCCCAATGAGCCAATAATGCCTATAGCCTTGACCATTGGCTTGTAACCATAACCAACACAGACTTACCATATTGAGCATAAGCTCTCCCAAAAGGCCAAACAAGCACTCTTTTTTAGTGGAAGTACACATCTTCTACCCAATCAAAACTTGTAAAAAGGGGACAATCAGCATGTGGGCCGAATGGAAACCTCACCTAGTGGTTTTCTTTCAAGCTATTTTTCTGGTGATTACGTACGGTCTGGCGACAGCCGTGCTGCCAAACAGACCAAAAGAGACCCTTGACAAGTAGAAGCCCGCAGTGAAGGGAGCCATGCTTCAAGCCTTTTAGAGGCAAAAGAATTGCCTTGTGCTTTATGTTTAAAGGATGGACCAGAGTTGTAATGTCACATTGGGGACCCCAACCCTTTGGGGAGGGACCCTAAACCTTCAGGACGCTCCCATTAAGGCCAATGATGAATACCTGTGATATTTGGAAGACTCAGGGGCCTTCATCACATTCTGCAGTGGTGCCCCATCATTTTGCTTCATGCCATGCAATGTAATCACGTTTGCTGGGAACAATTGACCTCCTGTAGGCTGCATGAGAAGAGAAGCCTTACGATTATGTACAAGATCAGCGTTGAAATAGCAACTTCAGGTTAGCGTTTGAAAACGAGAATCTGGAGATTCTGAGGACAAGAAGCAATGCCATAGAAGCTTCTGAAATCAGTACTGATCAAAGGATGTTCAGCTATCTATCTCAAAGGTATACCTACTCAAGATATTTGAACTGAGTGATCATTGAGTTCAATAATAGGAATCTGTAAGATTGTTTCTTTGTTAAAGTTTGTGCACAAAAGGATAGGGTTTAAGACTGACATATTAAAGATGTAAAAAATCTATTCACTCAAGCTGAAGGCAAAATGATTAATCAAACTTTGTTTGGATTATTTTCACAAAGGTTTTGACAAATGAACAATGACCTCCAAAGTGCTCATATCCCAAGCTGGAGACTAAAGAGAAGAGGTAAGAAAGCTAATTGAAAATTTATTTCCAAAGTGAGGACCTTTAATTCTTTAAAAGTGTTTTTTTTCCAAAGAAATGATTGTGATCATTTTCATGTCCACTCAATATTTTGAATTCTCTAGTTCCTTCATAGTTACTTTAGTGTCCATCATCCACATATGATCCGAAAGTTCTCAGGTTTTTTAAAACTTATATTAGGCAATTCCCCTTAGACTAACCAGTCCTCTAGGAACCTTGTGTTCCGGATGGTCAGGTTGGTGGACTGTCTCTTATCAAGTACCTGAAAGCACAAGATGGATATAGGCAGTACTTTAGCTGTGATCTTTTCTTTGACAAAAGAGAAAAACCCAATTACCAGCTGCCACTGACATTGAAGATAGCCAAAAAAGTTCAGAATCCTTGGGACTAAGAACACAGGACAAAAATCAGAGGGGGGTAGTATGTGCATTTGCTAGAGGATCATTCTCTGAGAGGTCGGTGCAAACTCACCTGGGGATAATTATGTTATTTTTCTCATTGTGACTCTTCACTAAGAAGTAAAATCTGCTCATTGTTTTCCAAAGGTGTTCAAAGAATGTGCTAGTGGGAGTCTAAACAAGCCAAAACTTGGAGACAAAGAACCACCATGTGTTCTAAAGGCAGGATCACAAAAACACAAATCATTGTAGGAGGTAAAATGTGAGTAATAAAGTTTAAAAAGATTAACACAGTTATCAACCTGAAAGTGCCCGTGTGAAGCAGCAGTGGACTTATCTGCCAGTGTTCTGGATGATTGGTAGGTAGGTGGGGGCCTGGTGTATGTTTCATGGCTGCTCTGCCATCACATTTATAGCACAATGCTCCAATCAGCACTGGCCCGCCACATAAATATTTGCACATGCTCTGATGTTGCTTGGAATTTGGAGGACCAAATCAATTAGCTACTAAGTGAAAAGCTGACATTTACAGGATGAAAAGTAATTTGCCCAAAGACAACAAGCTTTTATTTGGAAAATCACATTTATATACTCTAGATAGAGGGCTTGTATATGGGTAAAAAATGTGTGTATTGATAGGAAAATCGAAAAGATGTTAGGAGACAAAATAATTTCTTTTCCTTAAAATATATAGATTCGATATGTTTGTGATAATTGATAAAGCTTTTGGGGACATTACTGCTAGTGTTACTTCATTTGTGCCAGTGGACACTTTCTAATATTGTTTGTAGTGACATTTTATCATCTATATCGTATGACATTATCTTGACTACTGTTGTCTGAGGCCAGAGTCTGGATGATTGGTCTGCTCTCTGAACCTGTAAAGATTTTGTAGCCGGTGAAGCAGTGTATGAGCCTGTGATATCCGTTCTTCATGAAAGATGCTTCCACTTTCTACTGTCTGCAGTTATGAGACCTGTTCTTTTTTCCACCCTGTTTTCTCTAATTAGATTCTCAGTCATTATGTGACAGTGTAAATCTACTTGCAAGACACATGTTGTGAATATGAAGGTAGAAGCTACAAAATAGCCTACATATATTGAGAAACATTGTAGGAAGTCCTGTCAAATTGAACAGACAGATTAGTTGAACTACCTGTAAAACCTTTGGATTTTTCCATTTATTTATGGGTAGTTGAAACAAAATAAAATACGATTTGCCTCCATTTTTATCAGATTTTTTGAGGGTGGGATTGGACACCCCCAATCATCCCTCGTGAGCATTTGATCTGTTTTACGGACCATCAGAGTTTTAGAATATTCACCAGTTCACCCTCAGTACTGTTTGTAAAACCTAAGGCCTTTAAGCCTGTAAAAACTAAGACTTTTTAGCCATGAAAGACACAAGTTGGCCTTTTTGTTAAAAAAAAATCTTTTGAGGGGCAGGGAAGTGGAGCACCTGAACCCTTCTGGGGAATTTGGGCCCTCTCATTCGCTTGCTAGGTGAATTTTGGATTGGCTATTTACTTTCCACCACTTTTGATTTTAAGCTCACTGGCTAGCAATGAGATTTTCTTTCGGGTGCATGAGTTTTCAACAAAAAACAGCTTAAATAAAGTAGTTCTGACAAAATGATTTAAACTAATACTGACATTTTTTTTCAGCAAAAATGAGTTCCAATAGGTTGAAAACAACAACCTGCTGAAAACATTTTTTGATGCAATATTTCTTTCTTCAGGCTGCATATTTTGGCTCTTTTAATGATACCCCGCCCCCCTCCACCAAGCCCTGTTCTTTTATTTACTTATTTTTAAAGACCTCTCCTATGCATTCGATGTCCCTGGTAATACTACCAATCCCACTTTTACTCGTTTTCTTTCCCTTCAAACCCTGTTCTCCCCATCCAGCTTTACTCCCGTTTTACTCCTGCTTTTTTTTTTTTTTTTACAAATTCCTTACTACTACTTTATTTCATTTTTATAAACCTCTTATCCCCCTAACTGTACTCTTTTTTTTATATAAACCTCTTACTGCCCTTCTCAATTCACTCAAATATTTTTAGAAACTCCTTACTCCCACTCCAGCTTGACTGCCTTTTAAATTTTTACAAACCACTTACTCCACTCCCACTAAACTCCCTTTACTATAAACAGCTTATTCCCTCTCCTGCTCTTATTTTACAAACCTCTTAGTCCCCCTCTCACTTGACTTCCTTTTTCAAACCTCTTAATTCATCTCCTGCTTTACTCCAGTTGTTTAGTTAACAAAACCTTTACTCACTCCTGCTCTACTCCTTTTTTTTTTTTTTTTTTTACACAAACATCTTACTCTCCTGCTTCAATTTGTTTTACAACCCGATCAATCACACTTACTCTTGCTTTTTATTGTCTCCCCTTCTCCATCTCCTACTGTCCTGTGTACCCACCCACTTTTCCTTCTTAATTCTTTGCCATGCTGTCCTTTAAAATGCATTTTTACCTTTTCAATGAACACCTTATTGTTAGACTTGCTCAGCCTGAGGTGGGCTTCCCCAAAACTTTTTGTCTTACGCCTCCATTTTTGCTCATCTGGTTTTTTGTTGGCCTTAGGACTCTGTGCTCTTTACCACTGCTAACCAGTGCTAAAGTGTGTGTGTACTCCCTCCTTTACACTTGTTGAAATTGACTTGCACTCAATTGGTGCATTGTATCTACTTGAAAGTCTTTAGTAAATTGATACTGCTTGTACCCAAGACCTGTAAATTAAATACTACTAGTGGGCCGCCAGCACTGATTATTCCACCCACTTAAATAGCCCTTTAAACATGTCTCAGGCCTGCCTTTGTAGCCTGTGTGTGCTGTTTAAACTGTCATTTCAACATGGCAAAATAAACCTTTTGTCAGGCCTAAACCTTCCTTTTTAAAGCATATGTCACCCCTGGGGTGGGCACTAAACAGCCCACATGGCAGGGTGCAGTGTATTTAAAAAGTTGGACATGTACTTTTAACTTTTACATGTTCTGGTAGTGAACAATTCCCACATTAGTTTTTTACTACTGCAAAGCCTACCTCTCCCATAGGATAACATTTGGTTAACTTATCACATTAAAAAAGTGTGAACTTTCAATTGGGAGTGGGTAGTAATATCAAGTTTGGCATCTAAAGAATTGTAATTTAAAACCCTCTTCAACGGTAAAGTGAGATTTTAAGTCACAATTCTGAAAGTGCTATTTTTAGAAAGTTGGCATTTTCTTCTCCTAATCATTTGGTACCTGCAACCTGTTTCCTTGGTCACATGACTAGGTGAAGCTGGCAGTTGGTCTTTTTATATTGCTCCCAGACAGTGAGACAAAGGAGAATTGGCAGGATGAGCCATCTCTGACTTAATGAGGGGAGGAGCTGTTACCTACCATACTTTCACATCAAAAAAGGCACTGCCTGAGCACATTCACAAAGGATTTGTCACTAGTCTATTGTGACTCCAGACAATCTAGGGCCAGAGGAGGGAGGTAGGATATTTCAAGCACCTCTGGGTGGAAACCTCCAGATCCTTCTCCTGCTTCAAAGTGGGGACCTGGTATATATATTGAACCCTCAGACCGAACCCTTTGGTACACCTCTTGACCTGTAGATGATTCAGGACTGCTGTGCTGCTTTGTAAGAAGGACTGCTACTCTGTTACACTGCTGCTTGAATGAAAGGACTGGACCTGCATCCTGATCCCAGGACCACCAGAGTGACTCCAAGGGCTAGTTGGCTGGCCTCCTGATTAGAGCCTCAGGGACAGAAAAGGTTCCAACTACCTAAACCCAGCACCTGGACACAGTCTGCTGTGAGTCGTGCCCCCAAGGTGGTGCCACCCCTTTCTGGACCCTTGGAAGTGAGCCTGAAGGTGCTCTACCAGTCCAGCTGTGACCCTGTAGGCAGAACTGCCGCAGCACGATGCATCTCCTTGCAGCTCCACTTTGGAAACGCTGCTTTGTGATGCATTCCTGATGCAGGACTTTGCACCGCAGTCAGCAGTCTCCTCTGAACCACTGCTACCTGGCGCAGGACCTTGCACCGGAGTCCACAGTCTCTTCGGAACAGCCATTCTGTGACTTATCCTCGACCCAGGCCTTCGCATGGCAAGCCCCTCGTCGACAGGATCTTCAACGACACAGGACTCTGCATCGCAGCCATGCAGCTTCTTCGGTACCGCTAGTGCACGACGCATCTTCGATGCCAGACTTTGCATTGCAAGCCCCGCATCCTCGATTGAACATGCAGTTCCAGTCTGGCGCAACTAGATTACCACAGTTGGCGCTTTGTGCTTCTAGGCACTATTTGTACTTAAAGCTTTAAAATTGCATATCTCCTGCCCTACTGATTGTATTTTTATTGTTTTGATCTCAAATAATTGATTACATTTTAATTTATTTTTCTAATTTGGTTGGGATTTTTCTTGTGATGTTCTCACTTTAATACTGTTTGAAGTGTTGCATAAATATTTTACACATTGCCTCTAATTTAAGCCTGGCTTCTTTGTGCCAAGCAATCAGAGGATTAAGCACAGGTTAGTTTGGGGGTTTGCTTGTGTTTCACCCTGACAGAGATTATGGATTCTGCTTCAGTAGGGTGCCGCCCTCCCAACCAGTAACCCAATTTCCAACATTTATAATTTCATGGATAAGGTATTAACTTTTAAATTTATATGAAGTTTAATCAGTCTGTTTTCGGCAGGCTGACTTTTTCTTCATTTTAGAAATTTGTCAAAATGCTAGATTACCCTTCTTCAGAGATTAACCTCCGTCAGAATTTGTGGGGAGGGTTATACTTAATGGATACTATGAAAATAATGAAATATTTCATACGTGCCTCTTCATAACTGCCTGTAAAAACCTATTGCTATTTAGCCAGTATTTTTGGAAAATGTTACTGCTGCACTGTAAATTGCACAGTTGGGCCCCACTTGTCCCAAAACATGGCACTAGGCCCACATATTGATGTGCACAAGAGTTCCCACACTAAGTGGGCCTCTCTTTGCAGAGCACAAAGTGCAACATTCAAAATCGAAACAACTGGAAAAGGAATGATGTTCAGACTCTGAACGAATAATATATGGAAAGCTAAAAAGTGTTGACGATTGATGGTATTACCAGCCTTAGGAAGGAATATTAAAATAGTATGTATGGAAAGTTAGCCTAAATACGTAGTTAAGTGACAGGAAAAGATTTGGGGGAAAAGGGGGGGGGGGAGTATCATAGTTTGGGTTTGTGAATTTTTAACTTTGACATCTATACTACGGTGCTAATGAGCAAATGTGGATATATTCTTATTGGTTGACTTGTAAAAGTCAGTAAAGTTGGTGATTAAAAAAAAGTAAAGTGCACATTCATATTATTTTTTATATTAAGTTTGAAAGTTGTTCTGATGGGGCCTCTTCACTCGCATCTGCCACAAGATGTTCAGCTACCACCACGAAACTTGCACACTTCCTTTTTGGTTTCTTAAACAGATGATCAGGGACAAACAAAACTTTACTTAAAAAGCACGTTAGACTTTTGCTACGTGGGTCTAAAGGAAAATCCTACGTAAATAAACTGGCTTCTTGAAGCTATTGGAATGTGCAGGTGGTGCAAAGATGAAATCCCTGTGTAAATCAGTTTCCGATACCTTCAAATGGGGGGACCCAGGTCATGTTATGGTCTTTGCTGTTTTCAGTCGGTACCTATGGGCCATCAAGAGAAAGAAGAAATCTCAAATTAGGTAAAGTGTAATCATCAAGGCTTTCAGAATTCATATGTCGGTACTTCTTCTGTAACTCTGGGCACAGTCTTAAGTGTTTTTTTCTCAAGTCACCATTCCTATAAACGCTCCGGCTCTTTGGTACCAGATCAAACCCTCTGTACTGTCCTGAAATCACCCAGAGTCATTAACTAAAAACCTGCAATGTGAGTTGCATTTGCCAATTAATGACAGTGTAAAAAATGATCTTCATTCTCCTGTTGTTTAGGGCAAGAAAAACTGTACATTGTGTTTAGATGCACAAAAATATACTTTCGGGGTCACCGAACCTTAGAAGGATCAGAAAGTAAGCTCTTCCCAAATATTAATGCAAATATTGCAAAGGCAACCAATTTACTATGGGAAAAGGGTGTCCTCCTACCTCGGAGAGGAGGGTGAAAGTTACTTTGGAAAAAAAAAAAACATTATGCCTATTTAAACTATACCCATAAGTTTAAGACGTTTGGGAGCCAACCACATACGTCTGTTAAAAAAAAAAAAATCAACTTCTTGAACAATAAGCGATATGAACTTTGAATATTTCTTTCTCCTGCCTCTAGTGTCCCCATTGAAGTGCAATATCTTTCAGTAAAGAGTTCTGTGTTTTTGAGTTTTGCGTTACCATGATCCATCATTTACTGGCGACAACTCAATTTCCTCTTAGTCACCGCACCTACATCGTCCTGTCTTCTTCCCCACAACATAATTCTCCTGACCCTGAAGCGAGGAGAACAGTAAAATGCAACTCTTCATCACTACGTGCATCCATCACTGTTCGTCTAAAGTTACTACTTATTTGCAAGATCTCTCCCAATCTTGCTCTCCACTCGGCCAAAGACATTATTGATGAATGTGCTTGTCTTCAGCAGGAACCGGTACTGCTGCAGTCCTATTGTAGGGATTCCTTAACACTCCTTTTAGCTCCTCTCACGTCCTAAAATTCAGAACCTAAGTCCATTATAGGTTACCACCATCCCCTGCCACCTGTGCACTTCCCCCATCTGGCTCCAGGCAGACAGACAAATAATGCAAAACAAAAGTTATTTAATCTATCCAAGGCCTTGCACAGCTTTCCTTTCTCAGACCATCCTCAAAAACACCCCACATTTCCACGCTATTCACTGGCTACACTACGAGTATCCAGGGAGGCTGTGATTTTTAATCCAGCCAATAAAATATGTTAAGTTCAGAATTTACCGCCGCAATAAATGGAACCTGTTCCAAGTTTACGTTTAAAAATAGAGAATTGCATATAGATATTCATGCTTTCCATGCCAAAATACCCATATGCCTCGTAATGTTATGTTTCATATAGGTACTCTAATATAGGCCCAGGGAACATCATACCCTTTCACCTACATCACCTCCCCTACATTACACTCTAACGAGCCTTTTAAGGATTGAACGCCTTTTATGGACTGAACCTTTTACCTAGTTCTAGGCCTGGGTGCAGAAGGAGGGTTTTTCCCGAACAATAGTGTTCTATGACTTCATCTTTAGACTGACACTGCATGAATGAATATTCATGAGGCTACTTGGAAACCAGGCAGGGGCTATACACCACCTTCCTAATATCTACGCACAAGGTTCATCCCATACGTCATCCTCATACCCAACAATGGCTAACACAAGAACAAGGGACAAAGGGACTCTATATACTTTTCTGTATAAATACAGCACCTCTTGCTATCAGTAGATAGAGGGAACCGAGACTTCCAGGTCGACACACTGACCAGAGACGCTGAGGCTCCTGCATGCAGACACTCCAGCTGACAGTGGTCTGAACATCACTTGCGGGGTGTCCAACTCGGGACCAAGAAGGGCTCCTACATTCTCACACTTCAGGTAATGGGGTTCGACTAAATCCTAGAGGGATTCTTGGCTTTACACCTACTCACATGCTAGTTACACTTAGGTACATCTAGATAGGCATCGTAGGAGTACGCACTCTCTTTTATCAATGCATTTTATATTCATGTATTTATTCATGCGTAATGCAATATGGTAGAACTGTACTATCCATTTATATTCATAGTACTGCTAATCCTATATCTCTGCTACTGTCTAATGGTTGTTGCAGCTCATATATTCTACACAAAATAACGACTGTTCAATAAATCCTTATTGTAACGCCCAGGCTGTTTATTCTGTGTATCACTGAGACAAGATAAGTGAGCACGAGTGACTGAGCGAAAAGTAGTACATTGTTTCCACGATCTTGAGGGATCAGGGTTGTCATGTTCTGAGGTTGCCAGAAACTAATTTCTCCCCGATAAGAGGAGACACTAGTGGCATTGTGAGCTAGCTTATGCAAACAGGCTAACATTCTCGGTGGGGATGCTCAGAATCAGTCTGCCACCAAACCCACAGTTTGTTATCCAAACACGCAGGTCCTGTATGGGTAATATAGGAACTCCACGACATGGCGCCACCAACGATGGTTGGGCTCTTATTTAACAGTAGAATCTGAGTAGTTCAGTCGTGCTATTCTCAGAGACCCCTACTCACAAAACGCCAGAGACGTCTGGAGTGGGTGGGCACAAAACTCCGCCACAGCTGAGTAGGCGAAATATCCTATTTATTGGCTGCTGGTCAGAGACGTTTTAATGCATGGGCAAAGTGGGCTCTGGCCCAGGGCCCCAGCCTTTCAGGGGGCCCCCTGACTGAGTCAGCTCCGTTCTCCAGAGTTTTGCCCTAATGACCTTGAATATTTCTTAAACAGATTGTTTTAAATACTGTTTTCCTTTAATTTATTTTTTATGTACCTGATGTGTGAGAGTCTAGTACAGCCATTTTGCAGAGAAATGTTGTGTTTATGTTTCATGCAATATACATAAAAAAAGTTTCTTTTAGATCAAAACAAGGCCTAACATATAAGAAATGGGAGGGGGTCACAGAGATTATTTGCAGTAATATTGGTGAGCTGATGCTGTGTTACAATATTGAAAACACACATAACTATCCCTGAATATTAGATGTAAACACATTTAGGGCCTTATTTTATGAGAAGTGATGCATCGCTGTGTGAAAACAGGGATGCGTCACTTCTTAGTGCGCCCTCCTTGCGACATGATGGATGCGTCATATTTACTTTATGACACATCATGTCGCAAGGAGTTACAGTTACGTCAGTATTTCTGACGTATCTGTGGGCGCAAAAGTGATGCATTGCTGGGGTGTGTCTGAAAATAGACGCAACTCCAGCAATGTGTCCTTTCACATGGGGCAAGCCCCATGTGAAAGGGCCTGCATCAGTCTTACGCCTGCTGTGAGGCAGGTGTAAGATATTGACGCAATGGTGTCCTAGAAGTGGCACACTGAGTTCTCATAGATTTCAATGCGCCACTTCTACCAGGCTTTTTGCGGGGTAACACCCAACCTGCATACATTATACCTGGCGCAGGTATAATGTGGTGCAGGGGTTTACAAAGTGACGCATCTGCCTAGATGCGTCATTTTGTAAATAGGACGCAACATGGCACATTTTTTACGCTGCCGGTGCGTACAAAAGTGACGCACCGGCGGCATAAAGGTAAAGCAAGGCCTCATAAATAAGGCCCTTAGAATTTGGACGAGTGTTCCTTTGCACTGTCAGGGACCTAATGAAATGAAATAGTGTATTTAATAAAGCGCGCAGCTACTCAGACTAGAGTGTCCTGGCGCGTGACGGCGGGAGGAAAACATGCGTAAAAGACCCATCAGTTATTAAAAAGCCAGGTTTTTAAGTTCTTCCTGAAAGAGAGTAGGTCTGTGGTTAGTCTCAGAGACTCAGGGAGTCTATTCCACAATTTTGCGCCTAGAAGGCCGAGGAATCTGCCGCCAGTGCGGGCACAGCATATTTTAGGCACGATGGCCAGGTTGGCTTTGGAAGATCTTAGGGGTCTAGATGTTGTGCAGCGATTAACGCGCTTTAACGCGATTTAGGTAGCCGGCTACTAAGCCGTGGAAAGCTTTAAAGAACATGGCCATCGCTTTGAAGTTGATCCATTCTTTTATGCGGAGCCAGTGTAGAGACTTAATAGGGGTCATACTAGATCTGGGTTTAGGTCTCAGGATGGCTCTGGCCGCCGCGTTTTGTACCACTTGTAGGCGCTGGATAAGGGATTTGGGAAGACCGAAGTACAAGCTGTTGACATAGTCAAGCTTTGATGTCACCAGAGCCTGCACCACGATCTTTCTGCTCTCAAGCGGTAACAGTGGCAGGAATTTTTTAGCATCCGGAGTATGCCAAAGCAAGCGTCAGTTAGATTTTGGATTTGAAAGCGCATGGAGAGTGTCTTGTCTATGACAATTCCTGAGTTTTTGACTTTCTCCTTTTCCGCGGGCGGCAGATCTTGTGGCCACCAAGAGCTCCAGTCAGGCGTTTCTGGATTACCAAAGAAAACAACTTCAGTTTTGTCAGGATTGCACTTCAGCTGATTGATCTTAAGCCAGTTAAAAACCTTTGTGAGGCAAGACCTAATCATTGCCCCGTCAAAGTCGGTTCCTTTTTCACATGTAAAAATCAGCTGAGTGTCATCAGCATAGGAAACAATTTTGACGCCCTCTTCCTCTACCAGAAATGCAAGGGGGGATAGATATATATTAAAATGGGTAGGGCTGAGAATGGAGCCCTGAGGGACACCTACATTCATGGCCGGAACCGGGGATGAGAAAGGGGGAGCCAGATGTTCTGAGATCTATTTGCCAAGAAGGATGACATCCATGTTAAGGCGGTCCCCCAGGCCGATGTTAGCAAGTCTCTCCAGGAGCCTCTCATGTGGGACCGTATTGAAGGCCGCCGACAGATCGAGCAGTATCAGAACAGCCTTGCCTCCCTGGTCCAGCTTACCCTTGAGAAATTCAGTCACTTCCAGCAGAGCGGACTCCGTACTGTAGTTAGCCCTAAAACCGGATTGGGACTCATGAAGGAGCTTCCCATCTTCAATGTGTTTTTGGAGGGCCTTGTTTTCATGCTTCTCTAATACTTTGGAGAGGGCCGGAAGAAGGGAGATTGGCCTGTAGTTGGCAGGGTCCATCGATTTGGCGTTAGCCTTTTTTATCAGTGGAAGAATCTTAGCATTCTTCCATAATTTCGACATGTTGCCTAAGGAGAGGGAAGCATTAAAGATCTGGTTTACCGTGGGGTTTATGGTGGGAGCTAATAGGTTCAGGATATTCGCTGGACATGGATCGGTAGGAGAGCCAGACTTAATGCTTTGGAGAAGGGTCAGTGACTCTTCAAGCTGAAACTCAGGGAAAGCTAATAAAGATGGAGGATCCAAGAGGTGAAATTTGCTATAAGAACTAAGGTAGAAGTTCAGTTCTTCCTCTGAGATGCTAGTGAAGGCTTGTTGGATCACGGAGATCTTTTGTGGAAGAATTGAGCTATTTGCTTAGACCATTCTTCCGTGCATGGCCCTTCCTTTGTGCCGGCTTTCGGGGTGGTAAAGGATTTAACTATGCTAAAGATTTCCTTACTCTTATTTTGGGCATTTTCTATCTTGGTTTGAAAGAAGTTTTTCTTGGCTGCCTTCACGAGAATTTAATGAGCTTTTAAGGTGTCTTTATACACCTTCCTGTCCTCAGATAGATAGGATTTACGGCATTTCCGTTCCATTTTTCTACAATTACTTTTGCTAGATCTGAGGGAATCGTTAAACCATGGAGCTGGTGGGGCCGACCTCTTTGAGGAGCGGGAAGCAACCGGTACCGCTGCACCAATGTTGGTTCGGAGCCATGAATCTATTGAGAGGGCGTCCGAGTCGGGGCAGCCAGACAGCTCCGGTGAGGAACGACTGAGGGCGTCTACTAACATCGGGATGGATATTTTATGGAATGTCCTGTAATTAGGGACCCTCTGCCCTGCGTTAGCCCGAGGGGCTGTGGCAGAGTTGGGAATGACGAATTTTAATAGGAGGTGGTCAGACCAGGTAATGGGAAGAGGTAGGCTTACTGATATGTCAAAGTTGTGAAAGATTTGGTCTAGGGTATGGCCCTTCTCATGGGTGGCCGAAGAAATAGATGGAAACATGTTGCAGGCCTGCAGCGTCTCCAACAAGGAAATTGTTTGAGGGTCTTTTCCATTGTCCATATGTATATTGAAATCTCCCAGAATAAGGCAGTTGTTGTATTTTAAGGCCAGGGAGGTGGTGGCTGCATTAAGCGTAGTAATAAAATTTCCAACTGAAAACCAGCTATGCTATGATGGGGAGATAAGGTACAGCGGATGCCTAGGGACTCTGTGCCCTCGATGTTTTCCATCGGGATGGGAGAGCAGTCTAGTTTTTATTGTAAATTATGGCGACACCGCCCCTTTCCCACTCAGTCGGTCCCTCCTAAGGATTTTATAATCCGTAGGGATGGCCGAAGTGATAGTAGGGTTGGAGGCTTCAGACAGCCAGGTCTCAGTGAGAAATAAAAGATCAGGCTGTTCGTCTAAAAGTAGGTCATAAATGTGTGGTTCATGCTTTTGCATAGACCGACAATTTAAAAGGGTGGCCTTTATGTCCTCTGTTTTCTTGTTGTTTTTACACTTACTGTTGCATGGGAGGATCTTGGGTGCGAGTTCCCTGGGCTGGAGGAGAGACCAGTTGCACTTATTGCATCGAAAGTCTACCTCCAAGCTCGGATCAGCCGCTGTACACTGACATAATGGTAGCCGCCTAAGGCTAAGCAGTTTTTCCCTATTGTAATATAAAGAAACTCACCGGAGGGGAACTGGGCAGCATGGCCGGCGTCGGACGCCTCAGGGATGCTGACGGGCGCAGACGGGCTTGCCTTTGGCACGCCTGTGGCGCGCCCGCTGCACGCGTCCGTTTGTATTGGGAATATATAGGCTAATGCCTATGATGCAAACTGGATCGCTAATGCAGCTGAGGAAGCGGAAACTGCATGGAGGGAAGTGAGGAGCCCGATAGTAGCCCCAGCCCTCCGCACAATGGGCGTATCAGCCACGGCAGACCACGACTGGAGGAAAAGCAAGATGCGAATCGGAGCAGCTAAGGAGGTGTAGGCAAGCAGAATCAAGTAAAGTGCAAGTGCGCATAGGTAGGAGAAATTGTTAAAAAGCACAGTGTAATTCAGCCACACATATACAATTTAAAAGGTATTAAAACCTAGTAGCAGGGCAGGAAACACTAAATCCTACCTCTGTCAGCTGCGCACGTCCGTTTACATCGGGAATATATAGGCTAATGCCTACGATGCAAACTGGATCGCTAACGCAGCTGAGGAAGCGGAAACTGCGTGGGAAACAGGGGCTCAAATTGGATCATAAATTCAAAGCTGTTCTGAACAGGGGCCCCCAAAATATGTTTGGCCCAGGGCCCCCAAAATCCTTAAGATGTCCCTGCTGCTGGTTAATCAAGCTTGAAGGACATTTTGTTCCTAAAATTGTGCATAACACCTTATCTTAGTTCCCTTGAACAAACTACTATCCAAAATGACCGAGGACACAACCAACCAAGATTACCCGGTGGTGGAGAGACGCATCTCAGTAGATGAAGAAGTGGATGGAGTACTCATTGCACCTAAATTCAGACGTAAAATCACTATGAAACTACTAGAATATGGGTTAACACCTAGGGGTGGCTTAGTAGCTTTTGTGATTGAGGCACACAAATCAAACAAAACAGGTATTCTATTCGTGGGTTACATTCCCAGAAGCAGATGCAAGAACACACACATTTCACTTCTATACAGAAGGAGATGCACCAGCGGAATACGGTCCTTGCGAGTACATAGAGGTTCCACTCACGTACCAGGAACACCTATACTGGTTTAAAGGCGCCCTACCCCATATAAGACACAGAGTAAGATTAGGCCCGCTCGGAGGAGATGGGGCAAACATGGCCAATATTAACGGCCTTCACACCACATCCTGACATTGAAACAATGCCACAACCAGACTTACTCATACAACACAAAGATTTAATTAGAATCTACAGAAACCTGGCGCAATACGTCATGAGAACTTTCACAGTACAACCAACAACAGTTGCAACAAATGGAACTCAATCTCAGGGTATAGCAACTAAAATAACTCCACAAACATTACATGCAGTAATGGGCAAAATGCCCACGAAACGTGAACAAATACCATTCTGGGTAGCTCAGAAAATAACTCAGCTCGAGGCAGTATTTCCAAATACTACCACGTTTGAAAAACACAGAATGCTAACAATCTGCTTGCCCATATAGATAACACCACAGTTAGAGGATTGTACCTCTTGGGGTACAGTCTTTGCTGCCATATATACCAGAACTCATGGTATTCCTTCGTTAGCGGTAGTACCAGATGTATTACGACAAATACAGAATGAATACGGAGCAGAGCCTGCCCTGAACTTAGGGATGAAGATATTAAATAACTATCAATCAATCAATCAGGGGTTTATAGAGCGCGCTACTCACCCGTGAGGGTCTCAAGGCGCTGGGGGGGGCAGCTCCGGATCAGTCGAAGAGCCATGTCTTGAGGTCCTTCCTGAAGGTGTGCAATGTTGGCGAGCGTCTGATGTTCACGGGGAGCTCGTTCCAGGTCTTGGCTGCGATGTAGGAGAAAGCTCTCCCGCCCGTTCTGTTTCTGCGGATGCGGGGACCTCTGCCAGGGCAAGGTCGGCGGAGCGGAGGCTTCTCCTGGGTACGTGGAAGGATACTCTCTCGTTGAGGTATTTGGGTCCGATGTTGTAGAGGGATTTGTAGGCGTGGGTGAGGAGTTTGAACGTGACCCTTTTCTCGACGGGGAGCCAGTGGAGGTCTCGCAGGTGTTGGGTCATGTGTTCCTGACGCGGAGTTCCGAGGACGAGTCTGGCTGCGGCGTTCTGGATGGTCTAGAGTCTACGTAGTAGGGTTTTGTTGATTCCGGCGTACAAGGCGTTGCTGTAGTCCAGTCTGCTGGTTATGAGTGTGTGGGTGATGGTCTTTCTGCAGTCGGGGGGGATCCACTTGAAGGTTTTGCGGAGGATGCGTAGGCAGTTGAAGCTGGTGGAGGCGACGGCGTTGATCTGTCGGTTCATGGAGAGGGAGGAGTCGAGGATGATGCCGAGGTTGCGTGCGTGGTCAGTAGGAGTGGGTGGATTTCCGAGGCGGAGTTGCAGGATCCGAGGATGAGGACCTCTGTCTTCTCTGAGTTGAGCTTCAAGCAGCTGTCTTTCATCCAGGCTGCCACGTTCTTCATTCCTTCCTGGAAGCAGAGTCTGGTGTCTTCGGGATTCTTCGTGAGTGAGAGGATGAGCTGGGTGTCGTCGGTGTAGGATACAATGCTGAGCCCATGCTGTCTGACGATGGCGGCGAGGGGGGCCATGTAGATGTTGAAGAGCGTGGGGCTTAGTGATGAGCCTTGGGGCACTCCGCAGTTGATGTCGGTGGGTTCGGAGAGGAAGGGAGGGAGTCTGATCCTCTGGGTTCTGCCGGAGAGGAAGGATCGGATCCAGTCGAGGGCGGTTCCTTGTATCCCTGCGTCATGAAGTCTGGCTGTAAGGGTGCGATGAGAAACGGTGTCGAAGGCTGCGGAGAGGTCTAGGAGGATGAGGGCCGCGGTGTGTCCCTGGTCGAGTAGCAGGTGGATGTCGTCTGTGGCGGCGAGGAGAGCGGTCTCGGTGCTGTGGTTGCTGCGGAATCCGGACTGGGAGGCGTCTAGGATAGAGTTCTCTTCAATGAAGGTGGTCAGCGGGGCGTTCACTAGTCGCTCGGTGACTTTCGCCGCGAAAGGGAGGAGAAAGATGGGCCGGCAGTTTTTCAGGTCCGTTGGGTCGGCCGTGGGTTTCTTCAGGAGTGGTTTTACCTCTGCTCGTTTCCAGTTGTCCGGGAAGATGCCGGACATGAGGGAGGCATTGATGGTCCGTCCTAGTTTGGGTGCGATGGCGGCGGCGACCCTGTGGAATATGTGTGGCGGGAAAGAGTCCGTAGGGGCTCCCGAGTGGGCCTTCTGCATGGTAGTTGTGGTGTGTTCGACGGTGGCAGGATTCCAGGTTGTGATGGTTGGCCTATCGGCAGCGTTGGGGGGGGGGGGGTGTTGTCAGGCGTGGGTTAGTTGAAGTTGTCGCAGAGGGCCTTGATCTTCAGGTGGAAGTATGAGCTGAGCTTGTCGCAGAGGCAACTATGACCAGGTATCAACCATAATACTAGCTAATATTAAAGGGGAAGCAGCATCAGTGGCAATCCTCCAACGCCTAAGGGAGTTCAGTCCGTTAGACCAAACACACAAACTACCCAAAATATTTGAAACTGCATATGCAAAATTAGGCAGAGACAGTTTGGGTGGGAAAGCCTTAAAACCACAACTAATGGGCAGTCCTGAAAAGGACACTTCCAAGCAGACACCTGCTTCTTCTAAAAAGAAGTGGGATAATAAAAAACAACAAAACTTTTCAGAAAAGAGATCTCAATCCCGAGGTAGATCTCCTCCACAGGAGCCCTCTGAAAAGAGGTATAATCTCAGGAATATGGATAATATTAGGAAACCTGACGGGTATCAGGATACTGATACACGTTCCTCTAGTTCCTTTCAGGGCTCGACGAAAAACTCCGAGAGAGAAGGACGGTCAGAACACAAAGAGGAGCGTACAAAGTCCAGAGAGAAGCAGCACGCTCAAGACTATACTTCCAAAAAAGAAGACGAGCCAAAATCAAAACCTCAATTTAAGAAAAAGAAAGTTGCAGGCATAAAGATCAGACATGCCCAGAATTCTGAGGACGCAGCTTCTGAACGGGGAATGGGCTCTGACGATGCTAGACAGTGCGGCAGAAGTAACAATAGCTCGCCAGAACCTGATGGAATTTCTGGTGACAGCGGACTTGAATGATTACATCACGGTGGAAACACCAGACACCAGGGTGAGCGTCCCACATAAGTTACACAAAATAACACTCCAAATGGAGGGGGACAAGCCCAGGAAAGTTAAGGGTCTCTTTTGGGAAAATCGGCCATCTGGATATGACATCCTATTAGCAGAACAAGATCGGCCGCCAACATTCGTTATGGAGTGCCCCAGGGTAGAAACTGTAATTTTTCCATCATTCTCCGACCTTGTTCCCATACATCTTAAGCATGCTTATGCACAGGAGTGGGCGGTTGCCCTGGCTCCAGCACTATACAAAAATCATGCCGGTTGGGATGAGGATTCAACCCACCACGTGATCCCGTTAAAAGTTTCACCAAATGCTCAAAGGCAATATCCAATAAAGCAAGAAGCTAAAAAACAGGTCAGGGAGATCTTAGATCAACTTGAATACCAAGGGGTGATTGAAACATGCACCTCACCAATGAACAATCCTTTGTTTCTCGTATCAAAACCGGACAACTCGTATCGTCTAGTTTTAGATTACAGACATTTAAACTCATGCACAAAGACATTCGCTGTCCAAAACGCACACAGTGCCGCATTAATGAATAACATTGTGCTGGAAAAAATACAAAACAACCCTTGATATCTCAAATGGATTTTTCTGCCAAAATATAGCGCCTGAAAGCAGGTATTTGACCGCATTCTCAGCGTTGGGATCCCAGCGGCAATTTTGTCGCCTCCCCCAGGGGTATAAGAACAGCCCGGGGGTATTCTCAGCAAGAGTAACAGAGTTACTCCAAAATTTTGATGAAGAAGCATTGTCCTATGCGGATGATATTTATCTGACGGACGATGACTTAAAAAGGCACTTGACCTGGGTGAGCACCATTATTATGGGATTCGCCTCTGAGGGCTACAAATTTAATTTTAAGAAATCTAAAATAGCCCACCTCAATGTCCTATTTTTAGGATATCAGCTTTCAGGTGAAGGGAAAAGCCTGGCAGCTAACTTTTTAGAAAAGTGTGCGCTGCTCCAACCTCCAAAAACATTGAAAAACCTGCGATCAATACTGGGATTCCTAAATTTCGGCAGAACATACATTTTGGATTACGCAGAAAGAGTAAAACCTTTCTACGACTTAATAAAACCTGACTTTTCAGTTAGACATTGGACACAGGAACATTCAAATATCCTACGTTCATTACAAGAAGACATGATTGCTTCCAAACACTTACAGACACGCATAAACGGACGCAACTTGGTGATCCGTGTAATAGCGGGTCAATGCAGGTACACTTACTTAACCTTCAATGAAAGAGAAACGGTACCAATCACATACAAATCACACCTGTACACAAGCGCAGAAATGCACTTTACTTCAACAGAAAAAATACTGACAGCAGTTCAGACCGCTGTAGCAAGAGAAAGAGCACTGGCTCAGGGGAAACGCATAATCGTCGTAACCCCAGTACCAGCTTTAGAAGCTGTTACAAAGGCTAGCATTCCAAATGCTAAAACTTTACATCCGAGATGGATACAATGGGCTAATTCTCTTACTGCAACGGACGTTGAATACAGATTTGATCCAAGTCTAAAAACACAAGCATTCCTGCAATACGAACAAGAATATCCTCTACCGAATGAGATTTTGCCTCTCGATCAGTATGAATATATTATTTACACTGACGGATCTGCTCAACCAGCCATAGGGAGTAAGTAACAATACAGCACAGCATGTGCAATCGTTAAAGGTCGCATGCGGGATGGAAAGTTCCATCCAAGTTGCACCAAAACGCAATCTCTAGGAGACTGCACGGCTCAGTTGGCAGAATTAAAAGCACTGATACTGGCACTCGTAAATACGGATCACGAATTCCCCACACTAATTGTGTGTGATTCCTTTTACTGCGTGCAGTCATACAATGAATACTTGTATCATCGGGAACAAAAAGGGTTTAAAGATGCAAAAGGTGGCACAATTAAGCATAAAATGCTATGGGAACAGGTAGTGGAGTTGAAAAACGACCTACCAAGCGCTCACGTGATACACACACTGAGTCATCAACGTGATGGCGTTCACGTTGAAGGGAATTCATTGGCTGATGAAGCCGCAAAGGGGGCTGTGCGAACGGCTTCCGTAGCTGCAATCACTTGTTCAAAAACGAGGATAGATGGTGAGATTATGGTGGCTGTTATTGCTTCAAGCAAAAACAGCGGTGCAGTACCAAAGAAATTTCCACTCAAGTACTCCTACAAGTTAGATGCAAACAACATTCCATATGCTCAGATTCCTGGAGTGGGGGACAGAGTAATACCAAATATGATCGTAGGCAAGGTTTTATACTAGCAGCACACGAGGGTTTGGGCTCTGCACATACAGGCGTTACAGCGACTATTTCACTGTTGAAACAGCGCTACTGGTGGCCCGGTCTAACAAAGCAAACTAAAGACTATGTCTTGAAATGCGACATCTGCCAGCAGATGAAAGGCTCCACCAGAACACGCCCGGCGCAGACACCATTACTTATATCTGACAAACCTCTCGCATGCGTGTATCTGGATCACTGCAGCCCCTTACAATCTGATGGGGCTTACAAGTATATCATGGTTGCAGTAGATTCCTGCTCAAGATTCCTATGGGTTTGGCCTCAGCGCTCGGCTGACGCTCGAACTGTTATAAAAGATTTGCGAGTCTTTATCGGGACATATGCAGTTGGCACGTTACATTCTGACCGTGGCCCGGTGTTTAGCTCTCGGGCTTACAAAGAGGCCATGAAAAGTATGGGTGTTGCACTGCGGTACTCCTCTCCGTACCATCCTGAGGGAAATTCGGTTGTGGAGAGGAAAAACCGGGACTTAAAGCAATCTTTAACAGCTAGGGTATTAGGCAAGGGCGGTAGTTGGGTCAGTCACCTTTATGGGTACAAAGAGCACTTAACAACCAGCCAAGAAATTCTCTAGGGGGTGTCACTCCATATGAGGTCCTATTTGGGACAAGAATGTGGGTAGCTGATCTTGAGTATGAAGGCGCAGTCGCGGATGAGAAACCATTTGATATCGATGATCGTTTGGCTGTTTTACAGGATCTAAATGAATCCAGGACACAACAAAGCAACGTTGTCCAGAAACAGACCGCCACTGGTGAAGTCAAGGCAAACACGGCAAGATCTGTCTGGGCCCCAAAAATCGGGGATCTGGTCAGAGAGAAAATAGTGGACAAGAAAGAATTTGGACCATCATACAGAAAGCCTGTACCTGCCCTAGCAATTCAAGGAACACGAACTGTTCTTTTGCTGCCTCTTGCCGGGAAAAAGGAGAAAAGAATTGTCTCAATCGACTTAATCAAACCACACTATGTGGCCAATACTGAACAGTAGGCGTCGTGGACTCCACAGTAGCAGACGCCCTCCTCTCGCTACAATCCAAGAAGTTCAAACAGAAAGACTCATCACGTTTGAAGAGCCTCCTGTGCGGAATGAAGGACTAAGCAACAATGCTATGAAACTCGTTCCCCTTGAACCAGAAGTTCAACTTCAAAATTCAACTAAAAAAAACACTCAAGTTGCAATCAGACCAAATACAGACGTCTACGTCAACATGCCTCAACGAGAGCAAAATGCGATTTCAACAAATCCCGATGCAATTCCTACAATTGATCGAACTGCTTCTGGCTACTTCATTAACTTTGATACGTTTTCATTAGATCCAACTGAACAGGAAACGACGCCAGCCCAAAAATCACGCAAACAGCAAGCTAAAGACTTTCTGAACTTTCTCAAAAAGACTTACCTGGTATTACCTTGGTTAGAACTTTGGGTAATTACTGGGATTCTATTTTTTCTTTTCTGGCTAGGCTTAGTAATAACTTTTAGCATGCTTATTAATGGACGATATCTTCAGCAGAGCTCTACAGCCCCGAAAGTTCATTTGATTTTAAAACCACATCAATCGTCTCATCGTGAACAGAGGGACTTATCAGTGAACATCAAAGCGGTTCCCATACCGGATGGTATAGTTTGGGACAAGGTTGATTTCGAAATATTTGGACCGACTGAACTTTTAAAAATTACTCATTTATTTAAAATTTCATTAAGTGATATCATTACCTCCAGTACATTTTCTGATGATTGGGATTCTGAAACTGTTAATAACATGTTGTCTGATTTAGAAAAACTGCTGCATTTCCGAACACTGAAATGTTAGAAAGTAATTCAGACTATGACACTTTGTACTGTTACCAGCATTATGGTCATCATTTCCTGCACAAATCTATTTCACCTAGAAATGTATTTGAATACCATCAGTGGGAACATTGCCCTACACCACCAAAAGGTAGTTTGCATACATTTGCACAGAAAGTTTCATATTTTTCAGGTTTTAACACCACGGACCCAACCTCATATTATTATAAGGTTACACCAACATCAGCACTGAAAATTATGTTGACAAACGCCAAACAGATTTACTCTGCTTCCTTTATTGCCCAACTGTCTGAACAGGGTTTTGACTTATGGAAAGACACAATTGACTTGAAATCAGTCTGGGGTTCTAGGGACTGGCAAGACCAGGGAACAGAAGCGCTATTTAGAGCATGCCTCATTCCACAGCAGATGATATTTCTAAACGAAACTGTGCAACAAACATCCTGTCTTGGTGTAACCCTTGGGGCTTGTGGGCGTGGCTTAGACGGCAATTAAGGGAAAAAGAACGCCCACTCTTTCTTGTCGTTCACGGGGTTTATTTTACGTCATAGACCCGTATGTCGCTAAGAGTCAAAGTTAAACAAAAACAACAATCGGGGGGTAGGATAATTCCTCCTATCCAGTCCCGGAATCGGTATGGCGGCTCCCGTCTCCTTATGGGTCCTCCTTCTTGGTCAGCAGGCACTCTCGAAGCCAAAAGAAAACAGAGACGAGAGGCATCTATTAGGGCCAATACTTGAACTTGACAGGGGGAAAGGGAGTGAGGGACCACCAGTGCTCTGCTTTCTCTCTAAAGACGTGTGCTCGTGAGGAGTGGAAGGATAAAACACCAGGGGTGGGGGACTTAAAGGAGGAGGCGGACACTCTATCGACCGGTTCTCTCCCTCCTCCCGACCCAACCCGCAAACCGCTCCCGTACCTGGGAGAGCCACGCTCCTCTGGGAGCGTGGCTGGGCGAAACGTCTGGACGTTGGCCTCCTGGCTCGCTGGCTCTCCGGGTTCCCTCCTGGTATCGATCTCGCTGCGGGGAGTCTTCTTCGGGCGTCTCTGCTGTCCTCTCCGTGGCGTACCAGCGCGCTTCCTGCTCTCCTCTTCCGGGTTTAAGTCGCTCACTCCCCCGCCCTTGCAGTTCAGGGATTGGCCTCGGGGAAGCGACGTCAGTCCTTAGGGCGGGGCTGTCAGCAAAGGGATCTTCCTTAAAGGTGCCGTCCTCGCCAATGGGGATATCGCCGTCCCGGGAAGAACTTGGCTTACTTATCCAGTCGCCCGTCTGTGAATACAGGAGAGGATCGGGTTCAGAGGGCACAGTCCACCAGTCCGGGTTATGCCCATTCCCCACGCTTCCCTCTTGGCAGTCCTGCGGGGATGTGGACTCGTGACACTTGGATTAGCCAAGATCAAGGACCTGAACACACCTAGATTTCTAACACCATCACAGATGGGAGGGTGGCAAAATTCGACTTCACAGGAAGGGGCAACAATAAATGACATTTTTCAGTACAATAGATCAGATCCGAATTGGGAAAAATGGGTGGTTTGGCCCTTAGACACAAACATATGTCATAAACTATTCTTGGGTATTACCGAAGGGTACAGTATCCACAGGCCAGACCCACGTTATGTACAAAGAGAACATCCAGGGGTAGTGACATCCTACAGTGTTGGGAAGTTGTGCCTTGATTGGCTAGAAACCTCAACACTAACAGAAGTGAAACAACACTTAGCCTTACTCTCACAAGACATGGATCTTAGGGATTTTTTACAGGGTCCCAAGAAACAACGTCAGAAACGTTTCATATATGCCGGTATTTATGCTGCCTATAATGAAAACTGGAAAATATCCCAACAAGAAGCCGCAGAGAGAATACGGGAAATAGACCGTATTAACTTAGAAAAATCGTTGGCTGTGGTAGACAATGGGTTAACAACTTTGTCCTCCAGAATATATTCTTTGGGCAACATTGTATCTTCTGCGATAGATATCCTAGAACAAGATTTGGCCATTCTACAACACGGGCAATCTCAATTACGTTCTATCATGTCATTGAGCTGGACGCTACAATCTTTGCGTGCAGGCTTTGTACCTTGGCGTTTATAAACAGTACGTCTCTGTTTTCTGAATATAATCTAACAGATAAACAAGTTGAAATGGCACAAAGGGGAGCTAAATATACAATGCTGCGTATTGAAAAACTGGACTGACTACCATTTACAGTAGCGGAAGCTCCGTCTACTGAATGACTGATCCATGGCCACATAACTCTACTGGTCACTACTTTTCAGTTTCAATATTGCCTTGAACAACGGCAGGCAGGCAGATATGAAAAAATGGGTAAGGAATACATTAGGGAATCCTGGGATTTACCGTATAGGTTTCGATGCCGGAGTGGGGATCGAGAAGTGTTTCTAAGTGGTACTAACTGCAAGAACGCTTTGAGCGGTTCTCTCATGTGCCGGGACATTACATTGCACGGAGCATGTAATGGTTCGATAGCAAACTTGTCCTGCCACACGAAAGGGACTCCAGCTGCCGTGATTAAACCGGTGTTCGAGCTGCTCTCGAATGGGAGTTACTTGATGCTGAACGATCAAGGTTGCTGTGGTATGCTTCCGGGCATTGCCTATCTGGTCACTGTGAACTCCAGGGTTACTTGCTGTATGCAAGTATTGTTTCCCTCAACAAGTACAGTCAGGGAGGCGCCGTTATGGCCTTCGTTGAATGTTTCTCTTATACAGTTTGATACTTTGAGCCGACTGAAAGCCATGCTTTTACAGCAAACCGTGCCCTTAACGTCCGCTCGAGAGACCTTTGACCTTCAAATCGCAAGGACCTCGACTGAGATACAGGCACTTATACGTACAAACTGCCCCATTCATTTCGCAGAAATGGTGGGTCGTATCTTTAATATGTCTGATACGAGTGTTGTACACCTATTTAAGACCATAGGGTCAGGACTTCTTAGCACCTTTCAGACAATACTCTGAGTTATCCCGAACTTTATACACTCTGTATTTGGAAGCATTTTTGGAGGTCTACCTCTGATACTGCTAGCAATAGCGGGAATCCTGATTGTCATTTACCTGCTACGCAATGGACGGCCCAATTACCAACGAGATGGCAAAAGGGCTCCTGGAGCGGAAATACCGTGAACGCATGGTACAACATCTGGGCACACCTCGCCTAAAGGAACTAAGCGCCTCTTGGTTCCTATCGTTTAGACCAGTCTGGATGGACTGCATCTTACCTGTTCTTCGATGCCTATTTTGCGGTGAAGAATGCGTGTTGGACCTCTGTCTGACACTTGCAACGGACACGCCTGCGGACTTGAATTCCAGGCTGGAACCCCTGAGGGCCCATGCTCGGCAATGTCCCCAGTGTATTCCCATTTTGATGGCTGCATTCCTCGAGAATCTGCAGGTGCCTTTCACAACTGGGGTGAGCTTTAGCTCCACCACTAGCACCCAGGTATCGACTACAGCACCGGCTGCCTCTACACCAGCTATTGGCAGTACTGAGTATCATCTGTGCTCCATTGACGTACTCTGCGAGGTGTTACAAGGACTGTCCCCTGCAGCAGCAAGCAGCGATGATGTTGCGTCTCCCAGCCAGGACATTTAATCTGTAATTGGCTCATCGTGTGCTGGGAAAGAATTCGGATTTTCATTTTCTCAAAACTAAACTACGATTAGAACCCTTCCTAAAATTGACAATTTCACTAGAAAAGCATGGCTTTCTAAGAACGCTTGTAGTAGTTCAACCTATATAATCGAACTTATTTAGGACTGTGACTTACGGAACAATTTTTTAAAAAGTAATATTTCAGAGAACATTTCCCCCTTTAACTGTTTTAAAACTATTTTTACGTTTTTAAAACATATTTTAAATGGCTCATTGGTAATTTTATGCGCTGACACCTAGTAAAATGAGTATCTCTCTTGCATATTATTATTGTTGACTATTAGGAAGAGGAGTGGGTGTTATGTTTCATATAGGTACTCTAATATAGGCCCAGGGAACATCATACCCTTTCACCTACATCACCTCCCCTACATTACACTCTAACGAGCCTTTTAAGGATTGAACGCATTTTATGAACTGAACCTTTTACCTAGTTCTAGGCCTGGGTGCAGAAGGAGGGTTTTTCCCGAACAATAGTGTTCTATGACTTCATCTTTAGACTGACACTGCATGAATGAATATTCATGAGGCTACTTGGAAATCAGGCAGGGGCTATACACCACCTTCCTAATATCTATGCACAAGGTTCATCCCATACGTCATCCTCATACCCAACAATGGCTAACACAAGAACAAGGGACAAAAGGACTCTATATACTTTTCTGTATAAATACAGCACCTCTTGCTATCAGTAGATAGAGGGAACCGAGACTTCCAGGCCGACACACTGACCAGAGACGCTGAGGCTCCTGCATGCAGACGCTCCAGCTGACAGTGGTCAGAACATCCCTTGCAGGGTGTCCAACTCCGGACCAAGAAGGGCTCCTACATTCTCACACTTCAGGTAATGGGTTTCGACTAAATCCTAGAGGGATTCTTGGCTTTACACCTACTCACATGCTAGGTACACTTAGGTACATCTAGATAGGCATCGTAGGAATACGCACTCTCTTTTATCAATGCATTTTATATTCATGTATTTATTCATGCGTAGTGCAAGATGGTAGAACTGTACTATCCATTTATATTCATAGTACTGCTAATTATATATCTCTGCTACTATCTAATGGTTGTTGCAGCTCATATATTCTACACAAGAATAACGACTGTTCAATAAACCCTTATTGAAACGCCCAGGCTGTTTATTCTGTGTATCTCTGAGACAAGATAAGTGAGCACGAGTGACTGACCGAAAAGTAGTACATTGTTTCCACGATCTTAAGGGATCAGGGTTGTCATGTTCTGAGGTTGCCAGAAACTAATTTCTCCCCGATTAGAGGAGACACTAGTGGCATTGTGAGCTAGCTTATGCAAACAGGCTAACATTCTCGGTGGGGGTGCTCAGAATCAGTCTGCCACCAAACCCGCAGGTTATGTTATCCAAACACGCAGGTCCTGTATGGGTAATATAGGAACTACACGACAGTAATAACGCTGCCTTTTCCCTTCTTTAAATTTCCAAAATCTATCTCGGGAAGTGCATTTCATTGCACCCGGTAATTTTTGCGTGTGCTAAATCCACAGCACTTGTAATTGCAATTACTGCACAAAAAAATGTTTGTGCAGGGATTGTAAAAAGCGGGATACTTGTGATAGAGGTCATTGTGTCCTTCATTGTCAGACGCCCCATCCTCAGTTGGTCCTAATAACAATATGGATCGTTTTCACTTCTTCATCTACGCCACACGACTGCCATGTCATTCTACCTACAGTCATCATCTCCAACAATATCTTCAATTGGCCCTCATAGACTGCTACCTTGTCCTATCAGAAGGCTTGCTTCACCACTACCCTCAACTTCTCTTTAGCTGCTCACTATACAAGCTCACCAAGCAATACCTAAACATTGGTCCATATTTTAGTTTGCTTTTGTACCTTTCTTCCACCATCCTTCCTCTACATTCTCTGGGTATTGTAATCTTGCACTAGCGTCGCTGAAGGTACTATCTTTTGGAACTAATCTACAACATTCCTATTAGAAACTATACAAAGGAGGACTCTAATCCAAATTAGTCTAAAAATTAAACTTCTTCAAGTTTTGCTAATTCTTATTAGGCAAATAATACTCAAAGAAGGGGCAATTCATAACATTTTGGAATAACGCAGATGACGCTGATGCAATAACTTAATTGTATCAATGCCGCATATAAAATCATACTGCGTAGCTTTGGATGTTTATCCATTGTACAAGTGGTTTAAGTTGTCTTCACTTAAGCCAAGGAAAGGTATCAAAACCTGGAGTATCTGAATTGTAGAAAACGCTTGAAGTGGATCATAGGTATCTCGTCTCTCTAGGAATAAAAGTCACAGGTATAAAAGTGGCAGACGAGTTCCCAATTTAGTTAGTGACCGAAGAAACTCTGCAGTTTTATTGGTGTCATTTTGTGGTGTAGATGCCAATTTACTTTCCGTGGTCCTAATCTTAAATATCCAGAACTTTATCTACATTTTTAGCAAGTCAAAGATGATGCTTTTTCTGGAGCACCATCTGTTCGCACATCTCCTTCTGATAATCGATTTTAATGGGACTAGATAAGGGTCTGGTGGATGTTCATAGAGTGCTACACATGAACCTGTCAGTCTTTGTGAGACTTGGAGTCCATGGAGAGTCATTAAGCTTTTTCAAGTTAGCAAGGGGTTAACGACAGCGGTGTGCCTTGGCCCCCATATTGTTCCTTTTATATATGAATGATTTGCATCCGTGGCTCATTGAGAAGAGGTTGGACATGCCTGTGGTCAAGAACAGGCCTTTATCTGCACTGCGTTATGCTGACAACATAGTTCTGATTGCAAGAGATGAACAACAAGTTGTTGATTTCAAGGATAAACTCCTTCTTGATACTAAACGTAGTAACACTTTCTTCATGAACTCATGTTTTTTTAAACAACACTTTTATGGTCATAATCACAGTGGAGAACCACAAGAGTGATCCGCATTAGTTACAGGTATTCTTCATGAACTGCTGTTGTAAAAAATCTATCTCAGTCTATCAAGAGGCATCGCGTAGAGAGGGCATTTAATTTCCCCTATCTGGGGGAAGAGACTGGAACATGGGACACCAATTTGCTTATAACAAAGCCACGTTTCTTGCATTCAGTTGGTTCTAGGCCTAATCTGGCCACCAATTTTGGGACCAGACCGATTGCTGTCCTATTGGAAATCTTCAACCATAAATACATGCCTGTGATGTGCTACAGTGCCAGTGTTTTGGTATATATGGATGTCAGTAGCCTTCAGAGAGAAGAAAACAATGTTTTGGGTGTTTGTACTTCAAATTACGCCATTCATGAGAAGGCTACATAGAGAATCAGGTAAAGCTAGCACCGCTTCTATATCCGAATGTGTCATTAAACAAGCATATCATCCAGGACTGTTTGTCCTGTGAGCAACGAATTGAAGATCCCTTGGGTCCACTGTTTTAAGTCTGGCCTTGTATCTTTGGGAAGGGGTGTGCTATACAGTAAATCCTTAGAAATTCGGAGCTTGGATAAATTGAGGGTAAAACAGAATTTAATGGATAAAAAGAGGATGATAGTGGAGTATGTTGGACCTCGAAAAATCGGCCAACAGAGAATATGCGGGGATCATGCCAACTCCTAGAATGGAACTGTATCTTGCCCTGGTAGCAATTCATGGAAGCTTTCAATTTTAACAAGGCTTAAAATTGGTCCATATGTTGGCAATTATGTTTCCCTCTGAATCAATTTGATCCAGGTATGCCGAGTTTATGTCTATGTAATGAATCTCCACAGCAATCTTTGTTACGTTTTAGGTTTTTCTGTAAATTTTACGATGGGCGAAGGAAATTCATCATTAAACCAATTTTAAAGGCGATAGGTTTTAGAAGGTGCAAAGCTACCCTAATTCTTCAAATGCTCCCATCTCTGCTTGTATGTAGCTGTTTTTCCTTCTTAAAAGCAGCTTTTGGTTTCCAAAAGTCATTAATGTTTTCATTTTTTTACTATTCATATTTTGATATTATTCACATTCATACATTTTTAACTGATGTCAGTTGAATGCCTTCCAATGCCAATTGATTTATATGGAATATTTTAACATTTTGTGGATTTTATTCTATTTTTGTGCTTTTATGATTATTTTAAATAATCAAATGAAGTATTTTGATTGATTTTATTTTAATGGTAAAATTTTGGTTTGTTCCAAAGGATACTTTACTGGTACCTTGGCAAGTTGGAAGCTCCGTTAATAATAACGGACTTTCAGAGGCTCAATGACGGTTGGCATAGGCAGGCTGTTCCAAAATTCAAAGGATTGTCTTTCTGTTTATCCTTATTTTATTCAGAACATTGTACCCTAACTGGATAACACACAACGACAGCCCTTCTGTCGAGGGTTATACCCCTTGTTAAAGGCCCTCTCACTGATTTTTGTCCTGCACCCAGGGGCTGGGGCTTTAACTTTTAGAGGAGAGCCTTTAGCACCCGTGACAGCTATTGGCAGAGAGCTATAATAGAATAGGCATCACTAAATTGGGTGCATGAGAAAAGGCGTGTATGACCATAATTTCATCATTTGGAATCTAATATATTTCCAGTAATATTGTGTCTGTCTCCTCCGGCCACTAAACCTGCCACTGTTTGACTTGAAGTGATCACAGACTATATAATTCACTACCCTTTATCTGGAAAAGACTGAGGAATATGAAAGCCTCGCGTGCGCACATGGCGATAATAAAATATACATATCTAGATGTCTCTGTACATTTGAAAGGCTATTGCTGTTGAAAGTATGAGCCGGTTGCTAGGAGGGAGTAAAGATGTAAACAAACCGCGTGCAATCAGTTTAATCGGGCAGGCAGCGGTACCAAGGGTCGAGGAGCCTTCGTTCGAACATATCGAGCGCATTTCTAATCGAAACACTTAAAACACAAAACTTTTTAATTCGACAGATAGTGAGAATGAGGATGACCGCGACTGAGATGAAAGTGTATAACTTAAAGTGCCAAATTATAGTTTGTAGTGCGTTTTCAGTTTGATACGTCATAGCTTGTTATTTCTATATAGACAATTACATGTACGTCACAGTTTTGAAGCTGATGTACTTTTGGATCAAGTTTATATAATCTCAGGAACATACAAATCAGACGTTTTTTGTATCACTAAATAATTATTTTTTTGTTTTCGCAATTTTAGTGGTTCTCATTCGTGTCTTGAGCAGTTTAAATGTCTTCAAAACATAGAATGGGGATTAAGCATCACAGAAACGTGACAGTACTCTTAATAGTTATTTTAATAACAACAACAATGAATGTAGCTTATTTTTTATAGCCATGAGCACCGCTGTAGAGGTATTACGTTTGCTCAATTTGATGGTACTCAATGTATCGACCTCATAAGGATGAGAGGCTGAAATCCAAACGCATGACCTGAAGGTCACACACACATGCTACTCAGCACAGAGTGATTAACTCACTGAGCCTGTTTGTCTGAGCAGGATGTGACGTGTTCCATGGATCCTGCATAATGATGTAATTTACGTAGCATACGACTGGTGCCAGTGTGGCCTGGTTGTGCTTTTGCTTTGCCCAGTGATTCAGGGTGAGGTCACTCATGTATACTTTTGAAGAGTGTTGGGTGGTGTAACATGTATAGGAAGAGTCGAGAGTAAAATGTGAGGACCAGAGGTTTGCTTGGATGGTGCTGTGGGAAACTTGAAAGCGCTGTGTGCCTGCAATGTAGTCAGAATCTAGGGTCTTTGTGAACCTAAGGATTGCAAACGAAGTTGGTGTTTTGAGAAGGCAGCCATATTGTTGTTATGCAGTGCATATGTCAAATGGCAGTATCCCAAAGTGATCCATGGACCGCTGCAAGATTATATCCTATATTAGAACATTGGAATGTTGAGCGCTCCATTGAAGACAATGGAGTGCTCCGGGCTTCTAATGGCCGCTAGAAGCCCGGAGCATCAGCATTCCAATGTTTGTTCGCAGCTGTTGCTGTGAACAAAGGCCTCACTGGGCCCCAGGGGATTTCAAACCCCTTGGGCTCCGTGAGGCCCTTTTATTTTACAAATTAGAACATTTTGCCCTCTAGGGGTGGAATGTTCTAATAGCCTTAAAACCCTCCGTAGCAGGCTCTACCAGCCATTAAAGAACCGCTCCCTTGTTAAAGGTCCGAGCTGCCCGCTACGGCGGGCTCTAAGGCTATAACAGACAGTCAGAATAAAATTGGACAGTGACAGGATGCTCCCAGTAGCCTATCTGGAGGTTCTGATCATATATAGCTGTTCTGATTGGTTGAAGAAAGCCAATCAGAACTGATGATCAGCCTGCTGATTCATCATAACAAACAGTCCATGCCTCCCCACACTGCATTGCTCTTGGTAATAGCATGGTAGGGACCTCTTCCCTAGATGTGTGAATGAGGAAGTATGATTGGAGAGAGTTCTGCGGCCATACTAGCCCTTCAAAGGTGGCATAGTTGATGTAATTGTGTAGGGTGGGAGATTATCATTGCAGCGCTAGTTATGTGCCTGGGCAGAGTCTGGAGGGATTGACAGCACCTGCATGGGACTCATTGGTTTTCTGCCTCTAAATGAGTGGTTGACTATAATATTGAAGTGACTATCTGAGTCAATTGTTGTGAGCATACGTCATGCAGGGTGGTGCTGTGGGGCTTGGCTTTGTCAGTGCTCCACAGAGATTTGGTGGCTGGAGAGAATCCTTATGGAGGTTTTTAGTTGGGAAGTTTCTTTCTAGGGAACTGAAGGATTTATTTATTTATTTATTTTTGGGATTTTTATATAGCGTGGACATGGCCTGGAGGCATCGGAGCACTTTACAATAAATCAGAACATGTCAATAACAAAAAGAAAATATACATTTACATTAAAGGTGGAGTGAGCACCAGGTTGACTTTCCCCTTGAGGCAGAGTGCTTCACACATATTCATTGTAAAACTTAGCAATGGAAAGCATGTGGTACAGCTCCAAGTGAAGATCTGCATTCATTCTTGTAGGTTGAGGTCAGTATGCACTTGGTGGGATCGTGAGGAGGTTGGAGTGTTTTAGGCCAGGTGCCATTCAAAGAGAAGGGCTTTGAGGTCTATTTTTGAAGGTGAGAAAACGTGGTCAAGCGGAGACCCGGTGGAAGAGCGTTCCAAATTCTTGCAGACACTAGGAGAACCAAGGCCTGAATAGGACACCAGCAGGCTGGTCCAAGAGAGACGTGGCCAGAGAATCCACTACCTTCCTGTTACTGCACCATTTCTGCAGCCACAGGGATGGTTCGAAATGGAGGGAGCTGTCATAATGTGGATACCCTGGTCTTCCATCAAGGCAGTAAGTGGTGATGCAGGATGAGTCACCACAGCAGGGCAACCAAGTCAGCTAGGAAAACAATTATTCATTTTGCTGCATAACCTGATTTGGACCTGTCATATATCTAGGAATGCACTACAGCTCTTAGACAAATATTTTAGTGTTGTACAAATACTAGCAGATTTGTGAGCGTCATAGGAGGTTAATTTCTCTCACCAACTCACCAGAATCTGCTAGATTAATTTATTCACCTGGAAATTGTTGGAGAGTAGATTTACCTTTATTCTGGAACAAACCGATGTAACCCTTACTCATTGGGGGAACCTCAATTCCCTGTAAATTAGTCAAGAAACATAAACACAGTTTTTGACTTGTATCTGTCTTTTCTGCCTCATCTTATAAAGGTTGCTGCCTCTGTTTTTTGGCACTCAGAGTTTCACTGAAAATTCTTGCTATTCTATATGGTTTAGGAAGACCATGGTACAACTAATAATTGTGGCCACCTAGACTTTGGCAACGCTCTTCTCTTAGGATGACCACGGTGCCTGCTTAGCAGACCTCAGATAATACAGAATTCAGCTGCAAGACTCATTCTGGGACTCCAGTGGAAGGATAATATTCCAGATCATTTGAATAAACTTCACTCACTGCCAATCTCCAAAAGAATTCTTTTAAATGCTTATGTGTTTATCGTAAAGGCATTACTTAGTTCTTCTTTTTCTGTGTTCGATTCCATTCTTCTGCAGTCAAGACATCTGAGATCTTAGTCTACCTTTTTTCTGGCTGGTCATTTCTTGAGCCAGCCTGGCCAAGACTGGAGGGACAGCAATCTCATTCCTGACTGCTAAGCACTGGAATGCCCTCCCGCTGCTCAACCAATCCTCAAAGACCACTCTAAACCTGCTTATTTACGGTCCCTTCGTGAGTTCTTGATGACTGTTCTTGGCTGTCTTTGCATTCTCCATAGCACTGAGATACCTGTTGAGGTTGCTGTGTGCTCTATAAGCTATTTTCATTCATTCATGAATGGAACCCTGAGCAGGAAGCACTTTGTGTTATGAGTATTAGATCCCTGCTTGAATGATAATAACATTCTAACTTTCAAAATCTCTTTGCTTCTAAATTCTAGAAGGCGCTGAGCTTTCACTAATCTATCTCACACATGTCTTTTTTTTATTGGGTCCTGTTGACACTGAGAGCAGAGGCCACCACACAAGAGGTCTCTCTCTTCCTCATGCATTACCATTGTAAAGCAGAGCAGTGTGGTGTCTTTTAATAGACACATCATGACTCCTAAAAGGCTACAGATATTTCCTAAATGTTGAGAAACTTGCCATGGCCTCACCTGATTTCAGGTATGTAATCACAAGTCTGCGACGCAACGCATGCAATTATTTAAAGATCCTCCATGATCTTTTGAGCGCACATCTTCTCTGTGTATGAAAGTGCTGTAAACAAATAATAAAGTAACCATATCATAAGGGGCAAAGAGTGTGGAGGGACAACATAGCTAAAAAATACACATGTGGATTTTTAAAGTGCCATTTATAATCCATCTAAACTCATAGACACTGTTATTGGAATTTAATCAATTCTTCCTCCGTTTCTGTCTGAACACAATTTGTGAACAAGTCAACATCTCAAGACAGTATGATCACAAAGCACCCGTGGCTTGATCACTGTTTAGTTTCTGTCCATTTGTAATTTCTTTTTATTCTTGAAGCACAATAAAACAGAAGTGTGTGTCCCTAAAAACACCTTTAAAAACGTTTGGGGAAAATCTCTATGCTTTGGATAAATTCCTTTCTTTGTCTGATATTAGCACTCATTACCAGTTTGAGGTTTGAAACATAACAAATGTCCTCCCCAAGTTCAGCTAATACCAAGATGTTTAAACATTATGCATACTTTATAAATTATGTTCTTCTGCCACCTTCTGTGCTCGCTGTATCAAGACAAATGTGTGGATGGATATCAGTTGTGGCAGCTCTTCTCAATGCTTGCACCCAGGCAAGACCATACTTGACTTTGCTGGGAAGTTGCACTTAATTTCTGTAGGTCAGAAATCAACCATCTCTGAGTGGTGAGTGTAGGTCATCTTTTGCCAGGCACATGTCCTCAATAAAGATGCACTAAAATGTGAGGTTTAAGGCGGGTCTTTAGGGATCTGGAGACCTCTTGGTGTTCTCTCCTCCCTTTGCAGACTCACACAAGTAAAACAAGTCACAAAACCATCACTCATCATGACTAATGCTCCCAACACTCAATGAGCGTCCTGTGGGCTGATCCAAAACGTGATTGGCACATCCATCAAATGGCTGAAGGTGATCCATTGCCCCTCTCTATGTATGTTTTCCTATGGGCTGATCCAAATTTGAATGACACTTCCTACCAGGGACATCTTAAGGATTTTGGGGGCCCTGGGCCAAACATATTTTGGGGGCCCCTGTTCAGAACAGCTTTGAATTTATGATCCAATTTGAGCCCCTGTTTCCCACGCAGTTTCCGCTTCCTCAGCTGCGTTAGCGATCCAGTTTGCATCGTAGGCATTAGCCTATATATTCCCGATGTAAACGGACGTGCGCAGCTGACAGAGGTAGGATTTAGTGTTTCCTGCCCTGCTACTAGGTTTTAATACCTTTTAAATTGTATATGTGTGGCTGAATTACACTGTGCTTTTTAACAATTTCTCCTACCTATGCGCACTTGCACTTTACTTGATTCTGCTTGCCTACACCTCCTTAGCTGCTCCGATTCGCATCTTGCTTTTCCTCCAGTCGTGGTCTGCCGTGGCTGATACGCCCATTGTGCGGAGGGCTGGGGCTACTATCGGGCTCCTCACTTCCCTCCATGCAGTTTCCGCTTCCTCAGCTGCATTAGCGATCCAGTTTGCATCATAGGCATTAGCCTATATATTCCCAATACAAACGGACGCGTGCAGCGGGCGCGCCACAGGCGTGCCAAAGGCAAGCCCGTCTGCGCCCGTCAGCATCCCTGAGGCGTCCGACGCCGGCCATGCTGCCCAGTTCCCCTCCGGTGAGTTTCTTTATATTACAATAGGGAAAAACTGCTTAGCCTTAGGCGGCTACCATTATGTCAGTGTACAGCGGCTGATCCGAGCTTGGAGGTAGACTTTCGATGCAATAAGTGCAACTGGTCTCTCCTCCAGCCCAGGGAACTCGCACCCAAGATCCTCCCATGCAACAGTAAGTGTAAAAACAACAAGAAAACAGAGGACATAAAGGCCACCCTTTTAAATTGTCGGTCTATGCAAAAGCATGAACCACACATTTATGACCTACTTTTAGACGAACAGCCTGATCTTTTATTTCTCACTGAGACCTGGCTGTCTGAAGCCTCCAACCCTACTATCACTTCGGCCATCCCTACGGATTATAAAATCCTTAGGAGGGACCGACTGAGTGGGAAAGGGGCGGTGTCGCCATAATTTACAATAAAAAACTAGACTGCTCTCCCATCCCGATGGAAAACATCGAGGGCACAGAGTCCCTAGGCATCCGCTGTACCTTATCTCCCCATCATAGCATAGCTGGTTTTCAGTTGGAAATTTTATTACTACGCTTAATGCAGCCACCACCTCCCTGGCCTTAAAATACAACAACTGCCTTATTCTGGGAGATTTCAATATACATATGGACAATGGAAAAGACCCTCAAACAATTTCCTTGTTGGAGACGCTGCAGGCCTGCAACATGTTTCCATCTATTTCTTCGGCCACCCATGAGAAGGGCCATACCCTAGACCAAATCTTTCACAACTTTGACATATCAGTAAGCCTACCTCTTCCCATTACCTGGTCTGACCACCTCCTATTAAAATTGCGTCATTCCCAACTCTGCCACAGCCCCTCGGGCTAACGCAGGGCAGAGGGTCCCTAATTACAGGACATTCCATAAAATATCCATCCCGATGTTAGTAGACGCCCTCAGTCGTTCCTCACCGGAGCTGTCTGGCTGCCCCGACTCGGACGCCCTCTCAATAGATTCATGGCTCCGAACCAACATTGGTGCAGCGGTACCGGTTGCTTCCCGCTCCTCAAAGAGGTCGGCCCCACCAGCTCCATGGTTTAACGATTCCCTCAGATCTAGCAAAAGTAATTGTAGAAAAATGGAACGGAAATGCCGTAAATCCTATCTATCTGAGGACAGGAAGGTGTATAAAGACACCTTAAAAGCTCATTAAATTCTCGTGAAGGCAGCCAAGAAAAACTTCTTTCAAACCAAGATAGAAAATGCCCAAAATAAGAGTAAGGAAATCTTTAGCATAGTTAAATCCTTTACCACCCCGAAAGCCGGCACAAAGGAAGGGCCATGCACGGAAGAATGGTCTAAGCAAATAGCTCAATTCTTCCACAAAAAGATCTCCGTGATCCAACAAGCCTTCACTAGCATCTCAGAGGAAGAACTGAACTTCTACCTTAGTTCTTATAGCAAATTTCACCTCTTGGATCCTCCATCTTTATTAGCTTTCCCTGAGTTTCAGCTTGAAGAGTCACTGACCCTTCTCCAAAGCATTAAGTCTGGCTCTCCTACCGATCCATGTCCAGCGAATATCCTGAACCTATTAGCTCCCACCATAAACCCCACGGTAAACCAGATCTTTAATGCTTCCCTCTCCTTAGGCAACATGCCGAAATTATGGAAGAATGCTAAGATTCTTCCACTGATAAAAAGGCTAACGCCAAATCGATGGACCCTGCCAACTACAGGCCAATCTCCCTTCTTCCGGCCCTCTCCAAAGTATTAGAGAAGCATGAAAACAAGGCCCTCCAAAAACACATTGAAGATGGGAAGCTCCTTCATGAGTCCCAATCCGGTTTTAGGGCTAACTACAGTACGGAGTCCGCTCTGCTGGAAGTGACTGAATTTCTCAAGGGTAAGCTGGACCAGGGAGGCAAGGCTGTTCTGATACTGCTCGATCTGTCGGCGGCCTTCAATACGGTCCCACATGAGAGGCTCCTGGAGAGACTTGCTAACATCGGCCTGGGGGACCGCCTTAACATGGATGTCATCCTTCTTGGCAAATAGATCTCAGAACATCTGGCTCCCCCTTTCTCATCCCCGGTTCCGGCCATGAATGTAGGTGTCCCTCAGGGCTCCATTCTCAGCCCTACCCATTTTAATATATATCTATCCCCCCTTGCATTTCTGGTAGAGGAAGAGGGCGTCAAAATTGTTTCCTATGCTGATGACACTCAGCTGATTTTTACATGTGAAAAAGGAACCGACTTTGACGGGGCAATGATTAGGTCTTGCCTCACAAAGGTTTTTAACTGGCTTAAGATCAATCAGCTGAAGTGCAATCCTGACAAAACTGAAGTTGTTTTCTTTGGTAATCCAGAAACGCCTGACTGGAGCTCTTGGTGGCCACAAGATCTGCCGCCCGCGGAAAAGGAGAAAGTCAAAAACTCAGGAATTGTCATAGACAAGACACTCTCCATGCGCTTTCAAATCCAAAATCTAACTGACGCTTGCTTTGGCATACTCCGGATGCTAAAAATTCCTGCCACTGTTACCGCTTGAGAGCAGAAAGATCGTGGTGCAGGCTCTGGTGACATCAAAGCTTGACTATGTCAACAGCTTGTACTTCGGTCTTCCCAAATCCCTTATCCAGCGCCTACAAGTGGTACAAAACGCGGCGGCCAGAGCCATCCTGAGACCTAAACCCAGATCTAGTATGACCCCTATTAAGTCTCTACACTGGCTCCGCATAAAAGAATGGATCAACTTCAAAGCGATGGCCATGTTCTTTAAAGCTTTCCACGGCTTAGTAGCCGGCTACCTAAATCGCGTTAAAGCGCGTTAATCGCTGCACAACATCTAGACCCCTAAGATCTTCCAAAGCCAACCTGGCCATCGTGCCTAAAATATGCTGTGCCCGCACTGGCGGCAGATTCCTCGGCCTTCTAGGCGCAAAATTGTGGAATAGACTCCTGAGTCTCTGAGACTAACCACAGACCTACTCTCTTTCAGGAAGAACTTAAAAACCTGGCTTTTTAATAACTGATGGGTCTTTTACGCATGTTTTCCTCCCGCCGTCACGCGCCAGGACACTCTAGTCTGAGTAGCTGCGCGCTTTATTAAATACACTATTTCATTTCATTAGGTCCCTGACAGTGCAAAGGAACACTCGTCCAAATTCTAAGGGCCTTATTTATGAGGCCTTGCTTTACCTTTATGCCGCCGGTGCGTCACTTTTGTACGCACCGGCAGCGTAAAAATGTGCCATGTTGCGTCCTATTTACAAAATGACGCATCTAGGCAGATGCGTCACTTTGTAAACCCCTGCACCACATTATACCTGCGCCAGGTATAATGTATGCAGGTTGGGTGTTACCCCGCAAAAAGCCTGGTAGAAGTGGCGCATTGAAATCTATGAGAACTCAGTGTGCCACTTCTAGGACACCATTGCGTCAATATCTTACACCTGCCTCACAGCAGGCGTAAGACTGATGCAGGCCCTTTCACATGGGGCTTGCCCCATGTGAAAGGACACATTGCTGGAGTTGCGTCTATTTTCAGACACACCCCAGCAATGCATCACTTTTGCGCCCACAGATACGTCAGAAATACTGACGTAACTGTAACTCCTGCGACATGATGTGTCATAAAGTAAATATGACGCATCCATCATGTCGCAAGGAGGGCGCACTAAGAAGTGACGCATCCCTGTTTTCACACAGCGATGCATCACTTCTCATAAAATAAGGCCCTAAATGTGTTTACATCTAATATTCAGGGATAGTTATGTGTGTTTTCAATATTGTAACACAGCATCAGCTCACCAATATTACTGCAAATAATCTCTGTGACCCCTCCCATTTCTTATATGTTAGGCCTTGTTTTGATCTAAAAGAAACTTTTTTATGTATATTGCATGAAACATAAACACAACATTTCTCTGCAAAATGGCTGTACTAGACTCTCACACATCAGGTACATAAAAATAAATTAAAGGAAAACAGTATTTAAAACAATCTGTTTAAGAAATATTCAAGGTCATTAGGGCAAAACTCTGGAGAACGGAGCTGACTCAGTCAGGGGGCCCCCTGAAAGGCTGGGGCCCTGGGCCAGAGCCCACTTTGCCCATGCATTAAAACGTCTCTGCTTCCTACAAGCAATGGCTGCTGGGGGCTGACCCTCTAACCCTCTCTGTTTGCTGTCCTATGGGCTGATCCAAAATTTGAATAACACTTCCAATGAGCCATGCCCGAAGGGGGGTGACCCACTGCCCCCCTCTGTTTGGTAGTCCTGTGGGCTGGTCTCAAATGTAAATGACACTTCCTCCAAGCAATAGCTGATTTGGGCTGAACCAAAGCCCTGTGTATTATTTTTCCTTCGTGATATGACTTCATGTAGACAGGTAGAGCTGTCTTGATATTTTAGTGGATTACAGAGATTCCCTTCTCCAGGAGTCGGCTTGCCCTCACAGCACAAACACTATGGTGAAGCAGAGGAGGGCAAGTGTATTGAAAGTTACTAGTAAGTAGTCAAGTAATCCCGCGGTGTGTTTGCCTGTTGAATGTTTTACCAGGCTTTGCTCCTCCATTTTTCCTCCGGGTCTGGACATATTCTTCTCTGAGCTCATAACCACATTCGTGTCCTTTCCTCGGTTTCATTAGCCGAGAATGCTGACGGTCTGTGGGAGGGAAGCAATCAAGCAGTGAGTGAAGCTGCAGCTGTGCCGACATTTCAATAAAAACAGAAAGCCCTCATTACTGCTGGAAAATTGAATACCTCTCTCCTGGGTCATCCTAAACCGGTGTTTTTCTTACACTGCTGAGTCATGGGTTGCTGGTTTCTCTCCTTTGCTTCCTAATCAGTTTACAGTTGAGTCATTGTAGTACCACTTTCGTCATGCGGTATCCCTGTATTATTAATTTAATGTGGGCCATGCAGCAGTTCAATGATGAAAGGAGGCGCTTTTTTGATTACTTTGTCAGATGGAGTTTCACGACCCTTTAATTATGGGTAATTTAATGCAATCTAGTAGCATTATTTGACTTTGTTTGCTTTTTAGGTAATTGTGTAAGTGGCGGTCGTCATCTATCTGTTTTAGAATGCAGTTGTAGGTTAGGTATTTTGGCATTAAGCTTGCAGAAAAAGGCAGTTTTTGTTCCGCTCCTATTTAGGTAGCTAATAATTCTCAGTTCGTGCTTACGAATGCCATGTTTTCCTTTTATATCGGTGCATTTACTCATTTTTTTCTAATCATAATCACTCTTTATTAATTTTGACTTATTTCATTCGCATGTTCCCCAAATTAAATTTTACGCAGAGCAGCAATTTTGTATGTTTTTTTAATATACCAATAACACTAGGAGCAGCAATCTTCTTTCCATCAGCGATACAAACAACACTGTAAAAAAGCACCTTAGATCAGCCTGGGTGCCTCTGTGTACCATATGAGAATTCAATGGGCGCCATTTGGTAGCTTTGGAGTTCTACAGGAGCCGCCCACGTGGTATTTTGAAATAAAGAGTGTCTTAGGAGGATGGGATGATTAAAATTTCAGAGACCTGCAGACATCATGGGGTTCCACCTTGCCCATGTGCTGTGAGAGAATGGTGGCATCCAGGCCTATAGTGCGACTAGAACATAAACCATAAATCATCAGCCTTGCTTGAAGCTCAAGACATGCCCTTGAGTGCTGCACACAACCCTTATCAATCCGATCACTAGATAAAGTCTGCAAAGCTTTGCTGCCTTGATAGCACGTGCCATACACACAAAAGTCCCTTGCAGAACAAAAAAACATAGCAGACCACAGAAAAGTCCCACAAGCACAACACAGAATCAGTCATGTTGATGGTAAAGCATTGCCACCCCAAGAACATACACTTTTCATCCAACACTATTATCAGAAGGTGCCTGCTAAAACATAACAAAACCACATGCACAACAAGTTCTCTAATATGGTGACCACCTCGCTCTAGGTCTTTATGGACACTCTCTCCAGTCCTGAACTTTTTACCAATAAACAATAATTTCAGGAGTAATAATTTAATTAGTTCATGTTAGACCTGGCTTTTTCAGCGGGTTTATCACCAGACTTTTTGATTTTGGGCCTCCTGTTTTTGACCCTATTTTTGCTGGTTTTAGGACTCTGGGCACCTTACCACTGCTGTTCAATGCTAAAGTGCATATGCTCTCTGTGTAAATTATGTTATGGATTGGTGTTTCCATGATTGGCAAGTTTGATTTATTGGTAAGTCCCTAGTACAGTGCACTGTGTGTGCCCAGGGCCTATAAATCAAATGCGGCTAGTGGGCCTGCAGCACTGATTGTGCCACCCACACAAGCAGCCTTTTCAAGGGATCCAGACCTGCCACTGCAGTGTCTGCGTGCAGTCTCTACTGCCATGTCGACCTGGTAAGTGCACCCACTTGCCAGGTCCTAACCTTCCCTTTTATGACGTGTGAGTCACCCCTAAGGTAGGCCCAAGGTACCCCGTGGGCAGGGTGCAGTGTATGTGAAAGGTAGGACATGTACTGATGTGTGTGACATGTCCTGATAGTGAAATACAGTGTATTTTGTTTTTCACTATTGAAAGACTATCTGTCCCATAGGAAAGAATGGGAGTTTATTTATAACATCTTATAAGTATAACTTCACATTGGGACAAGATAGAAAGATGGAGTTTATTATGCTTGAACTCAGAATATAAAAATGCACCTTTTTTAGTAAAGATGATTTTTATATTGTGTTTGAAAATACCACTTTTAGAAAGTGAGTATTTTCTTGCTTAGCCATCCTGCGTGCCTCTGTTGGTTTGTGGATTGACTGTCTGGCTTTGGAGTGACAGGGGCTGGGGATGTGCATTCACTCCAGACAGCCACTGGGGGGGTTGAGGTGTGTCCTGCCTTTACTGGATGAGTCAGGGCTGAGCTGAATAGACCTGGACTGCATTTAGAGTAGGGGGAGGAGATTTCCTTGCACCTGAATGGGCCTGGTCTGCCTTACACAATGCTGTTTCCACCTCCTGCCGGGAAGCTGGACCAGAGAGGACAGAACTGGTTTTGACTGAGCACAGAAACTCTCTGCCACAAGAGAACAAAGAGAAATAGAATATAAATATTGGGGCCCAGAACTTTAGAGCACTTCTGGACTCGAGAGGAACCTCTGCCATGGAGAAGAACTGGGAAAGCTGAAGGAGAAGTACTGCCCCTGTGCTGTCTGGGGTTTGCCTGCAGTGGCTGTTTCTGCCAAGGAGAGGATAAAGACTTTGATGTGTGCTGTGTATCCTGCTTGAAGTAGAGCTTGCCTCCTGTTCTGAAGTCTCAGGGACACCAAGACTTCACTACCAGCTCCCCTGAACTTCCTTGCTGGGAGTTCCGACCTGCCAAGAGGTGCCTGTTGCTGTGTTGGGCCTCTGGAGGTTGTTCCTGCTGTGGGACCTGGAAAAGAGACGCAACTAAGAGAAGCGCGATGGATCCGCACCAGTTTTGCAGCATCGCCGCTGTGCCGCTTAAGAAACAGACACAGCACCTGCCCGCGGCTGGAGAAATCGCTGCACGCTGAATCCTGTGCACCGATCTCCGAAGTCCGAGATCACCGCACCGATTCCAACGCAGGCCCTGCAGTGTGGCTGCAAGAACCAACACATCGTGGGACCGCGATTGGAGAGACCAACGCAGCGCCATTGCCGCCGCATTGAGAACCGACGCATCCCCGATCCCCACTCATCGCACTGGGGCGCCAGTCTACCAGAACGCCGGGGCTGCAGTAAGAAACAGATGTATCACCTCCCCGCACAGTAAGAAACCGACGCATCACCTCCCCTTCTGTAAGGAACCGACGCATCACCTCCCCTGCGTGGCAGTAAGGAACCAACGCATCACCTCCCCTGGAGTAAGGAACCAATGCATCACCTTCCCTGGGTGTAAGGAACCGACTCATCACCTTCCCTGCCGCTGTTTTTGTTTATGATTTTGACGCATCTGAGGTACTTTGTGTTGAAAGTGTCACATCTATAGTTTGCTATGGACAGAACTGTTTTTACCTTCTAAATGTCTAATTTTGATTATTGTATGTTGGATTTTTGTTGTTTTGGTATTGTTTGGTGTTTGGTGTAGATAAAGATTACTTATTTTTCTAAACTGGTGTGGTGTCCATTTGTAGTGTTTTCACTGTATCACTGTATGTGTGCACAAATGCTTTACACACTGCCTCTGAGATAAGCCTGTCTGCTCATGCCAAGCTACCAAGGGGGTGAGCAGGGATTATTTTAGATGTGTGTCCTTCTTACCCTGACTAGGAAGAAGGGTCCCTACTTGGACAAAGGTGCCAACCATTGCCAACTAGAAACCCCCATTTCTAACAGTTCAGTGGAAGCAAAACATGTCTAAAACACCCAGAATGCATTAGGCTATCACATAAAAGTCCTGGACTGGAAACCGAGTCTGTAAAACGATTGCATCCGAGTTCTTCAGGTAGATTCTTCGCTCTTGGCAGGAGAGATGGAAGAAGTACACTATACAAATGCTCATAACACAACATAAAACTTCCCCTCCCCAGGGCTGTTGATAGGACCTTCCTGCCTGAGGAAAGGCAGATTTTCAGACCAATGGGAGTCTGATCTTACAAGACAGCTCCATCCTCTTTCCCAGAAGGCTCCAGTGAGGTTAATAGATAATCTGGCTCTGGGTTGCTGTGATCCATCCTTGTTCTGGAATGATTCCTGGAGGGCACTAAATCACCTGACTAAGGAGGCTAATCTAGAGCATACAGCGAATGTGCCTTCACTGCCCTGTACAGCTCTTGTGAAATCTATCATTTCCTACGTCTTCAATGAAGTCTGGGCGTTCGCAGAGCTGTAGCCCATCCAGTGAGCTTGATCTGAGCAGTACAGGGGGCTTGGATACTTCTCTAGTGTGATAAACACAGACCTTAGTACCTCTCAGTCCTTATTTGGATCGGGAATGTTGTTATGGACAGTAACTCCCACCCTCATCCAGCCTTTCAGAAGGGATATGCATTAGGCTTGTCCTTGGAGAGGGATGCAGTTGATACATGCCACAGGTAATGCAATGGATGGACACCAGATGCCCATTGTTAAGGGCCACATTGCACCTAGGAGAGTGCAGAACCTGCAGTCAAGGTCGCTACAGCTGAGCAACGGACTAACGTAATACCTCTTAATGGTCTTTACACTGTTGGTAGGGGCTCTGTGCACTGAAGCGGATAGAGTTCCAAGCCATGGTTGCAAACACAAGCATGGAGTGCAGCTTTGTTGCAGTAATGTTTGTTTTGGGTTCTGGACACTATTGTGGGGGGGGGCGCAGATCCCTCATCATCTTTAAATAAATCTTCGATTAAGGAGTGTGGTATTACTTCATCAGACAGTAATCAAGTTGCTGACGTAGCCTATGGGTAATAAATATATGGGAGAGCGGTCAGAAAGGATTAGTGGAAGGATCCCAAAGTTAGACATGGAGGCTTCCCATTGACAAAGAAAATATCTCTTCTGCTTGTCTATTGTATTTATTACTAAAGTAAACGTAGACCGCTTGTAGTGGATGCGGTTATTGACAGTAGTCTAGTAACCCATTGCTTGTTGTAATAAATCTAAGGCTGGCTTTGATTTCAGATGTTCCAATGAATAGGCTCCTTTTTTTGTTAGCAGTAGAAGAAAGTCTGTCCTGAGGCTGTGGTATGAGATTAAAATCTTCCCCCAAGACTATAAGTGATGTAAAGGATCCAGGCGCTAGAGCCACATTTGTTAGTAGATGGACCTGTCCATTATTGGGCCATGGTGGCAGGCTGCAGTGTAATTCTGTGACTTTACCTCTAAGCATGCAGTTATCCATCTCCCGGCATTAATTGTTTGCATTCTTTTAACCATTATGTCACAAATACATTTTCCTTGTGATACAACCTACCTCTCACGGCTGCTGCTGCTCTGGATTTCTTGTACCCGCCATATGTTTTTTCACTATACCTAGGCCCTTTGCCTTCCAGTGAGTCTCTTGAAGACTTGTAACATCCTTATTACTATCTGCGGATAAAGTAATATTTTTTTCTGGTATTCAAACCATCCACACATGCAAATGTGATTGTGTTCATGGACATCACTTAGGTTTTTTGAAAGCAGTGAGATTTTTAACAATAGCATCTTCTTTTGAGTCTCATTTTCATTTTGCCCCTTGTTTTTCCCGCCTTCCCTTCCCCCCATTTCCCAGCCCAAGCCATCCTTCTCCCAAGCCACCCTTTCCTCTCACTCTTACCTCTCACTCTTACCCTGATACACAAATGGCATTCACCTATTAGCAGGAGGCCAGACCTGTGCTCTTGCTTCTTCGTATCGAACTTGTGACTGGCAGCTTAACTATTCAGCACCCTCTGTAGGAATGCATCTCACTTGTGAGTATGGCCTCTTCCTTTTAGTCATACTGCAATATGCAGTACACTGGATCTTGGCTCCCAACCTAAATATGAGCCTTCTTGTATCGGCAACACTTTGGGTCCTCTTTAGATGGAGCAAGATAGTGGCATCAACTTCCACCACTATCTGGAATTCTGTCGGATCTGAGATAGGAAGGATTGCACCTCCACAGCCTCATCAAGAATCCAGGATTCACTTTTCCAAAGAATGCATACATATAGTTGTTATACAACTTGCATTTGTGCGCCTGCTTGCTTCATTTCTGGAGTGAGCGTCCTCATGGGTTTTACCCTTTGCGCAGTTTTAAATGCAAAGCCTGAAACAATATGAAAGTTAAATCATTGGTAGCTGTACTATTTTGACTCTTCTCGCATTTTTCATAATAAGTTCTTTAATGCCATAATCTAAGAAGCACACAACGATTGTACTTGGCAGGGTTCACGGGTAACCCTTTTGGAAAGAGGTTTGATGCATGTTGGCTATTGTTAAATCTTTGCTACTATCACTTGAGAGAACATATTCACTGATTAGTTTATCAATGAGCCGGTTCATTGTTGTTTCTCTTTCAGTATCTTCTAGTATCCCAACAAATCTAGGATTAGATTTTCTAGTAGTTTTCTAGTAGTTTTCTAAATTATAATTTTTTCTTAGGATTTTGTTTCGATTTGGAGTCAAGAGAGAGAGATTCCTAGAGCAGCAAGAGGGTGCAAGGGCCTGTTTTTAGTCTTAGTTTTTCTGCACTCTTTTGTCAAAACCTTCAATCTTCCGATCCATTACCTCAAGTTGTTTGCTAATTTTCACAACCTTTTTCCCATGTATTCCTGTTTGTGATTAGTTTCTTGAACAGTAGAGCAGGTTTGATGCAATAGCTTAATCATTTTACTTGGAGTTTTTTTCTTTTTGTATGAATAAGCGGGGGGTCCCAGGAATATTTTCTTGATCTGTTATTACACTGCCATAATTATAAACGAAGGATAAAGATGGTGATTTGTGGTCCATTTTCAATAATGGCTGCTTCCTGTTCGCAGCTATATTTGTTTCTGAAGACACACCGAGTTTCTTTCTAGTAGTGGGATAATCTGGGCAATCTTTCCATTCACTCTCATTCTTGTTGTTCCTACCAGCGTTCATATCTTCTAAGCATGTAGACACACTAATACATGATTCCACTCAAAGGAGTATGTCTCATTATTGTTCTTTGTTTCCAGTGCATTGCCTGATTTCCTTGAGGCAGTATCACAGATTAGTCAGCTTCAAGTTAGAGGAGATGGAGTATGTTTGGTAGACTTCTAACTTTCCTTGAGCACCAGGTAAGTGTTACTAATTTCCTCTTTAATTTTAAGCCCCGGGCAGCAAGAGGCGCTTTCAACTCTTCCGATAGCCCAATTTGTCGAAGGGGGAGCCGGGTAAGGCTTTTCCCACTTAATGATAAATCATTAACTGTGGGTTGGAAGTTAGATCTCTTGTCAAACCCCCTCCTACTTTCCGTTTTCCTTTGCGTAAGGCTACACTTAACTTGAGAAGCATTTAGCATCATCCTTAACTGAATTTACTTTAAAAGAAGAACATGGAATATCCGTAGAAGTATGCTGTGTCCTACTGGTTGAGGATTTACTAGCTTTCTCCTGCTGACTAGGCCCTACACGTTCTTCCATCAGGTCTCCTGTCTTGCATTGCACAGCGGCCTGTTGCTCCTCAATCCCTTCGCTGTGTTGCCCAGAGGCCCATTTCTTCAATAGGTGCAGAGGTTGAATGTTTTTGGGATTGGTTGACACCACTAAGTTACCAATCGCATATGTCTCTTTTCCCCTTTTACTATTGACACCTGATTTTCCATTTCTTCTCAGGGAGTAAATATGGCTTGTGGATTTTCTAATGAAGGTTATGCTTTAGGCAAAAACAAGAAGTACATATTGGAAGATCTTTTCAGTTATGAGGATACTGTGGTGGCCGTTGCATCCGGGTTGTTGGATTTTGATTGTATGGACCGGGTTTCCTTTGTGGGCAGAGGGTTACATATCCCCCATTTAGTTATTGCCTCACCTGAAATTTACCCTGAGGTAAAGCAGGTCACCCTCTGTCCTTTCCTCTATCTGGAGCAGTGCAAGTGTCTCCTTTAAGTAGAAGTGTTATTTTAGTTCATTTCCGAGTACGAGTCGTTTCTCTTTCTTAATCCCCATTTTAATTTATGCATCTTAAATTGTCGATGAACTTTCTGGGTTTCTGTGGCTTTTTTTATTATTTATTGAGATTTTCTCATACAAACACAGATAATAAAGTAAAAAAGAAGGAAATGTAACATCACAGAGCTCGAAGTCAGTTTGAATTGGATATAGCAGACATTTTACTTTCGCAGTGCACAATACGCTAACATCTTTACACCAGCTGCCAATGTCCTTGCATAATGAATAGGATAATAATACATAGTGCAGTTCTCCACAATACATAAAATGCAACATGTACATAGTTCCCCGGAGTGTGGATTATTCTAGCTGGTTATGACCGTCCATTGGTTAGGCTGGTGAGTCCTGTAATGTCAGACAGGCAGTGTATTATTTACTAGGAATGCTCGTAGTGGGGGTCATACACCTTTAGGCCTGTTGGGCAGAGAAAGTGTATAGTGATGTGCATCCTAGTAGTACTAGCATAGAGGACAGTGGAATCCTCACCTCAAGCATTGGGGAGAGGATGTAGCCTTACGGCTAGAGCGAGACCGATCTCGAAGCTGGGGAACTGGGTTCGGGTCTCGGTAACGACGCTCAACATCCTGTGATTCTGGGCAAATCACTTGATCTCCCCGTGCCTAACAAAAATGAATGTGTCCATCTGTAACGATACTGGTGCTCATGTAAAGCACTCTGATACCTGATACCTTCTGGACTAGTTCGCGCTAATAAAAACTCTAAAGAAATAAATTTTAAAAAGCATGACGGATATCCCCCCTCTTACTCATCCTAAACCTGCTCCTACTGCTATGATCTCCAAATAAACACTTTCTAGACTCTTCCGTCTTCTGTCCCTCCACTACCCTTTTCAATCCAACTAACAGACTCAGTGTCCACCGCTCAAATTAATTTCCTATTTCCCTATACTAATTCACCACTAATCCTGTTTGGGTTCCGGAGTAGCGTGCTACTCCTCAAAAAGCACTTTGATGCCTCGTCAGGGGTACCAAGCACTATATAAATGCAAATCCCTCCCTCTACTATCTTTTTCAACCCAAATAACAGACTCACATGTCCACCGCTCAAATAAATTTCATATTTCCGTATACTTACTCAACACTGATTCTTTTTGGGTTCTGGAGTAGCGTGCTACTCGCCGAAAAGAGCTTCGACGCCTCGTCAGCAGTAGCAAGCGCTATATAAATGCAATTATAATAGACTAAAATCTCAAGCCAGTATTTATTTATTTCAGGGCATGTCCATGCTAAATGGAGAAAGTCCACTACTGCGACATGACCGCATACATCTGGAATCCTCCACAATACCACGTTTCTACTGCCCTAAAAGGGTACCATATACTCAATGTAGGGATTTAAAGTGGATCAGGTGCAGCCTACTATTGGGGGCCATAGTTTCCATCTACCTTCAGCAGAAGCACCATTTTTTGTCTGTGATAGGACACTCAAGCTTTGCTACCCATGTCTGTTTGGCGGCCGAGGCAGTGATGATGGAGGCCTTCTTGTGTCCTGGGCTACATAATTTGGTGACAGTGTGCCCAATTGCTTTGACGGTAAGTAGCAGGAACAGTGTTTTGCAGGCTGGAAGTTCTTTTGGAAATGCGGTATAGGCCGACCTGCATGATGCCCACAGTCTGTCATATAGCAGTATGTCAAGCGGCGTGTGGTCTGCCATACCAGTGATGGTTGAAAGCTCCATAAAGTTACCCGTTGGAAATAAATCGCTCATCCTAATGAGCCCCCAACACCGCAATTGCATCCTGACCTCATGCTCTTCTGTGAGTTGATGAAGTAGGTGGAGGCTGAGTCGGTGTTTTGGTGCATGCAGATCGTATCCAAAGCCAGTTGAGTGAATGTCATTGACTTTGTGGTTAAATTGCTCGCAGGGCACATTCGGATTAGAGTTCTGAGTCATGTGGAACCCAGTTGTGGTATAGTATGGTTCAAGGTGGGGTGCAGCAAACCCTCCCTGGTCATATGGCAATGCAAGAACTTCCCATTAGACCGTGCGCCCTCCCCCAGCCAAGGCGAAAATCACTATGCGGGACCCCAAACACTTCAAAAAGTGCAGATTCAGGGCGATTGGAATGTTCTAGAAGAGACAGAGCCTTTTCAGGAGGATGACTTTCCATCAAGGCTAACCTTCCTGCTAATGGTAGTGACATCCGATGTTTAACCAATGGTCTCCATCACTACACCTTAGTTTTCCAGCATAATTGTATCTTTATTTCGACCAACCCCGATGTCTAGGTATTTTACTTAGTGTGTGCACCAGGGAAGGGGGAATTCCAGCTCTTGTGGTGGTACACTAGGCGTAGGCGAGAACACCATTGATTTATTCCAGTGTGTGAATAAACCAGGCACAATTCCAAATACTGAGAATTTTCTGATGACTGGGCTAAGGATTAAGGCGGGACGGCAGAAGGACAATGAGAGGTTGTCTGCATATAAAGAAATAATGAGATTACTGGATGTGAAATTGAGCCCTCTGGCAGCCTGCTGCTGTGTAATCATGCAGGCGAGAGGTTCAAGAGCAAAGGCACAGAGCAGGGAAAAGGGGCGATCTTACTGGGCACTTCTCGCGTTTCTTACTGAGTCTCATGGTTGGATTAAAATACAATACTTGGACCCAGCTCAGGAAGCATCGCCATTGTTGCTAGGGTGGCAAAGAAGAAGTTCCATTCTAACGAATTGAATGCGTGGAATATGGTCTGTTTACCTTTCAGGAATAAATCCTGCCTGCTCTGGTAAGACTATGCAGCAATCTTTTGCCCAGTACCTTCGCAAGAATCTCATCTCTGTATTGCTGTGGTTTCTTGGGTTTTAATAGGGCAATATGAAGTGACCATTGTAGTGAGGGGGATAGGGTGTCAGCAGCTCACGCCTCCTCATCCACCAGTCTAGAAGCTAGAAAGTGGGAATATTCCTTATAGAATTAGTTCAGGAGGACATCACTTTCAGGCGATTTAATCGTAGGCATGCTAGACCGTACAGTCATTATTTTCTCTACAGTTATGGGGGCTTCAAGGAATTGCCAGTGTGGGTCATCTAGCCAGGCCAATGCTATTCCTTCAAAGAAATTTAAAGATCAGTGGGCACTTGGGTCGTTTTAGAGGTTTAGAGGTTGGTGTAATATGGACTGAATTCATTAAGGATATGGTCTACCTCGAAAACCATTTCTCCCTTAGCCCTAATTTGAACTCCATTGTTTGCTAACCAGAGGGAGCATACAAGGGCCACTAGTGTCCTGATCGGACACTCACCCTTTCTATATATTACTGCTCTAGCAAGTTTTCCCAGGTGTTTCACCTCCCGTTCTGCCACTTCATTCAATTCTGAGAGCTTAGCTGGGATTTTGGTGCTGGGTTGCTACATCCAAGTTATTTCGAGTTTCTGTATTTCATCCTCTAACCTGACTCCGTGCTGCTTCTACATACACACCCCACTGATGTATACTTTGAAGGCTTCTAAAGAGTGCCCATAGTGCTCACTGAATGTTCATTTTGTTCAAAGTATGCAACAACCTCTGCCCTTATTGCCTCTTTGAAAACTGGGTCTTGGACTTCCTGGGGTCTAAGTAGTCATTTAAAAGCTCTATGCTGTGAGGCTGGTATTGCTATGGCCAACTTGACTGGGGAGGGGTCTCTGAGAGAAAGGGTGTCAGGTGCTCAATAGACCTAGTCCAGGAACAAGCGTCCTTGGTGCCAATCCACTAATCTAGCCTGGACCAGGAGCTGAGTACAGAGGATGTCTGTGAACTCTCTCTCACTAGGGATGTCTGTACTTCGAATTTCTGCCAATTTGGATGCTGCAGCATAAAGGGAGCAAGCTGGATGATGTGAGTGATCTGTGAACTGGTTTAGTACAAAATTAAAATCACCCTCCTCCATACTATGACCTGTGGAACCGTAAAAAAACATTTACCCCAAAGTTGTTGAATAAAATAGAGTTCATCCACATGTGGATCATATACATTTTTGAGTGCGATGTGTTTCCTCCCAGTGTACCTTGGACTATATTGAATTTCCTGTGGCAGTCCTCAATGATATGTAGGAGTCTGAGGGGCAACCACTTCTAATAAGGGTAGCAGTTCCTCTGGCATATGCAGAATATGTTGATGATGACTGGTACCCACTCCATCTTGATGCAAACTTAGATCCTGTTTGTTTGGTTAGATACATTTCTTAGAGGAATGCCACATCCATTTTAGAATTATCTACATAGACTGATACCTGTCTGACCTTGTGGGAGTTATTGAGCCCCTGATGTTCCACATGAGGAATTGATAAGTCACAGCAGCATTAGCCATTGCACAGTGTGCTACATCATGGTGTGAATGAATTGTGCCAGCTTCCCTTCTCATGCTATTAGGTGCATTAGATGTTTGTTTTAGACTGGGGATGTTTAATTCGGTTTTGTATTGATCCTTGTGTGTAAACAACAGTTTCCTGCTTCCACACCAGTCTCCCCAACCAGCTAGTAGATATTACCCTCCTACATAACCAGCCACAAACTATAACAAGGATACAAGTAAACCAAAAACATTTGAAAACATCCTGGGTAATCAGTGGGACTACATGGGGGAAACCATAAGGTCTGGCATGCCAGCACCTTCACAAGGGTGGACCTTGTTGGGAATATTCATAGGCATGGACCTGTCTTGATATGAAAGACAATCTTGGGTATACTCTCTTGGTGCACTCACCTCACTGAGCTATATTTGTGTTAAGCCTGTACCCATTTAAACTTTTACACTGCATTCAGCTAGTACATTAGCTCAGCTAAGGTGATACACAGTATGCGCCCCTGCCCGTGGATAGAGGCTGTGTCTATACTGGTCCACCCATCAGGTATCATTGAATGTTTCAATCACTTAGGGAAGTGCATATTTGTGTGCAGACAGTGGCTCCTTCAGTCCTGGAGCAGTTCACCTCATTGTGTGGGTCCCCTCAGATGACCTGGGGTGTTGTATATAGTGGCTATTCTCGGCAGCAATGACTGTCATTACAGGTGTACTGAGCTGAGTGTTCACATGCAGATCATCAGTTCCTGTCTCTGATTTTAAAGATTTGACCAATATTTTATGTCGCTCAGCTGCTCCCTCAGCCTTTGGGTGACTCAAGGCAAGAGCTGGGTGGCGGCGTAGCTTGGAGCTTTACAAAGGGGCCTGTACTCTGTGGCATCTCAAAGATGTGAGGTTTGTTGCAGTACATTGTCCTAGTCACACCGAGTATAGAATGGCATATTGTATGCCGCCTGTTGTAGCTTGTGTATGATGGGAAGATATTTTCGCGGACCATAATGCACAGCGGTTATGAAGGCATGATTGATTAACATAGAGTTACGTTCATCTGATATGCCTTGTTTTCCTGAGAACTGTGTCATGATCTTTGAAATGTATCAGTCTGGCGATGATGGGGCGGGGAGCTGCCCTGGCGGAGGTCTAGACTCCAATGAGCAGTGAGCTCTCTCTTCTGCGAACATGCGGGCGAAGTTGTCAGCATCGAAGGTTGCAGAGAGTAGGCTTTCTATATAATCTTCAAGTCTTTCTGTTGTCAATTCTGGCATGCCAATGATGCGCAAATTGTTGTGCCGCGATTGAGCTTCTAAGTCTTCTTTCTTTGCTTTGATGACACTAAAGACTTTCCCCTGGTTGAGCAATTTTTTGTTATTGATCACAGTGACGTCTTTGAGGGTGGATATATGCGCTGTTGTCAGCCTGCCCTTCTGTCTGTCTAATTTAGTTTTCATCTGGTCCACCCTGTTGGTCAGAGAGTCTGTTTTACTCTTGATTGGGGCAAGACGTTTTTGCATGTTAAGCAGCAGATCTTTGTAATCCATGTCTTTTGCCTCTTCAATGTATTCCGAAGCACCCTACGATATTCCAGTACCATAGTGGTCCATCATTTCTAGGCACTCGTTTGAGTCCAATGTTATTTTAATTTCTTCGGCATCATGCACCCCCACCCTTGCAGTTAGTCTGGGTGAAATGCTCCCCCTCCCTGACACTGCTAACAAAGCTGTGGGTTGATGATGGCAATCTCCAGCAGAGTTTCTACAATCCCAATATCAGCACCCTGGCTCTGGGCTTGCAGAGAGTTCCTAGTGCTTGGACTGTTGGTGATAGTAACCAGTCATTTCCTTTGAATAAATGGGCCGGCCGAGGGCAATGTCACTATACACTGAATGGGGTCTAATAGCACAGTCCGGTGGAAGGGAGGCCACCAGCATGGGAACATATGGTTCCTAAGGTCTCTTCAATGCGCCTGCACTTTAGAATTATTCTGGGTACATGTCTCGTCTGTTGTGGAGGTCTAATCCGACTCCACCCCCTGGTGTTACAGAGGCACCGGGGAGCAGGAGCAGGCCACCCAGCCCCCAATTACAGTGCCTTTGACTCTCTCTGCCATCAAGGGGCAGATACCAATAACGGAGGCCTCCAGGTCCCATACAGTCACCCCAGTTTCATGCAGCACTGCCTCCAGTCCGCCCTTCGTTCCTGCCACCAATCCGAAACCCCATGACTCAGCGCCACACAACCAGGCCCAGCAAGATCATGTCCTGCTCCAAGCCCTTGCGTCGGGCAGTCACTTGCTTAGGTCAGTTCGGCAGGCCCGCCGATCCCGGCAACAGCATCAATATCACCAAGGCCCCAGCCCAGGGACTGTACGCACGCCGCCTTCCATCTCATGTTCACCTCACTATCCAGATCATGTGGGTAGGCTTAAGATATCACACATATAGGAAGGGCACCCCCACATTCTATTTTTATGTATGGGAGAGGGGTCATATAAGGACAAAAGAATAGCAACTCCAGTAGAAACAAGGTCTAAAACAGGAGGCCAAAAAGCAAAAAGTCTGGGGGTGAACCAGCTGAAAAAGCCAGATCTAACAAACCTCTATTGCATCAGCAGTTTCACAATGTCCCATGACCTATGACAACACATCACTACAGCACATAATTTGTTAAAAACCCTTTATTATTCATCCTCACATATTTGGATATAGACCAACAGTGTCAAGCGTCAAAACACCTACAACAATCAGATGCACACTGTGGTATGGGGATCTTTGATGCTGTCCAGGATTTATTGTTTTTATTAGTGAGATGAGTAAGTATGAGTTTGCGAGTGATGGGAGTCAGGGTTCAGGAGTTATTATGCAAAATGCATTTTTTACATTGATTCTGTTAATGAGACAGTTATCTATCACCCAATGTATTAAAGTTGAAATACATTATGATACAAAAATGTGAAGAATAATAAATGCTTGTTAAGAATTTTTCTATAATAATGTGTGATAGATCACGTGATATTGTGCAACTATTGAAGTAACAGAGGTTGAAAGGGAGTCCAGCTCTTGCAGGACGCATTTCAGCAGTGATCTGCAGTCGATGAAGGGTCTCATCGTGTTTCTGTGGACTCCCCCCTTGTCTGTGATTCTCGCATTCTCCAGGCATCTCGCTGTTAATGTCTGGGCAACGTGCCTCAAGTGGCAAGGGCGGAACCAATAAACACCCCTACCGCCCCTCTGAAGCATGGTTCCTACATTTCCGATGTGGTGGTCCCGCCTCAGCTACTGTCAGAAGCGACGAGGACGGTTGCCGGGACCTCCTGCCTGTTCACAGGCATGTCTAGGTTGGGTTGTGTCATTTTTAGGTCGAGCTTTCGAGACCTCTTGTGTATACTTTAGTATATACTTCTTTGTGGGCTTAAATCAAGCCCACTGCTTTTGATTTGTTTGTTTCAGTGTCCTTAAAAAATCCTTGCTTGCTAGTGGTCAATCTTTCCTCTTTGCCCCTCCTTTTCCTCAGTTGTTTACTCCCACAGAGCAGTGCCCCAGTACTTGTACCCTTCCACTTGTCCCATTGTAGCCTTTGTTTAGGGACTACTTCTCCCTTTCTCAAAGAGCATTTGACCAGAGCGCTCAATGTTTTCAGTCACTCCAGGTCTGTTTCTGTAAACAGGGCTGTAAATCATGTTCTCCTCATGTTACATTTGCTGTGCATTCAAAGACCGAAGTCAAATTTAGAGGCTGTTTTCCGAGGGCGCCGTTTCCCCCTGCTGCTGCCCCTCAAAGAGAATCGTGACCACAATTATTTACATTAATTTCCAGTTACGTGCTGCCGATGTGCAGAGAAAATCACTAACCTTACGATTTTTAATTCATATTACCCCACTTCGAAATGGCGGCCGCACGTCATGCTCAATGACATCACTAACGTCATGACGAGGCCCTCTTGCTAATGGCTTTGTCACAGGCGCTTTAAATCAGAATGCTGCTTCGCCCCCTCGCAATAGGGACAAGCCAGACACTCACCGTCCCTTTAATTCCGAGTGGTGCAAGTCACTGGCTTGATGTAGCCAGCCGACGGCTGACCTGTACCTCATTTCATTCACAGCAGTAGCAAGGGCGAAATATTTCTCTCCTCCCAGGTCGGTATTTTTGGAGCAAGGGCCGGCTCTGGGTGAGGGTGTTGAGTGTTCACGCCGGAGCCTGGCCTATGCTGCTAGACTCTTCCTACAGGCAGCATCTCTGCGGCTGTCCGAGGCCCCCGCAGGGGGCCACTAACGAGGGCAGCCCTCTAGTGCCAGCTGGGCACCCCACACCCCCGCAGGGACTCAGGGAGGAGTCCCCCAAGCCTTGGCGCAGCGCGCTAGGCGAGCATCACTTCCGGGGCGCGAGGACAGGGGAGGGGTATATATTCCTCCCCCACCATCTTGTCGTCCTCTTTCGCGCGCCCGGACACGCCGTGCTGGTCCAATTCGGTATCGTGTGAGATCGCTCGGGTCTTCATATACGGAGTTGAGGTTAGTGGCCCGCTTAGCCCCCCCGCCCACCATAGAGGGCACTGCCAGGGGGATACACTGTTTTGCGCCCTGTTAACTCTCCTCAGCACGGCCTCCATGAAAAGGATGCCACAAGGCGCTTGCCCGCCGCCGGCCATCCCGGCCCCCCGCATGTGGTCATCTGGCTCCTCGCACTTCCCCCCCACGCACGATGTTGCGACAAACAGAGCAGTGCAGAGGAGCACTCGTCACGAGCCTGTCGCCTCTAGGTACAGCGGTTCGATCGTGGCTTGAGGCTGTTGCTGTGTTTGTAATTGTGTGTGTAGCGCTGCATTTCGAGGCGCCTAGCCGCGGGCCCAAGTGGTAGACTCTCAAATGTGGGTCGGCTGAAGATGCCATGCGTTGAGCTGGCGTGGCATTGCCGTGAGGCGTGGGTCCCTGCACCGTGTATGCGCGGTTGGACCAGCGCCGGCATTCCCAGTCCGGTCATTATGGCTGTGGGGAGAGGATGCAGCCTCTCGGCCTCAGCTGCCGATCCTAGCACTGAGGGGGGGGGGGTGCTTACCTTGCCCCCAGCGGTGGGGCGGGCATCGGCGGTTGCGGGGTCTCTGCGGGCATCGCGAGCGTTGTCAGGTGGGGTACCGCTGCTTAGGCAGAGCTGCGGAGCCCAGTCATCTCCGTGGCTGCAGTCCGTCTTGGGGGGGGGGGGGCGCGGTGTATGTCAGCTCTTGGGGCATATTGGAGCAGCATCCCTCTCGTGGGCAAGGTAACCAGGATCCCCTCCGCCGTTAATGTTGAAGCGGAGTCGGGTCCAGAGCTCCGGCCCGTTTGAGCCGAAGGTTCGCTGGGGAGGGCAAGATCCGCCCCCCTCTCCACTGCTAACCGGGTTGCCTGGTCAGGGCTGATCCGGTGTGGGCCTACCATCGTCGGGGGGGGGGGGGAGAGAAGAGCTACAGGCTCGCGAGGCTCCCCCTCATTGGGATTGCACCTATCGACTGGCCACGCTGCGGGGGGGGCAGCGGCGTCGCGAAGCTCCCTCCCTGGCATTGCTAATACCTGGGGCATAGTTGGGCGGGAATGGAAAAGGATTGCGTGGTAGCCGGCGTAGCCTCCCCCCCTCCCCCCTTTCTTAAAATAGGAACCCAGGGCTGAGGGGGGGAGCGGACTGGTTGCGGCGCGATCTTTGGGGCCGGTTGCCCCTTGCACCCCTCCCCCCCCGTCGTGTCGTTTGGGCCGGAGATTGTTTGCCGTCGGTGGAACACGGGCCCAGTCCGGGGGGCCTGAACCGCACCGGGTCACGACTTCTGTGGCAGATGGGTGTGGTGGTGGGAATTGTTTCACCCTCGCGTCCACCTCCTAGAATACATAAGGTGGTTTTCAAGGACACCGTATGCCCCACATTCGGTTTGTCACAGTTGGCGGGAGGGGCACAAATGCCCAGTTGTTTCCCGCTGGTCATCGAGTGAGGGGCCTTGCTGCACTTTCTGGTCAGTCTTACGGTTTCGTTTTCTGCGCATTGGAAACATTTCGGGACTTCCTGCTCCGCGCTCTGGTCTTGCTCGTTTTTGCTATTGGCCACGGCTTGTTTTCGTTAGCCGGCTTCCAAAGGGCGGAGGTCCATTTGGGAAAGTGCTTGTGCGGAGCGCACGGCAGAGGCTGCGGGGCCTTTGGTACAACAAGTAAGCGGCTAGTGTGATTAGCGTGAGCGGCAGCTGTTATCCATTAAATAAAAGCCGATATGGTCACCGTGGCAAGCGCAAGCCTTGGAATACATGCAAGCTTGCATTGGGGTCCAACGGCAAGCTTGCATTGGGGTGCCCCGGCGCCATTTTGCCCCCCTGCAATTCACAGTTCCCACAGTACCATGTTAGAATGGTAAGTTTATTAATAGAAATGATGTGTAGGAGTGCAGAAAGGAAGAATCAAGCCGCGCGGTGGCAGTTTACATATATATTTGAAAAAAAAAAAAAAAAAGTTGAGCTGTGCGTGTGGGCCCCTCCGGGGTGGTTTGTCGAGGCCCTAGCAGTGCATCATTGTTCCCCCACTTGGACCCATCTGCCGCCCATGCAAGAGTTGTTGGACTGCCTTGGTATAATTTGTACCCTCCCCAGTCAAGCCTGGGGGCGAGCCGCGTGCTCGGTCTCGGACATGCGGGGGTGGCGCTGCCTTCAGCACACAAAAAACCCCCCCAAAAAAAAAAAAAAAAAAAACGGCCTAGGTTTGGCCGGTTTTTGCGCTGGGGAAGGTATCCCTAAGCCTTAAAGCGGCGGAGGCGCCTCCCCCCCCCCCCATTTCATATTTGTTTAGCTTGCGCATCGCTGGGGGGATGGGTCCCGTGGGGGTTGCCTTGCGGGCAATGCCCCGAGTGGGAGCTTTCATGTTAGTGGAGCTCTTGCTCGGCCCGGGGACTTGGACTGCACCGGTTCCTGACTTGTGTTGAGGAGGGGCGTGTCTGCGTGGTTGGCTCGCCCCTCGGGCTGGTCTCCTAGAGTAGAGGATGCCGTGTACCCCCTCTGGTTGTTGCGTTTGGGGGACTGGCGTAATTGCCCAGGCGGGTCCCGCGGGTCGGCGATTGAGGGACCTTCACTTTCTTGGTCGCTCTTGCAGTTCTGTTTCTCGACGCAGGGAAAACGTTTCTGGCCTTTCTCGCTCCGCGTGGCTAATTGCAAATTTTGTCGTCATTTGTGATGAGTGTGACGGCCAGAGCTCCGGACTTTGGCGTTCGAGAAGCAGGTTCGAGCAGGGGAGTATCCACACATAAATGTCCTTTGCCAGCCTTGTTTGGTAGGCAGAGCCTGCCTTGCTTATTGACCTGCAGGTCTTTAGTTCGAACACATGCGAGCCTATATAAGGAAATGTGTTAAATTTAAATAAGTTATGCCTAACTTTTCAATGTTTTACCGCGAAGGAAATGTCGATCATTGTCTTGGTGTTGCAGCGGGGGACTGGAGCCGGTTTCAGGTGTAGTAGTGTCTGTTTGGGCACCACATGCTTCGTGAGAGCGCAGGGTTTTGGGCGTTCACGGGGCCTTCGTTAGCTAAGGTTTTGTTAATCTCAACGAACTGGTCATCTAGCATAGAACCGTATTGCCATTCGTAACTGCTTTGGACAATGCAGGAAACATTTCCAAACAAGGAACGCAACATATTTAAGCTATTTTGACGTATGTGTCATTGTATTTGAGGTATATAGATCGAGCTAATTTTCTACTTTCTACATAATGTCCGTGTGTTGCGGTCCATTTGCAGGGGCTCCACGGGGGAACGTGTTGGAGCCAAAGCGTGATAGGTCTGGGGCGGAGGCCACCCTGTTGTGGGGATTCTATGCCCGAGGCGATCAAGCCGCTAAGTCCTCTTCGCACGCTGAGTGTCAAGGTGTGCGGGCTGTGTTTCAGGGTGGCCAGGGCGTTCTGGTTGTTTGTTTTCCCCGTTCCTTTTATGTCTTTACTTTTAAACTAATCGGTAATAGATGTCCAGCGCTGAAAGGGGAGACGGTTGTGCCCAGTAGTCACACCTGTACAGCGTCAAACCGCCGTAGGAATGGAAGCTGAGCGCATTATGTCGCTGGTCGCCCTGCCGGGCGCAGCTGAGAGTTTACCAATCGAATTGGCTTGAACTGTGCTCCAGGGTCGCGCATGTCTTGGTACACACTCTTTTGACGGGCAGCACCACTTGACAGCATCTCTCTCTGAAAGGTGAGGGGCAGGGGTTTGCAGACCCGAGGCTCTCCAGTGGCAACTCAGGGCGCTTCACGCGGGTCATTTGGACGCCCACCATGGTATTGTGAGGCAGGGGACTCTGGGGAGACGGGTGAGATGGCTCAGCTGGTCATTGGCCCAGCTGCAGAGGGGTGAGAGCAGGCAGCAGATCAGAGGTGTGTGCAGGCAGTGGCCAGCAGACATGCCTCTTGGTGGCAGGCCAATCGTTGTCTTTGCCGTGAAGCACTACTGGTACCGGAAATGGTGGTATCTAGTCCCACACTACCAACAGAGTAATGGGATGATGTACTGCTGGGCACTGTTGGACACAGTGTCCAATACATGCATCAAATGTAGTTGTACATGTGGGCACACACTCATACTTGCAGAGGTGTCCAGGAGGCCAACAATTGTCATGTTGGAGGGGAAAGGCCCTCTAACGTTTTTTTTTTTGGGACATACGCGGTTAACATTGTGACTGGGATTCAGGGATGAGCCTGTTCGCCAGCACTCCCTGCTTTTGCAGGTGAGGAAGTTGATATCCTCACTTGTTAACTTTTCTGCCCAAGATCATGTGGGGGTCCGGATTTAGAACCGGTGCCTTCTGGTGAGGACGATGTCGGCGAGCTGTGAATTTTCGGCGTTCACATGCTCAGTCGAGATGTTGTGTTTGATCATGGTGGGGCCAGCCCAAGGGAGGATTTTGCATGGAGTGGGAGTTGACAGTGGTGGTTCGTATGCACTGTTTGTTTTGGATGTCACATTTCAGCTGTCCTGTGTGGCACTTTGTGGCTGCTCGTGGGCCGGCCAGGGAGTGTCCACTCTGGAGACCCTGTTCCCTCCCTTCCAAGAACCTCGAACACCCTCCACCGGAAGCAGAGCAGCCTCTTATCTGCTATGACGTGTGCGCATTAGTACAACACAAAGTTCGTACACTGGTACAAACACGTTAATCTTTGTGGCACTAGAACGAGGTCAGACCTTCCACAGTCCTGGTATTTTCGAGTACAGATCATTGTAAACCTGGCACGTTCACCAAATTGCTGCAATTGTGCTAGGATCACTACCAGAATTTGGCGGGGGGCGGATAAGGGTGGGATTTCATGGGCCCGCCCATGATCAGCATCAGCGTGCTTGCTCCTCAAACCGGGTTAGCAAGATGTTTGTCCCTGATGGAAGCATTGTTAACTGTGCCCACTGCACTATCCCTCTCCCAGTTTGCGAGCAGGGGCTTAATTTAAAAAGCAGTAAGCTGCACAAGAGTAATTCATACTCGGGTGTCTAGGCTGCTCTTCTATGTATGTACACCAACAAGGTGGCAATCAACAAGCATTTCATCCTTCTGAGGTCGATAAAACAAGTACCATGGAGCTGAGTAACAAACCTGTTATGCAGCGCCAAGATAACATGGGGTGTACGTGTTACCAAGTACAGTCAGAAGCGGAAATTGTTAATGAATCTGGTGAATACAGTGGGCTCACTCAGCAGGGTAGTAGCGAGAGCCCAGAACAATTTCCATGGGGCGGAAGGGTGGCACAGGCAGCAAAGTTGACAGCCAAATTGACAACGTTTCATTAGTCTGGCGGGCTGCTCTGAGCAGAGCATTTGCAGGCGTAAGTAACAGTTTCCGCTACCAGTTCAAAGGTGCATCTTTCACTAAGTTACTCAGATCACTGGGACAGGAAGTAAGGTGGGCTGGATAATTCTTGCTTCTACCTGCATTGGCACATCTTGTCAGGAGTGATTGTCAAAGGGATTGCACTTCAGCCAGGTATTGTTAGCACCCATCCACACCAAGCCGAGTGTTAAGGTCACCCTGGGCCCCATTTACACAGCCCAGTATTAGGCCCTTGTGGGTCAGGCCATGAATTACTAAAGTGAACTGAACAGGAGGCGTGACCGTGGGTTACACTAGCAGAAGTTTGGGGAAGAGCTAAACTCCACCCATGGTCATGGTGTAGTCTTAAGTAAGTTGGAGTTGTCACTCTTATTTGACCAGGGGTTCGATGCTACACGAGGGCATCGCTGCGCTGCGGCCAGAGCACTGTCTTTGTGTTTCCCAGGGGGGCAGCTAGTGAAGGCAAGGCTCTTCCCAAACCTGGCACCAGAACACAAGGTAGTCAGGGTCAACTTGTCTGTTGGGTGACTTGGGTAGGCACCGTGTAGTTGTCACTCCACGAAGGGGTGAGTTGTCTCCAATAGTGGGCACAATACATATGTGTGTCCGTTTGTGGTATATCCTAGCGGACCCACTGACGGTGTACTGCAGCTAAACAGGGAACTGGGAAGCTTGGTTTCCGTCACTGTGGCAGGTTTAAAGCATCCAGGGTCGGAGAGGCACAGTAGGTACTGTGCATCTGTGATCCGATGGCAGTTAGGCAAGCGGGGTGCGCTGCGTAAGTTGTAATTACACAAAAGGGTGAGGTGTCTCCAGTAGTGGGAGCAAGACATACATTGTTTCAAACCAGCTTCGATACCATTAAGGTGTTCACCAGGGTAGCAAGCAAAGGGGTTTGTGCATAAGTCTGGGCAAAGGGGCGAAATAAGTGCACCCCAGAACAAAGGGCAGTTGACTATGATCCTGCAGTTAGGCGCAAACGCCCGCCCGGTCAGTAATAGATGCCACGCTCGGTGGTGACGCTGTCAGCCAACAGTGGGCTGCCGTCCCAAGTAATGGGGACACAAGGTGTCAAGCACAAAAGGCTACTATGTAAAAGAACATGTGGCATGTCCAGTGATCAACAAAAAGCTAAATTTAACTGAGCAGGTAATTTTCCACCGCTGGGGTTGCCCTGGGGTGGGCAGTGTGAACGCCCCTGCCCCCCTATCCGGGGGCCCTCACAGGGAGGGTTCTAGCCTGTCGACTTTTCCTGCAGTTAAGGTCAAATGCCCTGCCCGGTTAGCTATATTAGCCTCACTGGGCGGGGGTGCTGTCAGCTAACACATTGTGCTGTGTCCCCAAGAAAGGGGGCAACAAGGTGCCAAGCACAAAAGGCAAGGCGAGCAGTGTGAATCCCCCCCCCCCCCCTATTCGGGAATATTCTGGGATGAAGGGCAAAGTAGGACTTAGCCAATCCTTAAAGTTAGGCACCATATGGCAGCCAGTGCGCACTGCATTAATCAGACGGATTCTCTAGCTGGTATCCATAGGGGGGTTCACCACGAAGGAGCTGAGCTGGCGAAATTCCCATAAGAAATAAGGGATGCAAGGGCAGGAGGGCACCCTGGCTCATCGTCACACACGTCTAGTTATGGACATTCCTGTGCGTCATGAGTTAGAAAGCAAATGGACGGTGCAAAGGTTAAAGTATAATCCTTCTCGCCCGAATAGCCAAAAGTAGGCAGGTGGGTGTAGGAGCGGTCTCCCAACAAGCGGGCAGCTGTCCCTTAAGCGGGCACACAGGTGTGCTAGACACACCGTCCTAGATGGACGGCAGCTAGGTGAGCTCAGCAAATTCATGGGGCAATGTGAACCAGGGAATCGGATCTGCCCCGCCCAGAGTTGACACAGGGCTGAGTTATGTGAAGTAGTGGAACTTTCCCACAGGAGGGTGGATAGTTCTTGACACAAATTCACAGGGCAGAAGGGCCTTGTGTTGCAATAGACACTAGCTGATCCAGGCTATCAGCAAGGGCTATTGTGATATAGATGGGGTTCATCTATCACCAGTGGGAGTGTTCTCTTCCCTAGCTTTGCAGGAGGCCTGGAAATGAGAGGTTGCAGGTGAGAAAGGAGCTGTTTTGGTGGGGGCTCTGGCGGCGACGGTGGCCACCTCCAGAGCTGTGGCGGAGTTACAGGGCGATCTGGAAGCAGAGGGGTACAGAAGGGTACTTCTGCGCGGCACCATGGTGGGTGCCAGAGCCAAATCCTAGGAGCCTCATGGGAGGTTCCTGGAAAACCGTGTCGGCGCCCCGTTAGTCCTTCGGGCGGTTGTGGGCCTGAACAACCGGGGGGTTTGCTATGCTACGCTCCGCCCTGAAAGGGGCGTGAGTAACAAGGGACCATGTGTCACGTGATCCGGGAAGAGGATCACCAGAAGTGGCAGCACAGATGGGGTTCGCCCCAGTGCTGCTTGGCTCATCAGGCGGGCAGGCGGCCCAGACGGTTGCCTGCCCTTGGATCGCCCGTAAGATAACCCACCATATTACATAACGGTGTATGTAATAAACCTGCAGCAATTTTACCCAAACAAGAAATGTGTTGTGTGTTTATTTATGAGCATGCATGTTACGTTGGAGGGGTGGGGTAGGTTGCCAATGCTGGTACTATGCGGCTGTCCGAGGCCCCCGCAGGGGGCCACTAACGAGGGCAGCCCTCTAGTGCCAGCTGGGCACCCCACACCCCCGCAGGGACTCAGGGAGGAGTCCCCAAGCCTTGGCGCAGCGCGCTAGGCGAGCATCACTTCCGGGGCGCGAGGACAGGGGGAGGGGTATATATTCCTCCCCCACCATCTTGTCGTCCTCTTTCGCGCGCCCGGACACGCCGTCTCCCACCCTACCGCTTACCCGGCGTGGTTCGTGGCAGGCAGGAGGCAGAGAATGTTGTAATGTTGTCTTTTTTCGTTGCAGGCGGAGTTACAGGGCGATCTGGAAGCAGAGGGGTACAGAAGGGTACCTCTGCGCGGCACCATGGTGGGTGCCAGAGCCAAATCCTAGGAGCCTCATGGGAGGTTCCTGGAAAACCGTGTCGGCGCCCGTTAGTCCTTCGGGCGGTTGTGGGCCTGAACAACCGGGGGTTTGCTATGCTACGCTCCGCCCTGAAAGGGGCGTGAGTAACAAGGGACCATGTGTCACGTGATCCGGGAAGAGGATCACCAGAAGTGGCAGCACAGATGGGGTTCGCCCCAGTGCTGCTTGGCTCATCAGGCGGGCAGGCGGCCCAGACGGTTGCCTGCCCTTGGATCGCCCGTAAGATAACCCACCATATTACATAACGGTGTATGTAATAAACCTGCAGCAATTTTACCCAAACAAGAAATGTGTTGTGTGTTTATTTATGAGCATGCATGTTACGTTGGAGGGGTGGGGTAGGTTGCCAATGCTGGTACTAAGGCGTATGACTCTCCTACATGCCTCTACTGCGGGGCGCCTACTTTTGAAACATTGTCTGTACTTCTGAAGTCACTTGCACCAGCCTTCTCACTGCGGCTAGTGCACGGTTCATGTCCGCACTGTTTGCGGTGTGTCAGTGGGGTCGACGGCTTGACTGTGTAAACGTGCAAAGCTCTGGCTCAACGGTGATGCCGGGATTTATCCCACGCCTTCTTTTGGACTCACCTGGGTTGGTTCTACAGCGCCTCACACACTCTTATATAGCGCCAACGTACTGTCTTCCACACAGTGGCACTTTCTATGACCCCTGGTGTCTTAAAGCATCTCACTACCGGTAGAGGGAAACATCGGGCACCCCTGAGGTCTTTCTGTTCTTTTTTCAACATTCATTTATGACAGAATAAAAACAAAAGAAGAGGAGGGTATTGAAAATCCATTTGAAGAAGCAGTAAACCCTAAGGATGGATTTCCGCACCAGGCAGTGCACTGGGTTGGCCTTTGCTGGATCATTTACACTCAGAACCGTAATCCTGAAATATGAACATATTCTGTTATCAGAGCTTAGACTTAAAGTGGTAGATGCTGGTAAGAAGGGTCTTCTCTGCCCTGCGGGTTTCCGTCTTGAGCTCCACTGTGATATATTCGGACACAGACCAGCCCCCCTGGACTGGACTGTGTGGATCAATGTTTATGGCATCTTCACAGGGTCCTGGCCATTCATGCTTCTAGGGTTTTAAACCTCATTAATCCATCGACAAGCTCCACAATGGAAACATGTGAAAGGGCTGTGTGCAAAGCTCCTCGTGAGACAAGGGTGTCAGGAGGCACACATGAGTGCACTGATGTGCCAGCTGCAGACACCTAGCACAAACTCAACCTGGGTGTTGTGTAGGGTACACAATTTTATAATGTCAATGTTGTTTTCAGGGTTGGCGTGCATCAACAAAGTTAAATCACAGTGTTGGATTGTGAACCCATACTGCAGTGCATGAGTGAGGAGCATCGACAGAGCTGTCTGTGACACCATTTCTTGAGCAGCAGAGGGTGCTTCTGGTCAGAAATGAGGCGCACTGACTGAGCTGTCTGTGGGCGCCATGTCTTGAGCAGCAGAGCGTGCTTCTGGTCAGAAGTGAGGCGCATTGACAGAGTTGTCTGCGTGCGCAATTTCTTGAGCAGAAGAGGGTGCTTCTGGTCAGAAGTGAGGCGCATTGACAGAGCTTTCTTTGGGCACCATTTCTCGAGCAGCAGAGCGTGCTTCTGGTCAGAAGTGAGGCGCATTGACAGAGTTGTCTGCAACACCATTTCTTGAGCAGCAGAGGGTGCTTCTGGTCAGAAGTGAGGCGCATTGACAGAGCTTTCTTTGGGCACAATTTCTTGAGCAGCAGAGGGTGCTTCTGGTCAGAAGTGAGGCGCACTGACAGAGCTGTCTGTGACACCATTTCTCGAGCAGCAGAGCGTGCTTCTGGTCAGAACTGAGGCACGTTGGCAGAGCTGTCTGTGTGCGCCATTTCTTGAGCAACAGAGGGTGCTTCTGGTCAGAAGTGAGGTGCACTGACAGAGCTTTCTTTGGGCGCCATTTCTTGAGCAGCAGAGGGTGCTTCTGGTCAGAAGTGAGGCACATTAGCAGAGCTGTTTGTGTGCGCCATTTCTTGAGCAGCAGAGGGTGCTTCTATTCAGAAGTGAGGCGCACTGACAGAGCTGTCTGTGGGCGCCATTTCTTGAGCAGCAGAGGGTGCTTCTGGTCAGAAGTGAGGCGCACTGACAGAGCTATCTTTGGGTGCCATTTCTTGAGCAGCAGAGGGTGCTTCTGGTCAGAAGTGAGGCGCACTGACAGAGCTGTCTGTGGGCGCCATTTCTCGAGCAGCAGAGGGTGCTTCTGGTCAGAAGTGAGGAGCATCAACAGAGCTGTCTACGTGTGCAGTTTCTTGAGCAGCAGAGGGTGCTTCTGGTCTCAAGTGAGGCACATTAGCAGAGCTGTTTGTGTGCGCCATTTCTTGAGCAGCAGAGGGTGCTTCTGGTCAGAAGTGAGGCACATTGGCAGAGCTGTCTGTGCGCGCCATTTCTTGGCAGCAGAGGGTGCTTCTGGTTAGAAGTGAGGCACATTGGCAGAGCTGTCTGTGCGCGCCATTTCTTGAGCAGCAGAGGGTGCTTCTGGTCAGAAGTGAAGTGGACTGACAGAGCTTTCTTTGGGCGCCAGTTCTTGAGCAGCAGAGGGTGCTTCTGTTCAGAAGTGAGGCGCCCTGACAGAGCAGAGCGTGCTTCTGGTCAGAAGTGAGGAGCATCCACAGAGCTGTCTGTGACACTATTTCTTGAGCAGCAGAGGGTGCTTCTGGTCAGAAGTGAGGCACATTGGCAGAGCTGTCTGTGCGCGCCATTTCTTGAGCAGCAGAGGGTGCTTCTGGTTAGAAGTGAGGCACATTGGCAGAGCTGTCTGTGCGCGCCATTTCTTGAGCAGCAGAGGGTGCTTCTGGTCAGAAGTGAGGCGCACTGACAGAGCTTTCTTTGGGCGCCATTTCTTGAGCAGCAGAGGGTGCTTCTGGTCAGAAGTGAGGCGCACTGACAGAGCTGTCTGTGGGCGCCATGTCTTGAGCAGCAGAGCGTGCTTCTGGTCAGAAGTGAGGCGCATTGACAGAGCTGTCTGTGTGCACCATGTCTTGAGCAGCAGAGCGTGCTTCTGGTCAGAAGTGAGGAGCATCGACAGAGCTGTCTGTGACACCATTTCTTGAGCAGCAGAGGGTGCTTCTGGTCAGAAGTGAGGAGCATCGACAGAGCTGTCTGTGGGCTTCATTACTTGAACAGCAGAGGGTGCTTCTGGTCAGAAGTGAGGTGCATTGACAGAGCTGTCTGTGGGCGCAACTTCCTGAACAACAGAGGGTGCTTCTGGTCACAAGTGAATAGCACTGGCAGAGCTCAGCGTGATTTCTAGTTCTGGAATATAATAGGTTCTGAAGGCCAGGAGCTGTCCGAGGGTCCCACTGATGCACAGTAGGTGGCTTTGGTTCAGGACTGAGGTGCATCGAGGGAGCTGTCTGTGAACCTCAGTAGTGACATGAAGGAGGTGCACTGCCAGAGGTGTGTGTGTGTGTGTCACAAAAATCGAGTAGCAGTTGATGATGCTAAACTGTCTACTTGCATTGATTACTACTATTTCAACTCTTATCAACATTATAACGAATAAGGGCTCAGGCAGCCCTGCCTTTTTCCAGCTTTCCAGCACACTCCTCTGCAGCAACTGCTCAAGCCACTGAACTATGCTGTATAGAATAACGTGTGTAGATGACGGCAGATACAGATACGCGGCTCGTCTAAAGAAAGGGGAGTGGCCTCTATGAAGTGCAAGCGTGGCATGGTGCGCTTGGAAACAAACAATATTTGCAATTCAATAGGTCTTGCATTTTCGAGAATTTAAGCTATTGACATTTACAGTGCCAATAGCTCAAAGTCTCGTAAATGCGAGACCTATTGCATTGCAAATGCTTGTTTTTATTAAGTTGTGATACGTTCATCGCTTGATGGAGCGTCGCCCTGCTTGGACACCCTGAGACTTCCATGACACTGAGACCTACTCTTGCCCCGTTCAGGGCGCCTGGTAAAAAATGGATTCCGAGAAGGTGGTGTATTTTCCCTCCCTTTGTGTCATCCACGGCCAGGAGATCTATAGATGTGGAGCAGCACAATGATAATCATTGATCATAAAAGGGGGGAGTCTGTGGGAGTGGAATGTCGAGCGGTTTAGCCAGCACTTAATTTGTAAAAATAAAATAGATGCCACAGCCCTCCTCAGGAGGCCACTGCAGCTTGCACCACTCATAGCACCTGCCCGCTGTGACAATGACAGTCCCTAAACAGCTACTAACCGTCACACTCCTACAAGTGTGACAATTCAGACTATTCCAGGTCCCCTAAGCTATAGGAATGGCTTGGGCTGCAGGTGTTAGTCATTTTTTTATGTATATTGACTGAAGAAGCAACTGTTGTTGTGCTCAGCTCTAAATTAGACAAACTGCACCACCATGTGGCAGACTGTCATAAGTTCCGGTGTTGACAGTTAAGTGCCGCTTCCGAGCACCGGAACCCACCGGCTCAAATTAAGCACTGTAGCCGAAAAACACATATAAATTCCTCACTATTCGCGTTGGTTTGATTGTAATGAGGAGGCAGGAAAACAACTACGGGATGATTAGCTGCTACTATCACAGCGGCCAACCTCACTGCATATTGTTAACTTGTAATGGCTAAATCAGAATAAATCGTACCTCAGAGAATTTATGGGGCATGAAGATACCCCCACATTTACACACAAAACTACAAGAGTCTCTGGAATCTAAAATATAGTATTAAACTTGCATGGGGGGGGAGGGGTGAGAACAGGCAGGTGATAAGAAATGGCCGTAATTCATTTTGCATCATGAGCACAGCAACTTCCATCTCTTTTCTGTCTCACCCTTGCAAGTGCAGAGTGCTCGTCTGACTATGGTTTTAACCATGACCTGAATAGGATGAGATTGTGTGCCCTTGTGGGCCCTCAAGATCATGGGAGGGGCTTTGGGCCTTCAAGGGCATGGAAGGGGCTTGGGTGCAAACCCTGCTACACATTGGTATCGCTCAGCCTACGATGAGCAGGTGAAATCTTAAAATTTTGCATTGACTTTACAAACATCATCACCGTTGATTGCGGTTTCACTTATTATCTCACTAGTCTGCCATGAGTGGCGAGCCGCAATCGGTTGCCGCCTTTGAAGGAGCCCACGGTGACATTACAGCCAGGAGATGAGCTGGGGGGTAGCATGAAAAGGGGGGCTAGACCCGAGTGCGCCTGTCTGACCAGAGCTACTGGCGTTAGACAATGATTCAGGGTCATGGGCTGTTTTGGCTATGTTAGTTGCATTTCTCTTTCTCAAAGTTTTACCACTTCCCCTTGTTGATCAGCTCATGCAACGTGTGAATTGTAACTGCGGGCACTCCTCTGGTACCTGTTGGGACCTGGACTGCATACAGTAACTGTGATATGACGGGGTTAGCATGGTTCTACTCTGTTGAGCCTCTGGTGTTGCTTCCAATTTATGTGCATTTCCAAAGACAAGGGAAACTGAAAGGTACTAAGGGACCAAGGGTATAAGTATCTTTAAAGAAACAAAGGTCCCTTACACGTGAAGTAATACAGCAATCGATACATAGAGATACAATGAGGTCTAAGTTGAGTATCCATAGACCTCTTTGTATCTCTACGTAATAGACCTAATTGTATCTCTATGTATCGATTGTTGTGTTACTTCGCGAGTAAGGTACCTTTGTTCCTTTAAAGATGCAATTTACGTGTAACATGCGGATGCTAACTGTAAAGCAAATAAAGAGCTATTTAAAAAACAACTTTACAGCAGTATGCAATAGCCCTGACTTTATACAGTTGCAAAGATACAGCCCATGTCCCCCATTTGGATTGGCATACGTGTAAAGGTTGCTTGTGTCGTCATGGGGACTACTTGACGGCAGCACCCCAAAGCCCGTTCTTCTGTTCCCAGCTACTGGGACCTGGCCCCGCAGTTCCTGCTTGGCTGTTAATATTGGAGCAGAACCAGGACTGATTTGGCACTGGCTTCAGGGACATCTTAAGGATTTTGGGGGCCCTGGGCCAAACATATTTTGGGGGCCCCTGTTCAGAACAGCTTTGAATTTATGATCCAATTTGAGCCCCTGTTTCCCACGCAGTTTCCGCTTCCTCAGCTGCGTTAGCGATCCAGTTTGCATCGTAGGCATTAGCCTATATATTCCCGATGTAAACGGACGTGCGCAGCTGACAGAGGTAGGATTTAGTGTTTCCTGCCCTGCTACTAGGTTTTAATACCTTTTAAATTGTATATGTGTGGCTGAATTACACTGTGCTTTTTAACAATTTCTCCTACCTATGCGCACTTGCACTTTACTTGATTCTGCTTGCCTACACCTCCTTAGCTGCTCCGATTCGCATCTTGCTTTTCCTCCAGTCGTGGTCTGCCGTGGCTGATACGCCCATTGTGCGGAGGGCTGGGGCTACTATCGGGCTCCTCACTTCCCTCCATGCAGTTTCCGCTTCCTCAGCTGCATTAGCGATCCAGTTTGCATCATAGGCATTAGCCTATATATTCCCAATACAAACGGACGCGTGCAGCGGGCGCGCCACAGGCGTGCCAAAGGCAAGCCCGTCTGCGCCCGTCAGCATCCCTGAGGCGTCCGACGCCGGCCATGCTGCCCAGTTCCCCTCCGGTGAGTTTCTTTATATTACAATAGGGAAAAACTGCTTAGCCTTAGGCGGCTACCATTATGTCAGTGTACAGCGGCTGATCCGAGCTTGGAGGTAGACTTTCGATGCAATAAGTGCAACTGGTCTCTCCTCCAGCCCAGGGAACTCGCACCCAAGATCCTCCCATGCAACAGTAAGTGTAAAAACAACAAGAAAACAGAGGACATAAAGGCCACCCTTTTAAATTGTCGGTCTATGCAAAAGCATGAACCACACATTTATGACCTACTTTTAGACGAACAGCCTGATCTTTTATTTCTCACTGAGACCTGGCTGTCTGAAGCCTCCAACCCTACTATCACTTCGGCCATCCCTACGGATTATAAAATCCTTAGGAGGGACCGACTGAGTGGGAAAGGGGCGGTGTCGCCATAATTTACAATAAAAAACTAGACTGCTCTCCCATCCCGATGGAAAACATCGAGGGCACAGAGTCCCTAGGCATCCGCTGTACCTTATCTCCCCATCATAGCATAGCTGGTTTTCAGTTGGAAATTTTATTACTACGCTTAATGCAGCCACCACCTCCCTGGCCTTAAAATACAACAACTGCCTTATTCTGGGAGATTTCAATATACATATGGACAATGGAAAAGACCCTCAAACAATTTCCTTGTTGGAGACGCTGCAGGCCTGCAACATGTTTCCATCTATTTCTTCGGCCACCCATGAGAAGGGCCATACCCTAGACCAAATCTTTCACAACTTTGACATATCAGTAAGCCTACCTCTTCCCATTACCTGGTCTGACCACCTCCTATTAAAATTCGTCATTCCCAACTCTGCCACAGCCCCTCGGGCTAACGCAGGGCAGAGGGTCCCTAATTACAGGACATTCCATAAAATATCCATCCCGATGTTAGTAGACGCCCTCAGTCGTTCCTCACCGGAGCTGTCTGGCTGCCCCGACTCGGACGCCCTCTCAATAGATTCATGGCTCCGAACCAACATTGGTGCAGCGGTACCGGTTGCTTCCCGCTCCTCAAAGAGGTCGGCCCCACCAGCTCCATGGTTTAACGATTCCCTCAGATCTAGCAAAAGTAATTGTAGAAAAATGGAACGGAAATGCCGTAAATCCTATCTATCTGAGGACAGGAAGGTGTATAAAGACACCTTAAAAGCTCATTAAATTCTCGTGAAGGCAGCCAAGAAAAACTTCTTTCAAACCAAGATAGAAAATGCCCAAAATAAGAGTAAGGAAATCTTTAGCATAGTTAAATCCTTTACCACCCCGAAAGCCGGCACAAAGGAAGGGCCATGCACGGAAGAATGGTCTAAGCAAATAGCTCAATTCTTCCACAAAAGATCTCCGTGATCCAACAAGCCTTCACTAGCATCTCAGAGGAAGAACTGAACTTCTACCTTAGTTCTTATAGCAAATTTCACCTCTTGGATCCTCCATCTTTATTAGCTTTCCCTGAGTTTCAGCTTGAAGAGTCACTGACCCTTCTCCAAAGCATTAAGTCTGGCTCTCCTACCGATCCATGTCCAGCGAATATCCTGAACCTATTAGCTCCCACCATAAACCCCACGGTAAACCAGATCTTTAATGCTTCCCTCTCCTTAGGCAACATGCCGAAATTATGGAAGAATGCTAAGATTCTTCCACTGATAAAAAGGCTAACGCCAAATCGATGGACCCTGCCAACTACAGGCCAATCTCCCTTCTTCCGGCCCTCTCCAAAGTATTAGAGAAGCATGAAAACAAGGCCCTCCAAAAACACATTGAAGATGGGAAGCTCCTTCATGAGTCCCAATCCGGTTTTAGGGCTAACTACAGTACGGAGTCCGCTCTGCTGGAAGTGACTGAATTTCTCAAGGGTAAGCTGGACCAGGGAGGCAAGGCTGTTCTGATACTGCTCGATCTGTCGGCGGCCTTCAATACGGTCCCACATGAGAGGCTCCTGGAGAGACTTGCTAACATCGGCCTGGGGGACCGCCTTAACATGGATGTCATCCTTCTTGGCAAATAGATCTCAGAACATCTGGCTCCCCCTTTCTCATCCCCGGTTCCGGCCATGAATGTAGGTGTCCCTCAGGGCTCCATTCTCAGCCCTACCCATTTTAATATATATCTATCCCCCCTTGCATTTCTGGTAGAGGAAGAGGGCGTCAAAATTGTTTCCTATGCTGATGACACTCAGCTGATTTTTACATGTGAAAAAGGAACCGACTTTGACGGGGCAATGATTAGGTCTTGCCTCACAAAGGTTTTTAACTGGCTTAAGATCAATCAGCTGAAGTGCAATCCTGACAAAACTGAAGTTGTTTTCTTTGGTAATCCAGAAACGCCTGACTGGAGCTCTTGGTGGCCACAAGATCTGCCGCCCGCGGAAAAGGAGAAAGTCAAAAACTCAGGAATTGTCATAGACAAGACACTCTCCATGCGCTTTCAAATCCAAAATCTAACTGACGCTTGCTTTGGCATACTCCGGATGCTAAAAAATTCCTGCCACTGTTACCGCTTGAGAGCAGAAAGATCGTGGTGCAGGCTCTGGTGACATCAAAGCTTGACTATGTCAACAGCTTGTACTTCGGTCTTCCCAAATCCCTTATCCAGCGCCTACAAGTGGTACAAAACGCGGCGGCCAGAGCCATCCTGAGACCTAAACCCAGATCTAGTATGACCCCTATTAAGTCTCTACACTGGCTCCGCATAAAAGAATGGATCAACTTCAAAGCGATGGCCATGTTCTTTAAAGCTTTCCACGGCTTAGTAGCCGGCTACCTAAATCGCGTTAAAGCGCGTTAATCGCTGCACAACATCTAGACCCCTAAGATCTTCCAAAGCCAACCTGGCCATCGTGCCTAAAATATGCTGTGCCCGCACTGGCGGCAGATTCCTCGGCCTTCTAGGCGCAAAATTGTGGAATAGACTCCCTGAGTCTCTGAGACTAACCACAGACCTACTCTCTTTCAGGAAGAACTTAAAAACCTGGCTTTTTAATAACTGATGGGTCTTTTACGCATGTTTTCCTCCCGCCGTCACGCGCCAGGACACTCTAGTCTGAGTAGCTGCGCGCTTTATTAAATACACTATTTCATTTCATTAGGTCCCTGACAGTGCAAAGGAACACTCGTCCAAATTCTAAGGGCCTTATTTATGAGGCCTTGCTTTACCTTTATGCCGCCGGTGCGTCACTTTTGTACGCACCGGCAGCGTAAAAAATGTGCCATGTTGCGTCCTATTTACAAAATGACGCATCTAGGCAGATGCGTCACTTTGTAAACCCCTGCACCACATTATACCTGCGCCAGGTATAATGTATGCAGGTTGGGTGTTACCCGCAAAAGCCTGGTAGAAGTGGCGCATTGAAATCTATGAGAACTCAGTGTGCCACTTCTAGGACACCATTGCGTCAATATCTTACACCTGCCTCACAGCAGGCGTAAGACTGATGCAGGCCCTTTCACATGGGGCTTGCCCCATGTGAAAGGACACATTGCTGGAGTTGCGTCTATTTTCAGACACACCCCAGCAATGCATCACTTTTGCGCCCACAGATACGTCAGAAATACTGACGTAACTGTAACTCCTTGCGACATGATGTGTCATAAAGTAAATATGACGCATCCATCATGTCGCAAGGAGGGCGCACTAAGAAGTGACGCATCCCTGTTTTCACACAGCGATGCATCACTTCTCATAAAATAAGGCCCTAAATGTGTTTACATCTAATATTCAGGGATAGTTATGTGTGTTTTCAATATTGTAACACAGCATCAGCTCACCAATATTACTGCAAATAATCTCTGTGACCCCCTCCCATTTCTTATATGTTAGGCCTTGTTTTGATCTAAAAGAAACTTTTTTATGTATATTGCATGAAACATAAACACAACATTTCTCTGCAAAATGGCTGTACTAGACTCTCACACATCAGGTACATAAAAAATAAATTAAAGGAAAACAGTATTTAAAACAATCTGTTTAAGAAATATTCAAGGTCATTAGGGCAAAACTCTGGAGAACGGAGCTGACTCAGTCAGGGGGCCCCCTGAAAGGCTGGGGCCCTGGGCCAGAGCCCACTTTGCCCATGCATTAAAACGTCTCTGACTGGCTTTTCTCTGTCTTGAGTGGCATCATAGGCTGGAATGCAGCCAGAATAATTACCAATGACTGAGATTAATTAAGCATTGCAGCCGTCACTTATTTGTTTTTTATGCAAATGTCTATAAGTGAGTGAGAACACAAGTGCCTGGCACCAAATAGTAATTTACACAGGGACACGGGTGGCAACAATTATAGAAACTTCCTACATAACACCTCAGGCAGCAGGCCACTTTGTATGAATTCAACACAGGATGGTAAGCCATACAATTGGTTATCACCTTTCTAACAACACACACACTAGCTAGCATCCAAGAGCACATATTAGACAGCAATCTTCACATCCATCCAGCATGGCCCAGATATGCCATATAATTCACCATCGAAGCAACCAACAGCACTCTGCACCACGAAACACTACACTCATCTTAATTTACCGGTCAATGACTCAGAAAATTGGCCCACAAGATGCTTTCGAACTTGACAACGCTTTGTGGCCTTAACTATTAGCAGGGCCACTAGAATTATGCTGCAGAGGAACAACAAATTATACGGTATGGTTGACTAAATTATGCAGCAAGAAAAGGTAAACTATGCAGCATAATACACATTATCTGTTGATAGTATGACTTCATTATTTTGTCATTTCTACACATGGTAATACTGACTGGCAAAGATTTAATCTTATTAATAGCAGTTTAACAACCATATACAGAAAAAAAAGCAACTGAAAGATGAACAGATCACCTTTGCGAAGGGACTTCCACTACAAGTGACACGTCACCACATTTTTAGTATGCAGCAGATGATGAGTTATGCGGCAAATCCATAATTATGCAAAAAAAAAGCCTCAGAATCGCATAATTCCAGGAGCCCTGACAATTAGACACCAAAACATATACAGCTCAATGAAGAAGACATAGCTGTGTAACTAAAAACATGAACAGAACACAGATCCTGGGACACATCATCGTAGGCTGAATAAGACTCCTGCTTTCAGTGCTAAACAGATGGAAAATAGGGAGAATGCTCAGCACTGTACAGACAAAGTGGCGGAATTTGCACTGCACAAGTTCTGGTAACAAAACGCACATCAAAACAATTAAAGCATGTATAAAAAACAAAAAATTCCTAAAACCATAATTTTTTTGTGTTATGCAGCGTTATTTTCCATTGAGTGACACTATAAAAATGTGGATTTTTTGGTCTGGGTTTTTAAGCTCATCGGTCAAACTGACCTATTGCTGAGAATGTACACAGAGCGGGCTTTGGCTTTCTTTAGCCAGCCTCCTTTCAGCCATTGACTTGAGAGTGTGCCAGTCATGTCTTAGCTCAGCCCAGTGTAGTAGTAATCTCTCACCTGAAGGTGTTGGCTGTGTGGGCGTATCCTGCCACCTCTACTCCAATGCTTGATTTCAACTGTAAGAGGGACTACTTTACAACCATAGCCCTTTCTGTCCTGCTTCTGCTGGCTCTCCCCCATGCATTTTGCTCAAACGTGCTAACACTACATGCGTTGGCACATTGTACCTAAACCTATTGGCTATACCAATGCTTGTTTGAAATTGTAGGGCAAGAGACATAACCTAGTTTTCCGCCCTAATTAACCAGCAAAATGTACAAAGATTGCCTGAAGTTAAATCAGGTAGGATTGGACTCATGTTTGTAGCAGAGAGGCCAAGTGGTACTGCCTTTTATAAGAGCTTTGATTCCAATTTGGGAGCACCAGGTGTGTAAATGTAGCGTCCTCGTTAACGGATCATGAATGCCAAAAGACTGGTGCTATAGGGGCCAGGTTTTTGTGTAGCTGAGGACACTTAGAGCCTCAGTTCTTTCTAGATGATTCCTGTCCTGGATTTCTTGGGCCCTGACTTTAAATCAGTACAACTTGGCTACAAGAAATGTAAATCTTTCCTTATTGGAGGCGTGAAAGGTCCAACAGGTGCAGAGTGGAGACACTCGCGTGCTGAGATGAGTCTCTCGCCCAGAGCACTTCACATATATGTTCAAGATCCTCTCAGTTACCTATGAAATTCCACATCTGCTTCATAATGGCCTTATTGGTCTTCAAAGAAGACTAGCCCACAGCACCAGGGATTCCAGATAAAAACACAAACTTGGATTCTCAGTGGAAACACGAATATTCAGATCTAGGGTGGCAAAGCCATCTCTGGGTGGACCAGACATCTCAATTAAAGCTGTGGAGGTGCAGAGGTCCCTCCCAGAAGGTGTAAGATTATACATTATCTCACGCCTTTCCTTTCTAGCTGCACTAGAATATTTCTTTATTGCTAGCATGTGTGAAGAAATATTTTAGCCATGCTATGTCTTTTCCTATATTTTGTACTTTTTATTAGATATTTTTATGCTTACTTGTAAAAATAGAGCATGATGACTCAAATGGGCAGTAAATTGTATATGCAATATTTAATTGCTAACTACAATGTTAATATTATACTTTGTTCATACATACGATATTAAGCTAATATGCACAATATTTAGTGCAGATGTATAATATAGGGTTAATGTATGCCATATGTATGTGGCGATTATTTTTTGTAAGAATAAAGAACGTAGCCTCGAAAGCACAGCTGCCCCCTGTGGGCAAAGCTGATCCGGATATTGGATGTTTTTGGAAGAACTCAACTTTCTTTGCATTAATTTTACAGTAGTATCCGGTGAACTCATGTAGACATATTTGTTTTGATTTCTATAACAATATCACAACTTGAGTCCAAATAAATGATCATGTTTATTCTCTTATAATCTTCCTCTGTGTACTATGCCAAAGTAGCTTTAGCCGATGCACATTTCGTTACCTCTATTGCTTTTTCAAGATTGTACTTGCACAACGATTAGTTGGGTCTTAGATACTTAAACATACATTTAAAGAAATATTACACAGAGCGCATCCAAATGTATTTCAACTAAATACAGTCTTCAGATTGAGATCCTTTTGCATAATTCAAAACACATATATGCCGCGGTATACATATGCCTTATGAGTGATGAGCGAGTATTTTATGAAATGTGCATATTCATGGTATTTATTTATTTATATAGTTTTACTTTTATGTGTGTTTATTATTTCTGCTGTGTTGCTATCACTGTCATTCTTTTTGGGACATTTTATGTGATAGCAATACCTGATTTTTGAGAATTATCTGCAGTACCAAAAGAGGATGATTCAAATATGATTTAATGTCTAGGGCGCATAAATTATTCAACAGCCCATCAATTTCACAAGGAACCCAAATTCATACATGGAGGTCTCCATCTACTCTTTCATGGTGCTTCTTCTCAATACCGTTTGCAGGGTAAAGAGCAGTCGAACATTATTTTCAAGTTTAACTGGGCGACTCCAGTGTATATGCTTGGGTTTCCGGTTTGATTCGAGTAGGACTCAAGGGAGTGATGGGAGGTGATGGATTGTTGCTTACTTTTACCATAGCGGGTCAAGGGAGTGATGGGAGATGGTGGATTTTTGCTTACTTTTACCATAGCGGTAGCCAGTCAGGAAGTGAGTGCGGCTCTGGATTGCCACGGCCGATCCCTTCCAGATTGGGTTTATATTGGTGTTTATTGGACGGTGGGCACCTTTAAGAGACATGTTGTGGAACTTACATTGATATATTGTTAGGGAGCCACTGTCTACAGGTTGTGTTCTGCGTCATTCTAATATATTGCTTTGGTTATTTATTTGGATTGCTTTTTCTGAGCTAAGGCTGAGCTAGCTTTGCCCTTTCTTTCCACCTCTGAACCCAATGGATTTGTCTGTTTGTGACTATGTGGACCAGATCTGAAACTTTTATACATATAAATTTCATCCAAATGTTTTATTATTTTATCATTAGGTAGCATTTAACCCTGTGGGCCATTTCCATATTTTAAAGGAAAAATGTGTGATTTATGTATTTCGTTTTTGTTCCTCCTGTGTAAAATGGTTTAGCTAAATTATCTATGAAAGTAATAAATTGATGAGTAAGACGCAAATTCAATTTGTTGTATTTGAATACCCGAATAGATAAATGTGTGAAGTATTTTATTATTGCTTATAAATAATCTCCATTCAACATTGAAAATGGCCGCTCTCAAGGATTCGCCATTGCACCCTTCCCTACAACACCTTGCCCATACCTATCTCGGACACACTGAAAACACGCAGCCTATCCATCTACAACTCTGCTGATGTCACACAGATTAATCTAAAGGTAGGAGATACAACAGGCTGATACAGTGCGGCCTCTGCTTCTGCTTGTGGCCAGTTGAAAACATAGGAATGGTAACCACCTCAAACTCACAACAGTGAAAAGGAAGTCCCTACTTCTGGTAAATGGTCGTTTTTCCAGCAGTGTGCCCAATTGCCTAAAGAACGTGGGGTACAACCTTCTGTCGACAGCAGCATTACAATCTTTGGTGTCCTCTTTGACTCCAAGGTCTCACGAATTCCGCAAGTCAACAAGTCGTCAAATCTCTTAGGAAGCAAAGGTGCGGTGTCCACTTCATGGGCTTCCTTCTTCAGGACCAGGCAATCACCGGCTCATATTTTTCCAGCTAGAATATGCCAGTGGCATCTATTTGAGGGCTCCTGCTGTCCTCCTCTCCCGGCTGCATAAGGATCAGAGCACAGCAGCCAATCTACTCCCCCGTCTCTTACCTTGACAATACACGTGCCCAGTTCAACTAGGCATACACTGATTCCCAGTAGCCAGAAGGCTCCCTTCAAGGCACTCTGCTTTGCACATTGAGCAATTAATGGTATAGGCCCTCATTTCCAGTAACAAAAGCTCTAAACCGACCAACCAAGGAGGAAGCTTCAATCCAACACGACCATTCTAGTTGCCATCCATAGTTTCACCCAACACAGTAGGGGCGGGGCTGCTTTCACTGTTTAGGTCTCTTTTCCCATATCATTCCATTGATGGTAAAGAGGAAACAGACCATATTGCATTAAAGAAAGCTATAAATATCTAGCTGTTTCCCTTGCCAATCTGACTTTTTCTCCTACACATACCCCATACCATGGTGGGCTCCATACTGAGAGCGGCGGAAGATTGATTTGTTGTGACTTCTTTCTAAAGGCACCTTTGCTTATTTCACTCTGATGCCATCTTGGCATGCTATGACTAAGAATTAGGACCCTCCACATTTGTGCTGGGCCATTCCACCATAAGGAAAGGCATATCCAGTCTCCCAAGCCCTGTCGGCCCAAATTAGGCTCCGTCCCACGCCAAATTTGAGAAGTAACCCACACTTTAACTCTGATTTGCAAAAAATCAGAGAAGGCAAATAAACCCTAAGGATTGGGCTAGCTGCCTTGAACATTACCACTACAGAACAAAACCATATCCATAGATGGAACTAGTTGAAATCTATTCAACCAAAAATGAAAGCCCACTAGCTCTATCCACCACGTTTGTTTTCATGACACTAGTGTACACACAGGCATTGTGGAGTCACAGATACAGGTTCAGGGTACCTGTCAGACCTTCATACACAGCACCAACATTTCCCACGAAGAGTAAACTACAGTGCCATACTCTGCAAACACACACTATATCTGCTTTGAACTCAGACAAGGCAATTATATGCAGTGAGTCTCTCTATTTATGGTTCACAGCAGTGTGGGAACTAAGCTGCTGCTTTCTAATAATGCTGGTTATATGATCCTTACCAATTTACATGTAGGTGCTGTAATGTAACTGACAGGTGATGAGAGCCTAGTCTCTAAGAAATATAGCTGAGGCCAAGTCAACCAATAACCTTTTGGGATAATATGGTCACATGTGTGTTTGTATTTTAAAATGTATGATCACCTGAGAAAACAAAAACGTGATGCTTTTAATATATATTGGAATGGAAATTTTAAATAGTGCATACTACCCCGTCGAGGCATTGAAACGGTCTTTGGTAAGAAGCACGCTACCCAGGAGCAGAAAGTTAGTGGTCAGTCCATTGGTTATTGGGGTTAGTCTTGCATGCTAAAGAAACCATTCCATGCATTTACTCCAGTTTCCTTGTAGTACATTAGTAGCTTAGGTATGATCCTTAAAAGGGGCCATGTGAGAAGCAAATACTTGCTGGAATAGATATTGTTATGGTTTCAAAAAAAGAAGCTTAAGAAAGAAAGGCATGAGGTTTAGAGTTGTGTGCATATAGAAGAGGCATGCAGGAGGTAGAAGGGAAACAGAAATGCATTCAAAATAAATGAGGGAGGGAAACCATACGTAAAAGTTTAATTCAAGGTACATTTTTCATGCAGGATTTTAAGGAATACAGCAGGTGGAGATTTTTTTGAATGCAGTTTGTGTATGTAAACCCCCTGAGGTCTGTGTGTGTTGGCACTGTACCCCCACTACGCCTATTTCCGAAGAGTCATGTTAAACTACGTGTCCGTTCCACAACAAATGGGCAACAACAAAGTTGCTGAACATAACGTGTTCAGTGTGCCACAATAAACAAGAGTCAACATCATTTCCTTGGAGGGAAAACATTCTTTTGCTGATTACATATTAACTGGCAACAGAACTGTACAGGTGACAGACTCTGCTGTACACAAGCTTTACTTACATCCAAGTTCTATCCACTTATGTACCACACTGTCATGTGAAACAATTGTCGTTACTCTCTTTCAGTACATAAGTGAGCACCTGTCTTGAGCTTAATAGTAACTCCACTTTTTCTCAACATATTCCCTCACCGGGTCCTGCTATAAAAAATACTACTCCGCTTTGGATGAACGTTTCTTCCTTGTGGAGATTGTGATGTTTTTGGTGAAGGTACAAACACATGGCCTTTGATAGGATCTCTGCCATTATTTCTTCACACTTGTACAACAGCAAAGCAAGGGAATAGTTTGGTAACTAAAAGATGCTCAGTGTGTGATATTCTAGCAGTTAACCTGAAATAGTATTTACTTCATGGTCTTTCTCCCATGAGCAGCAATTCTACTAAGACGGGGAGGGGGGAGGGAGGGGTGGGGGGCGTCGCTGAAACTCATTTGCGGTTTCAGGAACCAGGGACTCTCACAGGAAAACCCTCAGAGCGGCCTGGAGTTACCTCTTAAATTACAAGTCTCCCTAGGGGCTAGCAGTAGCCCAGGCCTCAGCTTCCACTTATCTGCGGGTGCTTGAGCCAGGCGGGAGACCTAACTTCGTGGCACAGTTCCACCTGCCCTTGAGCGCCCTCCTCTATCCACAAGATGGAGCCCAGCATGACCTCAAGATCAGCCCGGGGATCCAGCATGCTGCTTCCCCCACCACCATCCGGCCTTCTACCCCTATGGTCATCTCCAACTCGGGGATCCCTCCAGACCCAAGACCACCACCCTTGAGTGCAACACCTGGCTGAACGATGGCAAGAATTTCCTGCTCTGTAAATATGTAATATATAATTGTCCAAGCCTAATCGCTGTTAAAATGTAATCCTGAGTGAATTTGCAATTTGTATATATATATATAACTCTAACCACTAGTATATGTAGTAGACCTTTGTACTTACTACCATTCCTATGTGATTTTAGAGTTTATCTGTTTGTATCTCTTCCTTGAGTGACTTTACAACTTGTACATTTGCAATTTTTTTCTGTTTGTATCTCTATGTAACTCATGTAATCCAAAGTCCTTATGTAACGCAACTGGTTCTTTTGTAAAGCGCTCTGACACCTTCGGGTAATGTTCGCGCTATATAAAATTGCATTAAATAAAAAAAATAAAAAAATAAATAAATCTGGTCAGGTCCTCCGACCAGTCTAAGGCCCTTTTGAACCTGACCTCGCTGACTCGAGGCCCGCCTTGTTCTTGCACTCCTTCTTTTCTCTCTCTTTGTGCCCATTCCCACTTTTCACTCTCTCTCTCTTGGGCCTCTTTGTGCCCGTTTTCCACACTCCACACTTTCTCTTTGTACCTCTTTGTGTCCCGCTTTTTCCTTCTTTGTGCCTCTTTGTTCCCCACTTTTTCCTTCTTTGTAACTGGTTGTGCACCAATTTTCCTTCTTTGTGCTTCTTTGTGCCCCGTTTTCCCTTCTCGCCCGTTCTCCTGCACTTTCTCACAGACCGCCTCCCTGTGCTTTCCTGCCTTCCCCCTCCTACGCTTTCCCACCTTCACCAGTCCTTACCTGTGTGCCCTCTCCTGCCTCCTGAGCCCTGCCTTTCCATAGCCCCGCCCCAGAGCTTCCCCACTCCCAGGACCTACTTAATGGTGGCCGCTGCACGACCCCATTGAGCAGGTGACCAGGCCTAGGTCCCACTTACCTAGACTGTTCCTCCGACCAGTCTAAGGCCCTTTCGTACCTGACCTTGCTGCCTCGAGGAGCCGTCTCATTCTTGCACTCCTTCTCTCGTCACTCTCACCCTTCTCTCCATCCTTTTCTCTCTCTTTGTGCCCGCTTCCACTTTCCACGTTGTCGGAGGGAAGGTCGGAAACAGAAGCGAGGAGGCCGTAGAGGTTGTATGGTGCAGGAATTTTATTGACGGTTTTTAAACAGTCAGGAGGTAAGTATAATGTGGAAAGACTAAAGTCTGAGAAAATGATAATCAGATCCTTGGTAGGGTCCAGAACGCTCTGCGGGGCTATCTTCCTGGGGCTCCTCTTTCTGTAGGGCTGTCAGGTGGTCCTCGCGGCTCTTTGTCGTTCTCCTTGGTATGGCTTCCCCCGGAGTACCAAGATCACTCAAATAAAGAAAATAAACAGCGGTCACTATCCTTGTACCATGTACTGACTTTCAGTTACTCCGTCACCACACCATGTGCGAGATTGAACTAACATGTGAGGTTGTGAAAACGTGAGGGAGGGTGATAACTATGTACACAGACTATTACGAGGGGGGGGGTTATATCGTTTCAGTCAAAAGGAGGGATTATTGAATATTTAATCCCTTTCAATATTCTTAACCAGGCGAGAGGGGGTATAGGATGCCTCCAGGGCTAGTGTAGGAGTAGACAAGGATACACTCCCCTGCCTGGATTGTTCCACCCCACTCCCGTGCTGTTCCGCGGCACCCGTTACGTACCGTTGTCTGCCACAACTCTCCTGAGTTGTGGCGGCTCATGCGTGTCCTCCGGGCTCCACCACTCCTCTGTCCAGAGATCGGGATCCTCCGAATCCTCGTCTGGGGCTTCCTTGACGGTCTCTCGGGATGTCGCGGCGTTCTTGGCTTTGTTGGCGTCTGCTCCGGTCTCCGTCGGCTTCCTTTCAGCGGGCGCGCTGGCGGTCGTGGCTTCCGGCTTTTTCTGCTCCTCTCGACCTCTTCGGCTGCTTTCCCATTGGTCCGGCCACTGAGTCCCGCCGCTTCCGGGAGGAACGACTTCCGGGTCAAGTTCGGCAAACTGTGGGACGGGGAAAAGGCTTTGCATTATCGGACAGTCTGCAACGGCTTCCTCGTCCGCGTCGTACGGACGGTAAGGAGTCCAGCTGGGTGTACGGACATCAAGTAATTTTCCCCCATGTTTCTGGTCCTGCTTACACACTCTTTCTCTTGGGCATCTTTGTGCCTGTTTTCCACTCTCCATTCTTTCTCTTCATGCGTTTTTGTGCCCTGCTTTTTCCTTCTTTGTGCCTCTTTGATCCCCAGTTTTCCCTTCTTTGTGGCCTTCTTTGTGGCCTACTTTACCTTCTTGCCTGTTCTCCTGCGCTTTGCTCCCCATTGCTTTCCTGCCTCGCACACTCCTTACCTGTGTGCCTTCTCCCACCTCCTCCCATGCCCTTCCCTAGCCTGGCCCTCTGCCCCCCCCACCCTCGCCCACTCCCAGGACCTATTTATTGGCAGTCGATGTGTGACCATGCAGCAGACGCACCAAAGGCAAGACCGTCAGCGCCTGTCCACTTCTGAACCGCACCCAGCGCCACGGACCCTGGTCCGACCACCACTACACATCCTCCAGTCTACATGCACTCAACACCGGAAGCTGCCACACCAGCTACTTCCTCACCTCACCTCGCTCCTTGGTAGGACCTTTCTCATGTACTCACTGCTATTTCACCTGCACCAACATGCACTCCCCACACACTACACAGGATTCACCCCGTCTGGCATGCAAGCTCCTTAAGACCAGATCTCCAAACAAACACGTTACCGAGATCTGGGACACCATTGAGACGCACTCGCCGGACATCTTTTCCTGACAGAAACCTGGCTAAAACCCACATCAGCACCCACCATCACCACAGCCTTCCCCCTGGGGTACAAGATCTCCTGCCAGAACAGACCAAACAAACCAGGAGGAGGACCCACCGTTATCCATAAGGACTCCTGCACCACCTTCACCAACGAGACCACAACCTTTATAGAAAACATGCACGTCCGACTTCAGACCGGCAACCACACCTCCATCAAAGGCACCCTAGACTACCGACCACCCGGACCACGCGCCACCTTCAGGAATCTCCTCAAAGCTCAAATGATTTCTTACTCTGTGACCCCAACTTACATCTCGATGACCAAAATAATACCCACTCCACGGATCTAATTGAGAGCCTCAAAATCCTAGGACTCACCTAGATCGTCCAGGGCCCCGCCAACAACCCTGGACACACTCTTGACCCCATTTTCACAGCTAGCAACAAGATCAAGTTCAGCCATCTCACTCCGCTCACCTCAACGGACCACTCCGTCGTACACTTCTTCATCGACATACCCCAACCCCCCCTCTGCCAAAACTACCAACAAACTCAGACATAGCTGGAACAAGATTAAAGACACACACTGGACCAACACCCTCACCGCCCACCAACCAAACCTCATCGGCGACCTGCATACCAACATCAAAATCTTCAACAACTGGATCTCTACCATCGTAGACACCCTCGCACCCCTGAAGAACTTCAGACACTCAAGAACCAACACACGAACCAGCTGGTACACCAAAGACCTTTCGAAACTCCAAACGGCTCTGTGAACAGTTGGAGAGAAAATAGAGAACCAGTCGGGACACTACTGCAAGAAACTCTTACAAGTCCGTATTCAGGAAATACCACACCCAACTCAATGAGGCAAGAAAAAAAGCCCTAGGTCTTAGACTGGGAAACCTCGTCAAAGAATTCTCCAACCCCTCAGGGGGCCCCCAACTCCATCACCGTTCGCAAGAACTCTGTGGTAACCTCTCCAATTTCTTCCACAACAAAATCCTCAACATCTACAGCAACTTCGACCGCCAGCGCAAGACACAAGGACTCATCAGTCAGTTGCTCACCACCACTAAAGCGGACCACCAGATCACAAACTGGAAACCCCTCACCCCAGAAGTCACAGCTGAAATCATAAGAACAATCCACTCCGGGCCCCCACTGACCCCTGTCCCCACCAACTCTACAACCGTGGAGGAGCTCTGTTTAGCTCCCACCTCACCACCATCATCAACACCTCCATCCAAAGTGGAACCTTCCCAGACAATTGGAAACATGTAAAAATCACAGCTATACTGAAAAACCCACGGCAGACCCAAAGGAGGTCAGCAAATACAGACCCATCTCACTCCTGCCCTTCCCATCCAAAGTCGTGGAGAAAGTTATCAACAAACAATTCTCCAACCATCTTGAACAACACAACCTACTAGGCATCTCGCAGTCTGGATTCTGCAACAACACTGCATGGAAACTGCTCTCATCACAGCAACTGATGACATCCAGACCATCATGGACCAAGGAGAAACTGCCACACTCATATCAATCGACCTCTCTGCTGCCTTCAACATCATCTCACATAGCCCCCTTATCAATAGACTCCACAATTCTGGAATTCATGATCCTGCCCTGAGCTGGCTGGCTGCCTTCCTCTCCGTATCAAACAAGGGGAGGGACTGAGAGGGCTGTTTTACGGGGTCCAGCATACATGCCCAGGTACTGTTAGACTAAGAAGGGTACGCAGTTCCCCAAAGGGGATGGAATAACAGGAGTGGAGGCCACAGGAGGGGAGTCCTCCTAGACGGAACTAGAGTCCTCACACACCCAGCAAGCTAGGTGTCATGCTTCATCATATGGACTCGCTCCTCGTCGGGTCGGCGGTGCAATACCCGACGGGCACCCATAAAGGGGCTCTTTAACGGAGATCTTCTGTTCCTGCCGTATGGTGCTGTGGGTGTGAGGGCCCTAGAGGTAAGTGTAGATGTGAGTGAGTGGTTTAAAAAAGGTTGGATAATCCAAAAGGTAAGTTTAATGGGATGGTCATCCACCTTATTAAAAATACAGAAGAGCGGCTGCTTGCTGGCTTGATGATCCAGAGGAGCAATGCTCGGCTCTAAAAAGTGGTCGACATGTTTCACGCAATGTGATCAAAGTATGATACTGTGCATTTCTTCAGGACCTATAGGCACTATCTACACGAGGTGGTGAGGTGGAGGAGTTCCTACCTACCACTGTTCCTATGTGCGAGCACGTAGTCCCGCCAAATCTAGTTGTGACCTAGACAGGGATGACAAAAGCAGTAACAATTAAAATTGGTACTCTGTGGGAGACAGAGTATGGTCATCCTTAAAGCCCCGCATCGAGTAATCCATCAGATTAGTGCAAAGATAGTGATGCTATGCCATTATTTTGTAAAAACAAGTGAAGAGTAATTAAAAATGTATATACATATATACAGCATGCCTGGAAGAGAACGTAATCAAAAAGGAATTGAAACAAGTACAGTATGCGATGCCTCACCTAACTAGGTGATAGCGCTTGCTCCTGTGGTACCCTCAGTCCTTGACACCTTAATGGATGGTGTCCTACGCATGGGGAAATAGAGCAATCATCGTGGTAAAAACATAGTACAGGAGCCCATCAAGGTAATGTAATGTAAGCAGCAAGTGGATCCCTACTCCTGAGACAAGCGGGCCAGCAGCCTAGCTTCCACCATGGTTCCAACAGTGCTAGTCTACAAACGTCAACAGGGAAACCGATCAACACGAGATTGTGAATGAACCAGACGGTAGGGGTCGGCACGGCGAACGAGCCTCACCGCCCAAGGATAGGATTAGTGTCTGTTCTGCCGAAACCAACCCAAGCCGCCCGCACCCCACAGATGACAACTCGGACCCACTGTCCGGAGCCTGTGATGGAAGGGGGATGTCAAGCGCAAGAGTCCCTTGAAGGTGTGGACACACGCAATCATAGCCCGCCGAAATATACAGAGTCAACACGGTCAGACAGTCCACTCACCTGTCCTCTTGAGGACGCTAGCTGGAAAACTACCACCTGCGCCGGGCTGAGGAACCAGAGCGGTGCGTTACGGCTTAGCGGGAGTTTTAAAGAGTACCGCTAATCTGATTGCAAAGTCAGGTCAGCTGGTGAGATTCAGCGTAACATGGCGTCAAGTCACGTGGTGGGCCTGACGTGGGACCGAAGTACTCCGTGCTTCAGCCATGAAATCATGGTGGCCATCTTGTAGGAGGCAATAATAATAGCGTAGAGCCAGTATGTGGGGACACTGTGGAAACAGTTCACAAGTAAAAGGCAGGCAAGCTGATTAGGCGGAGGCGTTGTAAGGGGATCGGTAGTGACCTGTCCGGAGTACACACAGAGGTAGTCCATATCTAGTGGACCTGCGGACTAGTGCGCACTTCACCAGACACGTTTCAGTCCCATTACAAGGGCAGGCACCAGTCCGATTCAGAACGGGACAAAAAAATGCAGATAAAAGAAAAGAAAAGGAAACTGATGTAGACACAGACAATGAGGCATTTTAATCCAATTCAAACCCAGTAGCTCACCCCACAATGTGCGAAAATCTCATAAGCATTCTGGTGAGCTGGAAGGGTATTCACTAGACAATATGCACACAGAGGAGATGGAAAAAGTGAGAAGGTGCAGTATGTAATGATATTGTCTAACAGTATTCCTAATGTTGCCCGCTATCTATTTGTAAGGGCAGCCCAGGGTATATTGTCATTAAGGCCGCATGTGTCAGTAGATAGCCGGTGTACCCATCTCTGTTCGAGCCTAAATAACGCTTGGTGAGTGATCTTCGGGTGTGACTCAAGTACCATCCATTTGAGGGCGTCTACCTTGTGGTTGAGGTCCCTAAAATGTGTGTACAGTTTAGTTGTCGTTTTCATGCACCTCACATTGCTCTTGTGTTCGGTAATGCGTGTCTTTACTTGCCTCATCGTCATACCTATATATTTTTTGTCACAAGGACATGTGATAAGGTATATACATCTTGATGTTTTACAGTTAGTGTGTCTTTTAAGTTTCCATGTGAAATTATCAGTCAGTTTGATCTCCTTATGAATAGCTGTCTGGTCACAGACTGAGCACGTCCCGCAGGGATAGTGACCGGTAACTGGTGGTAGATCCCACAGGGTCCGCTGGACACCTGATTCCTTAGTTTTGGGCCGGGTATGTACAAGAATGTCCTTAAGGTTTTGTGTGCGTTTAGAGGCAAATCTCGGTGGAGGGAGACTCAGATCACCCGTGTTTACTATTCCCCAGTGTTTCGTGATTGTTTTCTTGATTAAAGGGGAATTATGAGTGAATGAGGTGACGCAGGTAAGTATCTCTGTAGGTTCTTTAGTCGAGACCTGGAGCAGTGCCTCTCGTGGGTTGTTCATTGCTCTTTTGTAGGAGTACCTAACCTGTTGAGCTGGGTAACCCCTCTCTCCCAATTTATGTTGTAACAGTTTGGCCTCTGTTTTGTAGTCAGACAGGGTACTACAGTTTCTCCTGACGCGGAGAAACTGTCCAAATGGGAAGTTATTCCTGAGTGCTCTTGGGTGATGACTATCATAAAGGAGCAGGCTGTTCCTGTCTGTTGCTTTCCTATACAGGGTTGTGCTCAGGCCAGTATTGGCGAGTAATATCCTCAAGTCCAGGAAGGGGATACTAGAGTTGGATATAGTGTGTGAGAACTTTAAAAAGGCATTTTTTGTATTGATCCAATTACAAAATGCCTCGCAAGTTGTCATGTCCCCTTTCCATAGAATGAGGATATCATCAATGTACCTCTTCCAAAATGTCAGGTTTTCTCTGTAAGGGTTGTTGGAGTTCATAATGACATTTTCTTCAAAAGTAGCCATATAAAGACAGGCCACACTAGGGGCGAAGGTACTCCCCATGGAAGTACCTTGGGTCTGATGGAACAATAGTGTCTCGTACTCAAAAAAGTTTTCAGTTAAGGCTAGGTTGGCACAGTCCATGATGAAAGGGATGGGAGTGGGGGGAAGACCAAACCTCCTTGAGTAGACTTGACTCAACTGCCTCCAAAGTGGCGCGTTGTGGAATATTCGTATACAACGCCTCCACATCCAAAGTGACCAGTAAGTCCACCCCAGCTCTACCCTCAATATTGTCAATGAGGCGGAGGACATCAGTGGTGTCCTGCACGAAGGAGGGTATCTTCCTGACCAGGGGCTGGAGGAAGTAATCACAAAATTTGGAAAGCGGCTCAAGCAAAGACCCTATGCCTGACACTATTGGTCTCCCCGGGACTGGTGTGGTATGTTTGTGAATCTTCGGGAGGGTGTAGAAGTATGGTGTCTTAGGGTCTTTGGTCACGAGAAATTCAGCTTCCTTCTTAGTTATCCATCCACTGTTCTCAGCCTCAAAAACCAAAGTGGATATCTCAGCTGCCAGTCTGGGTGTGGGGTCCACTGTTAAAGGGGTGTAGTGGTTGGTGTTGTCCAATTGACGCCTACATTCTCTATCGTAATCCGTAGTGGATTGGATCACAATGGCCCCACCCTTATCAGCCTGTTTAATGATGATATTGGGGTCATCTGATAGTGTCTTGGCTGCCTCTTTTTCGACAGATAGGTTGCCTCAAAATATTATGGGATTTCCATCAAATTTCATAGAAATCACTGGATACGCCTCAGAGCCCTGAGGACAAGAGTTCATTGGTGGTCCCTAGTCCGTGAAACCCGTAACAACTAAAACAACATGCACCGTTTTAAGTCAGCCTTAGTAGGCACAAACGTTGTCTGTGAGAGTGATGCAAACAAGGGGACTATGATATGCCCTTCGCAAGCCCAAAATCACTCATTCACAATTGTCGTATGCATGCTTGAAAAGAATGTCGACTATGATAAACCCAAATTTAAAAGTCCAAAACCGCGGCTCCGCGTCGTGTTCTGTAGTAAAGAGAACAGGCCCGTGATGGAAATCCCATAATATTTTGAGCCTTGAAAAAGTCGTCATACGACGAAACACGTGTCGGCTGTACTCCTCTTTGGTTTTGCTCATCTGTGGACTACAATCCAGTTTGTTCATCCTTGAAAATTAAAAGAATTTGCTACCTCAGACAAAGGACTTTCTCGTACTTGGACTTTGGTTATATTTTGTATAAATCTAATGTGTCTTCTGTGTGTGTAAACTACTATTTGGACCTGTTGCTTTGACAGACCAAGACTGTGAAATTTGGTGGTGCTTTGGGACAAACTATTATGTATTAAGTATTGGGAGTTTTCTGATACTTTTCAACACTAGGCGGGCGGTATAGTGAAACCAATCCCTGTGTAGCACACATGTACCTTTCTGTTTGGTTCTTTACTTACCCTTATTTGTGATGTGCGAGCTTAAATCTTTGATCACCACCACCCAATCTTGATTACACTCTTCAACATCTACATGGCACTCCTTGCCCATGTCATAAGATCGCAAGGAACTGACATTGTATCCTGTGCAGACAACACCCAGCACATCCTCTTCCTCATGGACAACAACCACACTACCAGGACCAAATTCAACACCTGCATGTCCAATGTAGCTAACTGGATGAAACAAACTGCCTAAAACTCGACGATGATAAAACTGAAGTCCTGATCATCGGCAACAAGAGCTCTCCATGGGACTCCTCTTTGTGGCCAACAGAACTGGAACCCACACCCAACCCCACCGACCACACCCAAAAACTCTGTATTATTGTGGACGACAGACTCACAATGGCAAAACAAGTGAAATCTGCTCCTGTTTATTCATCCTACGCATGCTCCGGAAAATATTCCGCTGGCTCCACACCGACACCAGACACACGGTCACCCAGGCCCTCATCACCAGCAGTCTGGACTACAGCAATGCACTCTACACTGAATCATGAATCGACTCTTAAAATGACTCCAGTCCACCCAGAATGCCGGTGCAAGACTCATCATCATCCCCGCTATGCACAGATCACACCCCACCTAAGAGACCTCTACCAGCAACTAATCCAGAAGTGATGCCAGTTCAAATTGCTCACCCCCTCATACAAAGCTCTCTACAACATCAAACCTGCCTCAACCATCACCTCAACTTCCACTAACGCACTAGGCAACTGCGCTCAGCCTCACTCCTCTTTGTGCAAGTATTCCGCATCCGAAGGAGCAAGTCAGGAGGATGCTCCTTTTCCTACATCATCATCAAATCCGGGAACGACCTTCCTCACCACATCCGGACCGCCCCATCCTTTCTCGAATTTCACAAGAAACTGAAGACCTGGCTATTCGACTAGTAGCCTGATCGGCCTCCTCACCTACTCCAGCACCTGGATATCCCCTGGGAGATAAGCGCACTCTACAAATCCTCATAACATAACAGTATGAATACTTCTATCAGGGTTATCTACATTAACTGGTGGCTTCTGGCGTCCTCCCTGTGAGAAGTTGGCCTGGTATATGCTGTCCACTAATTAAAGTGGGCACCTTGCACCAGTTCAAATGACCCTCATTGATGATTAGGTTAAAGACAACCTTTATTGAAAGCTATCCTAGTGGTAGCTATGGAGAGCAGCCTTCAGGCTAAGTCTCGAAGGAATGTAAAGCAGCTTGTTTTACCAGATCATAACCTCCTGAATAACCAAATGAAAGGAGAACCACACAAGGAATATATAAAATATATGTATTTATTACTAAACACTCTCTACTAACCTCTTTATGAGATTAGAGAACAAAGCACACAATATTAAATCACTAGAACGACAGTAAATAGCACAATACACAGCGGGCTCCAGGGGGAGACCAAACCATATACTAAGAAAGTGGTATAACAACCACGACTTGACTTGACACAGTGCCTAGAGCACGTAGAATTGCTGGGACCCCAAGGAACCACCCAAGGTAGTGACACAAGGGACCCATGGAGGACGGGTGCAGTGTGTGAACACAGGCGCGAGCTCCGTACAACTCTGAGAAAGTCTCGGTTGGAAATTTAAAGATTAAGGACACTTCGGAGAGGACTTTAAGCAAACCCAGCTAAACATAGAAGGTTCTAAGGCCAGCACCCTTGAGAGTACCGAGGTACCCGTGTTACCTATCCCAGAGGAGCCGGATGCATAGGGGTCAAGTGATGTCGGAAACCTTCGTCGTTTTCAATGGCGTGATGCGAAAAAGTACTGCTGCCGGGAAGATGAAAAGTGTCCGGTGTGATCCAAGCCTGGATCGAAGATGAGAAGAACCTGAAAGCAGAGGGGACAGAGTCTGGGTCACTTCACAGTGACCAGGGGCACGATAGACGAATGCCCACCGATGTCGGGTGTTTCAGGTGCGAAGAGGTGAAGCTTGACTCTGCAGACACGGGGACCAGGAGACGTTGACGACAACCAAAGTCCGGAGGTGAGCTGTCCCACGAAGGATGTCGAGTGCTGGGGGGGTCAGTGTCCGGATTGAACACCAACAAGCCTTTGCAACTGCAACCCACGGGGTCAGAGGAAAGATGCTTCTGTGAGGACCAGCAAGGTCCTGGGGACTCTCCAAGCAATGGAGAGTCGGGGCACGTCTGGAGCAACCAGGAAAGCCCACGGAAAGTCAAAGTTACCTTCACAGGGTCCCACAGGCCAACGGACCAGGGATAGCAAAGGGACGTCAAGCTGAATCACTAAATACCAGCCCACGGAACACTCGTGAAGTGTAGGCCGGAAATCTTCGGTGGAATTACTGCTCAGGGTCAGGACTACAAGTAGCCCAAAGCACAGCTTCAGGGATCGCCGAAAAGCATATGCTGCTGCAAATGTACACGGTGCACAGGGGTACAGGTTGCACGGTCCCCACGAGGGATACGGGCCTCAGAATTGCTGAGAGCGCAGATCAACCTCAGAGACCTTGGGAACCCACCTCCTGTGTTGCAGAAATCTTCGGAGTCCTATGGAGCTCGGGAGATGCAAACCGGTCAGATGCGTTTAGGTGCCTGCCTTGCAGGGGAGTAACTCCTTTACTCCAAGGGAGATTTCTTCAGTCGTCCAGCGTCGTGCAGATCGTCGAAGTACTTGGTTTCTGTAGCAGAGTTTAGCCCAGGTAAAATCTAAAGTCCTGTAGTCAGGGGTTCCTACTTTATACCCAAGGAAGGGGTGGGACAAACTCTGGGGACCCACCTATGGGAGGGTCAGGACACAGGGGTGGCTACACCCATGTCCTTTGTCCAGTTTCGCGCCAGAGCAGGAGCAAATGGCTCCTGCAACCGGTTTGAGCTGGACTATGCACAGGGACACCAAATGTGCCCCCAGTGCAGACATGGAAGCACTCTCAGAGTGCACCCACCTAGCCCCAAAACACTAAAGCCTGTCTGGGAGGTGGTCACACCTCCCTGTGACAGGAAACCTATTGTCCAACCTTCCCCTGCCGGAGTTTCGTCCAGAAGCAGGAGGGCAGACTCGTGTCTGTGGCTGGCAGCATCCATTTTGTGATGCCAGGGTCAAGAAAGCTGGTACCGGGTGTACCGGTGTTGTTATATTTCTCCCTCTAGGAGGGTGGAATCATACCTCCCACACCAGTTACTGGTGTGGAGGTATGATTCCAAGGTGTTTGACACCAAACACGACATGTTTCCATGCAGCCGTTTTAAAGTTAGCATTTACCGCGAGGCTATAATGCACTTAAGTATATATGGTTGGCTGCATCACAAACAACCCCGGAATATAGGTTCTGAAGGCTGCAGAGGGGCTCTGCTCATGCATGGGCACCCTCTCACATAAAACCCAGCACCCTGCCTTCAGGATTAATAAGGCCTGCTATAGGGGTGACTGATAGGTTTATATGTGCAGTGATTAGGATAGATATAGTGAACCTATATCTAAGTAAGGGGTGCATGCACCACCTTACACAGGCTGCTGTAGCAGACCTGTTGTGTCATTTTAAATGGTCTCTCAGGGGTCGCATAATACATGCTGCAGCCCCTGGGAGGCCTCTGGGGTACCTAGGCCCTGGGTACATAGTATACCATATACTAGGGACTTATAAGGGTACCCCAGAATCCAATCTGGAGTGTACCTAAAGTACTTGCAATCAATTTAGAGGAGAAAGCAGATAGACTGGGGTCCTGAATAGCAGGATCCCAGTCAGACTAAGTCAAAAACAGTGAAACATCAGCAAAAAGTGGGGGTAACTATAAGAAGCAGATCCTACTCTCCTACACAACCCCCCCCCCAAACGTAAGGACATTAAACTAACCTTGACCAGTTGAGTCTTCATCTTCTAAGTGGAAATATCTGGAGAGTCCATCTGCATTTGCATGGTTACTCCCAGGTCTATGTTCCACTGTATAGTCCATCCCCTGTAGGGAAATGGACCACCCCAAAAAGTTTGGGGTTTTCACCCTTCATCTGTTTTAGCCATAAGAGGGGTTTATGGTCTGTCTGAACAATGAAGTGAGTTCCAAACAAGTATGGCCTCAGCTTCTTCAGAGCCCAAACCACAGCAAAGGCTTCCCTCTCAATGGCTGACCAACGTTTCTCTCTGGGGGTCAGCCTTCTGCTTATAAAAGCTACTGGCTGATCCTGACCCTCATCATTCAATTGTGATAACACAGCCCCTACCCCCAACTCAGATGCATCTGTTTGGACAATGAATTGTTTGGAATAGTCAGGACTTTGCAGAATGGGAGCAGTGCACATGGCCTGCTTCAGGTCATCAAATGCCTTTTGACAGCTAACTGTCCACTGAACTTTCTTTGGCATTCTCTTGGAAGTTAAGTCATTCAAAGGGGTCACTATGGATCCATATCCTTTGACAAACCTCCTATAGTACCCTGTCAGGCCCAAGAAAGCTCTGACCTGAGTCTGGGTGGTTGGAGCAACCCAGTCCATGATGGTCTGGATTTTGCTCTGCAATGGTTGAACCTGGCCTCCACCCACAAGGTGGCCCAGGTATACAACTTGACTCTGCCCTATCTGGCACTTGGTGACCTTGATAGTGAGGCCTGCTTTCTGCAGGGCCTCCAAAACATTTCTCAGGTGGACCAGGTGATCCTCCCAGGTGGAGCTAAAGACAGCAATATCATCAAGATAAGCTGCACTATAGGCTTCCAGGCCTGTAAGGACTTTATTCACCAACCTTTGAAAAGTGGCAGGTGCATTCTTCAAACCAAAGGGCATCACCACAAATTGGTAGTGCCCACTAGGGGTTGAGAATGCTGTTTTGGCTTTTGCATCTTCAGCTAATCTGATTTGCCAGTAGCCAGCTGATAGGTCAAATGTGCTCAGAAACTTGGCTGAGGCCAAAGTATCTATAAGCTCATCTGCCCTAGGGATTGGATGGGCATCAGTCCTAGTGACTGCATTGAGACCTCTGTAGTCAACACAAAACGTCATCTCTCTCTTACCATCCTGGGTGTGAGGTTTGGGTACCAAGACTACTGGACTAGCCCAAGGGCTATCTGAGGGTTCAATCACTCCCAAATCCAACATCTTCTGGACCTCAGTCCTGATGCAGTCCCTGACATGGTCAGGTTGCCTGTAAATCTTATTTTTAACAGGCAGACTGTCACCTGTGTCCACTTCATGAGTGCACCAGGTAGTCTGACTTGGAGTCAGTGAAAACATATGTCTAAACTGATTAAGAACTTTTCTGCAATCAGTTTGCTGCTGGACAGTGAGGCTGCCTGCCAAGGCTACACCATCAACTGAACCATCATCAGGGTTCTGTGAGAGCAGGTCAGGGAGTGGATCACTCTCTTCCTCCTGTCCCTCATCAGTAGCCATGAGCAAGCCCATGTCTGCCCTGTCAACATATGGTTTGAGCCTGTTCACATGGAGCACCCTACGGGGGCTCCTGGGAGTTCCAAGGTCCACCAGGTAGGTAACCTCTCCCTTTTGCTCAATGACTGTATGAGGGCCACTCCACTTGTCTTGGAGGGCTGCTGGGGCCACAGGCTCCAACACCCATACTTTCTGTCCTGGCTGATAAACAGTCAACACAGCCTTTTGGTCATGCCAGGCCTTTTGTAATTCCTGGATAGCCACCTCAGGTTTTTAGTTGCCTTCTTCATGTACTCAGCCATCCTGGAGCGGAGACCAAGTACATAGTCCACAATATCCTGTTTAGGGGGTTTGAGAGGTAACTCCCATCCCTCCTTCACGAGACACAATGGACCCCTAACTGGATGTCCAAACAGAAGTTCAAATGGGCTGTAACCAACCCCCTTCTGAGGAACCTCTCTGTAGGCAAAGAGAAGGCAGGGCAAAAGTATGTCCCATCTGCGCCTAAGCTTTTCTGGGAGACCTTTAATCATGCCCTTTAGGGTCTTGTTGAACCTTTCAACTAACCCATTGCATTGTGGGTGATAAGGGGTGGTAAATTTGTAATTTACTCCACACTCCTTCCACATAGCAGTCAAGTAACTAGACATGAAGTTTCACCTCTGTCTGATACTACCTCCTTAGGAAAATCCACCCTGGAAAAGATTCCCAGGAGGGCCCTTGCCACCACAGGAGCTGTGGTAGTTCTAAGGGGAATTGCCTCTGGATACCTAGTGGCATGGTCGACCACCACCAGTATAAATCTGTGCCCAGATGCAGTTTGAGGATCCATGGGACCAACAATGTCAATCCCAACCCTCTCAAAGGGAACCCCCACCACAGGTAGTGGTATCAGGGGGCCTTTGTAGTACCACCTGCCTTACCACTGGCTTGACAGGTGACACAGGAGCGACAAAACTCCTTGGTGTCTTCAGACATGTGAGGCCAATGAAAGTGAGGGACAATTCTGTCCCAAGTCTTGTTTTGGCCTAGGTGACCTGCTAATGGGATGTCATGTGCTAGTGTCAATAGGAAGCCCCTAAACTTCAGAGGTATAACCAACCTCCTGGTGGCACCAGGCTTGGGGTCTCTACTCTCTGAGTAAAGCAGTCCATCATCCCAGTAGATCCTATGGGACCCACTAGCACTCCCAGCAGCCTCAGCAGCAGCTTGCTGTCTGAGGGGTTCAAGAGAGGGGCAGCTCAGCTGCTCCTGGCTCAGATCTGCCCTTGAAGGGCCCCCTGTCCCCAAGAACTCAACCTGATCAGGTTCAAGCTCATGTGGGACAGTTCCTTCTTCAGGACTAAGATCAGCTCCCTCAAGAGACTGGTCTGGATTCTGAGGCAGGGGGGAAGACACTGCCTTACCCCTACAGCTCCTTCTCTTGGAAGGCGCCTGGTCCATTTTTCCAGGATCCAGGGCCTGTTCAGTGTTAGATATTTTTGCCTGTGACCTAGTCATAGCAAACACATCTGCAGGGATACCCAACATTTCTGCATGAGTCCTGAGTTCCACTTCAGCCCAAGATGAAGTTTCTAAATCATTGCCCAACAAGCATTCAACAGGGAGGTCTGCACTTACCACAACCTTCTTAGGGCCAGTTACCCCTCCCCAGGTGAAATTAACAACTGCCAAGGAATGGTCTGTCCTGACATTGCTAGCACTGGTCACTTGGTACATCTCACCAAGTATGATTTGCTCAGGAGCCACAAGATCTTTTGTCACCATTGTGACACTTGCTCCTGTGTCCCTGAATGCCAAGGCCTCTTTTCCATTTATCAAAGGCTGTTGTCTGTATTTTCCCAGATTACTGGGGCTTACAAATAAGGAGGCCATATCCAGGCCTCCATCACAGATCAATACAGCCTGAGTGGGAACTCTGACTTGGCCAGAGTCCACCTCAGATCCCAGGGTTAACCCTACTACACCCTTATTCTGAGTACCACCACTTGGAGCTGAACTAGGGGGAACAGTTGCCTTAGGGGCAGTGGTGGTTGGAGTTGAGTCCTTGGACTTGGTACAATCACTTGTCCAATGGGTCTTCTGTTTACAGATTTGACACCATGGCTTCTTCTTGCCTTTACCCTTGTTTGATTGTGACTCCCCACCAGATGCAGATTTTTGGGGCCCTTGAGAAGACTTCTGGCCTTTACCCTTCTCCCCACCCATATCAGAGTTTTTAGAATCTTGCTTCTTGGAGTCACCACCTTGGTTCTGAACCTTCTGCCTCACCCTGGTTCTGACCCATTTGTCTGCTTTCTGGCCCAATTCTTGGGGAGAGGTCAGATCAGAGTCCACCAGGTACTGATGCAACAGCTGATTTTGACAATTATTAAGGATCTGCTCCCTCATAATTCAACTGTACAATCATACAAAATCACACACTTTACTTCCAAGTAACCAGCCTTCCAGAGCCTTAGTAGCACAATCTCCAAAGTCAACCCAGTCTTGAGTCTGTGCCTTTTGGGTATCTCTGAACTTAATCCTGTATTGCTCAGTGGTTAAGCCAAACCCATCAATCAGAGCACTCTTCAAGACTTTGTAATTATCAGCATTCTCTTATCTAACAGTGAGGAGCTTGTCTCTACCTTTGTCTGCAAAGGAGAGCCACAAGATTGCTGCCCATTGCTCCTGAGGGACCCTCTGTACCTTTCAGGCCCTCTCCAGTGCAGTTATCCATTTGTGGATGTCATCCCCACTCTGCTAGGGAGGGACAATCTTGTTCAGGTTCCTATTGTCATGAGTATGTTCTCTACCTCTAGGGACACTGTTGCTGCCACCATGGGGCTCTAGCCCCAACTTTTTAGAAGCTCTCTGAAGCTCCAGGGATTCCCTATCTAAGGCCAATTGCTCTCTCTTGATTCTGAGCTTAGCTCTCTCAAACTCAAGCAGTTGGCACTTCCTTTCATAAGAGGACTCCCTTTTATGAGAAGCAGAGGTCCTATGAGAAACAGAGCTCCCTACAGAAGTACCAGAATGATTAGATTGCTGAGAAGATCTTGATCTTCTTGGTAAACTGTTAACCCTTCCAGGTGGGGTAAAGAGAGGGCCACTGAGGCCTTCTCCCTCACCTTCAGGAAGAATTGGATTGTCCAGGTTAGGATCATTTTGATCCTCCTGGCCAGCATCAGAGTCCAGGTCATAGAAGTTTTCACTTCCTGGCCTTTCCTCTTCTGCTGTCCCACCCAACTTGCCTGCCTCATCAGACCCTGGGGTCTTTCTGAGGTCATCTAGAAGCAAAGCCTCTATGAGGCGTTGAGTGTTTGGGTTTTCCCATGTCTTCAGTTTCCTAGATGTACACATGGTTCTCAATTCCTGAAATGAGATATGGTCATACTTAGTTGGCAGAGGCCCACTGGCTTCTGGCCTAGAAGACATACTAGTGTTATGTGGTGTAGGCACCTACCTAACCTAGTGGGAACTACTAAACTCTCTTGAGTTGGAGAAAGGGTGTGCTAGACCCTTGACTTACCCAACTCTAAGTTCAGTAGAACTTATTTTATTCTAGTCTTGATTTATATGTACCTAAGTACCTTTAGTGGTTTTCAGTTAGTCACTCAATGAGATTATCTGGTAAAACAAATAGCAAGCTTGAATCCCAACCGCTGCACACCAATGTGAGAAGTTGGCCTGGTATATGCTGTCCACTAATTAAAGTGGACACCTTGCACCAGTGCAAACGACCCTCATTGATGATTAGGTTAAAGACAACCTTTATTGAAAGCTATCCTAGTGGTAGCTATGGAGAGCAGCCTTCAGGCTAAGTCTCGAAGGAATGTAAAGCAGCTTGTTTTACCAGATCATAACCTCCTGAATGACCAAATGAAAGGAGAACCACACAAGGAATATATAAAATATATGTATTTATTACTAAACACTCTCTACTAACCTCTTTATGAGATTAGAGAACAAAGCACACAATATTAAATCACTAGAACGACAGTAAATAGCACAATACACAGTGGGCTCCAGGGGGAGACCAAACCATATACTAAGAAAGTGGTATAACAACCACGACTTGACTAGACACAGTGCCTAGAGCACGTAGAATCGCTGGGACCCCAAGGTACCACCCAAGGTAGTGACACAGGGGACCCACGGAGGACTGGTGCAGTGTGTGAACACAGGCGCGAGCTCTGTTCAACTCTATGAGAAAGTCGCGGTTGGAAATTTAAAGATTAAGGACACTTCGGAGAGGACTTTAAGCAAACCCAGCTAAACATAGAAGGTTCTAAGGCCAGCACCCTTGAGAGTACCGAGGTACCCGTGTTACCTATTCCAGAGGAGCCGGGTGCATAGGGGTCAAGTGATGTCGGAAACCTTCGCGGTTTTCAATGGCGTGATGCGAAAAAGTACTGCTGCCGGGAAGATGAAAAGTGTCCGGTGTGATCCAAGCCTGGATCGAAGATGAGAAGAACCTGAAAGCAGAGGGGACAGAGTCTGGGTCACTTCACAGTGACCAGGGGCACGATAGACGAAAGCCCACCGATGTCGGGTGTTTCAGGTGCGAAGAGGTGAAGCTTGACTCTGCAGCCACGGGGACCAGGAGATGTTGACGATGACCAAATTCCGGAGGTGAGCTGTCCCACGAAGGATGTCGAGTGCTGGGGGGGGGTCAGTGTCCGGATTGAACACCAACAAGCCTTGGCAACTGCAACCCATGCGGTCAAAGGAAAGATGCTTCTGTGAGGACCAGCAAGGTCCTGGGGACTCTCCAAGTGATGGAGAGTCAGGGCACGTCTGGAGCAACCAGGAAAGCCCACGGAAAGTCAAAGTTACCTTCACAGGGACCCACAGGCCAACGGACCAGGGATCGCGAAGGGACCTCGAGCTGAATCACTAAATACCAGCCCACGGAACACTCGTGGAGTGTAGGCCGGAAATCTTCAGTGGAATTACTGCTCTGGGTCAGGACTACAAGTAGCCCAAAGCACAGCTTCAGGGATCGCCGAAAAGCATATGCTGCTGCAAATGTACACGGTGCACAGGGGTACGGGTTGCACTGTCCCCACGAAGGATACGGGCCTCCGAATTGCTGAGAGCGCAGATCAAGCTCCGAGACCTTGGGAACCCACCTCCTGTGTTGCAGAAATCTTCAGAGTCCTCAGGAGCTCAGGAGATGCAAACCGGTCAGATGCGTTTAGGTGCCTGCCTTGCAGGGGAGTAACTCCTTTACTCCAAGGGAGATTTCTTCAGTCATCCAGCGTCGTGCAGATCGTCAAAGTACTTGGTTTCTGTAGCAGAGTTTAGTGCAGGTAAAATCTAAAGTCCTGTAGTCAGGGGTTCCTACTTTATACCCAAGGAAGGGGTGAGACAAACTCTGGGGACCCACCTATGGGAGGGTCAGGACAGAGAGGTGGCTACACCCATGTCCTTTGTCCAGTTTCGCGCCAGATGCAAAAACAACAGTTGATGGACAGAATGCAGAACAATGTCATACATTCACCCCAGTACAGAGATCTGGGCCTAAATCCATCGTTTTTTTGCTCACCATGCCATTCCAGTTTGAACCCAGCCATATGCAAATCAGTCTTGACCCTGTGCCTCATTGGAACAGTCCAGACTGAACTGCCAAGCCAGGTCCTCCCTGGACTGGAAACAAGCATCCTAGGACCGGTTTCGGGGTTTCACCCCTCTTCAGTCAGGATAGCTTGATTCCAGTGGCATGGAGAGCACGGGACCTACGTCTGGGCATACCCGTCCCACTCGGGGTGACAAATGCAAAAACAACAGTTGATGGAGAGAATGCAGAATAATGTCATACATTCACCCCAGTACAGAGATCTCGCCAGAGCAGGAGCAAATGGCTCCTGCAACCGGTTTGAGCTGGACTATGCACAGGGACACCAAATGTGCCCCCAGTGCAGACATGAAAGCACTCTGAGTGCACCCACCCAGCCCCAATATACTAAAGCCTGTCTGGGAGGTGGTCACACCTCCCTGTGATAGGAAACCTGTTGTCCAACCTTCCCCTGCCAGAGTTTCGTCCAGCAGCAGGAGGGCAGACTCGTGTCTGTGGCTCGCCGCATCCATTTTGTGATGCCAGGGTCAAGAAAGCTAGTACCGGGTGTACCGGTGTTGTCATATTTCTCCCTCTAGGAGGGTGGAATCATACCTCCCACACCAATTACTGGTGTGGTGGTATGATTCCAAGGTGTTTGACACCAAACACGACATGTTTCCATGCAGCCGTTTTAAAGTTAGCATTTACCGCAAGGCTATAATGCACTTAAGTATATATGGTTGGCTGCATCACAAACAACCCTGGAATATAGGTTCCGAAGGCTGCAGAGGGGCTCTGCTCATGCATGGGCACCCTCTCACATAAAACCCAGCCCCCTGCCTTCAGGATTGATAAGGCCTGCTATAGGGGTGACTGATAGGTTTATATGTGCCGTGATTAGGATAGATATAGTGAACCTATATCTAAGTAAGGGGTGCATGCACCACCTTACACAGGCGGCTGTAGCAGACCTGTTTTGTCATTTTAAATGGTCTCTCAGGGGTGGCATAATTCATGCTGCAGCCCCTGGGAGGCCTCTGGGGTACCTAGGCCCTGGGTACATAGTATACCATATACTAGGGACTTATAAGGGTACCCCAGAATCCAATCTGGAGTGTACCTAAAGTACTTGCAATCAATTTAGAGGAGAAAGCAGATAGACTGGGGTCCTGAATAGCAGGATTCCAGTCAGACTAAGTCGAAAACAGTGAAACATCAGCAAAAAGTGGGGGTAACTATAAGAAGCAGATCCTACTCTCCTACACTCCCCTTCTCTGCTTCATGCCTGACATTGATCTTTCCAGCTTCCTATTCCCAACTACATCACAGTCTCTAAACTCAACAGCTATATTCTTTTAATGACGTTTTATTGACTTTAGCTTTGGCTCGTTAGAACACTGTGCACATCAACACTCATGCAGACATCTGTCATACAGACCAATTAAACAGAAGTAGATATGCACTCCAAATCAGTAAACAAATCAATGGTGCAATAAAGTCTTCCTAACCTAAATAACACTGCTGCTGAACTAGTGTCCCAGCATTACTCATGTTATAATATGTGGGAGTTCGTAATCTCCCTATAACATATTGTATTTTATTTTCCTATCCCAGGCACGTTCTGACATCAGACCAGGTGTATAATAAGAAAATAATGCATCCAGTAACTGGTAATAAGCTATTACTAGGGACTCGTGACTTCACAGGGCTCAGGGGGCACATCTACTTTCACTCAGCGTAAAAGAAGGTACATGGGAGCCCACATACCATTTGTGTGACAGCAGTTTTTATGTCTCACCTAAGACCGTGCATGCACTGTCTGTTGCCACATATTTTATTAGCTTACAGTGGGCTTGGAGCAAACCCATTTTTTACCATTGGTTGGCATCATAGTGGGGGCTTTGCTTCCCCGTCATGAGTTTGTCTGTCCCTGGAGCATGGCATGGATGCATTACATGGCTCGTTTGTTTAGAGCTAGTTTTTTTAGGTTTCGCCTAGACAGAGCTTGCTCTGTCTCTTCGAGACATGCTGTATCTAAGATATGGGCTTGAAAAAACGCCCATCTTTTTCATTGGTTCCTGTTGCTGCCCTTTAGAAATGCTGGCTTTTCATTGGTGAGTACACTTAGTAGTCCCTCCTTTCGGAATTTTGTATCCTCCCTTCAGGACTGCCCCACTTACATGTGTTCTTACTGTTCAGGTTATTTATACTTAGAGAGAAATCTTTTTTTAAGTTGGCCTGCCTCTTTGTTTGTTAACTGTTCTGTTTACTTGTGCAATGAAACTTCAGTGTCATAATTTGCTTGCCATCGCTTTATCTCCCTGCGCCTGCCCCTCACCCTTCACACAACACTGCTTTGGTTGCTTCATGTCCCTTTAATCTCCCCCTGCCTCCCCCTCAACCCTCCGACAACACTGCTCGCAGGCCCCCACCACCCCTCGGGGGCCACTGCTGTTTTGACACTGCTTGCCCCCCCCGAGATCGCTGCATTGAATTCTTATGCTATTTTACATTAAACACTTTTATTTATATAGCGCACCTACCCATGGGCTCCGGGACATTAAACAATCAGCCCATTATCACAGGATGTTGAGCCAACAGCAGACTCGCACACGGATCCCCAGCTCACCAGTCGTCAGCTCTAACAGCTGCACCATATCCTTTGCCTGGTCATGTCGCAGGGTGCAGTGCCATATGTGGCCAAAAGAGGTCCCAAGGGCACCTGATGATAGCAGGTGGTACTGCGCCCTCACAACACTGCTTGTTTTAACGTGAAGTTGGAACTGCCATTTTCACTCCCAGCGCTATGGCACCATTGCTGGTGTACTACATAAAAATATATGTGCAATGACAGGCTACAAAGCATAAAACCACAGCTTGTAACCCATTACACATAGTGAGATGTGTCTCTCAAACTAAAATAGCATATTTTCTTGTTTAAGCACTTTTCATGGGCATTTGAAAACAATTATGAAGAGAACTCCATGTTAGCTCCACTCCATCAAGCTTTGTCAGTCTGATGCCTCAGAGAAAAAAGCTGTAAGAAAAGAAACAGCAGAAATGGGAACATGCTTTTCGTTCGTGACTTCTTGTGATCTGTACATTAACTTAAGACACATTTGCACACGAGCTGCACTGTTCGAGTAAAACTGATAGGCTTCAGAGGATGTGGGTAAAAAGTGAGCAAGACTAAAATATGCTGCACAGGTCACTCCCTACTGCATCCTTAAGTAGCAAAGCTATGCTTTATGAAGAGAGGGTGTCATGGTTTCGGGGGTTCCCTACCTTCCAACTTCCCGCAGCGTGTTTGCCTTTCGCGCATGCGGAGTCGGATTCCTCACTTCCGGGTGGCAGACGGGTTGCAGTCTAGCTTCCAAGATCGGAAGCCGCCACTACGTCACTCAGCGCTTCCGGGGGAAACCGCATAAACCACAGCGGTTCCCGCCGGTCCAGCGCTTTTGATTAATGCCTACACCTTGCTGCGGATGCCTGCTTCAGAACCGGACCTTGCGACAGGTATTTTCCGAGGCCGCGCTGGAGTGCTATTGGTGATTCCTGATTCGCCGCGCTGAGCACTATTTCGTGATCCTTGACACGCCGCGCTGGAGCGCTAATGTTTATTCCAGATTCACCGCGCTGAGCGCTATTCGTGACCCTTGACACGCCGCGCTGGAGCGCTATTTGTTGTTTTTTCCTTTTGTTTGTCCACTGAGCGCTAGACTGTTGCTTGTCTATCTGCACCATAGCGCTTGCTAGACTTCCTTCTTCATCGCGCTGGTGCGCTTGTCATTTTCCTATTTTCATTTCTTTGGAGCACTGCTAGACGGTGCTACTCATCTGGTGGAGCTATTGGTGTTTCCCTGAACTGCAGCACAGGAGTGCTACATTTGGCTTCTGTTGCCATAAATAACTACTCCACGCCAGGGGCTTCCTTTTTACCAGGTAAAGTCTGATCCGTATGCGTGTAAAAGGCAAACCTAGAGAGGGTATTATTTATGTGGTTATAAAACAGGTCTCCCTTGTCTTTCTTTCACCAGACAGAGTTGATGGTCCTTCCCCAACCTGAGGGTGGTTCTCTTCTGATCTGTTGGACGCCATCCCGTTACCTTTAGCTTCCTTCCCCGGTCCCATCCTCATCCCGGTTGGTGTACACTCCGTGACAGGGGTAAGGTGGGTAAGGGGACGATAGCTCATGTCGTCTCTGTGAGAATACTTCGCAAGCCACAGGTAAGCCTTGTGGGGTACTTGACAGAATCAAAAGCCCAAGTGTTTTATCTCACCCGGACGACATGAGTAATCCTGAGATCTCCTTGCAGGACATAGCGGCCATGCTTACGAGTATGCAGGCAGAAAACCTCAGCCTACGCCATGATATGACGGCCTTACAGGGTCTGGTGGCGGCTGGGGCATCAAGTCCCTGGGGTCCTTCTCCCTCTTCCAAGGCCAGGCAGGAAGGGATACTACGACCTCCCTTGTTTACCTTTGGGGGCCCTTCCTCCGCTTCCAACCAGGATCATGCCATACAGGTGATAGCACCTCATTCAGTACAGCTAGCACCGCCCGAACGCTTTTATGGTGACAGTACCAAGTACAGCGTCTTTCTCCATCAGTGTCAGCTACACTTCATGGCCAGAGCAACTGCTTTCCCAGACGACGCATCCAAGGTCGCCTTCATACTATCCTACATGGGGGCGATGCCGCCCTGTGGTCCATATCCTTGGTGGAAAATGACGACCCCATGCTGTACAACCTAACCAGGTTCAAAGAGACAATGCGACGGATGTTCGCCAGACACACCTTCGTACAAGCCGCAGATAATGAGCTGCTGAATTTAAAACAAGGGAACACCGACCTGCTCCATTACATCACGACATTCAGCAGACTCGTCATCGAGGCCCATTGGCCCGAATCCAAGAAGGTGTCCGTATTCTACAGGGGTCTGCGGGATGAGCTGAAGGATTTGATCTCACAGATTTCCGACCCCCGGAGGATATAGGACCGTTCATCGATCTGGTGGTCAAAATGAACTTCAGAGTACAGGAGCGAAAAATCGAAAAGGCCAAAGGAGGCGACAACCGGTTATTATCCTTCAAGGATAGAACCAAGGATGAACCCGCTCCGACCTGTGATGTACCCGAACCTATGCAAATAGGTGGCATACGGGGTCCTCTTACTAGCGAGGAAAGAGAGAAGCGAAGGAAACAGAACCAGTGTTTATACTGTGGTAAGAACGGACACTTCGTCAGGGAATGCCCAGTAAAGCCTACAAGAGTACGAGGAAGGAGACCCTTCGCGTTACCCGTATCCAAAAGTGATAAGCCGGGAAACGGAGAAACCCAGTAGACAGTGGGGTCCAGCTACTGGGTTCGTCGGCCTGCAAAACAGCGACCCCTGCCTTTTCCCGTGGCATCCGTCATCTGGGTGTTGACGTGGTACTGCGAGCACGATCAGGCCAGACATGGCAAGTGACGGCTCTTCTCGATTCTGGAGCCACTGGCAATTTTATCGACACCCAGTACTCGAAGGACCTGGGTATAACCATTATACCCAAGGCAAAACCAGAGGCGGTTAAGGCAGTGGATGGTACGGACCTTACCTCCGGTCTCATCTGGTATCAAACAGAGGACATGGTTATGACTTTTGTAAACAACCACACGGAAACCATCTGCTTTGACGTCATCGATGCACCCCAGTTCAGAGTAATATTGGGTCTTCCATGGCTAATGAACCACAACCCACGGATCGATTGGGTATCCAGGATCATTACTCTAGAATCAGAGTATTGTAACACTTTCTGTTACACTCAAGACAAGTCCTTCAGTGACCGAATAATACAGGCCCACTCTCTGCCTTTGATGGGAATGGGTGCGGTAACCCAAGACAACGTACCAGAGGCATACCTTGACTTAGCGGCTGTGTTCGACAAGAAGGGTGCCAGTATCCTTCCTCCTCATCGCTCGTTCGACTGCAGGATAGACCTCATTCCGGGTTCCACGCTACCTTGTAGTCGGATATATTCCCTCACCGAAAAAGAGAACGAGCATCTACGCTCCTACTTGGACGAATACTTGCAGAATGGGTTCATACGCCATTCCAGGTCTCCGGTGTCCTCTCCTCTTTTTTTGTGGCCAAGAAGGAGGGAGATCTAAGGACCTGTATTGACTTCAGAGCTATGAACGCCATTACCGTGAAAAACAGGTATCCCCTGCCGTTGATTTCCAACTTACTGGACCAAGTAAAAACGCCTCTATATACACCAAGTTAGACCTGCGGGGGCATATCATCTTGTCCGAGTCCGGAAGGGTGATGAATGGAAGACCGCATTCCGGACTAGGTTCGGTCTCTTCGAGTATCAGGTCATGCCTTTCGGACTCTGCAACGCCCCGCAGCGTTCCAGTACTTCATCGATGCGGTGCTCAGGGACTATATTGACGTCTTCTGTATAGTGTATATCGATGATATACTGATATATTCACATACTATTACAGAACACGTCCAACACGTACGTACCATCCTCCAGCAGCTGGAACGACATCACTTATATGTAAAACTAGAGAAAAGCGTGTTCCACACCACAGCGGTCGAATTCCTAGGACACATCATTACTCCTGCCGGGATCCAAATGGATGACAAAAAGGTGGAGGCCATACTACAATGGCCATCTCCCACCACCGTGAAAGGAGTCCAGAGGTTCTTGGGGTTTTCCAACTATTATCGCCGCTTTATTACGGGCTTTTCCAGGATTGTTACCCCCATCACTCGATTGCTACGTAAGGGTGTTATCTATTCCTGGGGCTCGGAAGCCGAACACGCCTTCCAAGAACTGAAGAGGAGGTTCACCACAGCTCCCATTCTGATACACCCCGATTCAGAGCTGCCGTTCATAGTGGAAGCTGATGCCTCGCAAGAAGCTCTGGGGGTGTGTTGTCACAAAGAAACGTCGGAACGGGTCTCCTTCATCCCGTGGCGTTCTATTCCAGGAAGCTACAACCAGCCGAACGCAATTATACCGTCTCAGACCGAGAACTCCTGGCCATCAAAACTGCGTTCGAAGAATGGCGTCATTATCTGAAGGACGCCAAGCATTCCGTGACTATCTACACTGATCACAGGAATCTGCAGTTCCTTCGCTCAGCCCGTGCCCTTACATCCCGGCAACTGCGCTGGACTCTATTTTTTAATGAGTTCGACTTTACCATCACGTACCGACCTGGTAGGGAGAACGCCAAGGCCGACGCACTTTCTCGTTTGGAGGAAACCGACGAATCCATGTCCACCCCTGAGCCGGTATCTATACTCCCTGAGCATCATTTTCAGGGGGCGGTTCTGTCCTCTGAGTTCCTTACCCAGTTACAGAAGGACACAGACCAGACTGACCCAGCGGCCTTAGCAGAAAACCAAAACGGAATAACCACACAGAACGGGTTCCTGTACAAAGATGACAAGTATTACCTGCCGTTGGTGTCTCGCCAACAGCAAGCATTGTACATGTGTCATGATCACGTTTTGTCCAACCACCCAGGATGCCACAAGACCACAGAACTACTGCAACGACACTTCTGGTGGCCTACTTTGGAAGCAGACGCCAGGGCCTATATAGCTCGCTGTGCGGTGTGTGCCCAAGGAAAAAACATGTCAGCACCCTCAACAGGGCTGTTGCATCCCATTCCGGTTCCTCCCTATCCGTGGCACACCGTTTCCATGGATTTCGTGGTAGAATTACCAACCACTGAAGCTGGTTACACCACTGTTCTTACCATCGTTGACCATCTCTCGAAAATGGCTCATTTCGTACCACTGAAGAAATTGCCTTCGGCGGCGGAGCTGGCGCTAGTGTTCCTGCAAAACGTAGTTCGGCTACATGGCATTCCATCTGCAGTGATAACAGACCGGGGTTCGCAATTTGTGTCCCGTTTTGGAACGAAGTGTGCAGGACCATAGACATGGACGTACGCTTATCCTCCGCATATCACCCCCAGACCGACGGCCAAGCAGAAAGAACTAACCATACCATGGAGCAGTACCTCCGCTGCTTATTACTGGCGGTGGACAGAGAATGGGCCGAAGTGCTGTGGATGGTGGAATATGCGTATAACAACAACCAACACGCCGCCATCGGTATGTCTCCATTCTTTTGTCTCCAGGGAAGACATCCACGTACAACGGCATGGGAAGAACCCCGGCACAGTCCTCTACCCACGGTCCGAGTCTATCATACCAAGCTTCGCGACCTCTGGCAGCAAGCTCGGTTCGAACTGGCCAAAGCCAAAGAATCCTATAAGCAACACGCCGACGACCACCGGGGGAGGGAACCTGATTACAAAAAGGGGGACAGGGTATGGCTCTCCATCCGTAACCTCAACGTACACGGGCCTAAAAAACTATTGCCTCGCTTTTTGGGTCCCTACGTTATTGAGAAAGTGATCAACTCTGTGGCTATGAGACTCTCCTTGCCTCCCCAAATGAAGATACATCCTGTCTTCCATGTGTCCCTTCTCCGTGCTGTTCACCCTGCGTGTTCTGTCTCTTCTCCTCCTTCTCCTGTTCTTCGAGACGAACACCTGGAATATGAGGTCCGAGCTATTCTGGGTTCCCGTCGCACCCGGGGAGGCTCTTTTATCTGGTTGACTGGAAAGGGTATGGTCCGGAGGAGCGATCTTGGGAGCCCCTGTCCCACGTACGTCACGCTTCCCGATTGGTTCGTGCCTTCCACTTTGGTCACCCCCTTAGCCCTCGTCCTGCCACCCCTGTCTGAGCTTTTTGGTTGGGTGGGGGTTCTGTTTTAGGAGGGGGGTATTGTCATGGTTTCGGGGGTTCCCTACCTTCCAACTTCCCGCAGCGTGTTTGCCTTTCGCGCTTGCGGAGTCGGATTCCTCACTTCCGGGTGGCAGACGGGTTGCAGTCTAGCTTCCAAGATCGGAAGCCGCCACTACGTCACTCAGCGCTTCCGGGGGAAACCGCATAAACCACAGCGGTTCCCGCCGGTCCAGCGCTTTTGATTAATGCCTACACCTTGCTGCGGATGCCTGCTTCAGAACCGGACCTTGCGACAGGTATTTTCCGAGGCCGCGCTGGAGTGCTATTGGTGATTCCTGATTCGCCGCGCTGAGCACTATTTCGTGATCCTTGACACGCCGCGCTGGAGCGCTAATGTTTATTCCAGATTCACCGCGCTGAGCGCTATTCGTGACCCTTGACACGCCGCGCTGGAGCGCTATTTGTTGTTTTTTCCTTTTGTTTGTCCACTGAGCGCTAGACTGTTGCTTGTCTATCTGCACCATAGCGCTTGCTAGACTTCCTTCTTCATCGCGCTGGTGCGCTTGTCATTTTCCTATTTTCATTTCTTTGGAGCACTGCTAGACGGTGCTACTCATCTGGTGGAGCTATTGGTGTTTCCCTGAACTGCAGCACAGGAGTGCTACATTTGGCTTCTGTTGCCATAAATAACTACTCCACGCCAGGGGCTTCCTTTTTACCAGGTAAAGTCTGATCCGTATGCGTGTAAAAGGCAAACCTAGAGAGGGTATTATTTATGTGGTTATAAAACAGGTCTCCCTTGTCTTTCTTTCACCAGACAGAGTTGATGGTCCTTCCCCAACCTGAGGGTGGTTCTCTTCTGATCTGTTGGACGCCATCCCGTTACCTTTAGCTTCCTTCCCCGGTCCCATCCTCATCCCGGTTGGTGTACACTCCGTGACAGGGGTAAGGTGGGTAAGGGGACGATAGCTCATGTCGTCTCTGTGAGAATACTTCGCAAGCCACAGGTAAGCCTTGTGGGGTACTTGACAGAGGGTCCTCCTTCAATTCCTTGGGACTGTTCCTAAGTAGACCATACTGTAAATAACCAAGCAGTATGATACCCGTTTTCATTGGCCCACTGCCTTAATAAAATAAAAGCTGCTCACCTGCAGTTGCACCATTACTCTTTATCTATAGGTCCCCTTCCACTACAGGGTATTCTGTATCTTTAGTTATTATGAGAAACACCAAGTTAACATTTTAAAATGCACTGAAACCAATGTAATGCACACCAGCCACACCTAATCATACACGCAGCTCAAAATATGAGAAGTCACCTGGAATAACCCCTAATAAATGTTGAGCCAACAGCAGACTCGAACTTGGATCCGCAGCTCACGAGTCGACAGCTCTCACCGCTGCGCCATATCCTTTGCTGAGCCATGTTGCAGGGTGCAGTACCACATGTGGCCAAAAGAGGTTCCAAGGGACACCTAGTGACAGCCTGTGGTACTGCACCCTCACAACACTGCTTGTTTTAACGTTGAGTCGGAATTGCCATTTTCACTCCTAGTGCTACAGCATGATTGCAGGTGTACTATATGAAAAAAACACAACTGAGTTCATTATTTTATTACGGTGGGGAGGGCATATCTACTGCATAGTTAAAAACATTGGCATTTATAATGCCAATAGCTCCAACTCTAACATATGGGAGACCTAATGCATTCCCATTGCTTGTCTTTTTAGTTAAGCACTCTACGCAAGTGTGTGTGTTTTCCAGCTACCTTCCTTGTGTGCTTCTCTGCCCCCATGTCCGTGTTGCTCTGTTCTTCAATGTTATATCATGTGCTTCACTGCCCCCCATCTCAGTGTTACTCTGTCTCTTTGTGCGCTTATTTATGCCTGTTTCTCAAAGAGAATGCCTCTTAAGAACCAGTGGGGAACCAGCAGCACAATTAAAGTATCTTCTTTAACCAGCAAGGGATTATTGTACTTGAAAAAAGTGTTCCTCTGCTCCACGCACATTTCAACAGAACACATACAAATATTGAAAAATGAATTGCGTACGATATAGAAAATAGATGGAATAACCATTACGTGCCTTATAATGTTTTTGAAGTATCCAGAAGGCATACAGTCATTTAGTCTTTGTATGAGAATTGTATTTCAGAGGTGAAATTGTGGTTACAGCAAGTGTGTGCTTTATGTTTAACATAGACGGGCGGTGTTCTTGAGATCAGATGGATGCTTAGTGTGTTTTGGTGTTTTAGATTTCACTTGGAGTCTGGCTGTGTGAATGCTGTGTGCTATTAGGCAGTGGGCCTGTGATTTCATCACAGAATGTTGAGGCTGGAGCCGACTGAAAGATGTGTGCGTGGCAGCTAAACAGGGAGATTGGGGTTGAGCTGCAGTCTAGACAGAGCAGTTCAATGCATCTCCTAAAGAGCCTTTATGTCGGTGGTTCCGGGCAGTGGCGGCTGGTATTTGAAGGTGGTGGGGGGAGGGGGAGGGAATGAAATTTGAAAAAAAATACACACTTACCTGTCTGCTGCTGCCGCCCGCCGTTGCAGACGCCTCATCTCGGTCCTCTTCCCCGCTTCCAGGGCAGGAAGCAGAATGCACCCAGCTCATAGCCTCCCAATAGCCAATCACAATGCTGCAGTGCAGCGTTGTGATTGGTCTGACGGAGAATGGGAGGCTGGGCATGATCTCCATGCAGGCTGCAATGCAAACACAAGGAGATGATGGACGGAGCGGCTGAAACTTTTCAGGCACTCACCCCAGTCACAGATCTGGGTTGAAGCCATCATCGTTCTTTAGCTCACTTCACCACCCTAGTTCAGATACAGCTATATGCAAATCAGTCTTGACCCTGTGCCTCATGGGAACAGTCCAGCCCGAACTGCCAAGCCATGTCTTCCCTGGACCGGAAACAAGCATCCTGGACCGGTTTCGGGCTAACAGCCCTCATCAGCCAGGCTAGCTTGAATCCAGTGGCAAAGTGAGCAAGGACCCACGTCTGGGCATACCCTGCCAACTTAGGGCGAACAAAGCAAACACAAGGAGATGATGGACGGAGCGCTGAAACTTTTCAGACACTCACCCCCAGTCACAGATCTGGGTTGAATCCATCATCGTTCTTTAGCTCACCTCTGTCCGTCAGTTGTTCTTTTTGCGGCTGTAATGGAGCCTTCATGGAGAACATGCAAAGTGTGCATGAATGTTTGGCTGGCCCCAGAGGGGCGGCAAACATTCATGCGCACTTTAGGGAGTGAAAACCACTACTTCCCTCCCCTGCTCTGTCAGCAGAGCAGCCCCGGCCCCTTCCCGCCCGCAAAGCTGCTGCAACAAGCAAAAAATAAAATAACAACTTAGAGTTATTGTTATTTTATTTTTCCTTTAGTGACACTACTTAAAAGCAGTGGGACTACGCTCCTCCCCTTAGCGGAGGAGCCGCCACTGGTTCCAGGGTAGGGTTTTCAGCTTCAAAACCTACCTGGGACCTCTCTCATGTTAGGTGCTGAGACAGACCAAAGGTTTCGGAATTTTAATCCGAATTCAGTTGAACAAACCATGTGCCGAGAGGTGGACCCTGTAGTCAGTGGTTAATCTGTGAAAAAGTATAAGTGCAGAGCCCAAGTTTTTAATTGGGTGTCCGCCATTAGCAATCGCTAATGCTCTTGTGGCAGAATAAGAAAGCTGCCTAGTTTTGTTTCCACATCATGCCTCTTTCTTCCAGGACCCTCATATTCCTGAAACCTTTTTACCTCTAAAAGTCTGATGTTGATACGGCGTTGACTCTCCAGGCTTCAGATTTAAACATGCTCACTGCCACTGCTAGTATACATAATTTCTATTTGTGGATATGAGATCCATGTAGGAGGTATTCTGTGGTGTAGGACTTTTCTGGAGACTCTATTATTCAAGAATCAATTTAATGTATAGATTTAGTGTGGTTGTTCCACAGATAGAAGGCTTGACTCCCAAATTCTATAGTGTGGATTGTAATTCATGACAACTCGTGTAAACTAAGTACCTTAACAAGACCATTGTAGTGGTGGCTCTGTTGAGCCGATCAACTCAGAAAGGCGCACTGTAGATGCTGGTTCCAGGAGTGGGACAGGTTTCTGACAAAATGTATGTTGATCTTGGAGCACTTTATCACCGTTGGTGTTTTTCCCTTTCGAATAGGACTCAGGTCAATGTAGCCTCGCGGAACCAAGAGATTGAAATCACCTCTCCTCTATTGGTATGCAAAATTTGCGTAATTTGTCTCTGTGTAGTTACTTGAAATTTTGGAAAAATTATGTGAAAAGCAAAACTGGCACTTGGCTCTATACTTTAGCGTGAGATTAATTTATTTTTATTTATTTGAAAGGTTTTATATAGCGCTGGCTAGACCTGGGGGTATCAGAGCGCTTTACATGAGCAGAAGCATTGTTCAGGGTAAACAAAAACAAGCAAGTACATCTCACATTAAGTTAAAAAGGGGGCAAAAAGCAAATTACTTGAGTAGAAGCAATCAAGAAGAGCAATTTTTCAGGGTAACAAAAACACGCAAGTACAACTCACAATTAAGTTAAGGGGGGGCAAAAAGTCTGGGAGGATTAGCGGGTAATAAACAACTAAATAATATAAATGGGTGTAACAATTTAGGGCAGAGAGAGAATCGACGGAGAAAGAATAAAAGGTAGAGATAGGGGGTAATGGTAGGAGAAGGGGGGTGGGGATCAAAGGAGGGTAGGGTCAGAGTAAACAGGGTGATATGTAAAAAGGGAGAGCGAGGTGAGAACCAGGAAAAACAGAAAGTTAACCAATGCAGGGGAAACAGCAAGCAAGGTCAAAGGATTGATTATGGACCCCAATATTTGTTGAGAAGGTGATGTTTTAGGTCTTTTTTAAAGCTGAGGTAGGAGGGGTTACAGCGCAGGTCCCTCGGGAGGGCATTTCAGATGTTCGGGCGTTACCGGAGAAGGAGCGAGATTGGGTATTTTTCTTTTTTAACAGCGGGGGGAAGAGGAGGAGCGCATTGGTGCTTCTCATCGGTCTGGAGCAGCCCGCTTTATTGAGTTTGTTTGTTAGGTACAACAGGGTTTGTTGGTGAAGAGCTTTGTGCGTGATGCATGCAGTCTTATAAAATCATCTTCCTTCAACGGGTCGCCAATTTAGGGCTTTAAGGGCCCGAGAGATGTGGTCAAATTGTTTACAGTCAGTGATGAGCCTGGCCGCCAAGTTGAGCACAGATCTAAGGGGGGCTAGGTGTACTTTAGGGGTTCCGGTGAGGATAGCGTTGCCATAGTCAACTCCTCTCCCCCCTCTGAGTGAACACGTCCAGGCAGACGGCGAGAGACGCTTCTTGAGGCAAGTGTGACTACAGGGGTCTCTTATATTCTCTTCCCATGGGGCATTTAGGAACATCACTTGGGGTTTAAGAAACATTGCTCAACTAGAGGTTGACATAGGTCACCCTGTATAGTGGTAATATCGGACCAATCTTGGTAAGATAGGAGCCCAGAGTCTTTCTCGTCCTGATGAATGCCACGGACCCTAAGGGCCACTCTGGCAGAAACATGTTGACGACTACAATCACGGTGGTGATGGGGTACTAACTCCTCCATTCCCCACACTTACTTTTAATACCAAGTAACTGCCCAGCAAATACATTTATTTCGGCTTTTACATTGGTTTTTAAATCACCTTTTTGCACGGGCCCCCACTTAGACTTTAGGAGTTCCTCCTTGTCTCCAGGTGTAGGCCCGCTCTCTACCAAACGCAGTTTCTAGAGAGCGAGGACTGCCAATGATGAAGCATGACACCTGGTGGTGTGTGAGGACAGTCCTTCACTTTTTTTGAGATGCTTGGTACTCCACTTAGTACCTTGTAAACTTCCGGTCACTTCGCTTCAGGGTAGCTTCTTTGTGTGTACAGTAATAGCTTTCCTTTCAGTCAGGAAGGTTGGGCTAGCTGCTGCCGGGTGTGTGTGTCTGTGTCTCTTGCAGTGCTGCTTCCCATGACATAACTGATCGGTCTACCCAATCACTGAATCCTGGCACACTGACTAGCAGGTTTTTAGAGACAAAACTAATACCAAAGTTTGAGCCTTTTCTCGATGAGATTGATCCTCCATTCACAACATCTCTATATAAGATGTAGGCTTCGAACCCTACCACTTGCACCTGTTACCAGCAAGTGGAAGGATCTAACCAAAGGTTGCAGACTCTGCCCAGCGTGTAGGGAAATAGAAGAGACTGATGAACATCTACTGTTCTTTTTCCCAATGTACACCAGGCAATGCAGGCGTTGGGTTGTGCCTCTTTGCCGTTCCCTGGGTATTCGCCAATACAGGGTGGCATTGAGACTTTGCCGGTCGGACACTATGCTGTATATTGTATTTTCATTTGCAAAATACCTTCAATTCATCTGGTCTATCCTGTCTAAGATCCTGTCCCCGTCGGTCTCTTCCCTGTAAATTGTGCCTGCAGCATATTCGCATAATGGTCCTTGGATATCGAGGCGACCACTTGAACACACGTGTAAATAACTTTGGCCACGATGGTGATTTTATGAAACTGAAAAATTTCAATTTTTATATGATTTTTCTTTTTTTTTATCATACTGCACTCTATTGTTCTGGACATGAGGGGATTAAATTATCCACCTTCACGGAGATAGTTTTATTCGTTTTCCCAATTTAAATATAACTAATTGTTTAGCTAATCAAAATTTCTATTTTTTTTTATATTTATCAAAGCCCTTTAGCATATTTGTATTACATGACAGTTGTTATGGAAACTTTTACAAATGTAATTTTTAATCTGTTCTGGATTCGAATTCTCTTTACTGGATATGTTGTTTTATATGAAAGAATAAATGTTGTAATTTGCTCACGCTGCTTTTAAGGTCTTTGACCGAAATAAAGTGTTTTTTAATTGAATTGAGCTGCTCAGTATGTGGGATGAGCTTGCGTTGTTGTTGCAATTAATGTGCTTGCTCTGTGAGTAAGGGAAGCTTGCAGTCCTGCGTCCCATGATATAACTGCTCGGTATGTGAGAGGAGCTTGCATTGCTGTTGCAATTGATGTCTCTCTCTTTGGGCGAAGGAAGCTTGCAGTGCTGCCGCCATGAGCTGCTAGCTTAATGTGGTGGGGGAACGCTCCTAATGGCTTTGATGTGTTTGCTCTGTGTCTCTGAGAAGCTTGCAATGCTACTGTCCACCATTTATTAGTTGTGAATATAAGTAAAGTTTAGAAAACCTTTTCATTTGTGCAGGAAAGCTATTGGCTTTGATACTGAGTTAGTCTATAATTTTGTTAGTTAAGTAATATGAAGTCAATTTCTGGGATCCGTGTAATTCAAAGACAGGACATGCTCTCAAGGATTCCTCCGCCTGGGCAACATAGGAATCCATTCCTTTTGCAAGCTCACTCAATTTCCTAGTATTTTTTCTTTAGGGTTTGATTTTCATTGGGTAGGTGAACTCTGTAAGTGTGGTGTGGGGCAGAATGTATCCTTCAGACAGCACAATACATTTACTGTTCACGCACTATTGTTATTTTGTGAAATACCGATTTTTATTACTATTAGGGGAAATACTAAGTATCTGTAGTAAGTTTTATGTCTTTAAAAGTTCACTTCTGAATCTGCATCTACAGGTCCTCTGTACTTAGGCTGTCTCTCAATCTTACACAAACTGGTGAAGGTAAACAATAAAGAGTCTGATCCCGGCTATATGGTCCAGTGTAGCACCTACTTGTAAGTATTCTTTGGGAAGACAGTTTGATACTTGCAGTGCCTTGTTGTGCTGCCTCACGGGAGCCACATGTGGATTGGACAAAAGGTTGTACTCTTGGCCAGGTGGGAGGAACGAACAGCCGGAGGGGTAGGTAAACAGGCCTGTCGTCTTGAGCTGGCAGCAAAGTTGTTAAAGAGGCCTTCAGCGGGAGGTGCAATGAGCACTTCACCGATTCATACAAAAGAAATGTGTGGCAATGCAGGATATACCAAATGGGCTCACTTGATCAAATTATGCAGAAGTCCAGCAATGCAGCGTGTACCCAATGGGCTCATATGGATAGTGCGATATGCGGCACACAGACACACACGATCATCGAGCACTCCAGGAAATAGCCATGCAGAGGGCAGCATTCTCGCTCCCACAGTCATTGGGCACAGGAACATTACAGCAAATGCGGGGTACGGCCATCTCAGGCCTCACATGATCATCAGTTGCAGGAGAAGTTCTCATGTAGCAGCAGCCGGGTAAAAGCCGCTGTCATCAGGGACTGCTCACAAGTGGAAACACAGTTCAGACTCACGGTCTTGGCGGGTTATGCATCTTTTACCTTTTCACACACATATCAGGTTCCAGCTAAAGAGGGAGATCCACCACAAGCTGATCCGTCCGACTCCTGAGTCCCTCAGGATCAAAGTTTATTCTTCTTTTCTGGGTGTATCTGTATATTTCGGTATGTAGACGTGCAGAGCACCTTGAAGTTGAAGTAGAACATGTGTTCAGCATATATGCACTCCTGGGGCAGTAGGCCCAAACTCAACAGTCCAGACAGATTAAAAGTTAGACCCAGACACTATGAGTGGACAAATGAACTTAGAGTGTCATTTCTTTTCAATGTGTCATACATCCAGAGCAACTAGTCACAGTTAAGTTGTCATTCAGAGTTTGTTTTTGTAGTTGACTTCCCTCAAACACCACCAAGCTCAGGAAGTATGGTTGAGCAGATAGCCCCACTCACTGCACTTTGGCCATCCCTTTGTGAAGGTATTGCTCTGGTCATGTCTCAGGCTGACCTTCTCCAATTGGTTTTACTCAGGCTGATGAGCAACAAAAGGCCTCTCCTTTCCCCTCCTTGAAGATGATGATGATTCAATCCACAAATTTGCGCTTGGCATAGCAAAACAATCTAAGCTGAGGGGGTAATCTAAGGAGCAGCAAAGGGGGTTCTGTGGGAGATGGAGACAATAGCACTGACTACAACTACACACTACATACTTCTGATGAGGACTCCAACACGGGTACCTCACGGGCAGGCGGGGGGTCCAGTCGTGATCTATTAGACAGATGTGCCAGGGAGAGCCAACTGTCGATCTCCCCAGTAGAGTTCTGGTATGAAGGCCAGTATATCATTACTATACTCAACTGCCACCAACTGTTAGTAGTGTCATGCTCTGTTTATGGGGCTGCTAGGCACACATGTCAATAGAAGTGCCACTTTGGGTGGGTCTCAATCAGCATTCTATTGGTGCGCAACCACCACAGTCCTCTTCTGCACAAGGAAACCTACCAGGTCTACTAGGATAAAATAAGGAGAATTTGGAAACAGTGCCATGGACCTTCGAATCTACAAGCGGTGTGGAGAAAATGTCAGTGATTATTAATTGAAATGTCGATATCTGGTGGTTTCTTTTGTATTTCTATTTAACCAATAGAATTTCCTTCGTTTTTTTTCTCACTCGCCCTATAAAGTTCTGTTTTTGAAAATCCAAATGCAGCAATTGGAGACATTACAAGCCTTTTGTAACTGGTCGGTTGGAATTTGCACCAGGGTATGATTAATCCAAGATCCGCCTATTGTCCTTACTGATCCACCATCAAGGTTATTTCTGCTCATTTTCCCTTCCTCTCGCTCTGCTCTTTCACTCGTTTTCACTCGTTTTTCTACCCTCTTTTAGCTTTCACCTTTCTGCACTTTTCTGCATCTCTGCTCTTTTGTGCCTTATTTCTGCTTGTTTTCCCTTTTTTCTTTATCCCTTATTTCCTCCCTTTACCTTTCCCCGCCGCTGCTGCCCCCGCGGCCCCTCCCCCAGCGCGACCGGCCCAATCCAGCTCCCCTCCCCGCCTCCCAGCTGTCCAGCCCTCCCGACCCCTACTTAATGGCGGCCGCTGCAGGGACAGGCGAGCAAGACCACTGACTCATTGTCAGTGAAATTGCTCTCCCACCCTCGCAGCTCCACCATTAAGTGAGGCCTGCCCCTGCACTCTCGAGTGTTGGTGATCGAGGCTCTCCTCCACCCGCAGGTTTCCCTGCGCCTCATCCCTGGTGGTCCAGTGGACCTCTGTTTCCTTCCTCTCTCTCTGCTCTTTCACTCGTTTTCCTACCCTTTTTTATCTTTCACCTTTCTGCACTTTTCTGCATCTCTGCTCTTTTGTGCCTTATTTCTGCTCATTTTCCCTTCCTCTCGCTCTGCTCTTTCACTCGTTTTTCTACCCTCTTTTAGCTTTTACCTTTCTGCACTTTTCTGCATCTCTGCTCTTTTGTGCCTTATTTCTCCTTATTTTCCCTTTTTTCTTTATCCCTTATTTCCTCCCTTGACCTTTCCCTGCGCTGCTGCCCCCGCGGCCCCTCCCCCCCAGCGCGACCTGCCCAATCCAGCTCCCCTCCCCGCTCCCAGCCCTCCCCGACCCCTACTTAATGGCGGCCCCAGCGCGGCCGCGGGCAGCGGGCGCGCCAAAGGCACGTCAAAGGCAAGCCCATCTGCGCCCGTCCGCGACCCGACCGCGACCAGCGCCAGGAACCCTGGACCTCCACCCCGCCAACGCTACGACCCAGCAGCACTCCACGCACTCAACCCAGGCCGCAACAACTGCAAGCTAGCATCACCAGCCGACACCCACGGACCCTTCAGCTGTCACCGCTGCCGGCACACCTGCAGCACCGCCAAGACCACGGATCCAGCACAACCCACCCACAAGAACACAACCGAACCGAAGACCCTGCAATGCATCCTCCTCAACGTCCGATTCCTCCACAAACACGCCACCGAAATCTGGGACCTCCTCGACAGCACCACCCCGGACGTAGCGTTCTTCACTGAAACCTGGACCAACACCACCTCGGGACTGGGCATCGCCATCGCCATCCCCCAATGATACAAGATCTCCAGGAAGGACCGCCGCACCCGCCCAGGAGGAGGAATCGCCATCGTCCACAAATCCAGCCTCCGCCTGAGCACACTCCCCGACGAGCCCACAGAACTGATGGAACACCTTCACTTCAAGATACTGGCCAGCCCCATCGCCACCCTCCGAGGAACCCTCATCTACCGACCCCCTGGACCCCGCGGACCCTTCGCCAACTCCATCACGGACATTATCTCCCCGCAGGCCATCGCATCCACCAACTACACCCTGCTGGGAGACCTCAACTTCCACCTCGACAACCAACTGGACCCCAACACCACATCCCTCCGACAACCTCCACAACATTGGACTCCGCCAGATCGTGACCGAGCCCACGCACTCAGCAGGACACACCATCGACCCCCTCTTCACTACAGGAAACTCCATCACCGTCAGCCACACCACCGAACTCCCATGGACCGACCATCGTTGCGTCCACTTCACCTTCAGAACACCCATCATCCACAGACACCAGCACCTGCTTCTACGAAGAAACTGGACCAAAATCACCGACGACCAGCTCACCTCCTCACTCAACAACTCCACCCCAACCATCGCGGAAAACGACGACCCCAACACCGCAGCCCGAACCCTGCATAGATGGATCTCGGACAGCACCAACACCATAGCCCCCCTCAAGAAAAACAACAATACCCGCGCCAAGAAAGCCAGATGGTTTACCACCGAACTTCGAGAGTCCAGACGCACATGCCGCCGCCTCGAAAAGTCCTGGAGGAACACCAAATCCACAGAAGCCCACAACAACTTCAGAGCCGCCAACAATGCCCACCATCAACTCATCAGAGAAACGAGGAAAAAAGCGATTGAAGACAGAATCTCCACCCACGCGCACAACATCAAGGAACTCTTCAGCATCATCAAGGAGTTCGCCCAACCCACCAGCGAGTCTACCGACATCCCTCCCTCACAAGACCTCTGCGACAAACTCAGCACCTTTTTCCACCACAAAATCAAGAGCATCTACGACAACTTCGACGAAGACAACCAACGCACTGAACCACCCCCGACAACCGAAAACCAGCGATTGACGACTGGAAAGCCCTCACCACCGAAGACACACTGAAGACAATTAAGTCAATCCACTCAGGGGCCCCCACGGACCCCTGCCCCCACCACATCTTCAACAGAGCCGCCGACACCATCGCACCCATGCTCCGCCACACCATCAACCGCTGCCTGGCGACCGCCTCGTTCCCCGACGACTGGAAACACGCTGAGGTCAACCCCCTCCTAAAGAAACCCTCAGCGGACCCCACCGACCTCAAAAGCTACAGACCCATCTCCCTGCTCCCGTTCCCAGCGAAAGTCATTGAGAAAGCCATCAACAGCCAACTCGCCACATTCATTGAAGAACACAACATCCTCGACTCCTCCCAATCCGGCTTCAGAAAAAACCGGAAACCGCCCTCCTCGCCGCAACAGACGACATCCGCACCCTACTGGACAAAGGAGAAACAGTAGCCCTCATCCTCCTCGACCTATCAGCGGCGTTCGACACAGTCTCCCACCACACCCTAATACTCAGACTCTACGACGCAGGAATCCAGGACAAGGCCCTCGACTGGATCCGCTCCTTCCTCTCCGGCAGGACGCAGTGGGTCAGACTCCCCCCTTTCCTCTCGGACCCCACACCTACCACCTGCAGAGTCCCCCAGGGCTCCTCCCTCAGCCCGACGCTCTTCAACGTCTACATGGCTCCACTCGCCCCCATCGTCAGAACCTACGGACTCAACATCGTGTCATATGCAGACGACACCCAACTCATCCTCTCCCTATCCAACGAGCCCAACACCGCCAGACGCAACTTTCAAGAAGGCATGGAAGCCATCGCCAAATGGATGAAAAACAGCTGCCTACAACTAAACACCAACAAAACAGAAGTACTCATGGGCCCAAACCCAGACGCCTGGAGCGACCCCTGGTGGCCCCCCGCCCTCGGAAACCCGCCAACCCCCACGGACCACGCACGCAACCTGGGAATCATCCTGGACTACGAGCTCAAAATGGACCGCCAGATCAACTCCGTCTCATCTTCCTGCTTCCACACCCTCCGCCTCCTTTGTAAGACCTTCAAATGTGTCCCCCTCGAACACCGAAAGACCGTCACTCACGCCCTGGTCACCAGCAGACCAGACTACGGCAACACACTCTAAGCCGGAATAAACAAAAACCTCACCCGCAAGCTACAGAACATCCAAAACGCCGCCGCAAGACTGGTCCTCAACCTGCCAAAACACTGCCACATCTCCCTGCACCTGCGCACACTCCACTGGCTCCCCTTCGAGGCGAGAATCACCTTCAAGATGCTCACCCACGCACACAAGGCCCTCCACGGCACCGGACCAGCATACCTGAACAGCCGACTCAAATTCCACGCACCCAAAAGGACTCTACGATCAGCCCAGCTCTCCTACGCCGTAGTCCCCCGCACCAGAAAGACCAGATCGGGAGGCCGCTCCTTCTCCTTCCTCGCGGCCAAAGCATGGAACGTCCTTCCGCTCCACCTCAGACAGACAACATCGCTCCCCATCTTCGCAAGAAACCTCAAAACCTGGCTCTTCGACAGACCCCCTCCTTGATGGAATGGAACCTGCACCCCCCCCACCCCTAGCGCCTTGAGACCCTTACGGGTGAGTAGACGCGCTTTAACAAACCCCTGATTGATTGATTGAAGGTTCTAGGTGGTGTGACACTGGATCTGCTCTGCAGTGCCATGGTCAGGGTTCAGTCTCTGGTGATGTTCCTGCCCGTTATCTCCTCCTCAGGTGAAGCTTGCCCAGAGGAAGTTCTCCCATTTTGCCCATCCTGGGCACTGTTGAGTTTGGTATCAGCAGGAGGAGAGGGGTGGGCGGTGCAGTCCCAGTTCCTCTGCTGTTTCAGAAACAGTCTGCTGCGGATTGAGATGCCTTGCACCCTGCACAGAGGATGGTGAAAGGGTTGATTAAAGTCTGCTTGCTTTCCCCTGAGAACCTGCAGTTTAGAGCCAGAACTCCAAACCTCAGGACTAAAGTAGATGAAACCTGTTGCAGCTCAGTAAATGTTTTAAGGAGCGATGTTTCCCCGATGGTTTCCCACCAGGATTTTAAATGCCTAGAAAAAGTGTCGCCCCATTAGCAGCCTCCTGTTTGTTTACCACTGAGGATCTAGGGGATGATCAAGGTGTGGGAACCGGACAAGGTAAACAGGTCTCCTAGAGCCGTATTTACTTTGTTTATGCCTGTGCCTTCATGGCCCCTGAGACCGGTGATTGCAAGTGCAATTTGGGGGATGTGTGTTTGTTTCAGGCAGCTGCAGAGCACACGGAGGCCAATGTAAAGGTGGTGTGGCTCTTCTGGTGCTAATCTTACATTTCTCTCCCTTTCTTTGGAGGAGGAGAGAGAGATAGCGAGTTGCTGGCACAAAGTTTAGTTTTTCGTGGTGAAACTATTATATTATCTACCCAATAGGTAAACCAGCAATGACAGCTCTCACATACTGTGGCGACGAGGGCTTCTGAACCTCCACCAGATCCCTAGCTGAAGCTAATGTGGGAGAGGCTGGTTCATCACTGATTGCACACTGACAAGGCTTTGAAGAAAACTGTTAGGTGCAGATCTGCAGCGGAGAATGCACACCAGTTTACTGGTTCGTGTAGAGCTCCGAGTAAGGAACTCCGGAGCAGCCCCGCAGCAAGAGGAAGATGTTTAAAAGACCTCCATGAAACAATTTCCTGAACAAACTTTATTGTCCTCCATAGAAAAGAAAAGTAGAGGCTATGGATGGAACATATAGGGTTAAAACACGATGAGGAAAATTGCAAGACTGAACAGCTAATTCTAGGAAAATTAAAAAAAGAAACCAGTCAGCAAAACGAGTTAAGGCATTGTGCTGGAAATTCCTACAGCCAATTGGAAAAGAGATTTGGGAGTATTGTGAATGGCTTTCGAGCTAAAAATAACCGGATTGGGGGTGTGCATGCCGGAGATTAGAATATTGTCAAGTAAGAGTTCTTGACACAGCTTTACCTTAGCTTTTCTATTCTAACTAGATTCTGACAAAAGAGAAGGGTGTTTGAGATTGCTAAAGGTTGTTAGGGTCAAAGTCATTTGTCTCTCCTTCACTTTTTTTTCTATAAATATTATTTAGTTTTTTGTTGGTACTAAGTGATGCCAGGTAACAAGGACTGCGAATCATTCCACCTTCCTCAGAGACATTCTGCACATTTTTCCACATTCCTGGTGCCAATGACAAGTAACCCCCACATGTTGCTCTACCTACCTCCAGTGCTTAATTTGAGCCAGTGGTTGCAGGGGAGTGGGGGCCTGGCCCCAGCACTCATTTTCGGGGACTGGCACTTATTTTTCTTCATCAGACTTTGACCAAGAGAGAGAAAAACAAAAGGGAGAAAGGAAGAGAAAGACGGGAGAGCGGTGAGAAATGTAGAAAGTAGGGCTGACAACCTCCAAGAGTGAGGTAAAGGTTCAGGAAGTTTCTGGTGAAGAATGAAAGAGGGATGACAAGGAATCCAGACTATGCAAGCTCAGCGGCAGCTCCTCTGCTAAGGCAGAGCAGCGTCGCCTCACTGCTTATCAGCAGTGCAAAAAAATCTAAATAAAATGATAATAACGCAATGTTATAATTTATTTTTCTGTGCTGAAGGCATTTTTGGGGCGGGGCTTTGCTATTGTCATAGTCAGCTGGGGGAGGAGTGGTTGGTGCACTTAAGTGTGCATGACGGTTTGGCCGGCTGTCGTGGGCCATCCAAACAGTCATGCGCACTTAGCATGTTCTCCACCTGGCTGTGTTGCACAGTCTGGGTGGAGAACATGCACAGGCTCCCACTCCCTGTCTGAGCACCGAACCCGGCCGCTCAGACCAATCACGACGCTTCTGTCTTGCTGGTGACAGCGTTGTGATTGGCTAGTGGAGTCTGGGAGCTTGTGTGCTTCCGTACTGTCAGGAAGAGAAGAGGAAGGAGGAAAGGTGGGCTGCCGGCTGGCAGGTGAGTTATATTTTGCTTTCCTCTTTTTTTTTAAACCCGCCCCCCTTCCTCTCCCCCTCCTCTACTGCCCCGGAGCAGCCACCACTGTGCAAGTTTGGTATTTGTACTCCAACATTCTATAGCACTGGCTGTCGGCTACTGCCCCGGCACATATTACTGTATTTATTATATTATTTTACAAATTGCGCACTACCAGCTTTGTTTGGAAAATAGAGCAATAGAGAGCCTCCTGAACAGCGGTGATAGAGGAAACGGTTTTACCAGTAGCATTACTTCTGAGCCTCTCCATTGTAGCACAAGCACATTCTCGGTGTGCTGGTTTGATTTGTGTTTTTAGGTCTCGGCCTGCACCAGCGCTTGCGCTGGTCTGGCCGAGAGTTTTAGTAAGTGGGTTTTGGAAGTGCAAACACTGGCTTTCGGCTGGCGACCAGCTTGAGTTCACGATGGCGTGCACGCGCAGCTGGCATCTGGGTTTCCTATCTCTTCCTCATTTCCTCGTCATGGCTCATTAACTCTCTGGACTCTGATGTTTCAATCGCAGCAGCAGCTCACATTACCAACTGAGGGCCCTGGACTACAGTCACATGAAAAACAACAGCGATTAGCATTGAAATGCAAGCTTTTTTTGTCTAGTTAGAAATATTGCTTCGGTGGGTTGATTTCACCTTATATCGCTATTTGTTTTATATTGGGAGTCACAGCCTAATTAGCAGTATTTTTGTCTCTCACTGTTTTTTTTTTTTAATATTTATTCGCACAAAGCTATATTTAAGGTTACTTTTTCCGCGTCACTTCTTCACTCTATTTAAACTCCACCCCCCCACTCTTATTGTCTCTCTCCTTCTCTCTCTCTCCCCTCTCTAATTCTCTCTACTTAATTAACTCTCCCTCTCTATCTTTTTTAGCCTTTCATTCTCTCTCACCCCTTTATCTGTTTCTCTTTCAAACTCCTTCATTCACTCTCTCTCCCCTTCTTTCTCTCTCTCTATCCCGCTCCACTCTTTATTCTATGTACACCCTTTCTCTCTCTTTCTCACCACCCTCTCTAATTGGGCATTATATCTTCACTCTATCTCTCACTCGGCAACACCACAGCATCACTCAGCGCAACCACAGCATCAATCAGAGCCAGCACAGCATCAATCAGAGCCAGCACAGCATCACTCAGCACCAACACAACATCTCTCAACGCCATCACAGCATCACTCAACGCCATCACAGCATCACTCAACGCCATCACAGCATCACTCAACGCCATCACAGCATCACTCAGCGCCACAACAGCATCACTCAGCGCCACAACAGCATCACTCAGCGCCACAACAGCATCACTCAGCGCCACAACAGCATCACTCAGCGCCACAACAGCATCACTCAGCGCCACAACAGCATCACTCAGCGCCACCACAACATCACTCAGCACCACCATAGCTTTACTCAGCGACACCACATCATCACTCCGGGCCAACACTGCATCACTCAGCACCACCACAGGATGACTCAGCACCACCACAGGATGACTCAGCACCACCACAGGATGACTCAGCACCACCACAGGATGACTCAGCGCCACCACAGGATGACTCAGCGCCACCACAGCATCTCTCAGCGCCACCACAGCATCGCTCAGCGCCACCACAGCATCGCTCAGCGCCACCACAGCATCGCTCAGCGCCACCACAGCATCGCTCAGCACCACAGCAGCATCGCTCAGCACCAGCACCACAGCAGCATCGCTCAGCACCACAGCAGCATCGCTCAGCACCACAGCAGTATCACTCAGCAACACCTCAGCATCGTCTCCGCAACAGTCACCACCACCACCACCACCTCAGCATCACTCAGCAGCACCTCAGCCTGCTCTCGGAATCTGGCATCTGTTGATTCTCCCCTAGCGTCTGGCCGCTGCTAGTGTTATAATACAGGTACTAGTTCCCAACCGTCACCCTCCGATTGTTTATGCCCCTCAAAAAAAAAGCTTTAACAAACAGCCATTGCAATAGGCAGAAACAAGTTGCCAGCATTGCAAGAACAAAAGAAAACTGAGGAAATTTTTTATTGTAAATACTTTTTTTAATATGGTCGTTCAGTTTTACATAATGCCTTCTTGGTCATATATAAAGTAACAAAAATGCTTCTGACACTTTTTTATTATAACTTTTCAGCATGCCGCACAGCAGCCACACTTCTCTACAGCACAGCTTGAAGACATTGGCAAACTCAATAGCTCTGGCTAAACACTTATAAGACCCCAAAGGCGAGACCTATTGGCTATGCCAATGCTTGTTTGTTTAGGTGCACGTCCCAGACAAGCCCATCACACTAGCTTTTGTTCAAGCTGATGCCACCAAGCTCATTTTGCATATTTAGACAGATGAGCACCAGGAGAGGTTAGAATGTTACTGAGGTGACGTGTTCGTAGCAGGACACCGAAATGACGTCACCGAAATGAGCCAATGTGGTTCCATCTTCCCTCTTATTGGGGATCGATCACAGACCGTGAGTTGAAACTACTTTGTTGGGGTCTTTCAGCGCCTTAGTTGGCGCACCGGGGCTCATACAAAGCATCACCTCACATTAGGGAGTGTCAATATTATTACAGGCACCAGGTTGTATCCTGGAAAGAAGAGCGATTTCCTCCCCGAGAAAATGGATGTTTGTTGGGATTTGGTGTCCATTGGGAAGCTCAGTCTCCTGGGAATAAAAGCTGGCAGAGTTTAGACCCATTGTATTGTATTTGTAAACAAAAACTTATGTACATAGTAACAAGAAGTACAGAGGGATAACTTGTACAAACAAAAACACAAAATTAATTTCTGGTACGGCCAAATGCTGTGATTGATGGAAATACCAAGGTTGCTTACTCTTGATTCCATCTCTTGCCTTTTTTCGCCAACCTACACTTTGTTTTTTGTCACCCTGCTTTTTCTCTTTGTCGCTGTTTTCCTATCCTGTCTCTTCCTCCTTCTTTTCCTCTTTTCTGCATTTTTCTCTGTTGAGCTGGGTCAAAGTCTGTTGATGAAAAATAAATGTGATCCCAAACTGAGTGCCGGTGCCCAACCCCTGCAACCACTGGCCCAAAAGAAAACATTGGAGCTACCTTAGAATGTAAGCACAAAATACTTAGAGATCAGTTGTGGAGATAATTAAGTCGTGGTATATTACACCATTTATAACAGTGGAAAAATTGAGAAATTTAGGGTTTTTTCAAGTGCTGGAGCTAGGATTAAAGCCCATGTCCCAAAGTCAGTAACTGAGCCTCAAGACCACATCCCTTAGCAGTTACTCTGACTTGGAGGTCCTAGTGTACTTGTGTGTGGATTCTGATGATCACTTTCTGAATTTCAGAACTACCTTCTGTATGTCGAAATTAAACAATGCCAATATTTTATGTGGTATTTGTATGTTTTTAATGTAACTCAATTGGTCTGAGGATAAATAAAAGGCAGCTCAAAATGTTTCCCTCACTGACGTCTCAAATGCCCATTTTGTTTCTTTTTTTGCGTTGGGGATAAAACAATTCCTTTTAAAATACTCTCATTGCTTTATAGGGCTCACCACGTAATAATGTGTTACTCTCTGTATATTGTTGGGCAGGCGGCATGTCCGATGGCTTGGCTCACTCTGCAGCGTCTAATTTGTTGGTTTTGACTCATGAAACAGGAAGTCCATCATAAAATATGTGAGTGCTCAATGAGCTGTCAGGGTATATTATAAGGTCATTTTTAGGTCTAGCTATGGGCAGCATTAGTTTAGTGAAATACCTCATGTTATCAATTCTTTAAAAAGGTACAAAAAGAAGACGTACGTAGAAAGAATGAGCTTTGGGTTACATGGGTTTTTCACGGCTTGCCATGGCTTGTTCATTGTCGCCATGGCATTTCTAAGATAGTAACCACACAAAGTACCTGACACTTAAGCTAAACCAGCATTGGCATAGCCAATAGGTCTCGCTTTTGGGACCTTATAAGTATTTAGTTATGCAGCACAATATCCTTGGTGCAATAACATCAACTGTTGCATGTCTAAAAACTTATAAGGTCCCAAAGGCGAGACCTATTGACTATGCCAATGCTTGTTTTTAGAGGCCTGGCATGCAGTTTTAAATGTAGGCTGGTAAGAAAGGTGCCAACCCGAGGGGCAAGGTCTAGAGAGAAATAAGATAGGAAGAGAGGTGAGTTATAATGAGATAGCACAAATAGAAAGGTGAAGCACAGAATGACAGGTCAGGTAAACAAAGTAGCGAGGCAGGTAGAGCCGGTGGGATGAAAAATAGAAAGATATGAGACGTAGAGAAAAAGAGGTGCAGATGAGGTAGAGAGATGAGGCTAATACAGAGTAAGTGCGAGGGAGAAGTAGAGAATGGTGAAATAGGGAGAGAGAGAGACAGAGGTAAGACAGATGTATTAAACGAGCGAGACATTGGAAGCAGAGAGAGTGAACGGAAACAGTGAAGGAGGTAGAAAGAGAGATGAAAGCAAAGGGAGTGATAGATGGAGTGGAAGAGGTAGGGAGAGCATTGTAGAGAGAAAGAAATAAAATAATGGGAAAGGCGAGGGAAAGAGGACATCAATAAAAAGAGAGACATAGAAGGCCAATAGGTGATGTAAATTGAGAGTCTAGATAGTGTATGAGAGGTGGGGAAGAGAGAGATGAGGCAGTGAGTTGTGAGGCAGAGAGAGAAATGAAAGAGAGAATGGTGAGGTAGAAAGAGGCATGCGAGAGGTAGAGTAAGGTATAGATGGCAAAAATGATAGAAAGGGTAAGATAAAGAGATGAAATTAAGAGGGAGGGGAAGTAAATGGAAGAGAAATGAAGGGGGATGAGATGCAAACAGAGCAGCAAGATGCAGAAAGAAGAGAAAGTAGAGAGAGAGAGAGAGAGAGAGAGGCACTTGAGGAGAAGAGAGGGGCAGAGAGCTGACCGAGAGCTAGAGATCTAGAGGTAGGATCGGAGAGAGGTGGCAAGTTGAGGTCATGAGAGGTAAGTGCTGTGGGGCACTGAGGTTTATTGAAAGAGAGGTGTTACGTACAGAGAGAGAAGACAAGGACTGGAGAAAGTGTCCACACTGAACTAGAGGTTGGTGATCACCCTAAATATATTTATTAAAATAAAGCATTAAGAGAGTGCACTTTTACGGATTTCAGAGTGTGCACCATCTTGCATTGAAGATGACAAAAGAAGCCATTTTGGCACAATAAACACATCCAGCATCAGTGCTGTTGGTGCTAGCTGAGGCAGTGGAACACTTGATGAGCTCTTTGAAAACGATGACATGTCCTCCGCTAGGTCTGTTAATTCTGTCCTGTCTTATAACCTTGTGCCTGGGGAATAGGTGTGGTAATGTCGATAGAATCAGCCAGGTTTCTGTGAGGAAGAGCAGTTTCAATGTGTGGTCGTGCAGCAGGTCCCATATTTCAGTAGCGTGTTTATTGAGGGAGGTGTTGTTGAGGAGAAGGCAGAACAGGGAGGGGTGGGGAGAGGTGTGTAGGTGTGCGTGGCCGAGGGAGAGGTGAGTGTTGTGTGCGGTGCATGTGAGGGTGGTGTGAAGGTGCAGGAAAAGTGTCAGGTGGAACAGGGAAGACACCTTCGCAGTCGACTACCGAGGCGTAGCAGCAGCACTGGAAGGTGCATTCAAGGTTCAGGGTGAGGAGAGGGAAGCAGAGACGTAGCAGTGATGGGAGTGAAAGCAAGGGGTCTGGCGCTGGGCACGGGAGGAGCGCATACGGGCTGTGCATCCAAGCTGCGGCGGACATGAATTAGGAGCGGAGGTCTCTGGGGCAATGGGTTGGGCTAAGTAACTGGCAGGAACCGAGAAGGGAGTGCGGCGTGGGAGAGGAAGCAGGGAAGGTCGCAAATTCAGGAAAAGGGCAGGAAGAAGAGCAAAAGAGTGAGAAAAAGGAAGAAGAGGAGTTAAGAGAGCAATTGAGTTCGAAACTCAAGAGAAGAGCTGAGACTAAAAGAAGCCAAGAGCAGCAAGGATTGAGTGAAAAGGGCAGAGAAAAATGTTAAAGAATGAAAGGCAAAGCACAGAAGATCAGCAAAGAATGAATGAGAAAGAGTGGCAGATGCCCAGCAGATCGGCACAGAATCAGTGTAAAAGTTCAAAAAGCAGCAAAGAAAGATTGCGGAATAATGAAAAAAGCACATGAAAGTGGCAGAAAGAGAATGAGAAACGCACAGAAAAGCAGCAAAGAAGGAATAAGAAGGAAGGAGTAATGCACAGTGAAGTAGCAAAGAAAGACTGAGAAATGCACATAAAAGTGACAAGTAATGAAAGAATGAGCGATGCACAGAAAACAGCAAGGAAAGGGCGAGAAGTGTTCAAACAAGCAAATGGTGCGCACGAAAGTGATCGCGTGCAAGAATTTCGGCCGCGACCGGGAGTTGTGTGCGCGCGCAAAAACTAAATAAAACAAGCATTGGCCGGCGCGGCCGTGCGAGACGCGCTCTGTGGTGGGGGAGGGGGGAGGAGCGGGAGAGCAAGTGACGCGCGGCCGTGAAGTGACACGGCCGCGCGGCCCCGAGAAGCGCTCTGTGGTGGGGAGGGGGAGGAGCAAGTGAGAGGAAAGACATATGGCGCCTGGAGCATGCGAGGAATGCGCGTCACTGTGCGCGTACTCGCATGCTCTAGGCAAGCCCAAAAAAAAAGTGGTCGCATTTCTAAAAGCCCACTTACAAAATGTCTCGCCCAGAACAGCGCAAGCGCTGGCTTCAGGGCGAGACCTAAAAAGAGTAACCCAAGCACATTAGTGTGGCTGGTCAGGAAAAGTGGATTGCCCAAGAGTTTTCCTTGAAGAGGACGAAGGCCCTCATGCACTGAGATGGCAGGCTTCATCATCGGGCCCCTCCTCGCTAATCTCAAGGTTACCATGGTGGGCTCCCCCTGAAGCTCATGTAAGAGGGTTGTGAAGAGCACCTCCCAGCTGTTACGGTATTTGGGACCTTGAGAAAGGTAAAAATCCGTAAGGGATGGTTAGGTAATAGTCAGTTTACTGATACCTCCTTACTGCATCAATAAAAGCAAATGCACTGTAAGAATCCATGTAATGTAAACCCTTAGTGACATGCCATAGTTACATTGCCCTATTTGTGTTTCTGTTACGTTTTGATCAGGGAGACCAAGTAGTCCATTTGTTGAACTGCAAAGGTAAACGTGAAGTGTAGCTTCTAATGGAGAGCCAGAGTGTGTTCTTTTATGCATTGACTTTTTTGCTGACATGATGCCATTTTAATTGCTGATTTATGGCTTGTTTGTTTAGGAAGTACTTTCTGTCTGGATGCCTCAGCCTGTCATCGGGCTAAAGTGCTGCTGACTAATTGTCCTTGCAGATTAATTTGTTTTACGTTGTTGGACTTATGACTTATTTTGTTCATCAAGTGAAGACATGCACACACATAGGCTTTCTTAAAAATGCAATGAAAATAACGACACTGCCAAAAGTATCTTGTTTGAAATATTTTGCTATATATGCCTGTTCAGATCACCACCTGCAACGCTAATTGCTGAATAAAGTGCATTAGCAGAGTTAAGTTGTACCCTCACACAGTAGGGTAATGAAAAGGAGTTAAGTTGCAAAGAGGCCCTATTCCATCTTCAATAGTTCTTTCTAGGTCAGCTTGGGGCTCCACACACATAGTTGTCCATCTACTACCATTCACTCCCCGTAAGAAAAAGACAGAACTATTGGCTTAGCGAGCTTGTTCTTTACTGGGGCCACAAATTTTTAAAAAGCATTAGATCCAAGGTCTCCAGTGGAAAAGTCCAATCACTGAAGAGATTGATTTATATTAACACCATGTTGCCCCCTTGTATAATAAGATACTCCCTGGTGGAGATTTAAGTTTCACGCGTGATGTCATGCAACCTCCCTACCTCTACAGTCTTGTCGTGTGGCGGTTGCTTAATTTCCCGGTACATTGGATGACATTACAAGACAAAACCGAGATAAAACCTTGCAGGCCCATGCTCATTCTTCCATAGGGGAGATCCTTCTCCATTGCATTGTGGGATTTGCAGCAGGTCTGATGGCCATAGTTTAGTTTGGGGGAATACCTGGCTGTCACAGAAGTGACAAAAGCTTCTTTAAAAAACAAGCATCGGCAAAGCCAATAGGGCTTGCCTTTGGGACCTTTTGGCTTTGCCAATTGCTTTAGGCGGTGCTGTACAGCATCTGGACACTGCAATGTTGTCAAAATAAAAAAGGCGCGATGGTGGTTGTGTCATTCCACTGATGTGCACATGTGTCAAAACACATGTATGGCCCTGCGGAATGACTTGGGCGCCATTTCCTTAAATGTTATTTTATTTAAATAAATAAATCTGGATCGGTAAATAAATAATATAAAGATTGTTTAGTGTTACAGTGCCACTTTTAGGGGGGGGGAAAGGACTGCTGGTGCTGAGGGGTGGGCGTGGGGTAATGGAGGCGTGGGTGAGAGGAGGGGAAAAGCAACAGACGGAGGTTGGGATGGAGAAGCACAATAAGGACAGAACACCACAGGAGCACATGGGTGAGAGCCAGCAACACAGAGAGCAATGTGGGGGGTAAGAAGCACACGGGCGAAAAGGAGAGCAACAAGGAGTGGGAATAAGGTTAAAACAAAATATGCACTAATGTAGGCTCCTCCAATGAGTAACTCGTGAGCTACTGGTAGCTCTCCAGTTTCCTATAAGTAGCTCTCCTGTGTGCAACCCAGCCTACTAAATTAGAAGCTTTTACTTGGCTGAATTAATTTACATTAACAAAATGGAAACGTGTGTATTCAAGACGAAATGTGTGTATTTTTAGAACTCCTAAGCTGATGTTTGGAGGAAAAAAATTGGATTTCCAAAATATATTTAAAGTTGAAGCACTCAAAATATAATGCGTACCATTACGATTGACATGTGGCACCTACACCTTGTAGTCCTTATTGTCTTAAGTAACTATTCCTAATCATTGATGTACACACTTGTATGATTCATTGCCTCTGTATAGGTTTCTGATATAAAGCGCTCTGACACTCCTCATTGGGATGAGTAGCACTATAAAATAGATAAATGTGATAGAAGGGGCTAAGGTGAAATGAGGGGCCCTGTCGGAAGGCGGCCGGTTAGGAATCTGTGGAGAAGGAAGTAATTAGGGGGTGCCAACAAAGATTGGCACACGGGCACCCCTACGCAAAAGCCAGCCCTAGCTCCGCGTGCTTGGGAGTCTTAACAGAGAATGCCATCAAGTGATATTTTCAAATGCATGGCAGTGGAATGCCGCATCCCTCCCAGCGCCTTTTTTCTTCTTGCCCATTGCAGGCACCCGCACGTGCCAATTTCATGAACCTCTCGGATTAATTCAGTCTACAGAGATTGATTGGCACGTGTTTACCGCCGCCCTGCTCTCAGGGACATCTTAGGATTTGGGCTCTGGGCCAAACATATTTGGGGGCCCTGTTCAGAACAGCTTTGAATTTATGATCCAATTTGAGCTCCTGTTTCCCACGCAGTTTCCGCTCTCAGCTGCGTACATCCAGTTTGCATCGTAGGCATTAGCCTATATATTCCCGATGTAAACGGATCGTGCGCAGCTGACAGAGGTAGGATTTAGTGTTTCCTGCCCTGCTACTAGGTTTTAATACCTTTTAAATTGTATATGTGTGGCTGAATTACACTGTGCTTTTTAACAATTTCTCCTACCTATGCGCATCTTGCACTTTACTTGATTCTGCTTGCCTACACCTCCTTAGCTGCTCCGATTCAGCATCTGCTTTTCCTCAGTCGTGGTCTGTCGTGGCTGATACGCCCATTGTGCGGAGGGCTGGGGCTACTATCGGGTCCTCACTTCCCTCCATGCAGTTTCCGCTTTCAGCTGCATTAGCATCCAGTTTGCATCATAGGCATTAGCCTATATATTCCCATACAAACGGACGCGTGCAGCGGCGCGCGCCACAGGCGTGCCAAGGCAAGCTCGTCTGCGCCGTCAGCATCCCTGAGGCGTCCGACGCCGGCCATGCTGCCCAGTTCCCCTCCGGTGAGTTTCTTTATATTACAATAGGGAAAAACTGCTTAGCCTTGGCGGCTACCATTACGTCAGTGTACAGCGGCTGATCCGAGCTTGAGGTAGACTTCGATGCAATAAGTGCAACTGGTCTCTCCTCCAGCCCAGGGAACTCGCACCCAAGATCCTCCCATGCAACAGTAAGCGTAAAAACAACAAGAAAACAGAGGACATAAAGGCCACCCTTTTAAATTGTCGGTCTATGCAAAGCATGAACCACACATTTATGACCTACTTTTAGACTAACAGCCTGATCTCTTATTTCTCACTGAGACCTGGCCGTTCGAAGCCTCCAACCTACTATCACTCGGCCATCTACGATTATAAAATCCTTAGGAGGGACCGACTGAGTGGGAAAGGGCGGTGTCGCCATAATTTACTAAAAACTAGACTGCTCTCCATCCCGATGGAAACATCGAGGCACAGAGTCCCCTAGGCATCCGCTGTGCCTTATCTCCCCATCATAGCATAGCTGGCTTCAGTTGAAATTTTATTACTACGCTAATGCGCCACCACCTCTGGCCTTAAAATACAACAACTGCCTTCTGGGAGATTTCAATATACATATGGACAATGGAAAAGACCTGAAACAACTTCCTTGTTGGAGACGCTGCAGGCCTGCAACATGCTCATCTATTTCTCGGCCACCCATGAGAGGCCATACCTAGACCAAATCTTTCACAACTTTGACATATCAGTAGCCTACCTCTTCCCATTACCTGGTCTGACCACCTCCTAGTACGTCGTCATTCCCAACTCTGCCACAGCCCTCGGGCTAACGCAGGGCAGAGGTCCCTAATTACAGGACATTCCATAAATATCCATCCCGATGTTGCAGCGCCCTCAGTCGTTCTCACCGGAGCTGTCTGGCGCCCGACTCGGACGCTCTCTCAATAGATTCATGGCTCCGAACCAACATTGGTGCAGCGGCACCGGTTGCTTCCGCTCCTCAAAGAGGTCGGCCCACCAGCTCCATGGTTTAACGATTCCCTCAGATCTAGCAAGTAACTGTAGAAAATGGAACGGAAATGCCGTAAATCCTATCTATCTGAGGACAGGAAGGTGTATAAAGATCACCTTAAAAGCTCATTAAATTCTCGTGAAGGCAGCCAAGAAAAACTTCTTTCAAACCAAGATGAAAATGCCCAAAATAAGAGTATGAAATCTTTAGCATAGTTAAATCCTTTACCACTCGAAAGCCGGCACAAAGGAAGGGCCATGCACGGAAGAATGGTCTAAGCAAATAGCTCAATTCTTCCACAAAGATCTCCGTGATCCAACAAGCCTTCACTAGCATCTCAGAGGAAGAACTGAACTTCTACCTTAGTTCTTATAGCAAATTTCACCTCTTGGATCCTCCATCTTTATTAGCTTTCCCTGAGTTTCAGCTTGAAGAGTCACTGACCCTTCTCCAAAGCATTAAGTCTGGCTCTCTACCGATCCATGTCCAGCGAATATCCTGAACCTATTAGCTCCCACCATAAACCCCACGGTAAACCAGATCTTTAATGCTTCCCTCTCCTTAGGCAACATGCCGAAATTATGGAAGAATGCTAAGATTCTTCCACTGATAAAGAGCTAACGCCAAATCGATGGACTCTGCCAACTACAGGCCAATCTCCCTTCTTCCGGCCCTCTCCAAAGTATTAGAGAAGCATGAAAACAAGGCCCTCCAAAAACACATTGAAGATGGAAGCTTCTTCATGAGTCCCAATCCGGTCTTAGGGCTAACTACAGTACGAGTCCGCTCTGCTGGAAGTGACCGAATTTCTCAAGGGTAAGCTGGACCAGGAGGCAAGGCTGTTCTGATACTGCTCGATCTGTCGGCGGCCTTCAATACGGTCCCACATGAGAGGCTCCTGGAGAGACTTGCTAACATCGGCCTGGGGACCGCCTTAACATGGATGTCATCCTTCTGGCAAATAGATCTCAGAACATCTGGCTCCCCTTTCTCATCCCGGTTCCGGCCATGAATGTAGGTGTCCCTCAGGGCTCCATTCTCAGCCCTACCCATTTTAATATATATCTATCCCCCCTTGCATTTCTGGTAGAGAAGAGGGCGTCAAAATTGTTTCTATGCTGATGACACTCAGCTGATTTTTACATGTGAAAAAGGAACCGACTTTGACGCGGCAATGATTGAGTCTTGCCTCACAAAGGTTTTAACTGGCTTAAGATCAATCAGCTGAAGTGCAATCCCGACAAAACTGAAGTCGTTTTCTTTGGTAATCCAGAAACGCCTGACTGGAGCTCTTGGTGGCCACAAGATCTACCGCCCGGAAAGGAGAAAGTCAAAACTCAGGAATTGTCATAGACAAGACACTCTCCATGCGCTTTCAAATCCAAAATCTAACTGACGCTTGCTTTGGCATACTCCGGATGCTAAGAATTCCTGCCACTGTTACCGCTTGAGAGCAGAAAGATCGCGGTGCAGGCTCTGGTGACATCAAAGCTTGACTATGTCAACAGCTTGTACTCGGTCTTCCCAAATCCCTTATCCAGCGCCTACAAGCGGTACAAAACGCGGCGGCCAGAGTCATCCTGAGACCTAAACCCAGATCTAGTATGACCCCTATTAAGTCTCTACACTGGCTCCGCATAAAGAATGGATCAACTTCAAGCGATGGCCATGTTCTTTAAAGCTTTCACGGCTTAGTAGCCGGCTACTAAATCGCGTTAAGCGCAGCTAATCGCTGCACAACATCTAGACCCCTAAGATCTTCCAAAGCCAACCTGGCCATCGTGCCTAAAATATGCTGTGCCCGCACTGGCGGCAGATTCTCGCCTTCTAGGCGCAAAATTGTGGAATAGACTCCTGAGTCTCTGAGACTAACCACAGACCTACTCTCTTTCAGGAAGAACTTAAAACCCTGGCTTTTAATAACTGATGGGTCTTCACGCATGTTTTCCTCCCGCCGCACGCCAGGACACTCTAGTCTGAGTAGCTGCGCGCTTTATTAAATACACTATTTCATTTCATCAGGTCCCTGACAGTGCAAAGGAACACTCGTCCAAATTCTAAGGGCCTTATTTATGAGGCCTTGCTTTACCTTTATGCCGCCGTGCGTCACTTTGTACGCACCGGCAGCGTAAAATGTGCCATGTTGCGTCCTATTTACAAAATGACGCATCTAGGCAGATGCGTCACTTTGTAAATCCCTGCACCACATTATGCCTGCGCCCAGGTATAATGTATGCAGGCTGGTGTTACCCCGCAAAGCCTGGTAGAAGTGGCGCATTGAAATCTATGAGAACTCAGTGTGCCACTTCTAGGACACCATTGCGTCAATATCTTACACCTGCCTCACAGCAGGCGTAAGCACTGATGCAGGCCCTTTCACATGGGGCTCTGCCCCATGTGAAGGACACATTGCTGGAGTTGCGTCTATTTTCAGACACACCCAGCAATGCATCACTTTGCGCCCACAGATACGCCAGAAATACTGACGCAACTGTAACTCCTTGCGACATGATGTGTCATAAAGTAAATATGACGCATCCATCATGTCAAAGGAGGAGCGCACTAAGAAGTGACGCATCCCTGTTTCACACAGCGATGCATCACTCTCATAAAATAAGGCTCTAAATGTGTTTACATCTAATATTCAGGGATAGTTATGTGTGTTTTCAATATTGTAACACAGCATCAGCTCACCAATATTACTGCAAATAATCTCTGTGACCCCCTCCCATTTCTTATATGTTAGGCCTTGTTTTGATCTAAAGAAACTTTTATGTATATTGCATGAAACATAAACACAACATTTCTCTGCAAAATGGCTGTACTAGACTCTCACTATCAGGTACATAAAAAATAAATTAAAGGAAAACAGTATTTAAAACAATCTGTTTAAGAAATATTCAAGGTCATTAGGGCAAAACTCTGGAGAACGGAGCTGACTCAGTCAGGGGGCCCCCTGAAAGGCTGGGGCCCTGGGCCAGAGCCCACTTTGCCCATGCATTAAAACGTCTCTGCCTGCTCTGTCTGGGCCTTGTTACCCAGTGCATGATGAAGACCGTAGTTTCCGGTAGGGAGCAGGGCGAGAAGGCTCTGTCATCAGAGACGTTTTAATGCATGGGCAAAGTGGGCTCTGGCCCAGGGCCCCAGCCTTTCAGGGGGCCCCCTGACTGAGTCAGCTCCGTTCTCCAGAGTTTTGCCCTAATGACCTTGAATATTTCTTAAACAGATTGTTTTAAATACTGTTTTCCTTTAATTTATTTTTTATGTACCTGATGTGTGAGAGTCTAGTACAGCCATTTTGCAGAGAAATGTTGTGTTTATGTTTCATGCAATATACATAAAAAGTTTCTTTTAGATCAAAACAAGGCCTAACATATAAGAAATGGGAGGGGGTCACAGAGATTATTTGCAGTAATATTGGTGAGCTGATGCTGTGTTACAATATTGAAAACACACATAACTATCCCTGAATATTAGATGTAAACACATTTAGGGCCTTATTTTATGAGAAGTGATGCATCGCTGTGTGAAAACAGGATGCGTCACTTTAGTGCGTCCTCCTTGCGACATGATGGATGCGTCATATTTACTTTATGACACATCATGTCAAGGAGTTACAGTTACGTCAGTATTTCTGACGTATCTGTGGGCGCAAGGTGATGCATTGCTGGGGTGTGTCTGAAAATAGACGCAACTCCAGTAATGTCCTTTCACATGGGCAAGCCCCATGTGAAAGGGCCTGCATCAGTCTTACGCCTGCTGTGAGGCAGGTGTAAGATATTGACGCAATGGTGTCCTAGAAGTGGCACACTGAGTTCTCATAGATTTCAATGCGCCACTTCTACCAGGCTTTTTGCGGGTAACACTAATCTGCATACATTATACCTGGCGCAGGTATAATGTGGTGCAGGGTTTACAAAGTGACGCATCTGCCTAGATGCGTCATTTTGTAAATAGGACGCAACATGGCACATTTTACGCTGCCGGTGCATACAAAGTGACGCACCGGCGGTATAAAGGTAAAGCAAGGCCTCATAAATAAGGCCCTTAGAATTTGGACGAGTGTTCCTTTGCACTGTCAGGACCTAATGAAATGAAATAGTGTATTTAATAAAGCGCGCAGCTACTCAGACTAGAGTGTCCTGGCGCGTGACGGCGGGAGGAAAACATGCGTAAAAGACCCATCAGTTATTAAAAGCCAGGTTTTTAAGTTCTTCCTGAAAGAGAGTAGGTCTGTGGTTAGTCTCAGAGACTCAGGAGTCTATTCCACAATTTTGCGCCTAGAAGGCCGAGGAATCTGCCGCCAGTGCGCACAGCATATTTTAGGCACGATGGCCAGGTTGGCTTTGGAAGATCTTAGGGTCTAGATGTTGTGCAGCGATTAACGCGCTTAACGCGATTTAGGTAGCCGGCTACTAAGCCGTGGAAAGCTTTAAAGAACATGGCCATCGCTTGAAGTTGATCCATTCTTTTATGCGGAGCCAGTGTAGAGACTTAATAGGGGTCATACTAGATCTGGGTTTAGGTCTCAGGATGGCTCTGGCCGCCGCGTTTGTACCACTTGTAGGCGCTGGATAAGGATTTGGGAAGACCAGGTACAAGCTGTTGACATAGTCAAGCTTTGATGTCACCAGAGCCTGCACCACGATCTTTCTGCTCTCAAGCGGTAACAGTGGCAGGAATTTTTTAGCATCCGGAGTATGCCAAAGCAAGCGTCAGTTAGATTTTGGATTTGAAAGCGCATGGAGAGTGTCTTGTCTATGACAATTCCTGAGTTTTTGACTTTCTCCTTTTCCGCGGGCGGCAGATCTTGTGGCCACCAAGAGCTCCAGTCAGGCGTTTCTGGATTACCAAAGAAAACAACTTCAGTTTTGTCAGGATTGCACTTCAGCTGATTGATCTTAAGCCAGTTAAAACCCTTGTGAGGCAAGACCTAATCATTGCCCCCGTCAAAGTCGGTTCCTTTTCACATGTAAAAATCAGCTGAGTGTCATCAGCATAGGAAACAATTTTGACGCCCTCTTCCTCTACCAGAAATGCAAGGGGGATAGATATATATTAAAATGGGTAGGGCTGAGAATGGAGCCCTGAGGACACCTACATTCATGGTCGGAACCGGGATGAGAAAGGGGAGCCAGATGTTCTGAGATCTATTTGCCAAGAAGGATGACATCCATGTTAAGGCGGTCCCCCAGGCCGATGTTAGCAAGTCTCTCCAGGAGCCTCTCATGTGGGACCGTATTGAAGGCCGCCGACAGATCGAGCAGTATCAGAACAGCCTTGCCTCCCTGGTCCAGCTTACCCTTGAGAAATTCAGTCACTTCCAGCAGAGCGGACTCCGTGACTGTAGTTAGCCCTAAGACCGGATTGGGACTCATGAAGGAGCTTCCCATCTTCAATGTGTTTTTGGAGGGCCTTGTTTTCATGCTTCTCTAATACTTGGAGAGGGCCGAAGAAGGAGATTGGCCTGTAGTTGGCAGGGTCCATCGATTTAGCGTTAGCCTTTTATCAGTGGAAGAATCTTAGCATTCTTCCATAATCTCGGCATGTTGCCTAAGGAGAGGGAAGCATTAAAGATCTGGTTTACCGTGGGGTTTATGGTGGGAGCTAATAGGTTCAGGATATTCGCTGGACATGGATCGGTAGGAGAGCCAGACTTAATGCTTTGGAGAAGGGTCAGTGACTCTTCAAGCTGAAACTCAGGGAAAGCTAATAAAGATGGAGGATCCAAGAGGTGAAATTTGCTATAAGAACTAAGGTAGAAGTTCAGTTCTTCCTCTGAGATGCTAGTGAAGGCTTGTTGGATCACGGAGATCTTTTGTGGAAGAATTGAGCTATTTGCTTAGACCATTCTTCCGTGCATGGCCCTTCCTTTGTGCCGGCTCAGGTGTGTAAAGGATTTAACTATGCTAAAGATTTCCTTACTCTATTTTGGGCATTTTCTATCTTGGTTTGAAAGAAGTTTTTCTTGGCTGCCTTCACGAGAATTTAATGAGCTTTTAAGGTGTCTTTATACACCTTCCTGTCCTCAGATAGATAGGATTTACGGCATTTCCGCTCCATTTTTCTACAATTACTTTTGCTAGATCTGAGGGAATCGTTAAACCATGGAGCTGGTGGGGCCGACCTCTTTGAGGAGCGGGAAGCAACCGGTACCGCTGCACCAATGTTGGTTCGGAGCCATGAATCTATTGAGAGGGCGTCCGAGTCGGGCAGCCAGACAGCTCCGGTGAGGAACGACTGAGGGCGTCTACTAACATCGGGATGGATATTTTATGGAATGTCCTGTAATTAGGGACCCTCTGCCCTGCGTTAGCCCGAGGGGCTGTGGCAGAGTTGGGAATGACGAATTTTAATAGGAGGTGGTCAGACCAGGTAATGGGAAGAGGTAGGCTTACTGATATGTCAAAGTTGTGAAAGATTTGGTCTAGGGTATGGCCCTTCTCATGGGTGGCCAAGAAATAGATGGAAACATGTTGCAGGCCTGCAGCGTCTCCAACAAGGAAATTGTTTGAGGGTCTTTTCCATTGTCCATATGTATATTGAAATCTCCCAGAATAAGGCAGTTGTTGTATTTTAAGGCCAGGGAGGTGGTGGCTGCATTAAGCGTAGTAATAAAATTTCCAACTGAAAACCAGCTATGCTATGATGGGGAGATAAGGTACAGCGGATGCCTAGGGACTCTGTGCCCTCGATGTTTTCCATCGGGATGGGAGAGCAGTCTAGTTTTTATTGTAAATTATGGCGACACCGCCCCTTTCCCCACTCAGTCGGTCCCTCCTAAGGATTTTATAATCCGTAGGGATGGCCGAAGTGATAGTAGGGTTGGAGGCTTCAGACAGCCAGGTCTCAGTGAGAAATAAAAGATCAGGCTGTTCTGTCTAAAAGTAGGTCATAAATGTGTGGTTCATGCTTTTGCATAGACCGACAATTTAAAAGGGTGGCCTTTATGTCCTCTGTTTTCTTGTTGTTTTTACACTTACTGTTGCATGGGAGGATCTTGGGTGCGAGTTCCCTGGGCTGGAGGAGAGACCAGTTGCACTTATTGCATCGAAAGTCTACCTCCAAGCTCGGATCAGCCGCTGTACACTGACATAATGGTAGCCGCCTAAGGCTAAGCAGTTTTTCCCTATTGTAATATAAAGAAACTCACCGGAGGGGAACTGGGCAGCATGGCCGGGCGTCGGACGCCTCAGGATGCTGGACGGGCGCAGACGGGCTTGCCTTTGGCACGCCTGTGATGCGCTCGCTGCACGCGTCCGTTTGTATTGGGAATATATAGGCTAATGCCTATGATGCAAACTGGATCGCTAATGCAGCTGAGGAAGCGGAAACTGCATGGAGGGAAGTGAGGAGCCCGATAGTAGCCCCAGCCCTCCGCACAATGGGCGTATCAGCCACGGCAGACCACGACTGGAGGAAAAGCAAGATGCGAATCGGAGCAGCTAAGGAGGTGTAGGCAAGCAGAATCAAGTAAAGTGCAAGTGCGCATAGGTAGGAGAAATTGTTAAAAGCACAGTGTAATTCAGCCACACATATACAATTTAAAAGGTATTAAAACCTAGTAGCAGGGCAGGAAACACTAAATCCTACCTCTGTCAGCTGCGCACGTCCGTTTACATCGGGAATATATAGGCTAATGCCTACGATGCAAACTGGATCGCTAACGCAGCTGAGGAAGCGGAAACTGCGTGGGAAACAGGGGCTCAAATTGGATCATAAATTCAAAGCTGTTCTGAACAGGGGCCCCCAAAATATGTTTGGCCCAGGGCCCCCAAAATCCTTAAGATGTCCCTGTCTGTCATGGTCTTAAATGGCTTAATTCAGGATAAGGAAAGCCATTAAGGACAATTACAGGAAAGCCACAAATCATTACATTAAAATAATGCAATTATAATTAAATCCCCAGCGTCCCAGCACAGGAGGATTTCTTTCGTTTCTGACCTTTCAAAAGAGAAGCTCGGTTTGCAGTGAAAAGAAAGCATGGAAACGGAAGTGCTGCGGTAGATCTCGCGTGCTGATTTGCATTTGGTGGTGTTGCCTTGTGCAGTTTGGCTGTTTCCCTGAGCTGCGCCTCCGTTTACACTTGTCATTCAGATTGTGCGGTCTGTGTGTTAGCCTATCATTTCGACAGCGGGGCCCGGGCCGTTTCGTGAGGTGGTAAAGGCGACGCAACCCCGGATAGAGCGTTTAGACTGCTTGTGTCACTCGGCTTGATGGTCATAGGGAGTATGACGTGGGTGTGTCAGAGCGGAAGTCTCCGTTCCGCTGTGAGGCGCGAGACCCGAGTGCGCACGTTCTTGCCTAACCAGCAGAAGTGTTTGGTTGCTGCCAAGGCATCACATTCTACAACGCACTGTAAGTACTTTTTTTTTTTCCATCCGAAAGATCGTTAATTGGAAAAAAATACATATGCATTTTAAGTTATGAATTAGGTGTTTTTAACCTTAATGGCCGTTGGGGCGCAATTTCCTCTTATTGACTTCGTGTGATTAATTTGTTTGATTTGTGGAGAGATTGTGTAGCTCATAGAAGGGATCTTAGCTGTGATGTTCGTTGGTGGGCTGTGCAGGATGACATTTCCAAACAGTCTTTTATTTATTCTGTTTTAGTATTTGGTTGTAGCCTGAAGCTAGCTCCAAAGTGCACTAGTACACCAGGCGCGTGTCAACCATGATGTGCTTTACGTAGACGAGTATTGTTTCCATTTCACACTGATATAGGGAGGAGGCTGTGACATGTATTTGGGTCAGTACACTATATGGTTGCTTGTCTTTGAGGCATCACACAGATTCATAGTTACACGTGCATGTTGATTCATACGGAGAGAAAGTGATCATGCAATCTTTGATTAAGTGACTTGAAACTCCCTGCAGTGCTAAATTTGTAAAACAAAAAAATAAAAATAAATATAGGGTCCCGAAGTTTTTCTTAGGAGTCCACCACAGGTGCTGTCGAATGCCACGGTTGTCAAATGCCAAGGATGTTTAGTCTTGATTCCCTGTCATGCCTCTTTCTTTTGCCACTCTCACTGCAGTTTCTTCACCTCATTCTTGAACGTTCTTTTTTCTTCATACTTTCTCTCTTTGTCACTGTTTTCTTATCTTTTGCTTTCTTCTTTCTCTTTTTTTCTTCATTTCTCTCTTTTGATCCGAGTCAAAATCTCATGATGAGTCCCGGGGACTCATGGGGACTCTTGTTCCCCCAAAATGAGTGCCAGTGCCCAGCACCTGCAATCACCAGCACAAATTAAGCCCTTGAAGACAGATTTCTATGTTCCAGGTTTAGAAAGTAAGCCTCTAGATTAGAGGTCTGATTTGCATTCAGGTAGATAGACAAAAATCCTCCTATTAGTGAAAGAGCCGCAAAACCCTTAGGAGAAGCAACCAGCAGAGTTGCCTCCACCGCACCAGGGTGGAAAACATTTCTCTGGGGTTTCCTCCTCTGTGTTCACCATTTCCTCCACAAATGAGTATTTTCTGTTACCACCCAACTCTAAACCATGCCGTAAACCTCACTATGGTAAAAACAACTGCTTCCTGTTTTGAAAAACATTATTTTGCCCTTAAGAGTGCATTTGTAAAATGTGGATGCTATGGTGAAAGGTGGGAGGGTTGTTAGGGGTTGGAGTGCCACCACCTAAGGAATCTTCCATGTCTTTCTTGGCGCCTGGCACGCTGAGAGCTCCTCTGGCTGTACTGTGCTGAGTTTAGAACTGAATGGTACATGCCACATCATAATAACTATAACTTAATCAAAAATATACTGAAATATGGGAGTGAGCTTGTCGTATATATTTTTTACTGAGGAAAACAGTCCTGTTCCTCCGCTGTACAGTCACAAAATATCTTCAAAATGTTGTTTGCTATTATCCACTCTTGTATTTAAATTATGTATTTAGTAGTTTTGTTTGGAACCCATTGAGGGTAGAATATATAATTTACAAAATCATCATCTGATACAAATATTGTGTCCTAAATATAGTTTACAAAAATAACGCCCCACTGGGTGTAGAGTTTCTATTGTTAATTCCAGTGGGTGAATATGTTTGTAAACAATATTTAGGACATGGTATTTCTGTCAGAAGATGTTTTGGTAAGCTATGCTGGTACCCAACCCCACTAAGCCATTTCCCGAGAATGTTGTACAGGGTTACAGTCAGACATTGCTTCATTTAACCTGTTGATGGAGTCTGACAATGGGCCCTGTGCATTGAAACCTTTGCTTATGGAGGTATGCGCGAACGATACACTCTGCACAGGTGGAAGCAATGGATTGTCGAACGTAATGCCTGAAATGGCGAGGTGAGCTCACTAATCCAACGTGCAAAGAGGTCTAAGTGGGCAGTTTGCGCTCACTTCAGGGTAGCCGATAGGGGAAGTACTAGAGTGAAAAAGTAAGAGGGGTTTTATCACACTAGCTCTGGCTGTACGTTGTGAAATACCTTTTTTTGTGGCAGATGCTGCAATTTCCTCTCTGGGAGTTTCTTTGCTAAATCTGTGAAGTTTGTTGCAAGATCATGTAGCTCTGTTTGTAAATCCCTCTATGAAGCTACAGTGATCCCTGAAGCATGGTTTCAAACAATTAGCAAATTCTTTTAGGTTGAGTTACTCTGGTAGAAATTATTGTTTCTCTTCAGAGAAACACTGTTTCACCATTTACTGTAGAGAAGAGGCTCCTTGGTTTCCCGAGTGTCACCAACTACAGACTCTGAAGCTCATTGGATGATCAGAAAAGATCAGGCACTCGTGATGTGGGAATCATTAAGCATTCCTCCTGGCCTTTTGAAGGCCCTGTGAGATGAATACGATGTAAAACTCACCACCAGAAATCAAAAGAAAACATCCTTCTAACTCGGTTATTATTAACCAGGCTTACGTTTCATTGCATTTCCTAGGGCAGGTATAGGTCGAATGAATATGAGTTACAGGACAGGTAAATCCTGTGACAAAAATCCGGCAGAGGATCAGATGTCTCATTTTAAAATTTCGGATAGCATACAGGCTAAGGAATGAATAAGCGCTGCCCAATACACCAAGGATTTTGTAGGTTTCCAGTGTAGTCTTGCCTAAGGAGTAAAAAGCCGGTCTGAACCTTGGTGCATGAAGAAAGGAATAACAGCACGAGGGCCACACCAGGTGAACCCTCTCGCAGTTAAACCAACAAGACATCTGTCCCAGCCACACCAAGAGGAAGGCTGCCAATGCCCCACGAACAAGAGGTCTTTCGCAGCCACTTCGACTAGTAAAGATTCCCAACCACATCGGAAAGAGGGCTGTCTGGGCCGTGCCAGCAAGAAGGCTCTCCCAGCCACAGGCCGGAGAAAGCTGTTCAAGCCACGCTAAAAAGAAGTTTCTCCCAGCCATGCCAAAAAGACAGCTTTCCTAGCCACGCCAACAAGAAAGCTCTCCCACCCACATCAATAAGAAGGCAGTCTCAGATCCACTATCAATAGGTCTCAGCCAGCCACTTCGATAAGCAGACTCTCCCGCGACATCGAAAAGACGTCTCTCCAACAAGAACACACTCCGAGCCACACCAACAAGAAGGCTCTCTGAGTCACGCCAAGAAGGCTCTTCCAGCCACTTTGAAAACTAGACTCTCCCAGCCATATCAAAACTAGGGCCCTTCCAGCCAAACCCACTAGAAGGTTCTCCCAGCCACACTTGCAAGAGGGCTCAGTCCTCTACGCCTTAGAGGAAACTCTCCAGCAACGCCACTAAAAAAGCTCTCTCACCAGGCCACTAAAAAGGCTGCCATACATTCTTATGCTTCCAAGCCCAGAGACCGCATATTTAGCTCATGTTTGGTTAATGTTGTGATCCTCCTGCCTAAACCTCTAGCTTCCGTCAAGAAGCAAATTAGGCAGTTTTCCATCAGTCTTAACAATGTGATGATCTTAAACCTTGAAGCCAACGTCCATGAGGTGTCCGAATTTGAAGAGAAATTGGTGGTCTCCAGTGACACACACTTGTTGAGCCAGTGTTTTGTACTGTAGAGGCAACCTACTGCCTCAAATGCTGGAGTCTAGGCTACTGACTTTGGCCTCCCCTTGTATAGAGCCAGCTATTGATGTATTATATTAGAACGTATTGTATTGGTATTTTAATAAGGCATATCTACCCTTTGCAAAGCCCAAAGCACTTAAAGTACAGTTAATATCCACAATTGTAGCATGAAGATACTTTAATATAAGTTAATATAATTCATATATAAATAATATAAGTTCATAGTTCACAAAATGCTTTTTATACAAGTCCACAAGGTTCTTGATAGTCATTTCACAAGCCACACAGTTCTCCCCCCTGTTGCTGGGTGAGTGCAGTGCTGAGCTCCCTTAGCACATATTTTGGCTCAAAGATTAAGACATTTTGCACAGGTATGAGATGGAAATAAATATTCTTCACCATGCAATGTGCTGTGTCGTCACTTCCTGTAGCAACGGAGGTTTAAAGGAAGGAGACTGACAGAAGGACAATCTGGGCAGAGGAAATAGCCTAGGCTCACTATTGATAAACAGCACCCCATTACAGCTTGGGGTTTACGTATGTACTTGTTTTTACCTGTGCAGGTTTGCAAGTGACAGGTTAAGGTGCTAGCACTCGTACTGAACTGTATTCATGCAATCAAGCATTGAAAAAAGTGGTGCTCGCTACGTTGCACTTATTCAGCTGCAGCAGGTGCAAGGCCCTAATGAACTGTCTTTTTTTTCTGTGGTCTCATCAAACCCCCGTTCTCGCCCTAATAATATCGCCATGGGTGGGGAACTGGCTATGATTTTACTCGGACAATGCTACACTTCATTTCACCAAGTCACTGTTAGATATGGAGAGGTGCAGTTTTTCGAAGAAGTAAGTCCACTGCAAGTGATGTACTGTAATTTAGATTGTGTTCTTTTTTAGTGTTTCAAATACAATTTTGATATGGGAGGACTTGCTACTTTAAAATTCTGAGTTTATAGTGTATTGCTATGCCTTTGTTTTGATTTAGAAATGCCCTTTTCTGCCTGTTCCATCTGGTGACGTCACACGTATGCACAGGCATGTGCATCCACAAACAAGGTGCACAGCAAGCAGTGTGAGCGACCCATCACCCTCTCCATCAGTGGCGGCTGCCATAAAATGAAAGTGGGGGGGGGGGAGGGGGGGAGGGGGCGGACGACAGACGGGGGGGAGAGGGATGGGGAAAAACGAAGGGGAAAATAATTTTTAAAAAAACTTACCTTTCCTTTCACTTCTGCTGCCGCGGCCTCCGACGTCCACCTCGGTGTTCTCCCAGCAGTCTCTGTGAAACAAGGCTCCCTACCCAATCCAGGGGCTGCTCTCATGCAATGAGTGCAGCGCCAGAATTGGTCTGAGCGGCCTGGTTTGGCACTCACAGTCCCTGGGAGCCTTCAGCTTTTCTCCAACCCAGCTGTGAACACAGCTGGTTGGAGAAATAGAAATGAGCATGTCTGTTTGACCTGCCTTAGACAGCTGGCCAAACTTACATGCACACTTTTAAGTGCCCACCATTCCTCCCGGCCCGGCCCTACCCTACACGCATGCCTAAACCAGTCACAGAAAAAGAAAATTATGTTGTTTCATTATCATTTTATTTTTCTGTCACTGACTGAAGAGTGGGGCAACGCTCCTCCTCCATTACGGAGGAGCCGCCCCTGCTCTCCATGTAGCTCTCTGTGCCTCGCAGTGCCTGATCACAAGAGACTTCGTAGTGAAAAGGTTTAGGCATTCAGCTTTTCGAGTGAAACTCCCAAAAATGTTCATGTTTTTTTTTTTTTTTTAAAGATGATTGTCATTATTTCCTCAGAGCATCTGAGCAGACGTTATTATGAACTTATCTGCTTCACAGTTGGCAGTGAGGCAACCTGGTACTAATAACTAGGGCTCCCGGTTTTATGGTGTTTATTTTTTTAACATCTCCGTCTGTTTTTATTCATATTTATTTTTTGGCAGTTTTATCTGTATTTATCCATATTTATTTTGTGTTTTGCGTAAAAATGAAGTTGTTAAACTGTACATTTCCATATTTATTTATCTGATCGACGTGCACTCATACTTTGATGTCTGTCGTGTTTTAACTATTTAAGCTGCCAAATATTACATAACAATACATCCACTGGTAAATATTAGCATTATACCACAAACGTATCTTGACATATGCCGTTATTTAAAGAACTTTCATCCTGTTTTTTCATTTCCCATGCTGTCCATCTGCTCAGCTGTTGGGCTATAATTCATGAAAGACAGCACGTAGGTTCACTTAAGAAGCACCATTTTCTGTATTTATCCACCTTTAAAAATAAATGCAGACAGAAAACACATTGTTTTCTGTCTGTATTTATCTGGAAAAATCCGTAAAAACAGAAAACAGGGAGCCTTACTAATAACTACTCTCTTTGTTTCCAGCCTGTCTCTTACTTGCCACCCAAACACATGACACTACGTCCAGGGCCACTGTAATTATTCGATTCTGTGGCTGCGTCATTTTCTGTGTAATTACGGATTTGCTCGCATTTTCCGTATAATCCATCCTCTGCTGCATAACGTGTAGATTTTAACAAAAAAATGTTTTTAGCTCAAACACATCAAACGTTGCTAAATAACGCAGCAACATGTATTGCCGTGCAGTGTAAGGGCCTTCACAGGGGTTGACTGCTTATTGCTGCATTGGTGTGTTAAAATGTTACTAATGAGGTGAAACTTTTGTCCAGACAGTGTTAACTTGTGTAAAAATGACAAAATAATGATTACTTTGACAAAATGTGCCACATAGCCTTGCATAATTTGCCTTTTCTTGGGTCATAATTTAGTCAACTCTGATGTATATTTTGGTCCTCGTCTCTCACATAATTCCAGTAGCCCTGACTGTGTACTCTCATCATCCAGACCTGCATCACAAATGGCCGCTTACCTTGTTTTGGAGATTAAGTTACTGGTTGAGGGGTGTGGAACGCTACAGTGGAGAGGTGTGGTGCAGCGGCCAGGGCAGCTGACTTCGGAGCACAGGGCTCACAGTTCGATCCCCGGCTCCGGCGGCAGCTCAGCTCAGCACCATGTGACTCTGGGCAATAGCTCACTTAATTTCCACGACGGCCCCCAGCGCCTTGAGACCCGTAAGGGTGAGTAGTTCGCGCTTTACAAATACGGATTTACAAATACGGATTTACATTTACTCAAGCAGTGAACCACAATCTCTGTCAGGGGGAAAGACAAGCAAACCCCAAATTAACCCCTGCTTAACCCTCTGGTAGCTTGGCACAAAGAAGTCGAGCTTAACTTCGAGGCAATGTGTAAAGTATTTATGCAGCTCTTCAAACAAAAAAGTGAAAACACAACACAAAATAATCCCACACCAATTTAGAAAAATAGAGTAAAATGTAATAAAAGATTTGATACACACACAACAAAAATCCAGTTAGTAGAACCAGAGAAATGTAGTTTCAAAGTTTTAGGTAAAAACAGTGCCTGGAAGCACAACACTCCAACTGGGGATATCTGGTCACGCCAGACTGGGACAAAGTCACAAGTTGAGGCCAACTGTGACAGAGCGTGGGCCAGATATAACGACCAAGTTAGACCCTCTGAACAAGAGTACCATAAATCCTGGTTGCGGAGCGATGCGAGATCCCGCTTTCAGGATGCGTTGCGCAGTGTCAGTTCCGAGGAGCTGTTAGGCTGTGCTGCAAGGTACTGCATCATCATTAAGGATGCCATTGACGAGGGGCTTGCGATGCAAAGTCCTGCGCCGAAGATGCGTTACGCATCTGCAGTTCCGAAGAAGTTGCGGGGCTTGCAAAGCAGAGTCCTACGTCGTCGTTGAGGATGCCATCAACGAGGTGCTTACGATGCGAAGGCCTGCGTTGAGCATGCGTCGCACAGTGGCAGTTCTGAGGAGACTGCAGGCTGCAATGCGCAGTCCTGTGTCGAGGATGCGTCACGCAGGGGTGTTTCTGAAGTGGAGCTGTGTTGCACTGTGTTGCGCTGCGTTGATTCTGTCCACAGGGCCACAGCTGGGCTGGCAGAGCACCTTGAGGTCCACTTTCAAGGGTGCAGGACTTGGGTGGCACCACTTGGGGGACAAGACTCACAGAAGACTGAGTCCAGATGCTGGGTTGAAGGTGTTTGGAGCCTATTGTGTCCCTGAGGCTTCTGATCAGGAGGCCAGCCAACTGGCTCTTCAAGATGCAGGTCCAGTCCTTCACTTAGGCAGCAGGGCAGCAGGCATCAGACTTTCTGAGTCTTCCACGGATACAGAGGTGTACTGAAGAGTTGCATCTGAGGGTCCAATATTTATACCTGGTGCCCACTTTGATTCTGGAGGTTTCCACCCCGTAGGTGTTTGAACTTTCCTGCCTCCCTGTCCTGGTTCCAGATTGTCTGGGGTCACAATGGACTAGTGTCAAACCCTTTGTGAGTGTAGTACCTCTTTACTAGAGACTTACAAGTAAATTAGAGGTGCCAATTGGGTGTAAGCCAATTCTATTATGTTTAAGGTGGAGAGGCACAAGCAGTTTAACACTGGTTAGCAGTGATAAAGTGTGCAGAGTCCTAAGGCCAGCAAAAACAGGAGGATGGAAAGCAAGAAGATTGGGGAAAACACGCCAAGGATATCAGGCTCAACTGTATTCAAGTGAAATTTGATCCAGCCCCTGGATGAGTATGGGATTGGGGTCCACATGGGCATCAGCAGTATTAGTTTCTTTTTCTTGAATGAGGACTCTGGTATCTTAACACATGGCATCAGTAGCTAGGGTAAAGGAAGGGCAAGTTCAATGAGTAGGGACAACTACAAGCATAGAAAGATTAAGAGTCAGCCGTGGGTTGTTCCACAGATGTGAAGTTCTTAATATCCTGGATGGCATTGGGTGTCCGATGTGTCCATAGCCAGTGCATAAATAATTTTTAGGTCTGGTGTAGAGGTAGCTTTAGCTCTTTCTTCAGCCTCATGTAATACAAATGAGTACAGGGGAATTTAGTCTAGTTTGGTTTCATTCACATTTTTCTTCTACCCTACACAGCACGGGACAGTAGATCAGCCCTCTTTAGACATTGTGTCTCTTTACTGTGAGTGACAGCATTTGTTTGGGCACATCCACCGAAATGTAGCGCAATTTAGTGCCAAGGCTGCTGGGCCACTCTCTATTTACATGTTTTTTTTTCATTGTTAGTTATTTTTTGCAAACATGCACACCACCTCGAGAAGGCAGCATTTTTTCTTTTTATTACTTTTAACACCTATTGCGTATGTTTGCAAAAAAATAAATCACATAGCATGCTTGACATGACCAGATCTATTGACTTTGCAAATGCTTGTTTACATCTTTTGTTTGCTCAAACACCCTCTTATTTTATTTTCATTTCCTTGTATTTATAAAGCACTCAAGCAGTGTATATAGACCAATGGCAGGCAGTGAAAAGAATGATTCAGGTATGCTTTTCAGCACTACAAGTTATCAAGAAAAGCCTGGTGGAAAATGCACTTTCAAAGAGGCGCAAAAATGTGCAAGTAGGAGGACAAACATACAGACAGACTGAGGGCGTCCATTGTGCCACATCTGTTCATGTCCTGTAAGGGTGCCCCGTGAACGGCTGACAGCCACAGCTGGAAAACAGACACTGCCCTCCCAACCTGGACACAACAATATTGTTCCTGTTAACATTGCACATTTCGCATACTCTTTCATTGCCCTCAGTGGTGATGAACGGGTTCAGAATGCATGCTCCTCCAATCCTTGGCCTCTCTGCAGATCGCACAGCCCAATGGCAAGGTGTGTCAGTTGTAAATGTGATTCTATGCGAAAGTGTGTGGAGGGGGTGCACAGCTGTCAAAATGGATGGGGCAAAAGTTAAAGAAAATGCAATGCTTACAGGTGAGTGGGTGCCTAGTGAAGTGAAGGAGATGCAAGGGAGTATGTGCAGGAGAGAGTGAAAAGAGAGAGCTGAAGAGGAAAGAGATGAGGTGTGAGATATACAGATGGAGTGTTTCAGAAAGATATGAGGAGAAGAGGGCGTAAGAGTTTAACCGTGAGACTGCAGAAGACAGTGAGGGGAGTGAAGAGAACCGAAGTGAATAAGATGCTCCAAAGACCACTACCCCCTCCACAGATCCTAGTAAGGTTTAATTAACAGGTTGCTTAAAATTTGCTTAAAATGTGTTCACTGAAAAAAATCAAAGGTTAAATTGATGTTATAGTTAGGTGAAGATGTTAGTTAAAAAAATGCAATTTTAAATGTAAAAACTACTGAAATGCACCATTTATAGTCATCTCAAGTAACTGTAACTCGTGAACTAAGGTAACTATAATATATGGGATTCTGCAATCCCTGTATAAACACCAGTCTCTAACTTCTTTATGATGAACAATTTGTGACCCACCCAGGCACCAAATATAAAAAAAAGACATCAGAACACATAATAACTTACTACAATTAAGTTCTAACATCAGCAGAGGTGAAAGCCAGGTCATGGAGAATAAATGAAGCAGCAATGGAAAACGAACATTGTTTTTCTTTCTTCTGCTATATTTTTCTAGTTTACAGTGACTGGCAGAAAGGGCATTTGTTTTTTCCACTCCTTAGATAATTATAGAAAAGTTAGAACGTTTCTGCATGTTTCTACACATTCTAAGCTACTGTAGCTTTTTGCTTAAATTACATGAACTGATTCTATTATCTTTTTGCAACAAATATATAACAGGTTTTGATGTGTTTAATTTTGCACCAGAAGTTCTATTTTTATTCTTTGTTTGCAAACGTGCTCTCTTTCATTTGAAAGAGCTACATACCAAGGTTTTAAGAGGTTTGTGGGAAAGGTGATGGTTTGACCATGTATTATAGGGGCTAAAGTACCCCCTGCCATACATCATAAGGATATTGTAAGTCACCCCGGAGTTCCATAACCTTATAAAGGAGCTTGGCCTTCTGTCTCGTTCATCTATATGGTTATTAAACTCCTCAGTGACTTGCAATATACTTATAATGTATGACAAGGGGTAATTTATCCTGTATATGTATATATGTGTGTATATATATATATATATATATATCAATCCAAAAGTTTGCCTGCAATGAGGGAGCCCATGCAGGTGAGTACATCTTGCCTTCGATTTATTGAGGAAAAACAAATTGAACAGCTCGGCGCTTCAGCCACATTCAGAGTCTTGCCTGACACGTTTCGTGGACACTTCTTCAAAGGCTCTAGGCTCCAACAGCGTTCTGACACGGGCTGATTTCCGGCATTACATGAAGGTATAATAGTCCCCGCCCATGTGGGCGTGGCCACCCCCGTGGCCTGTTGGTTAATGTAGTGCCCGTCTTCTCAAGTGAGTGAATCGCCCTGCAGTCAACTTAAATATATATATAGTATGTCTCACATGCACACAATCTTCATGATTGCTCATTGTAGGTGGTGTATCTCAAAATTATGCCCCCCCTTGCAGAATATGATGAGGGGCCTGTAGTCTTCCATATCTCACGCATTTTCATTGGCCTTGGCTTGAATGGGCCCCCTGAGGGGTCTGCTTGTGCGTGCATGACGCCCCTGTTGTGGCCCCTTGTGTGCCCTCAGAATCACTTCTAGAGACACCACCTAGGACAATATATAGGAAATGGAATTGGTTTTATGCATTTATTTTGTGTAATGTACCCATCCCCCTTTATGCGGGAGAATTTTAGATAACCATTAGATGATTCAGTGTTATTTTAGAACTCCATTGTGTAAAAAAAAAAAAAAAAATACTTCATGACGACTTTTCCGCATGCAATGTGTGCTTGCTTTCTTTGTCAGAGTGAAATTGGATCTGAAATCGTTGCTAGGGAAGTAGCCTCGTGTGGTTGATGTCCAGCGCAGCAGCGTGTTTTCGGCTTGAAGTGGCATGGCCTAGCTACCCAACCACCGATAAACTGCTAGATAACAGGATGTGTGCTTGGGGTGTAACAACAAGCAGCAGAACTGCCGAAGCTAACTTTCTCCATCACTTGTTTAATGCATACGCAGAAACGAACTCCTTCCTCTTTCTTTCTCTCTCCTCCATCAGCGATGGAAGTTTTGTCCTCTTTTTGACAGAACCTCGTGTTTCACTGTTCTTAGAAGGGGCCCCTGCTTGCACCAGAAGTGAATACTTACACATGGACACTGTAATGGATCCAAACCCAAGGTGTTTACTTATTTCTTACCCAGAAAGGGTAAATATGGAAAATGTAACACCTTAACAGAGATCTAAAGTGGATTTAAAGAGATGTAATAAGAGCGTTCCTGAAGTACAATCTTTATATCATGCAATTTTTCGGGTAGGAAGTTTAGGAGGTCCGGATGCAAGTCTGTAGTGCCCCTCTTTAAGTAAGTAGTGTGCGAAGCGCTATATATAACCCTAAGCCTAAAGGTGTCCGATTTTCCACTTCACTGTAGTAGTAGATGGAGAGGAGGGCCTCTCAGAGAATTTAGAGTAAGTGATCAGAGAAGGTGAGGTTAAGCTAGGGGAAAAACATGTGCTTAACCATACCCGCTTGTCAGCTTTATGGGTCAGCATTCTGGCCGGTTCGTACTCCCTTGTGCCCCCATCTTGTCTTTGATATATAGAAATACAGAAGGAAATTCCTCTTTTATCAAAAAGAATAAATAGCACATTAAAGGAAATCCTGAAGCAGACTCAAAGTTTTGCTGGCCAGTTTTCCTGATTTTAAAACATTAGAATCATTCACAGAGCTTATTTCATGTCCTATTATTTCATGAAATCCATATTAGTGCCTTGCATACTGTCATTACACTACCATTGATCAGTTAATTATCATTCATATTGATAAACAAGGTTTAGATTTCATATATATGTAATAGTAGAACAATTTCTGTTGAGAGCGTCATTGATGAAAATGGAGTGGCTCGGTGCCAATATTGGCTGATATAGGCCTTCTGCTCCAATATTCCAATGTTTGCCTTTGGGTTTCTCCCTTTTTTTATTTAGAACATTCTACCCGGTATGGATGGAATTGTCTAATAGCCTTCTAATAACTTCTGCCTCAGACTCTATTGATTGTTCGCTTGTTATAGGACTTCACCTTTTCCTCTGGCTCATGACTTTGGTTCTTTGCCATTAACAACCAGTATATTAATCGGTAATGGGCTGTAATACACAATTAATACAATTCTACCGTTTTTTGCAACTTGCAAACAAAATCAGGAAATTTGGACTTTTGTTATAATCCTGCAATTATTACTAGGTCAATAAAAGGAGGGTGGGCAGGAGAGATGTCGTTTACCTCCCTCTCTCTTGCGCTGCATGGCCTGTGATGTCACTACAAGCTTCTTACACCTGGGAAGCTCAAAACAAGCCACCAGCATAGTCCGGAGCAAGAAACTGCTGGAGGCCGAGACACAGCAGGTATGTGAGCATCCCAGCCTCCTTTAGCACTCATTTTCCTGGTCCCCACATTCGTCCTCACCTCTGTCGCTCATCCTCCTTCTCCCCTTTCTACTTGATTTTGCCCCTCCAACCCCCTCCCACAGCAGTCGTCCTGCTGCTCCCTCCCCCGGTCACTTGGTTCCGACCCTCCCCTGGCAGTCATCCTCGTGTCTGCCTTTCATCGCGTGGTACTCATTTCACAGCCCCCTTCACTTCGTTTTCAGGCCCTTGACCACCTTGGTTTTAGCTGAACTCCTTCCTGCCCCCTTCCCTGTCACCTGTTTTCCAGACCCTTTCTATGGCAGTTGAACTCCTTGTCCCTCACTTCCGAGGTCCCACCCCATCCCTCCCCACACCCCATCCCTCCTCCGTGGCAGTTGTCCTCCTAAATTACCCTATACCAGTCTTTCCCCAAAGGAGCCGGAGGGAGTAGTGTAGAGTGGGACCACAGTAACCGCTCTACCCAAGCACCATGTATTTCTCACCGGGAGGAGACATGTCAAGATGGTTCAAAATCTGCACTCGCTCTGGCCTCAGACACCCCCTTCCTAGTTCACGCTTGCTGTGCATTCTTGGTTTACTGGCTGGCTAACAAGGACATCCCCAACAAAGGGCAGCTGTGGCTATTTCGCCAAGGACTGCTCTTAGTGTTTCCACCCCTATCCCTTCTGTCATGTCTACGCACATACTTTTATGACAAAATACAGTTGCATCATCAACAAAACAGACCACACACTTTTTTGTGGGAAAACTGTTGCAAGTTAATTCATATTCTGTTATGCAGTACACAGGTAGGATTAACTTACGGCTGATCATACGAGTGCAGCACCGTTAGGGCTTACCGCTGACGCCCATCCTGAAACAGCAGCCTCTAGATGACACCAGTTCACTTGATATGCTGTAGACCATATCCAGCATTTCCCCTATATGTTTTCGTGGGCATGGTTTCTGTTTTTGAAGGGAGTTTTTGTGGGGCCCCGGATAGTTAATGACCTGGTCCCCACAAAGGCTGCTGTTGAGCCTGGATAACAAGCCTGGATTGTTGTCTAAGCTCAATTAGTGAAGCTTGCCAAATGAATTCTCAAACCAAAATAAAGGACTACATCAAAGAATCCATTTTATGAAGTGGCATAATGCGGCTACAAGTGTGGTGAGCAGTGCTTAGCGCAGAAAGAGTAACTCACATTGGTGGTAATTAAAATAACAGATTAAAGGAGAGCATTAGGCCTCAATGGAAACTAAGTGGTGGGATGTTTTTGTAAGGGGCCCGAGCAAAATATCTTTTTGTGGTGTAAGGAGGTCTGAATATATGTATTCTAAATATTTTTTGTGGCACTCGTGGTGAATCGATGTTTTGACTGGGTGAGTTACCCCAAGAGTCATCATTAGGACTGTCTTGGAATTAGAAGTTGGATGTTGAATATTCTAGGGTCTGACCTGGGTCCCTGAAGGTTGAAAGTTACTGTGATGTCACTTGTGCGCGATGGTAAGAAGTTATCAAAATAAAGCGCCTGACAGTCAGTCTTGCACTTCTGACTGCGACAGCCGGCTACCGTTTAGCAAAGTTCTGCAGCTCTTTGAGCCTATAGCTCTTCCATTTATCGGGACACTATTAAGTGTATAATCGGAGTAACTTGGCTATCTCTTTAGATTGCAATATGATCAGAGACCCCAGGTGTTGGAAAGTGGATTATTGGTAGAGGCAAATGTAGGTCTGCCACTGGCAATAAGGCCACTAACACATGATAGGACTCAGCATAGGTCTTAGAAAATTATTCCCATGCTCAACCCTTGGTAACGTGGCTGCGAGCAGACAGGCTTAACTTCAAAGACAGGTATGTAAAGCATTTAAAAACACCAATTCAGTAAATAATTAAGACACAACACATAATAAAAATCCAACACCAATTTATAAAAATAGGAAATATTTTTATCTTTAAAATGACACCAAAACGACTAAAATCCAATGTAGGGAACTGGAGATATGAATTTCCAAAGATTTAATAAAATATAGCACTTAGAAGATTATAGCACCATATTGGGATACCTGCTCGCGATAGACCGGGTCAAAGTTTCAGGCCGACCGCGATGGAGCCCTGGGCAGCTACAGCTCGCGGCAGGTCCCAGTCTCAGTTTCTACCTTCACACTTAGAAACGTTTCTGGAGCTTTTCTCCCCGAGGTCCGGTGAGGGTTCGCCGGATTGCCTTTCGACGAGCTCCCGGTCAACTTCCCTGGAGCGGACTTAGATGCACTTTTTCTTTAGCGCTTCAGCGGGGCAACCCAGGAGCCCAGGCCGACATGCGATGGAAGGCAGGCGGCTTGGCTCTCAGCGGTTGCTCCCGGTCACCTTTTCTACGAGCGGACTTAGAAACTTTTCTGGAGCTTTTTCTCGCGGGGTCGCTCGATGCTCTTCATGTAGCCGGATCCGGTGAGGGTTCGCCGGCTTCAGATTTCTTCTAGTCCCGGTCAAACTCTGGAAGTGAGACCGACGGAGCTTTTAGCGGGACGAACCTGGGTGGCTTGGCCGGCTCGCGGTTGAAGGCAGGCGGCTTGGCTGACCAGGTTGAGTCGGTCCCTCTATGGAGCTTTTTTTCAAAGTTCCTCCAAAGTTCTCCAAACTTCTTGAACTTCTTCCTGAAGTTCCTCAAAGGGTCCCAAAGTGTCTCAAACTCACTCCAAGGGTCTGGAAGCTCCAAGATGGTCCTTGAAAGTTGAGGACTTCAGTTCCCACAATCCACTGGGACGTCACCCTTACAAATCCACTGGTAGTTCTCCAAGGTGCAGATTTAGTTGGTGATGTTCCAGATGAGCTCTTTTAACCTGTAGCTTTCAGGGCGTCCACTCTTTAGTTCTTTTTCAGCAAAATAATCCACAGGGCTGTAGTTTCAGATGGTGCAGTCTTCAGAGGTCAGGCCTTAGAAATCTTTGCACAGCAAAACTTCTCAGCTTGGCAATGTCTTGCTTCAGTAAGTTTCAAGCAGCAGATCTGGAGGGCTCTGCCCCTCTCCAAAACTTATTCCATGTTCTATATTTTATAAGTACTTTGCTTATATCTACAGGACCCCCACCCCATAGGACAACTAGGGGAGACTTTAGGGGTTCTGAATCTGTAAAAATATTGCAGATCCTCACTTCATAGTGCTCCTAGCATCAAAGTCGAATTTGGGCAGCACTTTACCACAATGTGGGAGTGAAATGTGAAATTTCACTTAACCCAGGCATATAAAAACTCATTTTATAAGGGTGTACCTTATAAATATCTGACCCCCCACCCCTGGGACACCTAGGGGAGACCCTGGGGGTCCCTAATATGCCATAACATTGTAGGTTATCCATTATTAAGTGCCCCAAACCCCAAAGTCGAGTTTGGGCACAATTTACTTTTTAAAAGCAGTCCTGGCACCCAGGGCTGCTTTTAAACTGACCTCAGGCTTCAGCAGTGCACACATGCAAGTGCAAAAAGAGCTGCTGGCCTCTAAACTGCCATGCCCTAGGGTACTAGGGACTTCTAGGTAGTTTCAATCCCCCTGCCCTATTATATACTAGGGGCTTATGGGGTAGGTCATGCCAATCACAGGGGTACCCCACCATACCATTGTGTACCCTAGTGTATGTAGGTGTTTTAACTGTATTCTAATGTGTCTCTTTCAGCATTGCACTGGCCCTGGGCCTGGTTAGGCCGAGCCCAGGGTCAGTCAGAGTCAGTTACCACCAGTATCAATCAGCAAAAAGTTGGGGGGTGCCCAGGGCACAGGATGACTTTGCAACACCAGGTTGATACTGTCTTGCAACCAATGACTACCCTAGTTCCCAGTGAATAGTCCTCATATATTGTTAGCTGAACATGTGTTTTTTTTAGTGATGAGGGGGCAATGAAAACCAGGGGGCAGGCAAAAAGAATTTAATTTTAAATCAATGGTTTTTAAACCTTTTCAAAATGTAACTTGTTTTGCTCTGCGTGGCAGGCATTTATGGACCTTCTTCTGAAATGTTACTTCTGCTTTCGATATGGATTCCTTTGTACAGATAAATAGGATAACCTGGTGCAGTGATCAACTTTTCTATTTCATACGTGCAAGTCTTTCTTAGGACATATTCTAAACGAGGATATGGAGAAATGGTGCACCAACCTGGAACCCAAATCTATGTGGGATAATAATGGACTGCACAGATTGGATGGCTGCTTTTCCACTAAACTAGTGGAACTGTCTTCACCAATTAATTCCTGCATATATTTAGGGGCGTAACGCTAGCCCCTGATGTGTGGAGGGGGGGACAGCACTTAAGGGGGCCCCAAAAATTGAGGGTGGCCTCTTTAAGCCCAAACGCAATGAATTTCTGTGAGATATGAGCCTCAAGGGCCTCTCATCACACTCTGCGGAGGGGAGGGGGGGCATTATTTTGCTTTACGCCACTGCATGTATTAAAACAATAAGCAGCGTTTACTATGTAAATACAAACCTATATGTTTTGATTGATCACCTTAGATCGATACACAACGTTCTCGTTCCCCATGATCATCGTGTTTCTAATAATGATGCATCTCGCGAGGAAGAACGAATTCTTCCCTTTTTTTTGTTTTCAGAATGTGTTTCAGGGTTTATCAACACATTCTGGGAAATGGTTTGCAATTGTCTTGAAGTTAATGGCCTCATTAACCGAAGACAGAGACCAGATGCCATGTACAGTCCGTGAACTGACTTTGCCATGCTTGAAGACACTGTTCTGGCTCAAAGTATTAGAGTAAATTCGGTTCAGCCGTGAATAGGGTCAACATGCATTCACATTCCAGGTGAACTCTGCCCCTCTTTTTTGGAGTAGACTTACGATGTTCCTTTTGAAAACATCAGAAGCAGTGTTTCTAATTAAAGCAATTGTGAAAAAAAGTTTTTTTAATTTAACAAATTCACCTTTATCTCTTTTGTAAGGGCCGAATGTTATTATAAATGAACCACCTTTATCTGTAAAAGTAGTTTTTAAGTGGTACACAACACAGTTTTCTATATGGCTTCAGCCAAAGGAATTACAATCTCGCTTTTGATGGCCTTTATTATCTGCTACTAAGATCCTTATTTACTCTGTATGCTTAAATAAAAAGTTGGCGCAAACAACAAATTTAAGGACTTGAAAGGACTATGTGTATCTAATTACGGTAAAACCTGAGACAAAGTTGAGGAACCTTCTAAAACCTGTCCTTTCTGCACATATTCAATATAATTCGCCTAAAACAATATATTAATTTGTTTCTTTATTGATAAATGTATTTGAAACTGTATTTGGATATGTTGGGTACATTTATATAGCTCATTCCCATGGCACCGGAGTACTTTCAGATTCTGAGTACCCTTTAAGGTTTTGGGATTTTTGTTGACCATAGTAAAAGTGGCCTGTTGAAATTGTATATTGTTTAGAGGTAAGTCCCATTGAATAGCAGCAGGCGCGGTTGAAGAAGACTAGGGCATTGTTTAGCGATGATCATATTGGATAGTGGCCGGCTAGATCCTGGTATGGATATTTAGTGAGCATTATGTATATGGATGCATGTGCCTAAGGACATTACTGTTTTTTGTCATTCTGCAGGGATGTACTGTTGTTCATTTTTCAGCTACAAGTGGTTGTTATGTATCGACACACGTCTGCCCATTATGTGGCTTTAGTACCATTACATGTTTACATGGGTGTGATAGGTTTAAATTAGCTTCTTGAGGATGGTTGGTGTAGAATGATGAGAGTGTACATATGTGTCGGAATAACTTGAGTAAACGTATCATTCAGGTGACAAACACGTAGCCGAATAAATGACTTGGAAGCATGTTGTTCATATTAGGTTTCCAAAAGTTGTATCCAGTGTGCACTGTTGATGTGGGACGAAGTATGAGTGTGATGTGCTATTGGGGTGGCAAACACTTCAATAATGATATTGCTTGAAGCCATATTGTGTGCATGATGCTGCCAGGAGTTGTCTAATGTATAGGTTCATTTGTGATGTATTGTTTTTGTTGAATTTGTTTTGGTTGGCTTTAGGACTCTGCACACTTTACCACTGCTAATCAGTTCTAAAGTGCGTGTGCCCTCTCCTCTAAACATGTTAAAATTGGCTTAAACCCAATTGGTGCATTTTTAGTTTGCTTGTGAGTCCCTAGTAAAGTGGTACTATATTCACAAAGGGTTTGAGACTAGTCCATTGCGACCCCAGACAATCTGGGATCAGGGTAAAATGGCACTACATGTAGGCAGGGCCTGTAAATTAAATGCTACTAGTAGGCCTGCAGCACTAATTGTGCAACCACTTAAGTAACCCTTTTAAACATGTCTCAGGCTTGCCATTGCAGCCTGGGTGTGCAGCTTTAAACTGCCATTTCGACATGGCAAAAAACATCTTTTGCCAGGCCTAAACCTCCCTTTTTATTTACATATGTGACCCCTAGGTTAGCCCCTAAGCAGCCCATAGGGCAGGGTGCAGCGTAATTAAAAAGTTGGAAATGTACTTTTAAGTTTTACATGTTCTGGTAGTGAAAAACTCCTAACTTCTTTTTTCACTACTGTGAGGCCCACCTCTCCAATAGGAAAACATTGGGTTACCTTGTTACATTTAATAAGTGATCACTTTCTATTGGGAGCAGGTAAGAAGGTTGAGTTTGGTCTCTAAAGAATTGTAATTTAATACCCTCTTTCATAGTAAAGTTAGATTTTAAGTCACAATTTTGAAAATGCCACTTTTAGAAAGTTTGCCTTTTTTTTGTTCCAACCATTTGGTGCCTGCAGCCTATATCCTGGGGCACATGAGTAGGTGTAGCTGGCAGGTGACCTTTGTGTACTCCCAGACAGTGAGACAAAGGGGAATATGTGTTGGCATTATGGCCCATATCTGACCTGATGGGGGCGAAGCTGTCACCTACCATACTTGTACATGACAAAGACTGTGCCTCCGCACACTCGCAAAGGGTTTCACACTAGTCTTTTGTATCCCCAAACAAGCTGGGGGCAGGGAGGTAGGAAATTCCAGACACTTTTGTGGGGAGGGAGGACTGTAGAAGTTTTTTCGTACTTCAAAGTGGGCACCAGGTATATATATTGAACTCCCAGTCCCAACTCTTCAGTACATATCTGGACCTGTGGAAGACTCAGAAGAAGGACTGCTGTGCTGCAAGAAAGACTGATACTCTGCTGCCCTGATACCCTGCTGCCTGGGTGGGGACTGGATCTGCATCTTGAACCCACGACCACCAGAGTGACTCTAAGGGCTAGTTGGCTGGTCTACTGATCAGAGCCTCAGGGACAGAAAAGGCTCCAACCACCTTGAACCCAGCACCTGGACTCTGTCTGCTGTGTGTCTTGCCCCCAAGTGGTGCCACCCAGTCCTGGGTCCTTGGAAGTGGGCCTGAAGGTGCTCTGCCAGCCCAGCTGTAGTCCAAACAGAACCAACACATCGCAACGCATCACCTTGCAGCCTCGCATTGGAACCGCCACTGTGCGACGCATCCCGACACAGCACCTCACAGCTCCTGGGAACCGCTGCTTTGTGATGCATCCTTGACGCAGGACCTTGCTTCACAGCCCTGCAGCTTCTCAGAACCGCCACTGCCCGTTTCATCCTCGACACAGTACCTCCCATCGCAGCCCCACAGCTCCATGGAACCGCCACTGTGTGATGCATCCTCGATGCAGGACATCGTGTCGCAGCCCCGAATCACCGATGCGCGACACAGCCTCAAAGCGAGACCTCCCGACGCTCCATAACCAGGATTGAAGGTACTTTGTTCAGTGGACCAAATTTGGTCCCTGTAGCTGGCTCCCACTCCATCACTGTCCCCGTGAACGTGTGAGTTTTTTCCAGTCCAGTGCAACCAGATAACCACAGTTGGTGCTTTGTGCTTCTAAGCACTATTTATACTTAAATCTTTAAAGTTGCATATCTCCGGTTCTACAAATTGGATTTTTGTCATTTTGGTGTCAAATAGTTCATTAAATTTTACTCTGTTTATCTAAAGTGATGTGGGATGTTTCTTGTATTATGTTTTCACTTTATTATTGTTTGTGTGCTGCATAAATGCATTACACATAGCCTCTAAGTTAAGCCTGACTACTTCTGTGCCTAGCTCCCAGAGGATTAAGCAGAGGTAAATTTGGGGGTTGCTTGTGTTTTACCTTGACAAGAATTCTGATTGCTGCTTGAGTAGGGTTTCACCCCCTCAACCAGTAACCCAATGTCCTACACTAACATACTGCCTTTTTTGTTTGCGTCTGTTGGCATTCATGGATTTAATGTAAGAATTAAGGTATATTTATAGTAAAGCTCTACAAACCATAGCTCTTCAAGTTGCATCTTGGGTGCAATGAAGGTCCCCATAGTGCTTTTGGAAAATTAGTTTCCTCTTGATTGAGAGGTGGTTTGCCCTGTACAAATGTGCAGAATGATAATGATTTGTAACTTTGTCATTGTTTATCACATCTGGTTCAAGGGTGACTTGATGGCTTTTACCTTGGGTGCTGGCTAGTAATATCTGTCATGTGATGGGTGGAGACATTAGATGATTGGTTAGTGGTAAATGCTGTGTTTCAAGTCAAGAAACAGTCATTCTACTTTAGAGTTTATTTTGCCACTTTCATGAATGTCTATAATTCTGTGCCAACCAAGGTTCAGGGGGTGGGTATAGACTTTGGATTTTGTTCATGTATATGCAGAAGAATGGACCTTATTAGTATAGATATGGCAGTAGAGATCATTTCTGCCACTGACTTTCTGGAGCTGATGGAGATAGATGTTGGCACAGTTGGGTAATACCGATGACTCAGAGGACCAGGCAGATATCAGACAGGGTGGATGTTAGCTTGTGTTGCTGTGGGCAATTGGATAAGAAAGCAATGGAGCTGGAGAAGAAAAAGTTATTGGAAAATGAAATGTTGGGGCAATCAAATATTTGTGATATTCCTGGTAAGCTGTAATTGGAGGAGTAGAACTAAGAGGTTATAATTTTCTGGTGGCAAAAATATTAAAACGTGGCTTGTAAGAAATTGTGTTATTTTAGCTGGGGGGGGGTAAGTACCCACCTTTAGTGGTTCACAGGACTGTGATTATTAATTAAGTCGCAAAATAAAGCTGAGCTCAGTCTCTTGGTAGCTATGGTACAGAGCACACAGGCTCAACTCAGAGGCAATGTGTAAAGTGTTTGTGCAGTACTAAAACAGCCATAAAGTCAAAATGCAAGACAAAAAAAAATCCCACAACAAATTAGAAAGGAAGAGTAATATTTAATAAACAAAATGATACCAAAATGACAAAAATCCCATAAGGTGAAACAAAGATATGAATTCTTACAGTATAAAGTAGAAATAGCGCCATGAAGCACAAAGTGCCAATGATTGTCAATGAGCACGGTAGAACATAAGCACCTAGGCGTAATTTGACGCTGGCAGCAATGGAGTGTGGTTCATATATACTAACCAGGTTCGTCCTGGTCACACATTTTATCTTCTGGCTTTAGTCCTTTAAGCTTCAATCCTCCACAGGAGTACACTTTTAAAGCCCCCCCCAGAACTCAGGGGAGGCACTTGGAGACTCACAGGGTGGCAGGCAGAGTGGAGTCCAGGTCCATTTCCCAATGATCAGCTGAGCATTTAACGAAAAGGCCTCTAGGAGCTTGTTGTATCCCTGTAGCTTGAACAGGAGGTCAGCCTTGTAACCATTGCAGTCCAATTCTTTGTCCTTCGTACAAGAGAGGGAGCAGGTCCAGTCCTCCAGGGCTCTCCTCAGGTTGCAGATATCAGATTCAATGCTCTTTAGATCTTACTCAGGTCCGGGGGTGTTCTGGAGTGGGTGCCAGGAGATGCCACATTTATGCCTAGCACCAGCTATTGGGTGAGAATGACCCCTGGGGCACGCCTTAACCAATGGGGTAAAGGTTCCTGGGGGTTACCCTAGCCACTCTGGTCATTTTCAAAATGGCCTAAGTCTTCTGCCACTCTAAACTTGGGCTCTGAGTGCTGGGGATATGTGTGGAGAAGTGTACTATGGTAATCCTAGTTGCCTCCCACATCTAGCACTAAAATCCAATTTGAGGCAGTCCCTGTAACCCCAACAAACTCAGAGACATAAGCCTGATAGAACAAAAGAGTTATCAGAAACCACAGTGGGTATAGACAAATTGTTTTGGCATTCTGTTTCCCTCATTTGAAGTGTCCCCCAAATGTTATATATAAGCCTGCCAAACAGGCTGTGACACTGTAATGTCAAAAAGAGGCCAACTGTGATTGGGGCCTTACTGGTTGGAGGGGGGGGGGGGCAGGCAAAAGAAGGTCCCTGCCCAAGTGTCAGCTAACGTTTGCCTGTGACAGGGGATGCCTCATTGTAGTGCGTCTCAAGTGTCATATGAAAAACCCCAGCAGACCTGGCAACCAGGATGTGACATTCAAGCAGGACCTGACGCGTTAATGTCAAAATGTATCCTCCCAGCCCCCCTTGCATATTCTATCAGTTCAGATAGGTCATCTCTACCCATTCAGGTGCGTCTACATTATTTCAAACCGCACCCATGCCTATTTAAGTGCTAATTACTGGTGAGTGGAAGAGCAAAATGCAGATTTAGCTTCCAGGGACTTCAGGCAGGGCATAGGGTACTTTCTAAAAGTTACTGTTTCGTAATATTTAGAAAAAAATTGACTTCACAATTGAATTGTTTTTTTAATAACTATTAAAAATAGTTGTTCAATTATTTCCTACCTAGTCCCATTCCCAAGATACAGTATTAGTATTGAATATTGCTTCCCGGTACTTTCCTATGAAACAGCGAACCCTGCTACAGTGAAAATAGCTTTCAGTGCTTTTTTACAGTAAGACTTCTCACAATAAATGTTGACATTTCCTATTTTAAGTACCATGCACCCTGCCTTGTGGGTAACAAAGCCTACTTAGGAGTGTCAAATATTTAAAAAGAAGGTTTAGGCCTGTCAAAAGGGGCAATTTTGACATGTAGAATTTGCAGTTTAAAACCTACATAGTCAGACTACTTGTGGCAGGCCTACAGTCATCTTTACATCGTCACTGGAGTGGTTGGCACAATGGGTGCTGCAGTCCACTTGTGATATCTAAACTGGGTACACCTTGGTACCATATACTAGGGTTTTATAGGTAAGCTAAATATGCCAATCAGAAGTATACCAATTTTATCATGTTGAAAGGAGGAGCACAATCACTTTAACTCTGGTTAGTGGGGTAAAGTGCACAGCTTTCTATAGCCAGCAATAATAGGGTTCAGCAAAAGGGAAAAAAATCCAGAGTGACCCCGCAGAAAGCACAACATTTCCAACAGGGTTTGGTTGCACCAATTGAAAAATGTTGTTGGTACTCAAAATCTACACTAAAAAGGATATCAGCAGGTGGGAAGTAGAGGAGACTTTCTGTCATGAAATGGAAGAAGGAAGGAGGGTAGATAGTGAAACATTGTCAATGTTTTAAAAGAAGAAGGAAATTATGTAAAAATGTGCTTTATGCCAATATTCTTTTCTTTCAGTATTTTTACCCAAAATCTCAATCTAGGATTTTAGAGGCATAATTGGTCTTTAAACTGTCGATGTTCAATAAAGAGTCCTAAACCCATGTTGAAGTAGTGGTGGATATTTGCATTGTTTCTGTGCGTGTAGTTGGTTTCTTTGGTGGTTATGGAGTTGGAGTATAAGAATAAGTGTAAGAATAAGTTCAAAATGTGATTTATTTTATCCTAGTGGTCTGTATCAGAAGATACATGGGTTAATTTGGAAGTAAAGGATTCTATGAAAGGGACCTATTGCCTTGTGTAGGGATTGTTTTGTGAGGTTCAGGTTTGGACTTGTAACTATGACTGCGGCCAGATCATCTCCTATTGACTAAGGGCCTGATTTAATTGTTGGTAGTTGCGCTGTCCTCCACAATACACTGTCACCCTGGTGGAGGTCCTGACTGCCAAATTAAAAAATATCCTTCAGGCCGAATGCATTTTTCAGGAACCGTCATCAAGGCTTTTCCTATCAATGTATTGTAACTTTGCCATACGACTCCATCACATATGATGGAGCTGTACGGCTACGTTTCAATTTTTTTTATTTTCAAAAACAAAACCCAAAGCAGTATTTTGATTTTGGAAAAAAAACAAAAAAATTATGCTCCCTCACCATGCCGAGGAAGGAATTGTGCAGTTTCTACTGCCCTTCACATTCAGCGTTTTTCTTGCCGATGATGGGCAGTTAAAACTGACCTGTATGTCTTCCCATTTAAACTAGGTGTACAAAAAGTAAACCGGACCATAAGCAACCCAGGACTGGTTATTTACCAGTGGCTGAGATTAATTCAAGCATTCCATCCATCACTTTTTGTGTGCTTTAGTATGTCGCCCTAAGTGGGACATGTATTGCCAGACGTGGGTCCCGTGCACACTGTGTCACTGGAACCAAGCTATACCAGGCTGGTGACCGGTTACTTTTGCTCCAGTTCAGGGAGGATCTGCCTTGGCAGTTCAGACTGGACTGTTCCCAGTAGAGCAGTGTCAAGACTAATTTGCATGTAGCTGGGTCCAAACTGAGGTGGCATGGTGTGCAAAATAACGATGAACTGGGATTGGGCCCCACATAATTATCAGTGGCTGAGATTAATCAAAGCATTCCATCCATCACTTTTTGTATGCATTTAAATTAGGTGGGCAGACATACAGGTCAATGTCCTATGGCCCTTACTGTATCGGGCCGTCGGAGTGATCTACCCATGGCGGAGGCTGAGTAGTCTACATTGTGGTTATAGCAAAGGTCTGCCCGCTTTTAAATCTAGTCGGCAGATCATTATATTGGCAGGATGAGTACTCCATCGTTCTTGCGACAGAGTACCCTTTCTGCCAACATAAAAATCAGGCCCTCACTCTGTGCTCCATCAGAATCAAACAGTGGCGGCTGCTATGAACCAGAAGTGGTGAGGCAGCGGGGGGGGATGGGGTGGGAAGGGTTTGAAAATAAAAAAATAAAAGATCACTTACCTATATACGGCCACCGCCTCTCTTCCGTCCTCTTCTGCTCCTGACTCCCGGCAGCACACAGGCTCCCAGACTCCTTTAACCCCTTCGGTGCTCATGACGGAATGGTTCCGTCATGAGCACCGGTGCTCCGGTGCTCATGACGGAACCATTCCGTCATGAGGACAGGGGCACGAAATCCCTCTGCTGCAAACAGCAGCGGGATTTCCTTTTTTTTGGGGGGGCCTCAGGAGGTGGGGAAGAGCTTCCCCAACCTCCAGAGGCCTCTCACTTGTTTTCAATCCAATGACGATCGCGCGCATGGCGCGCTGTCGTCATTAGATTGAAAACGAAACTGAAACTTGGTTTCAGTTTTAGTGTTTCAGTGCTCGTGGGGCTATCTCAGCCCCCGAGCACCGAAACTACTTAGGAGAGGTATCGTTGGAAAGGGGAGAATCTCCCCTTTCCAATGGTACCCCTCTCTAGTGGATCCCTGCTTGGGGATCGCCCCAGGGGGGCGATCCCCAAGCAGGGATCCACCCACTAGGCACCAGGGCAAGGGCCTTTGCTCCCCCCATTATGTTGGGGCTAAATTCAGTCTTTCTGCCTCCCCCGGGGGGGCAGAAAGCCCACTAGAACCAGGGATTTTTTTTTACTAAGTAAATTAGGGGTGGGGGCTGCCCAATATGGGCACGCCAATGCCCACCCCCACAAAATTCCAGTCTTTCTGCCCCCCCTGGGGGGCAGCAGCCCCCAATCTGCCCCCCCGCGGGGGCAGAAAGCCCACTAGAAACCAGGGATTTATTTTATTATGTAAATTAGGGGTGGGGGCTGCCCAATATGGGCACGCCAAAGCCCCCAAACCCCCCCTGCACAATAAGTCTTTCTGCCCCCCCGGGGGGGCAGAAAGCCCACTAGAAACCAGGGAATTTTTTTATTATGTAAATTAGGGGTGGGGGCTGCCCAATATGGGCACGCCAAAGCCCCCAAACCCCCCCTGCACAATAAGTCTTTCTGCCCCCCCTGGGTGCAGATGGGGGCGGAAGCCCCCAATCTGCCCTCCCGGGGGGGCAGAAAGCCCACTAGACGCCAGGGTTTTTTTTTTTTACGATTAATTTAGGGGTTGGCGGCTGCCAAAGATGGGCATGCCAATGGCCCCACCCCTCCCCCCCACAAAATTCCAGTCTTTCTGCCCCCCTGGGGGGCAGATGGGGCAGTAGCCCCCAATCTGCCCCGCCGGGGGGGAAGAAAGCACCCTAGACGCCAGGGATTTTTTTTATGCGCCAGGGGTGGGGGCTGCCCAGAATGGGCACGCCAAGCCCCCACCCTACCCCCTTAAAGTAAGAATAAGACTTTCTGCCCCCCAGGAGGCAGATGGGGGCAATAGCCCCTGATCTGGCAGAAAGCCCACCAGGCCCCAGGGATTTTTTTTAAATATATACGTAGGGGTGGGGGCTGCCCAGAATGGGCATTCAAATACCCCCACCCAAAAGAAAAAATGCTACAGTCTTTCTGCCCCTCCTGGAAGGCAGATGGGGCAATAGCCCCTTATCTGCCCCCCCGGGGGGGCAGAAAGCCCACTAGGCAGCAGGGATTTTTATTTTTCCAAAGTTTGGGGCGGGGGCTGCCCAGAATGGGCATGCCAATGCCCCGACCCCCACAAAAAATGCCACAGTCTTTCTGCCCCCCCTCAGGAGGCAGATAGGGGCAATAGCCTCTGATCTGCCCCCCCAAGTGGGGCAGAGAGCCCACGAGGTGGCAGCGATTATGCTGGCTTTTTTTTATATGTAGGGGTGGGGGCTGCCCAGAATGGGCATCCCAATGTCCCCACCCACCCAAACAAAATAGCCAGTCTTTCTGCCCCTCTTGGGGGCATATCAGGGCAATAGCCCCCGATTTCCCCCCTCCCCAGGGCGGCAGAAAGCCCACTAGGCACAGACTGTTTTGCAGAATGTGCCTACTTCTGGATTTTGGGTCCTAGCGCAGCTAGCACCCAAGGAAACCTACCAAACCCACACATCTCTGAAAACTAGACACCCGGGGATTCCAGGAGGTATGGCTTGCGTGGATCCTCAACGTTTTCTTACCCAGAATCCCCTGCAAACCTGAAATTTAGCTGAAAAAATCACTTTTTTCACACATTTTTGTGTGGGAAAGATGTGGCATCACCGGGCTGACACAAATTTCCTACCACCCAGCGTTCCCCCAGGTCTCCCTATAAAAATGGTGCCTCACTCGTGTGGGAGGCCCAAGTACTCGCGACAGGCAAGGGCCCAAAACGTATTGAGGCGACATCAAAATTGCCTATCACAAAACGACCTGGTTTTGCAAGGGAGTCACCTGGGTTTTGGCCCGTGCTCGGCGGCCAGCTAGGAAACCTACCAAACCCACACATTTCTGAAAGCTAGACACCCGGGATTCCAGGGAGGTATGGCTTGCATGGATCCCCAATGTTTTCTTACCCAGAATCCCTGCAAACCTCAAATTTAGCTGAAAAAATCACTTTTCCACACATTTTTGTGTGGGAAAGTTGTGGCATCACTGGGCTGACACAAATTTCCAACCACCCAGTGTTCCCCCAGGTCTCCCGATAAAAATGGTGCCTCACTCGTGTGGGAGGCCCAAGTACCCGCGACAGGCAAGGGCCCAAAACCTATTGAGGCGACATCAAAATTGCCTTTCACAAAACGACCTGGTTTTGCAAGGGGGGTCACCTGGGTTTTTGGCCCCATGCTCGGTGGCCAGCTAGGGAAACCTTCCAAACCCACACATTTCTGAAAACTAGACACCCGGGGGATTCCAGGGAGGTATGCGTTGCGTGGATCCCCCAATGTTTTCTTACCCAGAATCCCCTGCAAACCTCAAATTTAGCTGAAAAAATCACTTTTCCACACATTTTTGTGTGGGAAAGATGTGGCATCACCGGGCTGACACAAATTTCCTACCACCCAGTGTTCCCCCAGGTCTCCCGATTAAAAATGGTGCCTCACTCGTGTGGGAGGCCCAAGTACCCGCGACAGGCAAGGGCCCAAAACATTTTGTGATAGGCAATTTTGATGTCGCCTCAATAGGTTTTGGGCCCTTGCCTGTCGCGGGTACTTGGGCCTCCCACACGAGTGAGGCACCATTTTTATCGGGAGACCTGGGGGAACGCTGGGTGGTAGGAAATTTGTGTCAGCCCGGTGATGCCACAACTTTCCCACACAAAAATGTGTGGAAAAAGTGATTTATTTCACCTAAATTTGAGGTTTGCAGGGGATTCTGGGTAAGAAAAGGTTGGGGGATCCACGCAAGCCATACCTCCCTGGAATCCCCCGGGTGTCTAGTTTTCAGAAATGTGTGGGTTTGGTGGGTTTCCTAGCTGGCCGCCGAGCACGAGGCCAAAACCCAGGTGACCCCCTTGCAAAACCAGGTCGTTTTGTGATAGGCAATTTTGATGTCGCCTCAATACGTTTTGGGCCCTACCTGTCGCGGGTACTTGGGCCTCCCACACGAGTGAGGCACCATTTTTATCGGGAGACCTGGGGAACACTGGGTGGGAGGAAATTTGTATCAGCCCAGTGATGCCACAACTTTCCCACACAAAATGTGTGGAAAAAGTGATTTTTTTCAGCTAAATTTGAGGTTTGCAGGGGATTCTGGTAAGAAAACGTTGGGGGATCCATGCAAGCCATACCTCCTGGAATCCCCGGGTGTCTAGTTTTCAGAAATGTGTGGGTTTGGTGGGTTTCCTAGCTGGCCGCCGAGCACGGGCCAAAACCCAGGTGTCCCCCCTTGCAAAACCAGGTCGTTTTGTGATAGGCAATTTTGATGTCGCCTCAATACGTTTTGGGCCCTTGCCTGTCGCGGGTACTTGGGCCTCCCACACGAGTGAGGCACCATTTTTATCGGGAGACGTGGGGGAACACTGGGTGGGAGGAAATTTGTATCAGCCCAGTGATGCCACAACTTTCCCACACAAAAATGTGTGGAAAAAGTGATTTTTTTTCCAGCTAAATTTGAGGTTTGCAGGGGATTCTGGGTAAGAAAACGTTGGAGGATCCACGCAAGCCATACCTCCCTGGAATCCCCGGGTTTCTAGTTTTCAGAAATGTGTGGGTTTGGTAGGTTTCCCTAGCTGGCCGCCGAGCACGGGGCAAAAAACCCAGGTGACCCCCCTTGCAAAACCATGTTGTTTTGTGATAGGCAATTTTGATGTCGCCTCAATTCGTTTTGGGCCTTTGCCTGTCGCGGGTACTTGGGCCTCCCACACGAGTGAGGCACTATTTTTATCGGGAGACCCGGGGGAACGCTGGGTGGTAGGAAATTTGTATCCGCCCGGTGATGCCACAACTTTCCCACACAAAAATGTGTGAAAAAAGTGATTTTTTTTCAGCTAAATTTGAGGTTTGCAGGGGATTCTGGGTAAGAAAACGTTGGGGGATCCACGCAAGCCATACCTCCCTGACATCCCCCGGGTGTCTAGTTTTCAAAAATGTATAGGTTTGCTAGGTTTCCCTAGGTGCCGGCAGAGTTGGGTTCAAAAACTACAGCAAGGCACTTTGCAAAAAAAGGGTCATTTTTCACTGTGAAAATGTGGTGTGTCCACCTTGCGTTTTGGGCCGTTTCCTGTCGCGGGCACTAGGCCTACCCACACAAGTGAGGTACCATTTTTCTCGGAAGACTTTGGGGAACGCGGGGTGGGTGGAATTTTGTGGATCCACGCAGATTCCAGAACTTTCCACCACAGAAATGTGAGGAAAATGTTTTTTTTTTCTTTTTACAATTTGTCAGGTTTGCAAGGGATTCTGGGTAACAGAACCTGGTGAGAGCCAGTCAAGTCACCCCATCCTGGATTCCCCTGGGTGTCTAGTTTTCAAAAATGTATAGGTTTGCTAGGTTTCCCTAGGTGCCGGCAGAGCTAGGGTTCAAAAACTACAGCTAGGCACTTTGCAAAAAAAGGGTCATTTTTCACTGTGAAAATGTGGTGTGTCCACCTTGCGTTTTGGGCCATTTCCTGTCGCGGGCACTAGGCCTACCCACACAAGTGAGGTACCATTTTTCTCGGAAGATTTTGGGGAACGCGGGGTGTGTGGAATTTTGTGGATCCACGCAGATTCCAGAACTTTCCACCACAGAAATGTGAGGAAAATGTGTTTTTTTGGAGAAAAGTTTAGGTTTGCAAGTGATTCTGGGTAACAGAATCTGGTGAGAGCCAGTCAAGTCACCCCATCCTGGATTCACCTGGGTGTCTAGTTTTCAAAAATGTATAGGTTTGCTAGGTTTCCCTAGGTGCCAGCAGAGCTAGGGTTCAAAAACTACAGCTAGGCACTTTGCAAAAAAAGGGTCAATTTTCACTGTGAAAATGTGGTGTGTCCACCTTGCGTTTTGGGCCATTTCCTGTTGCGGGCACTAGGCCTACCCACACAAGTGAGGTACCATTTTTCTCTGAAGACTTTGGGGAACGCGGGGTGGGTGGAATTTTGTGGATCCACGCAGATTCCAGAACTTTCCACCACAGAAATGTGAGCAAAATGTGTTTTCTTTTACAATTTGTTAGGTTTGCAAGGGATTCTGGGTAACAGAACCTGGTGAGAGCCAGTCAAGTCACCCCATCCTGAATTCCCCTGGGTGTCTAGTTTTCAAAAATGTATAGGTTTGCTAGGTTTCCCTAGGTGCAGGCAGAGCTAGGGTTCAAAAACTACAGCTAGGCACTTTGTAAAAAAAGGGTCATTTTTCATTGTGAAAATGTGGTGTGTACAGGTTGCGTTTTGAGCCGTTTCCTGTCGTGGGCACAAGGCCTACCCACACAAGTGAGGTACCATTTTTATCCGGAGACTTAGGGCAACACAGAATTGTACAGCAACTGTTATTACCTATTGACGTTCGATGCATTTCTGCCTTCCAAATGAAAGACAATGTGTAAAAAAGTCATTTTGAAAAATGACCTATAATTCTCATGCTAGTATGGGTACTCCCAATTTCGGAAATGTGCAAATATCTACTGTTTCTAAACTCTACATTTTGTTCCCATTTCAGAAATACATAAGTGTCTTTCATACCGATTTTTCCATGTAAAAATTCCCAAAATAATTGCTATATACCCGGTACATAATAAAAAACCATTGCAAGACGCTGCTCAGTTATTGGCTCTGGGTTCGTCGGGTTCTTGGTGAACCTACAAGTCCTATATATCCCCACAACCAGAAAGGTCCAGCGAATGTAACGGTATATTGCTTTCAAACAGCTGTCATAATTAGAAGAAGTTACAGGTGAAAACGTTGACACAAATGGCTGTTTTTTTCAACTAATTTTCAATTTTTCCTATATTTAACTGTTCGTTTCTATGAAGAAACCTTGAAGGATCTACACAAATGACCCCTTGCTGAATTCAGAATTTTGTAAAATGTATAGCTTTCCAGGATCCATTATTGCTTTCATACCCATTTCTACCATTAACTGGAAGGAGGTTGAAAGCACAAAAAATAGCAAAAATAGGCTATGTCCCAGAAAAATGCCAAAACTGTGTAAAAAAATTTGGTTTTCTGACAAAAGTCTGCTTGTCCCTGAAAGCTGGGAAGATGGTGATTTCAGCACCACAACCCCTTTTTTGATACCATTTGCAGGGAAAAAACCAGACGCTTTCACCTGGAGCCCTTTTTTCCCCATTTAAAAAAAAAAAAAAGAATTTAGCTGTATTTTGGCTAATTTCTGGGTCCCCTCCAGGGGAATCCACAAACCCTGGGTACCTTTAGAATCCCAATGATGTTGGAAAAAAAGGACGCAAATTTGGCGTGGATACCTTATGTGGTCAAAAAGTTACAGGGGCCTAAGCGCGAACTACCCCAAATAGCCAAAAGAAGGCTTAGCACAGGGGGGGGGAAAGGCCTAGCAGCGAAGGGGTTAAGCCAATCCCACTGTCATGCTGGTAATAGCATTATCAGCATGACATCAGCGTCGTGATTGGTCTGAGCAGCCTAGTTTGCCACTCAGACAGTGCCTGGAATTGTTCCCCACCCAGCTGTGCAGGACAGACAGCCAAACAGTCATGCACACTTATGATGCCCACCACTCCTCCTCCCTGCTGGCTTCTGCTGTCCATCAGCATAGCACAGCCCCACCTGCCTCCATACTGAAAAATAAAATGATAATAGCATTTTGTTATTATCATTTTATTCTTTGGTTTTGCACTGCTTAGAGAGCAGTGGAGCGACGCTCCTCCACCTTAATGGAATCAAATAGTTATCTACTACAGAGTCAACTGGGAGTGTACTTGTCATGTGGGTTAGCTAGAATTCTCTGGTCTCTAGGCAGTCAGAACTTTGGGCACTAATGAAGTGGATTTGTGTTTGTACTCAAAGTGTGACCTAGTGGTGAGTTTTTTTGTGGCCATTGGTAAGGTGGTTTTGGCGTTTGAGTTTGTGCTCTGATGTCCTTTTCCCAAAATTGTTAATAATGGTGGATATGAATACTTGCTGATGGGTATACGAATGGATGGATGGTGACGGAAGTTAGTGATTGGTACAGGGAGTGGCTGTCGGTGAATGATGCAGGGAGTGGCTGTGGGTCGAGCGGTGCTTGAATTGACTATAATTGATTGGTTCGGAAGGTGACTGTTGGTGAGATTTGAAGGGATATTTATTAGTGGTTAGGCAGGATCACCTGGAGGGGTGGAAGTAAAAGGAAAAGAAGGTGCAAGGTTATCATCTTTGTGTCTGGGGCGCAAACTGCAAAGTCAGAAGTCCTTATGAGCAACAGTATCTGGGCCATGTTGGGTTATGTTGCTATTCTATGACATGCGAACACTGTCTATGTGCCAGCATATCAAGACTGTTGTCTGGGAATCACTTAACCCTAAGTACCTGCGTAAGATTGTGCCGTGTTGGATGAGATCATTATTGCACCCAATAAAGCCTGAAACCAAGTTTATCAGGCGAGATAAGTATTTCCAATCCCAATATTTTGGGGAATAGCATGCATATTTGGGTAATTACCGGGTCTTTTTCCGTTGTAAAATTCTTTCAGGTTTGACCTGTTGAAATGTAGCTGGTGGTGAAGTAAACATCATACCACTTATTATTGCGATCCCTGCACAAACTGGGATTTTTAGAGGGATCCCAATTTTCTGTGGCACTTCTAGTCAGGACTACATTTAGGCTTGCCTGACATTTTCAAAGCTATATTGTCAGTTTAGCAGTTTTCGTTGTTAGAACAGATGAAATCTCAATGTGCACAGTGTTTCCTCTCCTGTGGTTGGGCACACTTCCTGTTTCAGAATCTGATGATCAGAAAATACATGGCAACTGGAGGTCGCTGTGTAAAGTGAGACCGCTACATAGCTTGTGTATGTTTTATTGTGTTTCAGTGTTCTAATGTGCTTTGTTGTCTCTACAAGGAGTCTACCTGCCTTTGTTCTCATGAACTGTAGAAGGACATTGTATAGTTAGAGCATACGGTTTAAAAAAAAAAACAACTTTGTTTTTTTAATATTTTGAACAACTTGCAAAGATAAGCTCAAGACGGAGGAGGGAGATAAAGTGTGTGGGGGGCGGGGTCGGGGAGGGTTGGTGCTTATCACACCAAAACAGTTATCCACCGTAGGGCTGTATAACTTCATATTTTTCATTATCTGCAATTTTTTTGGGAGCAGGTGCCACAGTGTGCAACCCAATGCTCTTTAAGTTAATTTCTACCAAAGATCCATTGAGATCTCCTTCCAAAGTTCGGCTCAAACCACTAACATCAACCTATCACCCAGTGTACTGCTTTTGAACTTAGGAATTACCAGGAGGCCTTGTCAGCCAATCGTGACGCTCCCTGGGGTGTCTAGTGTTTAACATGGGGTGATGGCCAGATGACAATACGGAAGCAGCTTCCAAACAGTTACATTACACAAAATGATGCCCCCTGCAGAAAGGGCCACCTAAGTCTCCCATACCTCGCAGATATTCATAGGCCTTGTGATGATTGGGAGCCCACTGAAGGGTTGAGTCCCACTCCCCCCACCGGCGCCAAAGGGGCTCCTGGGCCTGCGTTAAGCCCCTGCTTTGAAAGGCTTTATTTTGCTCACTGGCTGCCAGTAGAGTGTCCTACAGCTGCTGTTTTTGTAAACTATTTGCTACATTTTTCGTTAAACTAATTCACAAGGTATTATAGTAGTCCAGCTTTGCCCTTTTAATGACCCTGTCAAAGCAACACAGTCACCTTCTTCTATCAATGGTTGAAATCTATGCAGCTCCTGGTAGCACTATTAATCTGATGTTCCTTTGACAGACCTGAGGCTACACAGTTTCAAACTTTTTTTTAAATCGCTGGCAAGAGGGAGGGAGTGCGTGCAACACAGAGACAGTAGATGCCTATGACCGCATGATAGTGTTTTTTAAAAAACAATCAGCCATTCTGCACATGCATGCACCTCTGTGCAACATGGCTAAAAAATTGACAAAGCCAATAAGCCACGGTAAGCGAGACCTATTGGCTTTGAAATGCTTGCTTTTCTCTGGCAAGACGGGAGGCTGAGAAGAGGGAAGCCACAATGGGGGGTAGGAGGGGGCAAGCATCAATGGAAGAAAGCAACAACATGGGATGGGAGAGGGTAAGCAACAAGGGGGCAAGTAAAACTGTGTGGGACAGGATGGTGGGACAGGGAAGCAAAAAGCGGGGAAGCACCAATGCAGGGTGGGAGGGGGTAGGTCAGTGTTGGAGGGTGTAGCAAAACAATACAGGGTGGGGAGAAGCTACAATAAGGGCAAGTAATAATGCGGTGTGGGAGGGAGCAAGCAACAATGCAGGAGGGGAGGGTGCAAGGGAGCAAGCAACAACATGGAGCGGGACTGGAGGCGGGGAGATGGCCTGCAAACAAATGCACTCTTATGGAGTGTCTCAACTAAAATAAAAAAGTAGCCCCAAAGCACAAGCAGTGGAAGGACACTGGACAATGAAGCAGTTGTTTGGCCATGTTAAAGGAGGCGGGACAAACAAGAAGAGTAAGAAAAACTGGCATGCTCAGACCAAAGCGAAGCAAGGAAATGAGTGATGATGAAGCCAACCAATGGTAAGCAGTGGGTGGGCTCTATGCTCCCTCTAAGAAAAAATAAGGTTTCGCAAGCGAGAACACATGCCCTATCTTAAGCGAGACCTAACGATTTAGAGACTGATGCACCCAGAAAGCCCATGGTGGTTTAAAGCACTACCACCAGATGCCACTGGCTTCAACAAGTGAGATAAAGCAAGCATTGGAAAAGCCAATAGGTCTCGTCCATGCAAGAGCTATTGGCTTTGCCAATGTTTTTTAACCATGTTGTAAACCAGCGTGGCTGCTGTTCAGCATGGCTTAAAGTTAGTGGCATAGAGGAGAGTCATGTGGAGTGCCATAGAGTTGAATGACGAAGAGTGGAGTAGAGTGTTGTAGAGTGGAGTCGCATAGTGTGGAGTCGCGTAGAGTGACATACACTGGAGTGGCATTGAGTGGACTGGTGTAGAGTGCATTGGCGTATAGTGTTGCAGAGTATAGTGGCGTAGGGTGTAGTGGTGTACATTAGAGTGGTGCATAGTAGAGTGCAGTGCTGCAGAATAGAGTGGCGCAGAGTAGAGTAGCGCAGAGTAGCGTGTCGCAGAGTAGAGTATAGTACCGTAGAGAGCAGAGGTGTAGAGTGGAGTAGCATAGAGTGGAGTATTGAAGAGTAGAGTGGTGTAGAGTTCAGTGGCAGAGAGTGCAGTTTTGCAGAGTAGAGTGTCAGAGCACAATGATGTAGAGTGGAGCAGTGGCGTAGAGTCCAATGATGCAGTGGCGCAGAGTGCAGTGGCGCAGAGTGGAGTGGCACAGAGTGGAGTAGAGTGGCATAGAATGCAGTGGCATAGAGTAGATTGTTTCAGAGTAGAGTGAAGTGGAGTAGTGCAGGGTAGAGTGAAGTTGCATAGAGTGTAATGGCATAGAGTAAAGTGGTGAGGAGTGCAATGGTGCAGAGTAGATTAGATTGGCGTAGTGTATTGGCCTAGAGTGCAGTGGCGTAGAGTGCAGTGTTAGAGTTGTGCAGAGTAGATTGGTGTGCCCTAGACTGGAGTGGTGAAGAGTGCAGTGGCAAAGAGTGCTGTGGTGTAGAGAAGAGTGGCGAAGAGTGCATTGGCATAGAGTAGAGTGGTACAGGCTAGAGTAGAGAGGTGGAGCGTGAAGTGGTATAGAGTGCAGTGGTGTGGTGCAGAGTGGAAAGGTATAAAGTGGAGTGGTGCAGTGGTGCGGAGTGATGCAGAGTAGAGTGGAGTGGCATAGAGTAGAGTGGAGTGGCGTAGATCGGAGTATGCATGGCATGGTAGTGCACTGCCATTACAGACAATACATTTTCAGTTGAAATGACCATTACATTTGCGCAGATGTACAGTTTTACTAATAAAACTATACAGTGCACAAATGAAAATGTGTGGAAATTGCATCACCTAGTGTAATGATTTGTGTTGCTCATATTAAAGTATTTGTTTCCAACACACTTCAGAATTAACAAAATATTTGTGCTTAATTTGTGCTCTTAATTCTGATATATTGTGAAATACTTACACAGTTCATTTAAATGCTGTTGTGTGTTAGAAAAGCCTCTTTCCTACCCCCAGTGTCCAGGAAGATTGTCACATAAATCCTCTCACTTTGGAGTCCGAGAAAGAAAAGTAAACAAGCGCCCTGGAAGAGAAGACAGCACCTGACATTTGTCTCGGTCTTTGAATACACAGCAAATGCGACAAGATAGGAACAAGATTTAAAGGCCTATTTCACAGAAAGGGAGTTCATGGAGAAATACAGTAAACACTGTTTAGGCAACGGGAGGGAAGAACTGAACCTGGGGAGCCTAAAGCAAATAAATCCTGCAAATGGAAAGCCAGAAAATGTGAGTTACAAACGACAAAGCCAATGGTAATCAACGGGCAGAATGCATTCCTAGGTCAACTTTCTGAAAGTCCCTAAGATTTCTTTAGCAAACCAGATAGCTGCACTGTCTGGTAGGCTGCGACCTAAAAAGAGAAGTACCATTGAAACCTACTTCCATTTGATCCACTTACCAATAGAAAAGAGCAAACGATACAGGAGCGCACCAGTCCACTACCGTAAGAGTCTTGTGTGGTACAATTTTGCAAGAAGGCCATTTGTACTTGCACAGTCATAACTTTATGCTGACCATTCCCCTGAATATCAAAACAGCTCATTTAGTTGCAGTCACTCTATGGCTAATTTACCTGACACGTGTAGGGCAAAAACTACATTTTTGTTCAATTGAAGCTTGTAAGAGATGAAAGGCAGAAACTAGAATCTCGATTAAAAAGACGACCGGATTTGAAGTCATTCTTTTGTTGTTTTGCAGGATGTTTCTTGTGTGTATTGTAAACGGGTGATGAGAAGTTTTTTGTCTTATATAAACCGACCTTCTCACAGAAAAGGGCCAAATTTAAATTGTGCTTTCTCATTTGAGCTTGTGAAAAATAAAGTTATCCACCCAAATTCTAAAGGCTGTATTCTTTGAAATTCGAAATGGTTGGTTCTTCTGATCATTTTTTGAGTGCCTTCGGTTATTTAATTTGTATTTTTACCTTTACAAGTTCTTTGAAATACATTGTTTCCTTGAACCAAGGTCTGAGAGCGCTTTCCTGTTCAACGCAAAATTAACTCCCTTTGTTGTAAGCCTTTTTTACAAAGGATCATCTTCTGCTGCAGGGGACAACATACCGCCTCTCCTCGTTCTAATGATCTTAGTCTACGAGAGAAAATGTGTGTTTTGCTGATCAAAGATTTGTAGACATTTCATTCTGCATGGTGCCTGTAATAGCTGTAAAAAGGAATATTTCATAGTGTTGTTGCATTTAGCTTCTCTCTGTAATATTGCAGAATTGGTTAGACCCTGCAGCAAGGGTGATGCCATTTCTAGTAATCGCCCTGAAAGGCTAATATCTTTTGCTCAAGTGAGAACTGAAAAATTATGTTTCTCCAACCCAAACACACTACGGATTTCAAGCTAGGGGTGTGTGAAATTTGCGTAATTTGCATTTGTATACTCACACTAAATTTGGGGAAAATTCAATGAAATTCCACATAATTCCATGAACTCCAAAACTGGCATTTAATGATACAAATAGTGCAAAAAACATAAGCACTGAAAACGGCGGTTGGTCTGGTGGTTCGCAGTGCACTTGTGTTAAATTTTTGCCATTAAATGGCTCATAATTATGCGACGTAGAGTAATAGCGTAACTTCAGGAATTTTACCTAACAAACATAAAACGAAAATTCAGAGATTACGCAAGAATAAGCTGGTGTAATGGAAATTTAGCCCCGTCCTAATTCCAACGAGGCAGGTGTATTCTTTAAAAGAAGAAAGATTTATCCAAACCTACACAAACACATTATAGTCCTTAAGTAGTGATGGTGACCTGTGACGTGAATTTGTAGAGTGCGGCGAATCACCCGTGAGGGTATCCAGACGCTGGGTAGGCAGGCCTGAGGAGGGTGGAGGAGATCATGCCTGTTTCATCTGGAAGAGCCATGTCTTGAGGTTCCATCGCAACTCCATGAGGGAGGGGGAGGATCTGAGGTGTTTCAAGAGGCCATTTCAGGTCTTTGCTGCGAGGTATGAGAAGGAGCGTCCTCAGTTTCTGGTCTTCTTGATGCGTGGGATGTGTGCTGTAGCCTTATCCGCTATGATCTGACATGATTGATTAATACTCAAACTGTTCAGAGCAAACGAGAAGGGTAGCACTGCTCTCCCCTTCTGCTGCTTTTGCAGCATCAGACTGAGGACCGTGTTGAGGGTGGTGCAAGAGATCTGTGGATTTCTTTTGGCACGCCCATGGCGCTGACCCTCACAAAGCAACTGCCATTACAGATGTTTTTTAACAGTTTTAAATAACAAGAAAATGTGCATACCTTCAATTGCTTGTAGCAAACATCAGTGAACTGTTAACCAAAATGTAAAGAAAAGTGTAAGTGCATCACAATTTTAAAAAGTGAACATTCTGTATTGAAACAGGTTTTATGTGTATGACAATTAAACTTTCAACAGAACAGCAAATATAAGGGACTAAGACACAAACAGTAGAAGGAAATGATGAGAAATATCCGCAAAATACATATGCAATAATGTATGACAATAGTTTGCCTTAATCATAGAGGTCTAAATACAGTTCCACATCAAATGAAATTTAAATGTTTCTTACTGGTCACAAATGTGAAAATGACTTTTTTCAACAAAACTTGTACTGATGTGTTGTTATTCCACAACTCAAGAAATAACTTAACAGGTGATTTCTCATTTTCAAACGATATATTCTCCTTCCCATAATGGTTTTGATCAACCATTTGTTTAAATAAACATTTAGATTCAATTTCCTGACTTAGGTCCTTATTACTTCTGGTTGAGTAAGCCCAATTGGGATTTTAATGGGATTTACTGGTCCCATCAGGATTCCTAGCCCTGCTTGGAATTTCATGAGTCTAGTATTTTTCACGAAGACACTTCACCTGCTGAAAGTAGGTAAAGCGTCCCAGTGAAACACTCGGTAAATACATGAGGGAATCTGTACAGGAACACCAATTCCTGCATGCTGTCCTCCAAAAACTTGCAATGGGGAGTAATTCATCCCCCAGGAGTTACTGACGCATCCGGTATTGGTAACTCAGGCGGGCATTTTCTGGCCCGCTCATAATTGACCCCTAAAAGTCAATCAAATACCTTCTTACGGAAGGCCTCAGGCCGAGGGCAGTTGTTTTTGAGTAAAGGTGAGGCCAAATACTGGGTGAGCTTCAAAACTGATAGAACTTTCCGGAGAATGCAATAGACATCAATATATAGTCTGAACAGTTCCACAATTCACATATGGAAATCCAGTATGTATTTTGTAAACTTCTATATGACACAATAGTGTTCTTCTGTGGAAGCCGACCTACAGTATTTGCGAAATGCTTTTTTCTGTCCTTGAAGGCCAGAAGTGTTTTCAACCAGAAAAGTTTATAAACTTTAGATCATAATTGGCCTAAATCGAAGCAATACTCCTCTTTCAAAGCTTCACAGAACACTTAGCATGTAACTTTCACTGAGTCTAAAATATGAGATTGAGATTTAATTCTAATTCTGCTTGAGTGATCGCAGTCTTTAAAGAATAACCAGCTGAGGCTGTCGTTTCTGGTTGTATGAAATGTCAGAGAAAAAAACTATTTTATTGCATACCGTTATTAAGAAACCACTTCATCTAATCTGTTTCATGGAAAATTTCAAGATGACTGGCATTTACCATTTCATAGAAACCAAATAACAGAGTACCCTTTTTCCAAACTTGCTTGCTTTTTGCGTACTTATTTTTTAAAAGGTCTAAATGGCATTAATTTTGAAAAAGAGTTCTCTCTGTTGAGATATATATGTATGTATCCAGATACTCGATTTGCTCCTTCCTGCCCCCTGCAACCCTTTGATAGGTGGTGCGATTCGCCAGCGGAGCCCACTGGCCACATTAATTAAATCTCGAAAACCAAGTAGTCGCACACTCAGGATCTCTTGCAATACCATAGATTTTATTGCCAGTAACGCGTTTCGACTGTCAAGGCAGTCTTGATCACACCTATATGTACACCTATATATGTATATGTGTGTGTGTTTACTGTGAGTGTGTATATGTGTGTGTGAGAGATAGAATTAAGATAAGAGATGTAATAGTTCCTTCTTAGAATGGCATTCCTTTAAAATGTTTCCTGTAATTCTTTATTTATTTGTGATTCCTTAAAATTGATTTTCCATGATTTGGGTCTTCAATGTGGTTTCTCATTTTTATTTTTTTCCTATAATTCATATTTCTCCCATTACAACCTAATTTGAAATCTATTGGCTTGTGAGTGAAGGGCAGTTCCTTGTACTCTTAAGAATGAAGAGGAGCAGAAGGGACTTAAAATGAAGAAATAATGGTAGGCTTTAATATGAAGTCAAACCACCCTTACAAAAACGAATTTCAAATTTGGAGCTACATAAAAAGCTTGTCTAGATGAACCCGAGACAAACCTTAAGAAAGTCAGCTCCTAGGCATTAAACTCAAAATCCTCTTCATGGGGCACATCAATTTCTTGAAAGGTAACCAGTTAATTTTGACAGTATTCATTATTTGCCAAACACTTAAGTTGAGTTTTGACCACCGCTACTTTCACCCATAACCTTAATTTATTATCTAGCTGTATTATTGATCCATTCAGCCTATCATTTTAAATATAAATATAATTGCATCCAAGATTATCAAAGTAATTGGTCTGTACTTAGGTTGTTGTCAATGGTTTGTTTAACCATATGAATTTTTTGAATTGTAGCTTAATATTCGTCTCTGCATTCATTGGGCTTGATTAGGGATGGTGCAATTTAGTGTGTTGGTGGCACTTGCAGTATGTGGGAATGACTGTGAGTGAGCTATGGAGTTTGAGCAATAATTATGTGACATAACCCTGTTTGGACAGTGGAGTCCCTAGTATTTGTTTGGAGCTATGTTTTATCTACATTTGTGCTTTCTTAATATTTGTATTGATTTCTTTTTTTAACAAAAGATAAATAACGGAAATACTAACTTAAGGGTGTGTTTACATTGTGTGATATCTGAGACTGACACACATCTTGACAAATTCTCTGATCTTGATCTTTGTTGTGCTAATAAAATACCTATACCCTAATCATTTATTTGTGGATGTAGAATATTAGGGTGCCTTGATTTCATTAAGAAACAATTGTTGTTAATGCTATATCATCGTCAATACCGCAGGAACAATCACCCTGGTTCGGCAATTAGTTATCATGGTGGATGTTGGCTTATGTTGTACCCTACAATGGATGATGAAAGGCTTTGGGATCACCGTAAAGAAAGAAGCTCGATGGATGCTGACAGATAGATCCCCTGTATACGTTTCCTCTGTTTTGTGTTGAGGAAGAATGCATTTAGTGTCATGAAAGGGTTTCTGAGATCACGAATGCTATGGTCTGAAGTAGCTTCTTATTGCCCAGAATAAGATCAGCGCAGCTGTTTCTTCTGTTTGGTGGATGTCTTCCTGGAGGAAGACCATTGCCGCCTCCGTGCTCTACATGAGCCTAGAGCATGATGTGAGAGGAGTGCTTGTGGTGGGGCTTTAGAATTATGTGCATTACTTGTTTTCTGATGGTGGAGATGGGCAAATAGTTGGTGAGTTTAGTGATGGCTTGGCTAGTCATATTAAGCAGACTATTGCCCTCTGTGTGTAGTATATTTGGTATGTTGGTGAAAATGATTTACTGAAGGTAGAAATGTCATCCTTCAGGAGCTTGTCGGACATGGTGGTAGGGCAGGGCTTGAAGCCTTGGTTATTGCCTTGGTGACTTATTTTTCTATCTTTGTGAAAAGTCTGAAGCAAGGAGCAGAACTGCAGATAGAGAAAATACAACTCTGATTCCTTCATAGGGTGTCTTGCCCGTGGAGCAGACTCTAGGTCTCCAGTTGAGAAAACAGTGCCTTAATTATAGGAAGGCAGAAAGTGTGGGATTTTCAGACTTAGAAACACTAAGAACTAGTACTTAAGCTCTATGGCCTAAAACTGAAAAACTCTATAACCATGGGTGAGCTTACATGAGAAGTTTGCTGCTGATTTATTATTGTTTTTTTTTTTTGCTGCTGCTGCAGTTTTTATTCTGGATCTTATTGGTGCCATCGAACACCTTGAGGGCAAACTGGCCGTGACCCTTGTAAAGCCACTTTGTGTGTTCAGGTATTTCTAAATCCTTAGTCATTCACCTTTACATATTGATGGTTTCCTGTTTAATCCGCCTATTAGATGATTCTCAAGAGTACTGTCCGCAAAGAAAAACATGAATTCTATGATGAGGCTATGCAGCATTTTTTGATGGTCCCATGTCCAGTTGATGGTTCACATTGGTGCGTACTTGATCTAGATTGTTTTTTTAATGGATGAATGTTCTAACATGGGACCTCTGTGAATTAAGTAGTGCATGATTTGATACAATTGTAGAGTGCTGCAGTTGCCCATAAGTGGTTCTTAGTGCGTCTGGGATGGTCTGCCAAGTGTTCAAATCTTTGCTCTGCTTTCAGTTGTGGGACTTGTTGGCAAGCAGAAAGCTGAGGATTTTGCAAAGTAAAATAGCTGTTTTTTCATTGCGAATTTAACTCATCTTTCTACTGTCTTTCATCAGTCATTGTGGAAATCCAAACATAGTTTTTTTCCTGTCTGAAAGTGCTTATTGGGCAAAAAGGAGAGAAAATGATTCTAAGAACACACCCACTAAATATGTTGACCTTCAATACCCTAACAAGAACTAGAAAAGACGGAATCAGTGTGTATCGAATGAGGAAGGCATTTAGCCCAACTTAGGGTGGAGTGTGTTTTGTAAGAAAGGTAATAATCAGTGACACTGTTTTTGTAGATATATAACTTAAAATGACTCATATTTCAATATTATTACAAATGTTTTTGCCTTATTTTCAAAAATATTTACATTTGTGAAAAATAGCAGTTTCAAAAATGTTGATATTATCTCATATGAAACAATAGTGCCTCTATGGTGGAAACTTTTTTAAAGTACCTACCATGGAGGTCAGGAACTATGTGCAACCCCTTGCCATACACGGCTGACAGCCATATACAGTGGGGGTTGGGACAACTTCTGTGGCCAATCTCCACTGTGCATGGACTTAGACTGTGCGAAACGGGGGACCGAGTGAGTTGGCTGTGCATAGCCACAGGCTGAGCGCAGTGGAGATTGGATCCCATGTTTGGACGGGAGGGCATGACTGAATGCCAGGCCTTGCAGCCAGCCACTGCTGTGCATGACCATAGGCTATATGCGGTAGAAGTTGGTTGGCTGCGGGAGCTGACCGAAAGCACAGCAGAGGTTGGTGCGGCTAACCTCTGCTGTGCACGGCTATGAACTGTGGTTTGATAGAAGGTGGATGTAGTTATTTTTATTAAAGAACAACAGAAGGGTAAGTTATGGGTTCTTCTACTTATAACACATTGACTTATGTTTTTAAAAAATCCGAGGAATTTGCTTAAAAACACTGGTTACAAAATAAAACTGAAACCTCTCTGAAAATCTGCTAGTAGTGATTAACTATTCACACCATAAATTGTGCCCGGCCATAAAAATCATAAGAAGCCCATTAATTGCATTGCCAATGACTTCACAATATTTTTGCCAGTAATAAAAGAACTTAAGACCACCTCATTAAAAAACAGACGCAAATACACAATATTGTAGCTATAGTGCTGCCATCCATAATGTCAATGGTAAGGTGATATATAATGTCTGCAGTGATGTCATTTGTGGTTTTACTTGTCACCTATGCTAGCAAGTGTTTGTAATGTGTATGGAATATATTTGAATAATCTATTATCACATTGTAGTGCTAAACTTTTGAAATCATATTTTATATGTTCAATCTCTCGCCCTCTTTTTGAGGGACATCATTCCCGAAATGCTATAGTGTTACTTTATGTGAAGATTTGTACATTACTTCAGCTGATATGGCACCTGTTCCATTCTGGAGTTTGTTCTGTCATTCTTGAAAACTGAAGAAAACACAGTGAAATGTATAAGTTATGGTTAGCTATGCAACCTATGAGATATACAATAGCCGTGCAAATCATAATTCGCACACCAGATCTAATGCTTAGGACCTCATAATATTTATATCAAAAAGTAACAACACCTAAATCACAACTTAGTTAAGTAGCTTGCATTCAAGCCACTAAACATACTACATTCATAGTTGCATCTTTCATAGTGTAAAGGGTAATATCATATGTAATCTGTGTAAGATTACTTACCACAAGGGTCAGGCCATGAGCATTGCATTTGGTGTGCAAGGTATATTTGTAAGTCTCATGTGCAAGTTATGGATACCATAACTTACTGTCAGAAATTGGGTTATTAATTTGGAAGATGGGTGACCTCCCACAAACTTAATAAACACAATATGCTTAGGTCAAAACACAACGCTTAGAGAATCTCAGAGAATGAGACCTAGGCACGATTTCAGACTGACTGCGATGGAGCGCAGGTCAGATACATGGACTAGGTCATCTCAGTCAAAGTTTTTACCTTTGGCGCCAGTCTTTGAATTGGAATTCACAATCTTCCAGTGCTGCATGGTCCAAAGCTGTGGCTGGTGTGGCTCCCTCACAGTCAAATATGTTGTTAAGTTCCCACTGAAGCTGTTGGCTTTAGTGCCAAAAGCTCACAAAAGGACAGGATTTCATGCCGCTGAGGTTCCTTCATCAGTTGAATAGATTTGCCTTCTTGTCCTAGTTCAGGTTTTATCTTCAGACTTAGTCAATTTTTGGAAGTTTAAATCCTTCAGTGGAGCAAGCTGGAAATGGTAGCCACACAAGGCTCCACAAGGCCAGATACCTTTGCCATAACGTCCGTCTGGATCTTTTTTGAGTGCTGTTCAGAGCTGAACAAACCTGGTTTTCTTGCCTGCCGAGTGAGCAATCTTTCTGGACAATAATCAGCACCTTATCTCAGTCCTCCGAACTAATTCTCACTTTTCTCCTACTGCTGAAAACGTTCCTTATGGTCAGTCCTGCAGCCTTGTGTTCCTAAGGGAAAGCCTCTATGCGTGATCTCTCTCTCTCTCTCCAGCTGGGCCTCCTGCAGGACCCAGTGCTCTGTAGTCATCTGTGCCATCTTTGAGCCACCAATTGTTTGGCTTTTTAGCTCCCTGGAACAGGCAACCATGAGTTCAACAACTTGGCCCTTGGAGTGCAGTTCAAATTCCTAAGTGCCAGCAGGAATCAGGGGTCTGTGAGTAAGTCCTCTTCTTCTAGAAGAAGGCTGAAGGCTGAAGGCAGGAGTCTTTTTCTGGCAGAGCCTTCTTCAGTTGGAGTCTTACCAGAACCAGGGTTGTTCTGAGAAAGTGGTGGTTGATGTGCTAGATTTATCCTGTGTACTAGGTAGTGATTGAAGCCAAAATGTGTAATCCAGTGCTGGAGCTGTGATGAGTAGCAGAACTGGCTTTAAGCCAGTTTGAGTCTCCAGCAGCCTAAAGTACATTTTTATAAAGTTACTTTTCCACTGAGGATTTCAAACATCTGATGTCACCATTGCAATCAGATTTTGAAAATTAAGTAGGAAATACATTTGAGTGGCTTTGCTAGCAGGTTTCCACGCAGAGATATTGAATTACACATTTTAATCACAACTAGGCCTGTCCTATGGCAAATATATCAAAATTTATACCGTGAAATAGCTTTTAGTCCATCAGTCCCTGAGGGCAAACTTAAAAAAAAAAAAAATGTACAATGTGCCACGCTTTTACCAAAACCATTTTAGGGCTAGGCCATATACACTGTGGCACTAATTCGCATTGTCACAGTTCACAGACTCCTAGTACCAGCAAAATAGGGTCCAGAAAAATGTGAACTATCTGGGGAGACTATTCAGAAAGGTGGATTTGCTACACTATACTTAACTTACAAATTTCAGTGTATTTTAGTTTTAATTCACAACCTTATTTGTGCTATAACTGAGTTTTCAGCGAGTTAACAAGGTTTTTTAAACATATGTTAAGGTGCTATAACCAATTCTAACCACACACATACACATACACACACACACACACACACACACACTCTCTCGCTCTCTCTCATTGTTAACCTTGTTCCACGGAGGAGGGGAACAACGGAAATCATGGATTCAGGGGAAGAGTAATGTAAGCCAGTCTAAGGAGCAAGATATATGTACTATTGTCATCTATTTTCTATTTATTTTTATTTTATTGACTTGTAAAGCGCCCGAATCACCCCCAAAGGGGTATCTCTGCGCTACAGAGGTGCAGCAGTCAGGACAGATTAGAAGCAGGTATTTTAGCAAAGCTCGGTTTTAAGGAGCTTTCTAAATGAAAGGTATTCTGGGCATTCTATGATTATTTGGAGATTGCAGGCTCCTTAACACTTCGATAACCTTAGCCCCAAGCATTGGCATACTACAAAAGGAGGATCCGTTTTTGTTAAATTTGCTAAGGGACCCCTAAATATTTTCCTTGGGTTACTTGCCTCAAAGATATTAAAAGTCTGTGACCAAATGGGGCTCCTATGAGATGAGGGCTCTTCATCTCTGAACAATCTGCAGTGGTGTCTGTTAAACCCTTGCCCCTGGTCATAAATTGTAGGGGTTGTAATAGAACATACACAGACTCAGAAGCTGTGAGCCTGTCTCTTCAAATTATGTCAGTTCTGCATATGGGAAATTAAAACAGTCTGTTGGGTTACCTGTGGTTCCCCACTAGTGAGATGTAAAGATGGAGATTAAAGGGCAGCTTCTAATTTCACACTATTAAAGACAAAGGCTGGGTGATGTTACTTCCAGTGATATAATTGAACAAGAGTGTAAGGAAACTGGCCATTAGTTGTGTGGCCTGCACAAGTAATAATTCCATATTCGCCCTCTACTGGGAACCAAATGTCCTATTGTAGTGCTTGACTCTGTCAGGGTAGCAGAGCAGAGCAGTCCAAGGCCTCTCAAGGGAGGTGGGGTGGGCTAGTAATCATCATTCGCTGGCATGCAATAATAACACTCAATATATAATCATGCAGTCTGTGCGTTTCTTTGGTAAAGTAAAAGTACATTTATTACACACACTACTCAATACTACGCGTTAATTTATAAATATGCACATTAGGCAGATAGAAAAGAAAAATCATAGATGGCATTGCGTAATCATCTCTAACCTCCGAAAGGGACATACAGACACATCAGCTAAATATTGACTTGGTCAAAGGTTCAAGATCAACATACCAAGTGCCAAAAACACATAATTTTAAAAGCAAATGCAATAATCAATAACCTTGTGTAAATGCACTTCTTAATGTTAGTAAAGCATGTGCACTTTCATCATTAGTCACTGTCGACATTATTATATCATAAAGCATTTAAAAATGAACATCACTTGTCTGTGATTTTTATATACTTTCAAACCATGAAAACACAATCATAAAAACAACCCCTAGAGAGCATCACTTGTTGATCACGTAACATGGAGCCATAGATTGAGCTGCTAGAGGGTGCTGTACAACATGTAACTTTCTTTAGACGCCCTCAAGCCACAATAACTGTAGCTATAGACTTATCCCCTTGAGAACACTGCGCTCCCAGCTGTAGAGCACACGATCCATCCTTTGGAGTGCTTGAACACGTAAGCAAGGTTGCAGCACTTTGACGCTTACTATCTACCAAAGCCCGAAGCCCTTTAAGACAATAGACCTCGAAAGACTAACAAAAGCAATACAAAAAGAGGACTTTGTCTTTATTCCAGTAGTCAGTGCGTTCACTTACATTGAAACCCTACTGGTATTGTACCTATCGTTCTACTTATTACAAAGGATACCTCTTTCTTGCACCTTTTTAAAGAAACACCCACAATCCAGGAGTAGGAGTTCCAGGGATACTAATGCCAGGAGCAGTAAAGCATTCTGAAAAGAGACTCTCAAACCTCATGGTCTGAAAACAAATATCAACAGGTAGAAGTTGGATGTGTTATAACCTATGCAGATATAATGGATGTGCAGGTTCCAAGCAGCCTTTATTATACCTTATTTAAATGCTCAAGTTAGAATTGTTTTTTGTTGATGATTTTTGTGTCAAACTCTGCAGGTTCCTCACCACGCAGTATTTGCTTTGCTGCCTGATTTAATAATTCTATTGACTATTAAAGGGTAAATGTACTTTATTAAAGAAAAGGTTCTATTGCAGTTAATAAATCACCGACGTAGATGTTTATAATGTGTTGGTATGCCTCATTTGTTCAGAGAAATAAAAAGCAAACCACGAATTATTACAGTCATACGTTATTTCCAGCCACAGGAATGCTGTTTTATTGTCTCTGCTACTGTACACTTGCGTTTGGCGTTACTAATGTTCACTCCATCCTGAAAAATGTATTTGACGATATATTCACTTTAAATCGAAAATCTAATGACATTTGCCACTGGAAAATAGTTTCCGCTACTTCCTTGGTATCGATCTATTGTTGAATCAAGGTTTATAAAGTGAAGATAAATCGCATTTTTTTTAGCCTTCATAATATCTTTCTTTATGCTTTCACTGAATTAAATGTCAAACTCTAGAAGACAATTTATATTTAATATTTTTTCACTGAAATACTATGTGCCAGGGGTAGAGCTACTGATTGCTGGGAAGGCTACTCATACTTGAAATAGTCTTAAAAATCACCTCAACATGCCTCAATTTTTCGCAGTTTGGCTTTTATCTTGCTTTTACTATGATTATTTTCTTTATTGAGAGCTCAGCAATAATCATTTTCTGTAGTGTACTGGAAAGCATTTGCGTAGCTTCTTTGAACTATCCTGTAAACAAAATGTTTTATGATTTGACGTTTTTTAAATATGTTGCTGATAGATGACAATCCGCAAAAAGGGACCCAGTTGCTTTTTTTCCTGGTATCAATATTACCGATAAGGACACCACTTGGTCGTTAAACGTTTCTCCCTCTTGTGCTGGTAGATATGCATATTGTACCCTCAGAATTTGAATGGTCTAGTGAGGTCTTATGTATCCTATCTGTCTATGTGGGTGTTCCCTCTAGTGCACCTGCATCTGAGAGCCTTATTGGAAATTAGCTTAAAATAAATGTAATGTGGACGGCAGCGGTCCAAATGTTCCCCAATCCTTTTACTTTGTGTTCACTAAAGCCAAAGATAAATTGCAGTGACCTTTCCCAAGGTTACAAGAGAACTTCAGGTCACCAAGGCCATTCATTAGTCATCCTCATGAATTTTTGGGGCTGCACTATTGACTCACCTCACTGCTCCCACCTGGAATACGCTATCAGTTCACAAAGGTTTGTAAATGTAAATCTCAGTGCTGTAACATTCTTCCACAGGTGAAAAGGAGTGATATGGTAAGTCCAGAAACAGATATTTGGTGACAGACCAGGAGATGCATTCCAATACTCATGTCTAAGTCAGTGATGGTAGTGTGTGTATAAATGTGACTGTATGTGCGGACTGCTCTCAGAGGGTTGTTCATGTATGGCTTGGCTTATTGGGGGTATTGTGTTAGCTAAGAGTACAGGTGGCATGTGTGGGTAAGTGCAGCTTATACATGCAGGAAGTGGTTTGTTCAGGCTATAGGTATGGGTGGGCGGAACTCACGGAATTCTGCAGAGTTACATGAAAACTCTGCGAGATTCTGTAGAATTCCGAGAACGGGCGGAAATTGGCATGTCTCACTGCTCGTGCTGATTTTTAGCGCCTGGAGCTTGTCCCATGCTGAAAATTCAGCGAAAACGGCACTGTGCGACGCCCAAGAGGGCGCTGGTTCTCGGGTTGGTTTTGCTGCCGCTCAAGTAGATTTTCTACTCGAGCGGCAGCTTTCTCACTGCGAACGGTCGCGACCGCTTGTGCAGCGCGCGTTGAAGAAATCCCCCTGGGTGCCCTTCTAGCACCCAAATTGCGTGCTAGGGGATGCCAATTCTTGCTCACACTCGCAAACTTACCATTGGCAAGCTGCGTGCGAGGAAATACCACCACGTGACAGTTGGCGGAATTTGGCTGGAAATCCGCGTTAGGCCAAAACTTCGCCAACTCTCCTGGCGGAGCGGAATTTATCGCCCACACCTAGTTAAAGATACAATCCAGTGCATGATGTCACAGCAGGTCTCAAAATCCAAGCAGATGTCATCAAACAAAGCAACGTTCCAGAATGCTTATTGTTTGTGATTGATAGTGATGCATGTTGGGTAAATAAAACAGTTGTGAAAATCGTTTTAAATGTATGACGAGTGCGTGCTTGGGAGTGAGAGTGTGTTTAAGAGAGAAAGAGTGCACGTATGTGTGAGCAAGTGAGTCTATATGTGTAAGCGTGTGTGTGTGTGTGTGTGTGTGTGTGTGTGTGTGTGTGTGTGTGTGTGTGTGTAAAAGTGACTGAAACTCAAGTGACCGGTAGTAAGTGAGATTGAGGTGGAGATTTACTATTTTTTGACTCAAGGCAACGCTGCACCAAAGTTGCTGTGCTCCCTTGTGTCAAAAGGAGAGAGAAAAAGGTGCCACATGGTGCATTTTTGTTCTCTCCCCCAGTGCTGGCGCACGTTTGCAAGCCATGCACCAGCACACACACCCTTGTGCCATAGTGCAAGACTGTGTGCGTCTTCTGAAGCACAGCTTTTGTTCATGAAGGTGTCTCTTCCTGTACAAAAACTAAGCTTTAAGGCTATTTTAACTTTACATGCGTGCTGTACAATGCAGCACACATCAAAAGTTGGAAAAGCAAGGCGAAATGAAAGATTTCACCTAGTTACGCCTGCCTTGAGGAGAGAGAAGATTTTGGCGCAAGTTCTTGTCTACCAATGTTTGTAGAGACATTTGTGCCAAAACCCGTAGGGGGTTGTATGAAACGCCCATGCACCACACATGGAATGCCCCAGTGATAATAAATAATGTAAAGCAGTGCATAGCACAACTTTATGCTATTTTTGGGATACTATCCAACACAAATCAGGATTTGGATAGTAAATCCCTTCCTAACACTTCACACTGGGTTTACATCACAAAAGTGATGCAAGCCCACTCCTTCACTCGGACCTTTCTTTCAACGCCTTTAGACACGGATCCAGAGCTTCTCTTGTCTCTCAGAGACAGCTTTTTGCCATTGTATTTTTTTTCATACAAATCCTCAACAGTGTTTAAGTAATGTCACCTCCTAAGATGACAGGTTTTAAGCTGTGTAGGGACTGCCTCAAACAAATGTCTGTGACAGATCCCCACCAGGTTTGCCAGCGATGTCTGGGGTCGATCCACGTCTCCAAAACCTTCAGAGGCTGTGCATCGATGGACCCAAAGGCCATTGGAGAATGCAAGTTGGAACTTTACATCGCCAAGCACAAGAAGACACAGCTCTGGGACCACTCCAAGTCTTGCTCCAAATCTAAAACTTGTTCCTGCTTCGGTTCCTGAAGTCAACGGAGCCGCTCTTGAGGCAAGTCTTGATCACGCTCCAAATTCTCAGGTAAGCACAAGAGAAAAAAGAAGTTGAAGCAGAGTTCTGCTTCTTCGCACCATTCCCACTCCTCTGATGAACCATGTTGGCAGCACCAACTGTCCTGTTCCCGCTCCTGAAGTCGGCCAACTTTGGAGCTGATTCCTCACCTGGTTCTGGCACAACCCAGGTTTCTTAGGCTTTCAGCCATGCCGTGCCAGCTGGACCCTCTGAGCTGCTTCTTTCTTCGGCTCCAGTGCCAACCACTGCCTGGGTGCCCATACCCAATCCGGGCCCAGGTACATCAATGTTGACTTTGTCGCCTGAAGAGGTGGCCCTGATTGTCTTTTCCGACACCAACTGGACACCGGTCCGAGTACGACCGAGGTCACAACCGAATCCAACCAAAGTTTCAGTATTATCACCAGGCAGACAACACTCTTTACTTTGTCTTTTTGGGACAGACTCTGATAACAATAATTACCAGGGTGATTACTTTGCTCAGCCCTATGCCATTGACAATTGGTATGAGGACTTGCAAGATGCTAATGGAGTGGACACTTCCCCATAGTCAGCCCTTTTCTCCCCTTTTAGCCCCGCCAGGTAAGAATCTGAATCCTATGCCATGGTTAAGCATACACCTCTCCACTATGGAGGTGAAAACGAACATCCTGACTGAAGTCCTGCAGCTTGGCAAGACTGCTTCTGAGCCTCTCCTACCTTTTAATGAGGCCTGACCGATACCCTACGAGGGACTTGGGCTAAGCCTTGTATCGGCTTCCTGTTAACTGCCAAATTGTCAGATGTTATTGCTCTGCTCCAAGCAAACTGTCCTTTTTGTTGCAGCACCCTTCTCCCAAGAACCTCGTGGTGCAGGCCTCCACCAACCAGACCAACCTCAACAATTTTCCTCCACTCCCCCTGACAGGGAATCAAAGTGAGTGGAGACATTCAGAAAACACCTTTTCACATCAGACAATTTGGCCCTGCGGTCCATTAACGCCTCCTATTTTCTGGGCCGTGACTCTCATGCCCTCTGGGACTCGGTGGCACAAGTCCTCCCTCCTTTGGATGAGACCTTCCTTATTGCCAGCTTGTCCCTTCCCAGCAGGGAACCTAGCAGTTTTACGGGAGAGGCGTGGTGCCCTCCGTCCCCATGGCCAAGGTCAGCATGCCACTCAGTCCGTGACACCCCCACCCCGATAGCTCCAGCCACCAAACCTCTTTAGTGTACCCTTGCAGGCTCACAGACACCTGGTGGGAGACAGAATCCACTGATTCTATCTGGGTTGGCAAGGGATCACATCAGACAGGTGCGTTCTGCAAATTGTCCACAAATATTATCACTTGCCCTGCTTTTCTTCCCCTCCGCAACTCCCACCTTCACCCTAGCGACTGACGTAGGACCAAGTCTCCATTTTGCGACAGGAAGTGCAAGCTCTTTTGGCCAAAGGGGCTGCCGAGAGGGTGCTGGTGCCAGAAGTTGGGCATGGTTGTTATTCCTGCTACTTTCTGGTGCCCAAGAAGGATGGAGGTCTTCGACCTATTCTAGACTTGCACCCTCTCAATGCCTTCCTCCAGAAGAAGTTGTTCAAAATGCTCACCCTGGCCAGGGCCTTGTCTTCCCTTGACCTGAGATACTAGATGGTGGTAATAGATCTGGAGGATACCCATTTCCATATTCCAGTTCTGCCAGCCCATCGGCACTACCTGTGGATCGTGGTAGGAGAGGAGCATTTTCAATTTGCTCTGCTCCCCTTTGGTCTCATCAGTGCCCTTCAGGTGTTCATGAAAAGGATGTTGGTGGTGGCAGCACACCCTTGGAGGTCAGGGGTGCCAGTCTTCCCCTACCTTGATAACTGGCTGTTGAAAGGCAGGCTCCCTCCAGGCAGTCCTCAACCACCTCCAGGCTGCAGCGAACCTCCTGTCATCTTTGGGGTTCACTATCCACCTGCCAAAGTCACACTTGACTTCTTCTTGGACACTCCCCTTCATCAGAGCCATTCTGGACACAGTTCGATTTTTGTGTCTCCCTCCCCCCCCCCCCCCTCAGGAAAGACAGTCCTTGACATTCCGGCTATAATTCGGATCTTTCAGCCTTGGTCCTATATCTCTGTGAGGTGGACTCTGAGGTGGATAGAACTGATGGCATCCTGCTGATCGAGCACGTCAGACGACATATGCAGGCTCTGCAGTAGGATCGGAAGTTCAAGTGGCCCCAACATCAAGGCGACCTCTCCGACCACGTTTAGATTTCAGGGGAAACTGCAAAATATCTGCAGTGGTGGTTGCAGGACTGGAATTGGATCAGTGGCGGACCCTTCTCCCTTTCCCACCCAGAGCTGACAGTGCTGACTGATGCAGGGTGACCACCTGGGAGAGGTGGAGATAAGAAGCCTCTGGTTTCCGGCGGAGGTGTGGCTCCATATCAATCTTCTGGAGCTGAGGGTCATCCACTTGGAGCTGAAAACCTTCCTGCCATCCATCCAGGGAAGGCTGGTACAGGTGCTCATGGACAGCACCACCTCCATCTAGTACTGTAACAAACACGGCAGGGTGGCGTCGCGAACCCTGTTCCAGGAGGTCTTGCACCTCTGGAAATGGCTGGACCTCCATGGTATTTTCCTGATGGCGAATCACCTGGCGAGTTCCCTGAATGCCAGGGTGGAAGCACAAAGCGGTTGGCATCTAGCGGATCACGAGTGGCAATTACACACGGAGGAGATGCAAGGTCTCTTCCACAAATGGGGAGAACTTTGGCTGGATCTATTTGCCACCACGAGAATGTGCAATGTCAGCACTTCTGTGTGTTGGAGTTTCCAAGGCATCTCTCACCCGGAGACATGTTCCTCCTCAAGCGAAGCTGGGGACTACTCCTTGGCTGGAACAAATTACTTACCATCGGTACCGCTGTTTCTGGTAGAGTAGAGCCTCTTTCTAGCTGCAGATTCCTCAGTGACCCTCCCATCCTCCCCAGTCTGAAGACTGGACTCTACCTATTAATAAGATCCCAAGTCTAGGAATCTGCACGCTGCTATACGAGTTTGCTTTTGGGGCTTCACGTCTAGAGGCATGGACAGTCTCGAAAGCAACAAGCATCTGCACGGGGGAGTGGCGCCTTTATAGGCCCCACACGTCAATTCCGAAGTGGAACGGCATCAGTGCTCAGCCTGAATCTGCAGCTAGATAGAGTTTTTACTAGAAAGAGTCTTACCGAAGGTAAGCGACTTATTCTACAGCGCCTATGGCATTTTAGCACATTTATGTAAAAATACACAGTTTCACCGTACTGGTTTTAATTTTGTCTCAGTGTGGAGAAACACCCTAAAAGAGGTCTGGCTTACTTGCATTGCTCACTCACTCAATTCATGGCAAGTTTTAGCCCCAGAACTTTCAAAGATCAAGTAAACACCATAATACATGTGGTAAATAAAATAGACATTTGTCTGTGTTATGCTGTTATATTAATCATGTACTTATTATAGTACTTCAGCTATGTCAGTTGTTGTGATGTTAGGGTAATGTGACATGCCTTCTTGGAAAATAAATCAGGGCCAGGGTGTTATATGATGTCACTGTCTGTGTTGTTATAATGGTCAATGGGTATGTGATGTCACTTCCACTACCCCTGACATTTTGGTGAATTGACAGGCAGGCGGTGCTTCTGGAGTGAGTGCGGGAGCGGTGCATGCCAATGAATAGAGTGTTCTTGTTCTAGACTGTAGCATCCTCAAGTGGAGTCTGCATCTGTTTGTGAGAGTGGAGTACTTGACACAAGAGCAGTCATGAGTGGGAGTATAAGTGCCAAAGTATAATGACATTAAGTACTGTGTGGATGGGCAGTTGACCTTGAAGAGTGAGCTAAATGTGTGCCTAGGAGTGTGTGTAGTTTAGTGGATATCCTGTTAGTGAAGCTGTGTAAATAGACTGTATGTAAATGAAATACATGGTTAGAAATTAGGCTTTGTGCATTTGGATGTGGCAATGCTTTTGGGGTGTGGTAATATGCCTTTGAGCTGATTTGCATGAGAGGCTGGATAGTGAAGCAAATGTCTTACTGAAGAGTGTGAATCTCGCATTGCTTGCCACACTTCCAACAAAGCACTGGATAGAGATGAGTATGGGGGACAAAAAGTAGTCATGTGTTTTCGTCAGTAGTCAAACCACACAAAATGATGCCTCGATGCAAAATTCTTATAACCCGCAAGGCCGTGACAAGTCCCTACAGTTAACTGCCGAAGCAGGAATTCCACATGTCAAAGTCTCAGAAGCCTGGAAACACGTGCAACCTAATAAGACCACCAAAGGTTCTAAAAAAATGAAAATGGTCTAAATTCTACAAGCTTTGACCTAAAAACAAGACCTAGCTTCTACTTTTGAACATAAGCTACGGATATTTACTATATGAAATTCAATAAACGTAATACTTGCTGTAAATCCATTATTTTTGTGCTCTAAACAGAAAAACAAGCAGAGTTAGCGCTTATGTGAGGGAACAAATGCTGGGAAGTGTTTATGCGTTCTGTGGACAAGTGTAGTTTGCCACCAGTGAGTTGTGTGGTGGGCCGCGAGTGTGTGTAATTTTGAATGTGTGTGTGTGTGGACGCTGTATCCATGAGAGCAGAGGAAGAGTTGGATTTACATCCCAAGAACACTTCTCAGCTGCCCTCTTCACCTTCACTGCTTGCCAGATAGATTCAGCTTTATTTCAATTTATAAAGCGCTAAAACTAGTACAGCGGCGTCTGGCCCCTTAGCATGATGTTATTCAATAACAAGATTCCGTGAATCCTGGAAATGTCTCGGTTTTTAATTTCTTTCAGAACAAATGAATGCTTTCTTTAATTCCCAGTTATATGGTGCATGAATTCCTCAGTTTGGCTCCATTTGCAGACCACAATCTTCCTCCTTGAGTTCGCCACCTATCTCCGCTTCTCTTGAGATTCTATATAGTTCCTTGAAGGCATAGCGTCCCTCTGGGTTCCGATAAAGCCGTCTGGCCTCTTTAAATAACGCTTTTGTCTTAGAGCTCTTATCTTTTTACTTTTTTAAAACCAGAGAACGTACATTAACTAAAGCAAGAACGGCCAGGTCTCAGAATGCAATTCTAGTGTCAATAAAAAGCTTGACGTTCAGTGCAGTGCCTACTCCTTCCTAGTCAGTGCTGAATAATAACATGTTATTCAGTGCCAAGATACTGGTCAGGAAGCACATGCTCTTACGAATACATGTTATGTTATTTTAAAATATTGTCGAAGGATGGCTAGCGGTGCACTCTCACCTCTTAAAAACAAAACAGACCTGCCAGCCTTCAAAATATTTTTACTGTGCGAGAGGAGGGGGCGGGGCTTTACAGGGGAAGGATCTGGAGATGGGGCGGGGCTTTCAATGCATCTTAACTAGTCAACCAGAGAAAGAGTGGGGCCAAAGAGAGGGCAGGGGTTTGGAGAACAGACCATCCCCCAAAAACATTACTGAGGGTGCCGCCGATGTCCCGGGGATATTGTAGTCAGAGCCAGCGCTAGGCATGGGCAGTTGCCCAGGGCTCCGCACTCAGCCCACCAACATGGGCCCCGCACAAGTATGCCACATCCAGGACATGGCACGCCGGTCCTCTTGTGCCCCCTGCTCATCTAATTAAGAGCAATGTGTCTTGTTGCAATTGTTCCCATGGGAGTGGGTGGGCAACCCTCCACTTGGCCACCATGCTATGTTTTAGCGACATGAGGCCTAGGAAAGGAGCCCGCCCCCCTCCTATGGTCCCAGTTGAAGGAGACATTCTGCAGGTTTCTACTGCAATCAGACCTCCTAACCTGCTGCCCATACAGAGGCACGGTGGGAGGCCCATCGCCCCCTTGTTTAATGCCCATCAGTTTTAACCCTCGCAGCCTACAAGCAAACCTCGCACCTTCAGCCCTTTATGAGCTGTAAAAGAGGTCCCTGTAGGTGACTGAGAGGGAGGGGCTGCAGCCCATGAGGGCTCTGCACTAAGCAGCTTCAGGAGCTGGGTCATCTATAGAGATGTAAACAGCCCTGAATGTCTCACGTTGAATGCATATTAGATGGGCCTCGCGCATTCCCTTTCTGCCTGGGGCCCCAAAGATCCTGGAACCACCCCTAATTGTATTTCAAAACCCCTCATTGATGTCGGCTGCTCAGAGCCTACACACACCTAGGTGGAAATCCATTCCCTCCAGGGGGTTCATCTCATCTTGTGTACACCATGTGATTTCAGCTCTTCACCAGGAGTACATGTGAAGAGAGCTGAAATCGTGTGACACGCGGTGGCAGCACGTGATTTGGCATGTCCAAGGAACGCTTGTGATCATCAATGCTTGTGCTTTTTCCAGCTGCCAAGCAGAGGCATTACAGCCTTTTTAAATGAGGGGCATCGGCCCCATTGAGAAATGCACTTCAAGTTCTCAGGCACCCCAAGGCCCAGCTATTGACAACTAGTATGAAATCTGTCTGTGACCGGTTGGCATGTTTCAGGGTGGATTGTGTAGATTGGGTTACTGTCAGCTGGCACACTGACGCTATGCCATAGAGAAACTGTCTCTATCCTCCGTAGGTTGTCCTACCCTGCAATCATCTCAATCCTCCCCTCCCAACACAAGGATCTAATATTTCAAACTTGAAGCTAAACATTCAGTTGACATACTGAACATTTAATTTTCTAATCCAAACGCTTCAAAGAAAGGGTAGCAGTATATTCTACAAGTGTACAAAGTTCATTAATTAAGGCAAGACCAGCCATCGTCACATTGTTAGTGTATTCACATTGGATGAATCATTTGCATACTCAATGATAGTCAGGAAAATTCTGTATCGCCCTCACCCTCTTGGGTTAACATTGGAAGCTCCTGCAGTCAACCACGCAGGGTATCCATGACAGACCCAAGAAAGGAAGTGATACCAAAGGGGATGATGGACGGTGCGCTAGAGCAAATCAAACACTCACCCCCAGTCAACTGATCTGGGTTTAATCCATCATCATTCTTTAGCTCACTCCACCACCCCAGTTCAGACATGGCCATATGCAAATCAGTCTGACCCTGTGCCTCATGGGAACAGTCCAGCCCGAACTGCCAAGCCATGTCTTCCCTGGACGAGAAACAAGCATCCTGGGACCGGTTTCGGATTCAAAACCCTCATCAGCCAGGCTATCTTGAATCCAGTGGCAAAGTGAGCAAGGGACCCACGTCTGGGCATACCCTGCCAACTTAGGGCGAACAAAGCGATACCAAAGGGGATGATGGACGGAGCGTTAGAGCAAATCAAACACTCACCCCCAGTCAACTGATCTGGGTTTAATCCATCATCATTCTTTAGCTCACTCCACCACCCCAGTTCAGACATGGCCATATGCAAATCAGTCTGACCCTGTGCCTCATGGGAACAGTCCAGCCCGAACTGCCAAGCCATGTCTTCCCTGGACCGGAAACAAGCATCCTGGGACCGGTTTCTGGCTATTCAGCCGTCATCAGCCAGGCTAGCTTGAATCCAGTGGCAAAGTGAGCAAGGGACCCACGTCTGGGCATACCCTGCCAACTTAGGGCGAACAAAGCGATACCAAAGGGGATGATGGACGGAGCGCTAGAGCAAATCAAACACTCACCCCCAGTCAACTGATCTGGGTTTAATCCATCATCATTCTTTAGCTCACTCCACCACCCCAGTTCAGACATGGCCATATGCAAATCAGTCTGACCCTGTGCCTCATGGGAACAGTCCAGCCCGAACTGCCAAGTGTTTGATTTGCTCAAGCGCTCCGTCCATCATCCCCTTTGGTATCAAGAAAGGAAGTGGGCAGACCCGATGGACTAAGTGTCGCAGATCAGAATGCATTTTAGAGAAGTTTTTAATCCAGTTGGTACAAAACTTGCAAAAACAGAGGCAGCATTATTCTTTCAGACATTTATGATTACCCAACACTTTACCCTCATCTGGTTGATCAAAGGTGGTACTGACTGGCACTGTCCTGTACAGTAAAGGGCCCACAGACAGATGCCTAACTTTGTAGGGTAAGTGGAAACCTACCGATGAGATGACCGAAATCATGAGTCCAACTCATACATATGTACATTTTTACCTACAATCAATCACGTTTGTTGAGCGCGACTACTCACCCGTAAGGGTCTCAAGGCGCTGGGGAGGAGGGGAGGTGCAGGTTCCAGTCCATCAAGGAGGGGGTCTGTCGAAGAGCCAAGTTTTGAGGTTTCTCGTGAAGATGAGGAGTGATGTTGTCTGTCTGAGGTGGAGTGGTAGGGCGTTCCAGGCTCTGGCCACGAGGAAGGAGAAGGAGCGGCCTCCTGATATGGTTTTTCTGGCGTGGGGGACCACGGCGTAGGAGAGCTGGGCTGATTGTAGGGTCCTTTGGGGTACGTGGAATTTGAGTCGGCTGTTCAGGTATGCTGGTCCGGTGTTGTGGAGGGCTTTGTGTGCGCGTGGGTGAGGATCTTGAAGGTGATTCTAGTCTTGATGGGGAGTTAGTGGAGTGTGCGCAGGTGCTGGGAGATATGGCAGTGTCTTGGCAGGTTGAGGACTAGTCTCGCAGCGGTGTTCTGGATGTTTTGTAGCTTGCGGTGAGGTTTTTGTTTATTCCGGTGTAGAGTGCGTTGCCGTAGTCGAGTCTGCTGGTGACGAGGGCGTGAGTGACGGTCTTTCTGTGCTCTAGGGGGATCCATTTGAAGGTCTTGCGTAGGAGGCGGAGCGTGTGGAAGCAGGAGGATGCGACGGAGTTGATCTGGCGTTCCATTTTGAGCTCGTAGTCCAGGATGATTCCAAGGTTGCGTGCGTGGTCCGTGGGAGTGGGTGGGCGGGGGGCCACCAAGTGTCGTTCCAGGCGTCGGGGTGTGGGCCCATGATGAGTACTTCTGTTTTGTCGGTGTTGAGTTGTAGGCAGCTGCTTTTCATCCATTTGGCGACAGCTTCCATGCCTTCTTGAAAGTTGTGTTTGGCTGCTTTGGGTTCGTTGGATAGGGAGAGGATGAGTTGGGTGTCGTCTGCGTATGAAACAATGTTGAGTCCGTGGGTTCTGACGATGGGGGCGAGCGGAGCCATGTAGACGTTGAAAAGCGTGGGGCTGAGGGAGGACCCCTGGGGGACTCCGCAGGTGGTTAGTGTAGGGTCCGAGAGGAACTGAGGGAGTCTGACCCGCTGCGTTCTGCCGGAGAGGAAAGAGTGGATCCAGTCGAGGGACTTGTCCCTGATCCCTGCGTCGTGGAGTCTGCATGTTAGGGTGCGGTGGGAGACTGTGTCGAAGGCCGCTGAGAGGTCGAGGAGGATGATGGCTACTGTTTCTCCTTTGTCCAGTAGGGAGCGGATGTCGTCTGTTGCGGCGAGGAGGGCGGTTTCTGTGCTGTGGTTTTTTCTGAAGCCGGATTGGGAGGAGTCGAGGATGTTGTGCTCTTCGATGAAGGTGGCGAGTTGGCTGTTGATGGCTTTCACGATGACTTTCACTGGAAACGGGAGCAGGGAGATGGGTCTGTAGTTTTTGAGGTCGGTGGGGTCCGCCGAGGGCTTCTTCAGGAGGGGGTTGACCTCGGCGTGTTTCCAGTCGTCGGGGAAAGACGCGGTCCCCAGAGAGCGGTTGATGGTGTGGCGAAGCATGGGTGCGATGGTGTCGGCGGCTCTGTTGAAGATGTGGTGGGGGCAGGGGTCCGTGGGGGCACCGGAGTGGATTGACTTCATCGTCTTCAGTGTGTCTTCGGTGGTGAGGGTTGTCCAGCTGTCAATCGTTGGTTTCAGGGTGTCGGAGGTGGCTGGTGAGGGTTCAGTGTGTTGGTTGTCTTCGTCGAAGTTGTCGTAGATGTTCTTGATTTTGTGGTGGAAAAGGGTGCTGAGTTTGTTGCAGAGGTCTTGTGAGGGAGGAATGTCAGTAGACTCGCTGGTGTGTTGGGCGAACTCCTTGATGATGCTGAAGAGTTCTTTGCTGTTGTGTGCGTGTGTGGAGATTCTGTCTTCGATCGCTGTTTTTCTCGGGTTTCTGATGAGTTGGTGGTGGGTGTTGGTGGCGGCTCTGAAGTTGTTGTGGGCTTCTGTGGATTTGGAGTTCCTCCAGGCCTTTTCGAGGCGGCGGCATGTGCGTCTGGACTCTCGAAGTTCGGTGGTAAACCGTCTGGCTTTCTTGGCGTGTGTGTTGTTGTTCTTCTTGAGGGGAGCTATGGTGTTGGCGCTGTTGGAGATCCATCTGTGCAGAGTTCGGGCTGCGGTGTTGGGGTCGTCGTCTTCCATGGTGTTTGGGGTGGAGTTGCTGAGTGAGGAGGTGAGCTGGTCGTCAGTGATTTTGGTCCAGTTTCTTCGTCGGAGCAGGTGCTGATGTCTGTGGTTGGTGGGTGTTCTGAAGGTGAAGTGGATGCATCGATGGTCTGTCCACAGGAGTTCGGTGGTGTGGCTGAAAGTGATGGAGTTTCCTGATGTGAAGAGGGGGTCAAGGGTGTGTCCTGCTGAGTGCGTGGGTTCGGTCACAATCTGGCGGAGTCCAATGTTCTACACTTTGTCTAGAAGCCTCAAGTTTCTGAAAGAATTGAGACTGAGACACATTTCAGGCTGAGAAGCAAGCTCATATTTTATTCAGTGCACTATGATACAGAAGTACTCACCAGAACAATCTTGGTGGCTAAGGAGATAAAACTCAGTTTAGGTTCTAGAGTATGATTCCCCGGTCATCCGGGTCACATTAACAGGTAATCTACATTCAGGGAACATTGATCCTCACCTGTACATTTCGCTGTATTTGTCCTCACTCCTACTTTGAAATAATTGATTATTTTTCCCTGACCTCTTCTGCTGTCCGCTTGGGACTGGAGTACCTCCACCGCTCCAAGAAGGCTTCAGTGGGGGGTCTGTGTCACTTCACCCTAGAGCAGACAAGTTATGGAATCATGCGAGGGACTACGCCTCCTGTGTTCTGCAGGGGCACAACAAACACTCGGGGAAGCTTAAACTCCATGTCTGGAAGGAGTGGTAAAGCAACTTGCTGTGTATGAGGGTAAAACAGGGTCCACCACCTGCAAATGGAGCATGACCCCAGCTTCCCCCATCTCACCCACAGGGCGGGTAACTATAAGGTGGTCCCAAGCTACCCACTTACTGCCTCGTAGTATACCAGTGTATGAGGGTTCCAGAAAACTCTTCCTACACCCTGCGCCATCGAGCACTAAAGCTGCAGCTTGGGACTACAGCGGCCATGGAGAATCCACCTGGTGATGGCTCAGGACCTGCACATTATCAGACTGTTCAGCCCTTTGCTCCCAACAGTTCAGTCCTGTCTTCCTGCGAGGCCCTCACAAGCAGGCACCTTCCAGCACGGGCCCAGCACACACGACCCATATGCATGCTAAGCTGGCATGGATGGTAGAGAAATGTGACTCAGAGCTTTCACTGTAAGTTAGTTATGATTATTGTAATGCTGAGTTCTTCTATCTGCCCAAGGCTGGGCACTGCCTGGCAAGCCTGATATCAGTCAAGTTTACTATAGTAGCAGCTATCTACTTCCTGATTTAAGACTGGCAACTTCTAGTACTAAAGAGTGACAAAATACTACTCTCTGTCAATCTCCCTGTTTACAGAATGTTTCATTCATAGCATGGGAACTGATGTCTGCGGTGTTTCAGTAAAAAGCAATTTCACCATTTGGAAAAATGTTTCCATGTGAAGATAACATGGGGTCAACATTGCGCACTTGATACACCCTCTAATCCTGAACCTGTAGATTTTACCTATAGACTATTTGCTGCTACAAAGTTCAGGGAAATGGACTACAACGCCCATTCATTACATTATAACCACTCTTGAGTGCTTGCTATAAATATATTTAGGTGCTGAATTCTTGATCAGACCCAACCACCAACAATCTGACATCTGAACTTGCAGGCCAGCCACTTGGACCTAGGCCAGTTGGGCGCTCAGTGGACACTTGGCCAATTTTGACTATTTTTCCACTTTCAATTAGCTTTCAAGTCAACACCTTTTGCGTTTGGTTTTGGTGCGACAGTTCTTAAAGTTTGAATGCTATATCCAGTTTAAACAACTCTTGTATTACAGAAACTTGGGCCTTTGGGCAATTTATTTCTTTAACTTTGTTCTGGTTTTGGTTTGTTTGGTTCATGCTGCGCCTCACACATTTTCTCTGAGGATTGCCTTGCTGCTGAAGTGAATCAACTCTACCATTATTGAAACCTCTTTGCTCTGGTAGATTCTTAGGCAGAGTAGGAGCTCAGTCACAGCGCACATGAGGACTATAGTGTGTGTGTGTTTCTGAGAAAGAGACAAAAACACCTACTCCTGGAAGTACCAGAGTTCCCGAGACTGAACTCAAACGACATGTCCATGGCATATGTTGGAGGACAGTCACCCAGAAACAGCCTTTCTTTTTTTTAATTTCAAATAATTGTTATTGAAATTTCGAGAAAAAACAAGAATATAGATGTACATACAGAAATCACAGATTGGCATGAGTTGAAATACAGCTACAAATGTTATTTGTAAATGATAATAACAAGTAAATAAGTAAATAAATAGACGGAAAGAAAAACAAAAGGCGAAGGAATTGCAGAGAGGCTACGAATTATGTGTCATTTGGAATTGCGATCAGGTTAATCATGAACGGTTTACGTTTTTGACATTATTATGTAAGGTGACCGTAAGGTCGCATGTTAAGCATATAATTGAAGACATAAAAGTTTGTATAGGTTGTGCTGTAAGGATATCCTGTTGGAACATCCATTATCGTAATATAGTAAACATAGACACATATCCTATGTACATGTCAAAACATCAATAAACAAGTAATTCTCACCAATCCTCCACATAGCGTCCGCATTTTATCATGTTAGAGACATAGTGAGGCTAGCGTGAGATTTGTCATGTATGAAACAGTACCCATGTGGAGGGGTAGGCGAGAGTGTTCACAAACGTATTAGCGATCCATAGGGAGAATGTCCTATTTCAGGTGTTTGTGTTGTGGTTGTCATCAATAGGTACAATAAAATGTAAGAGATGATTTCACAAAGAGTCATTTGATTCAAGGAGGATCAAACTTGAATGAAAAGGCATCAAGGGACTTCTATAGCTTCCTATGTGAAGGACGCCAGGGTGAAGAGTGTAGAGAAATATTATCCGCCCCTCTGAGAAAGGACAACCATTCTTGCCATTTTCTGAAGGAAACTTCTTTGAAGCCTTTCTACTGCTCGGTATGGAGAGCCCCAGGCTCCACATCTGGAGGTTAGGGTCGGACTGGGACAGAAAACAGGCCCTGGCACCAAAATAAAAGTGGCCCCATTAGTGAACCAGGTAGCTAAAATAGTGGCCCACATTGGCAAATGAGCCCAGTTTTGAATTTGACACACTGTATGGGTATTTTACAGGGTATGGGAGACTTCCTGCGTTTCTGTTCGCTGCAGATAGTGATTGCTGTAATAGAGGAATCAACAGTAAAAACCGACCATAAAACAGGCCCGCAAACCGCTAAAAAAACAGCCCACACACCAATCTGTCAGACCAGCCCATCAGGCCTGCCTGATTACTCTTTGCCAGGTTAATCAAAAAATAGCAAGCTACCCCGGCATGCTTCTGGCATTTTATTTGGATGTAGATAAAGCAGCTGCAGGACACATTTCATTTAAAGGAGTTGGCTATTAACACCCAAATATGAATATGGAGAGCCACAGTATCAGAGGTGTCAATGACACTCAAATGTGTTACTTTTACCTGATGGATTCAATTCCACGGGAACTGTGACCAGCGCGGGTTCCTCAAACAGGAATAATTAATCAAGAGTGCATTCATGTGGCACTTTATAACAGGCATGAGGATAAGGGAGGACACTTGTATATGTACAAATCTCTTTCATGCATGTTACACACAAAAAGGAATGAGATAAAGAGACAAAAGTAAGGGGCATGTCTGATTTCCAGAGAGTTATTTACTCAGCTGATCTAAGTGCATAAAGAGTAAAAACATTTTTTTTAAAGAGCAGGGGCCCAACATTTTTCTTAAGAGTCTACAGTTGGCACAGCCAAGTACCAGAGCTGCCTAATACCAAGGCTGTCTAGCTTTGTTTCCACCTTATGTCTCTTCCACCTTCATACACTTCCTCTTTTTCTCACTCTTGCATGTCTTTTTTAGGTCTCGCCTACAGACAGCTTTAGCTGTCCGTTGCTGTCGTCAAGGACTTATTGTCTACAATATACTTCCAGTGAACTTTGGATGAGTGCATTGCTTATCATTCGTTGGCTTTCTTGTCAATCTCATTATCTTGCTTTCCTTTCTCCTGTGTTTGTCCATTCCCTGTAGCACTGCCGGGTTAGAAATCTTTTTGATTGGTTGGCTTATATCTATCCACGGCTCACAGCAAAAAACGACTTTTACTTTTGGTTCCAGCAAGTACATGCATTTTCTTGCTTTCATCCACTGGCCTCTGAGTTGTGCTTTCTCTTTCCCATCCCCACCCTGTCTTGCTTTCCTAACCTCTACGCTTTCTGCTTAGCTTTTTAAAATTTGTTATAACACCCTCCATTGCTTCCCCACCCTTTAATGCTCACTGCTGTAAAGGGTTTTCTTGCTCTTCCTCTCTGACCCATTTTCTTTTTTATCTATTTTTTTTTGTTTTACTTTAAAGGAGAGTTTGGCAGCTGCGCTTTGCTACCGGGCCACTCCTTGCTGCACTGTTCGTCTGTGGGCCTGTTTGTTAATTTACTGCTCAAGATTGACTCTGCAACTTAGAAACAATACATTTAAAAAAAAAATACAATGCCTGCTGCATCATGATGTATTTAAGTGCATTTCCCCTTCGTCTCGTGATGACTTACTCATTGAGGCCCCTGTGCCTCCAATCACAACCCTTTCCCACATATAAAAACCCCCTCTCTCCTTACTTCCTGTTCCTTTTTTGTGCTCCAAACAATCGATGGGCAGTCGCGGTGCACATGCTCCAGCAACTTTCAACGGCTCCTTCAGGCTGCGCAGTGCCGGCAGGTTTGGGAGACCGTGCGGACCTGTTTCATGGCAGCATGCGCACTGGCTTATTTTGGCAATTTCTATGGCATGAGGAATACAGCGGGAGCTGGCTGGTTTACTATGAGTGACGGAGGAGCGTCTGCCTGCGTTGCCTTAAAGTCTGTGCCTCCTCCCCTCTCCCTTCTTGGACAGCCGGAGGTCTGCTGTGCTTGCCCCCGTGACGGCTGGGTGGCGTTTCTTGGTTGCTGGGGCACAGAAGGGTCCTCGGCAACCGACAATTCTGGACGTTCTGGGCACATTTCCTATGCTTTCGCCTGACTGAAGGGATGCGGTGCCTTCCTCTGGCCAGGGTGGTCTGGCTGGGTGTGTCTCGGGTGCCGAGGTTGGGGTGCACCTCTGCAACTAGCTGTTCGGCCCATGGGGCTCACTGTGTTGTGCCAGGGTGGTGCAATAGCTCGATGAGCTGTACATATGTAGCTGCGTATTTGGGCTCACAGTTCGACTCTAGTCAAATGCAATGTGATGAGTTTTGAAACAGGTGGATGCAGTTGCTCTTGATTTTGGCCGCTCTCCGGTTTTCAATCCGACATGTTGTGCAACGTTGCTGATTGGTTGTCCTTTTGTACTTTTACCTGTATGTGCCATTTGTCACTGTAGCAGGATGTCTCCTCCGCTTCTCTTGACAGTTTCTCTAAGTCGGTAGACAATGTCTATCAAGGGTCTGTGTGATGATACTGGCTCTCATTGCATTCATCCACTGCCATGAGTCGCCCTGGCTTGTTGACATGCTGCCTGGCCGTGGCACATGGGAGGTCATATCCTTGGGTAGCGGAGAGTTGATTACGGCCTGCCTGTGAGACTGGCAGGTTTTTTGCATTTGGATTCTTATGCTGATGTTGTTTTCAGGTTTGCAGGCTTGTCGTCTGTATGGAGGTACATGCGGGCCGGAGCAGCTTCCGTGGGCCTGGAACTATAGTACATCTCTTTTCCTGCTTGCGGTGCAGCAGGATAGGGTGGCTGACTTTCAGTGTTCCCGGGCTGCTGGGTGCCTGTGGTGAATGCCAAGGAAGGATCTTGTGTCTGGCTTTCACCTGCGTTGCCGCGCTTCCACGTTGTCTGCTTGGCTGGGTCAGTGGAGGTGGGGGGCTAGCGATGGGTGTCTCAGAACGCAGCTGTGCTCCTGCTGGGGTCACTGTTGTGTAAGGCGATGACAGCTGTGGGCTGTTGCACTGCGCTCTTGTGGATATTCTTAGTGAGTGCAACTATATTGGAATGGAGTGGGGTGACCTGCTGCTGGGAGTGATTGCTCTATGGTGCAGTCTCCTGCCTCTGGTTTCAGTATCATTTTTGCGATGCTCTTGGTTGTTTTGTGGGGTATTTCTCCCCATTGGTGAGGCATTGGTCACTGTCTCCAGATTCACCTGTGCATTGGTATAAGGTGTGATGCTGTTGCCGCGTTCCGTCCAGATTGGCTCCATCTTGGCCTCTCTTGTTGGCAGTTTCTCATTGATTACATGGGGTTGTTGCCCTCAGATCATATGGTTTACAGGGTGGATGGTGGCCTGACGGATTCTGGCATGGCCTCTGCATTGATGCCCAGGGCAACATCACATGGGGCAATCCTCGGGGAAGGGTTTTGTGGCTCTGACGGAGGCTATGCTGGAGGGGTGAGTGTGTTGGATGTCCGGATCGGGATGGTTCAACAAGTTGATTTCCTAGCTATTGTGTTGGCAGTTATTGTTAAGGGCGTCCGTGGTGCCCTCTTGTGCTTTCATGGCCTGACATTTCCTCTGGTTGCAGGACTGGTAGGCGGTTCTGGCTGACCATCTTCATTTCTTTGGTTGCCGTTGAGGATGCCAAGCTGTTTGGTGAATGGTTGGATTATCTACCCGGCTGTCCTTTGCGGATAGGCTATATGCCTGGTCCTGCAGGTCCTCTTCCAGCACTTATACTAAGCCTTGGTTTTGCTCAGATGCCATCGGGCCCAGGGGTCCTCTCATGGGGACAGCCATTCCTCTTCTTTACGTAGGGGTTGGTCTCTGCCAGGTGGGATGGGCGGCAGGATATCTCCTGCACTGCAGGTCCCTCGGGCAGTGCTCCTGGCTTGGGCTGTCCAGTGGGCACATGGCCTGTGGGTGGTCAGAAACTGCGTTCCTTCCAGCATGGGTACTTTGCTTTCCATCTAGTGGGTGTGGAGCTTCGTTCAGAGCAGCTATCTCATCGTTTTCATCTTCCTTCCTCCAGTTATGGGGTGCCTCTCTGCTCTCGTCCCGAGGTGGGTCATCCTGGTCCTGCTGGTTCAGATCGGTTGAAGGGTGTATTCTGTCGTTTTCCTGGTACTGAAAGTATGGGGGTACAGTATTGGCACTGTGGTGCCTCATCTGATGGGCGGCGTTGTTTCCATTCGACTGCTGTTCTTGCAGCAGCTCCTTCCCCTGTTGTCTCCTGGGGTCTTCGGGCTGCAGTCTTTCTGCAGGTTGCATTTCTACGCATTCACGTTTATCCGTGTCTTCAGTGGTTTCTGAGGCTCACTGTGGGGTCGAGCTTTTCCATTTTCTGCTTTTGCTGTTCGGCCTGTGTACCAATCCATGTGTTTTTTCCATAGTGTAGGCTCCCCTGTTGGCTGTTCTTTGTCTGCTAGGGATTTCCTTCTTCCTATTTCTAGACAGCTGTTGGTCAAGGGGGCTTCTTTTCCCCTGACTTGTTACATGTGCTGACAGTGCTGGGTCTTCTGTCATGTCGTGGCTTTTTAATGTTGCAAAGAAGTGGTTTCTGTGGGCTCGGTTGTCTGTAGGTTCAGTCAAGGCCTTCTTGATCGGGAAGTTCTGGTTTATTGGGCTGATCTCCTGTGGTGCGGGGGTTCCATCCTCTCAGGATTTTGGCCTTTCTACCCTGGTTTTTGCCAAGGTGTGTCAGTTGTGGGGTCGCCCCCTGGTGGACCTGTTTGCGTGGTTGTTCCGAAGGGAGGGTACTGTCATCTTTGTAGATGGATGACCTGGCGGGCGTTTGGCCTGTGGGCCTGATGTTTGTTTTTCCTTTTTTTCCTTGCTCCAGATGTTTCTGGTTCAGGTTCGGAGGATGAGAGCTCAGGTTGTTCTGGTGGCTCCGGCATGGCCCTGTTCTGTCTGTTTCCTCTGATGGAGATGGTGGTGGATCTGGAGTGATGGTTTCCGTTGCCTCTGTTTCCCCTGAGGTTTCCACGTTTCCAGGTGCCCTCTCTGGTGAGTCACTGGTTGACGGCTTGGCGATTGAGCTGGGTGGCTTCATGTTGCAGTGTTTTTCAGCCTGTTTCTCCTCTTCTGTGCAGGCATCTAGGAGGTTTCTGCCAGATCTTCTTATGCTCGACATTGAGAGTCATTTCAGGCATGTGGTTCTGCTTTCTGTTTTTGTGCGGTGGACTTCTTCCAAGATTGGCTTTTACGGCTTCCTGTCATCTTGAGGGGGTCTGGTGGTCACTCTGGGTCTGGTCTCCAGGACCTTTTTTAGGTTTTCCAATCTCCGTCCTGCCTGTCTGGGGTTGTGTCCATTTTGGGATTAGCAGCTTGTTTTTCAGACTCTCCGGTGTCCCCCGTTTGAGCCCTTGGCATCTGTGGGGTCCCGTCTTCTGGCCTTGATTATGTTCTTTCTGGTGGCGGTACCGTCTACTCGCTGCCTGGGTGAACTTGGTTCGTTGTCTTGTTTCCTTTCTTGTGGGAGTTTGAGGACAGGATTGTACTTTGGGCCCTAGCTGTGTGCCAACAGTGACTTCTTTGTTTTTTTTCCAGATCTTCAGTCTCCTGGACAGGGGACACTTTATTCATTTGTTGGGAGGAAGCCAGTTCTGCTCGTCCTGGACCTTGTGAAAGAGTTCCAGGTCTCCTCTGATTCGTTTGTGCGCTTGGTCCCACTCGTAGGGATGGGGGATCAGCCTGCGGCTCAACCCTTGAGCCTGTGCTTCGGGTCATGATTCTGCTTGTATTTCAGCAGTTTGGTCTATCTTCTCCTCTGGGGTTACAGGGGAGGTCTACTTGGAATATGTCTGCTTCCATTGCTGAGGTGCATGGTGCTTCTTTGCTGGGACTCTGTCAGCCTGCTACGTGGGTAGTTCCTTCTACCTTTGGGTCTCCTGATCGGGTGGTCCAGGGTCCCACGGTTCTGGTTTTGTTGGGTTCCACAGTGCTGGCTTGCGTGTTGTACATAGCTTTTTGCCTGTGGCTTGAACTTATGTTTGCGTATTCTGTGCAGTTGCCCTGGCCCACTTTTTGGCTTGGGTACATCTCAATGAGTGAGTCATCACGGCGAGAGGGACAAAGGGGTAATGTGGTGGTTACTTACCGGTAATGGCATTACCTTGAGTCCTTCTCTCACTGTGAATATGCAGGCCCTCCCTCCCACCCTTTTTGGCCAGTCCAACTGTGTGGTGTTTGGGCTTGGTAAGGAACAGGAAGTAGGGAGTGGGGGAGGGATTTTTATATGTAGGAAAGGGTTGTGGTTGGAGGCACAGTGGCCTCAAAGAGTGAGTCATCACGGCGAGAAAAGGACTAGGAGTAATGCTATTACCGGTAAGTAATCACCACATTCTTGGTGAAACATGTGCCCATACATACATCATCGACGAAAATTGACAAAGCTAATAGGAGGGACCTATTGTCTTTCCCTGAGCTGCACAGTGGTTGCAGGCTGACACTCGCCTGAGCTTACTCCAGTTGGCTGATACTTCCAGTTGGGCAGGTGCTGCTGGCACTGCCCATACACCCTTTTTTCTGTCCTGGCCAATACCATTCTGTGCTGCTTCACCATGAGGCCATCCCAGTGCCATCAACCCACCCTACACCACTGAAGCAGCAGGATTCATGTGCCAAGCAGCAGGCTGCTATTGTGCTAACCCTGGCCAACATGGAAGGCAACAGAGCCCAATCATGTTACATTTAGTTCTGCACCAGAGCATACCATCTGTCCATTCCCATGGAGTGCTTAGTCATGACTCAAAGTAGCAGTAGTAAAGAGTTGCAGTGAATTTGTAAACAACTCGTGTAATGCGGTTGGCATACCGTCATGTGAAGGCACTGCACACATGCTGGTCCTTCACCTTAAAGTGCAAAGCTGCCGCAACATGAAGTGAAGTCATCCTCTGCCTTCCTCATACTTCACTACAAGGTAGAAAAAAGACTTATTTTAAACAGCAAAATAGTAAATACATTTCAATACAAAGAAATCACTTCCATTGCCTCCATAGACTGCTTGCCTCACTGCGTCGCATTCTTAGATCTCAGTCTTTCCCCTTACAAGCTTAACCCCCAAAAGGTTTGTACAGTGTACTTTCTGGGCTTGCTCTGGCTGTGCTGCACAGATGCCTGTTTTCTTCAGATCAAAACCCCAGTCGCTGCTACAGAATTGCAAAAACTTAAAGGGGCTGCTTCGTGTGTAAATTGATCCCACCGAGCTCCATGTCGAATGATGCCCTACTAAAATGTGAGCACGTTTTATTGCGAAGAACCAATGAAATTGGTCAGTGGGATAAACACCTGCTGCTGAGATCTGTGCCTGATTGGATCAATACACTTAAAGGCACCAGCATCTAAGTGCTAACATTATGCAACAGACATAGTGCCAGCTCTACTCCTGGCTACTTTTCAACCTTTTGAGTTCTATTAAACGATTACCATTAGTCTTGGTGGATACCAGACAGTACACACAATTCATGGCAATTCGAAGTGCTGTGAGCCACATGGTAGAAGCAGTGATTGGGAAATTACCTATATGCTGTTATTGCCTCCGCCCAGCCTGAATCCAAATACATTGCTGTCCCAGAATCCCACCTTTTGCCGTGCTCCTGTGCTCCCACATGTCGCTGATGTTTGAACAAAAGCAGGTAAATAACACCATATCTCATGCAGGCGAGCTAGGGTGGCTCATCCGAAGGGGGTGTGAGATACTTACCTGAGGCTGGCTCTCCTCAGCAGCCCTGTCGAAATATTGTATAAACATAAACAGGATGGGGCAGGAGTTTTATCACTACTGTCTGCTTTGCTGGTTGTTGAGAAAGGCAAAGCTTCAGAAAATCAACACTAGGAAGAGTCACATCAAAGAGAGTATGAGAACTATGTGGCAGAGGTTTGTGGAAACAATCAGTGACAATTATTTCTTGCAGTAGCAGTAAACGATGGTAATAACTAGGCCCAGCAGGCTGTAACCTTGGTCATTGATAATCATTAAGTCTCGCCTACAGACCGCTTTAGCTGTCAGTCAACCTTATACCATCGTGTCACGTGACTAGGTTAGGCCCAGGAAGAAACACTTCCATTTTACATGTACACTTTTCTTAAATTGCCTTCTTTTCTGCAGGATGACTTTTGACACCCATTTGCTTGTGTGACAGTGCAGAATTAGTTTCTCTGAAACCACATTGCTTACAATTCCACTTCGTAAGCAAATGTTATTGTTTGTTATTCGTCCATGAGGCGCCATGGCTATCATAAAGACAATAAACAATGTCAGCCCGGCTGAAGCCTCGACACGGATGCATGGGTGATGTTATTATAAATACACATGCATTTCCATGCTCAAATTTGAGGGGCACTCTGCTGTCATTGTGAGGTCGTCTCTGTGTCAGAGAGTCAGCCCAGCTGATTCCTGTTTACCTTCTGCGAGGAGGGATGTCCAACTTGTGACCAAGACTGGGACCTACATACCTTGCCTTCAGGTGATAGGGACTTAGTTCATCCAGTAGGGGATTCTTGGCAGAACACCCGCCCCAGGCAACTAGGTTAGGAAACGCATAGTAAGAGTACACTATACCCAGTACTTATATGCTAGCATATACACACTGTTTTAGCCTTTGTCCTTGTATTGATAATCACTTTTATCTGCTTCTGTTTGTTAATCATTGCAGCACCTATATTTTATACAAAAATCACAATGGTTCAATAAATATTGAAAACTCCCCTTTTTGTATTTCTTGTGCATCTTTCTGAGTAAGCACGAGTGACTGAGCGAAGAGGTTCTAGATCTGTTACCACAATTCCTTGAGGAGTTAGGGTTGTCATGTTCTGAGGTTGCCCAAACCATTCCTTACCTTACCAGGTTTAAGGGTACTTATGGTGGCACTTTGAGCTGGCAGGGTTTAGGCCAATATATCCTGAGGAGGTGCATGGAATCAGTCTGGCACCATTCCAACGTTTATGTTGTCCAACAAACAAACAGTTCCTACTGAAAAGTGGAAACTGTATGACAATCGCATATCATGCACCACACACTGACACAACACACACACACGTATACATAAAGAAAGGGGCTTTTGAAAATCCTCCTACAGCCAATGGCTTCTGGGTTCACATGGTTTTAGGCATTGACAGTCATCATTTGTTAACAGCCCACTGTATTTTTCGGATGTGAACACTCTGACAAAGTAGTACACACACACCACACCACACCCATGAATTCCTTTATTAGTAGTATTATTCTTTTAACATGAGTTCCTCGTGCTCTCGGTAGATGCTCCCCTCTCCTTCACTGCTCACCATCTCAACAGCTCTTCTACCCGCTCTCATCTTGGTTCGCCTTTCCTGACAGCTGCAAAGGGGTGTTGATTTCACTTTTATTCACTGATATGCCCTTTGTAAAAAAAATTGTTTACTATTCCAACATGGCCACTGCATGTGTTACAACACAAAGGTGGCCAATTGAGCTTTTATTAACTTTACAGTTCTAGCATAGAAACCATTTTGGAATTGTAAAGTAAAAACAAAAAAGAGAGTGAACCAGTTACAAGAAAGCATTGACAAAGCATGTAAGTTGCCACTTGCGTTCTGAAGGTGAGGCCAAATGCCTTTATCAATGCTTGTTCATCCATGCGTTATCCCTTTGTCACTGTTTTCCTAACTTTCTGTTTCTCCTCCTTTCTCCGTTTAATGCCTTTCTCTCTTTTGCTCTGGTCAAAGTCTGAGGATTGAGGCCAATGTCAAATGCCATCAAATGTTTTCAAAATGTGTTGTGTCACACATCTTTCTTGTGCTGACTGGAGTACCTCATTTCTGTGGCAGCCAGTGGATACTGTCTGTGGTGGAACCGCCTTGAGTCCTGACAGCGGGGGAGAAATGGACCCGAATTATAAAATAGGGACTTCCCTGGAGTCAAGGGAGAAACCACCAGCTTTTTAGGTCTCGCCTAGGCAGCGCTTGCGCTGTCTCTTCGAGACATGCTGTATTCCGGATATGGGCATAAAGCTCTGCCCACTTTCTGCCCATCTTTTTAATTGGCTCCTGTCCCTGTCCTTTCTAAATGGTGGCTTTTTCTTGGTCAATAGGCTTAGTAGTCCCTCCTTAGTACCGCCTTGTCTCTTCTTGTAACCTCTCACGAGGACACCCCCTGTTACATGTGTTGTAACTCCCTAAGTTTTAATTACAGCCTAAGAGCACTATTTTCTTAAAGGGTTTCAGGCAGGACACACGCTTGGTCCTAGGCAAGGCTGGCTGTGGCTACTTTACTCACTAGCACATCTCACATTTATATGAGACCTTCTGTACATTTCCCTTCATCAGCTCCACACAGAGTACAACCTAATCCGGAATTAACATAATAATTATTTTGTCACATTTCAAAGCTACTAATTGTATATATGGACATAGCTATTTGCATGTACTCGTGGTACTGTCTTGCATGCAATGCATTGTGGGTAGGGTAGATTTACCATATCTTCTGCAGGGTGCAGTACCATATGTGGACCTCTTTTGGCCACATATGGTACTGCACCCTGCAACATGGCTAGGTAAAAACATTGGCATTGTCAACTCCAACAGCTTTAACTTTAACAAATGCTGGACCGATTGCATTTCCAATGCAATAGGTCGCGCATTTGTTAAAGTTAGAGCTGTTAGCGTTGACAATGACAATGTTTTTTACTTATGCTTTTTTATACCATTGGCAATAGTGCTACACAAATAAAATAACTCCACTGCAAATAAAAAAACGAAAGTAAAAAACATTGTTATTTTCAACGCCAACAGCTCTAACTTTAACAAATGCGAGACCTATTGCATTGCAAATGCTTGTTATTGCATTTACTTCTCTAGAATCAAGGTATTTTTCATTGAAAATACAATATTTATTTAATAGCTTGTATGCTCGGTTTTCCTTAGACTTAAGTAAGCATTCTTGCCACGGACTGACCTACATATTTTTATTACACACACTACTCATAATAACCATAACTGAACGGCCGCCGGTACTGGAAGTGTTTCTGTTTTTAAAGACGTCTGATTTTGTTAAACTTGGCAGAGAGTGTCCCGAGGTAGTATACTGACGTCAGACGCACTCCAGCCACAGCATGGAGCTCCACAGGCGACCAGGACTGCAGCCATCCGCACCGCCATACCTTTGGCTCTTTAGCTTTCATTCTTTTCAATCATTTTTTTCTGAGGTCACATTAACATCTGGACTTGTGTTTGAAGCTCACAGCCTTCTCCCGCGTGACCAATTCATTCCTGGTCCCATCAATTCCAGCTTGTGAAAGGATGTTTACCTGTTCATCTCGTGCACTTGGGAGCTTATTGGCCGCATGTAGAAATAACACAATGGCTGACTGTAAGATGGCGGCTTTGTAATGTCAATTAAAAAGTTAACAGTGACCCAAATGCCCTAATTTGAAACAGAGGTTAGGAGAGTTGCAAAGCAGTGGTTATTGTGGAAAAGTGTCTCTTTTGCGAGTGGCCCTGCTATTTTAGTGTCTAAAAACAAACTTGAGTCAGTTGTCTGTCTGAAATGCTCATTCATATTGACTGAATTGGGCAGGCATCAAATAGATACAAACATGTTTGTACTGCAGTACAGCGCCATCTTGTGTTAGGATGAGCTATTACCTTCCTAGAGCAATGTGATTCTAACTGCTCATCGCAGTAGGAGGCTACAGGTGAACGAGACATGCAAGGTAAATACCCCCAAGGGCCATCAATAACACATCATTAATGGGTTTCACGACACACGGACTTTTTTCAATGTGTTTGACATAATAACTTTTAATATAATTTTTCAATGATTAATATCACCACATCTACGACTTGGTATGCAGTTAAAGACAAACATTTCTCATATACGCAATAGTTTTCTAACTGCTGCTTTAACACAAAAAGTACAAAAGTTATTATGACTGCCTGACTTTTAACTGGGTAATTTTACAAATATCTTATATGAATGAACACAGAATTAGTTTAAAAACAACTAACGGAGTCCCATATGAGAGAGAAATGCTGTTCCCTGAAACTGGCATAAACCCTGACCAGGCCTTATCCCAAGGTTGCTCATATTTGAAGGAAAATAACACTTGCTTATGTCAATTCTGCAAGGCTTAAATTAACCCGTCCCAAAACCTCTGGTTTATTAGAAATGGGAAAACCGTACTACCTGTTTTTATGCTGCCCCCCTTTCATCTATTCGATTGTAGCTGTTTTTCTGAACCACTGTAGAGCTCTTTTACAACATCTGCGGCGTGTTTCAAAAGATAAGACTCCATAAATCTGTTTACCAAATGCATTCGGTCTTCACACAACAAGAGTTCAGGGGGACGTGGAGATTGTGGTCCGTCGCTTAGCAGCTCCCTAGCAACAGCATCGCAACAGGTCAACCACATGTGGATTCATTATTATTTGGCGACCAAATTTGTTGTATTCCTCAACTGGAAAAATATGCTAGTTGAGAACTCTAACAGATACTGAGAAGCATGACACTGTTTTGATAGAGCGCTTCTACCTATCAAAGAAGCATTTACAGATTGGAGACATCATTTGGAAGGTGCATGGCAACCATAAGAATCTTCTGTATCTGACCAGTGGGAAATGGGCTAACGCTCGTCATGCCAGGTGGACAGTGTTCTATTCTTGTTCTATTATTGTACATTATCACATATAGACGCGACAATCAACACCAAATGGCCCATGCTCTATCCCAACAAAAGGAACCAGTGGTTGAAAACAAAGTGGAGACCCCGTACATCCTGGCTTTTTCTACATTCAGTTGACAAAATATCTTTTACTTAGTTAGACAATGATGATGGAATATAGCTCAGAAGGAATGGGTGGAACTGGAACCTCAGCAAAGAACCCTGAAAGATTGTTTGTTGTATTATGGAGAAGCACTGCATATCCCTTGCAAGACTGAGATTTGAAAATGATTCCACATTGCTCTGGCTGCTGGGCACTGAAGTCCATGGAAGATGCTGGATTTAGTAAGCAGAGACCTTTGATGGACTAAAACAGCTTTTGCATTTCGTATATAAAGAACTGTAATGTCTGTGCCAAAGCAAAAACTTCCCATATGTCAGCAACTTGAGAACTGTAACCCTTCCTACACCACAGCAGCCTTGGAAAATGGCCTCCATTGATTTTATCGCTGATTTGCCTTCATCTCAGGGACACATTGGAGTCTTGGTTGTGATACTACTTCACAATGATGGGGCACGTTATCTCCTTAAAGAAACTTCCCACTGCAGTTGAATTAGCAAGAGTATTCATTACGCACTTTTTAGGTCTCGCGCCTAGCGTTGCAGTGCGCAGCCTTGCTCGCACAGCGCGAGACCTCTTGTATGGGGTTCTGAAAGCTGACCACACGCTCGTGCGTGTGATCAGGCTTTCGCCGGCAGGCATTGGCTTTCGCGTGTTTTTTTGTAAAAAAAAAGGCCCGCGATTGAGCAAAGGCGGGCGCATGTCCCGCCTTGCAACGCCCATTCCCGTCCGTGTCTAGCACGCGCAGCAGCGCGCGTTCGCCTCGCTGCCGCGCTCCCTCGCCCCCGCTCCTCTGTGGTGCGCGCGCACCACTGTTTTTTTGCCAGATAGTATCTGAAATAAGTTTCGCAGCTGCTTTTAAAAGTGTTGAAGTATTGAAGTATTATGCATTGCACTATGTTCACACAGTATAAAAATGTCTGCCCCATCTTTAGGCCGCTCCTCGGACTTCTGTGAGGCAGAACTCCCGTGTTTTCTGCTGACTGTCTTTGGCGTGGATGTACAGAGGAATGTTTGATTACAGTGTAACAGGTTTGGTGGCAAACTCCAGATAAATGTACACCACGCACGCAAAATGTTCCTTTGGGCATTCAGTTCAGCTACTCGCAGCGGTGGAGGACTCTGCTCTTCGATGTACTTCCTGACAGACTGCTAAGTTTGAAGTGCCTGTCGGGCACAGGTTGCTCTTTTGAAACTTTCTTAGATTTTTCACTGAGGAACAGTGCCGATGCCAACAATGAGAATAGCACTGATGATCCCAATGGGACTAGTGCCGATGCCAACAATGAGAATAGCACTGATAACCATGGGACTGGTGCCCATGACAACAATGAGAATAGCGCTGATGATACCAATGGGACTAGCGCTGATGATACCAATGGGACTAGTGCCGATGCCAATAATGAGAATAGCACTGATGATACCAATGGGAGTAGTGCCGATGCCAACAATGAGAATAGCACTGATGATACCAATGGGACTAGTGCCCATGACAACAATGAGAATAGCACCGATGATACCAATGGGAGTAGTGCCGATGCCAACAATGAGAATAGCACTGATTATACCAATGGGACTAGTGCCCATGACAACAATGAGAATAGCGCTGATGATACCAATGAGACTAGTGCCGATGCCAACAATGAGAATAGCACTGATGATACCAATGGGACTAGTGCTGATGCCAACAATGAGAATAGCACTGATAACCATGGGACTAGTGCCCATGACAACAATGAGAATAGCGCTGATGATACCAATGGGACTAGTGCCGATGCCAACAATGAGAATAGCACTGATGATACCAATGGGACTAGTGCCGAAGCCAACAATGAGAATAGCACTGATGATACCAATGGGACTAGTGCCCATGACAACAATGAGAATAGCGCTGATGATACCAATGGGACTAGTGCCGATGCCAACAATGAGAATAGCACTGATGATACCAATGGGACTAGTGCCGATGCCAACAATGAGAATAGCACTGATAACCATGGGACTAGTGCCCATGACAACAATGAGAATAGCGCTGATGATACCAATGGGACTAGTGCCCATGACAACAATGAGAATAGCGATGATGATACCAATGGGACTAGTGCCGATGCCAACAATGAGAATAGCACTGATGATAACAATGGGACTAGTGCCGATGACAACAATGAGAATAGCACTGATAACCATGGGACTAGTGCCCATGACAACAATGAGAATAGCGCTGATGATACCAATGGGACTAGTGCTCCTGACAACAATGAGAATAGCACTGATGATAACAATGGGACTAGTGCCGATGGCAACAATGAGAATAGCGCTGATGATAACAATGGGACTAGTGCCGATGCCAACAATGAGAATAGCGCTGATACCAATGGGACTAGTGCTGATGCCAACAATGAGAATAGCACTGATGATAACAATGGAACTAGTGCCCATGACAACAATGAGAATAGCACTGATGATAACAATGGGACTAGTGCCCATGACAACAATGAGAATAGCACTGATAACCATGGGACTAGTGCCCATGATAACAATGAGAATAGCGCTGATGATACCAATGGGACTAGTGCTCCTGACAACAATGAGGATAGCCCTGATGATAACAATGGGACTAGTGCCGATGCCAACAATGAGAATAGCACTGATGATAGCAATGGAGCTAGTGCTGATGCCAACAATGAGAATAGCACTGATGATAACAATGAGAATAGCACTGATGATAACAATGGGACTAGTGCCGATGCCAACAATGAGAATAGCACTGATGATAACAATGGGACTAGTGCCGATGCCAACAATGAGAATAGCACTGATGATAACAATGGGACTAGTGCCGATGCCAACAATGAGAATAGCACTGATGATAACAATGGGACTAGTGCTCATGACAGCAATGAGAATAGCACTGATAACCATAGGACTAGTGCTCATGACAACAATGAGAATAGCACTGATGATAACAATGGGACTAGTGCCGATGCCTACAATGAGAATAGCACTGATGATAACAATGGGACTAGTGCCGATGCCAACAATGAGAATAGCACTGATAACCATGGGACTAGTGCCCATGACAACAATGAGAATAGCGCTGATACCAATGGGACTAGTGCCGATGCCAACAATGAGAATAGCACTGATGATACCAATGGGACTAGTGCCGATGCCAACAATGAGAATAGCGCTGATGATACCAATGGGACTAGTGCCCATGCCAACAATGAGAATAGCACTGATAACCATGGGACTAGTGCCCATGACAACAATGAGAATAGCGCTGATGATACCAATGGGACTAGTGCCCATGACAACAATGAGAATAGCACTGATGATACCAATGGGATTAGTGCCGATGCCAACAATGAGAATAGCACTGATAACAATGGGACTAGTGCCAATGCCAACAATGAGAATAGCACTGATGATAACAATGGGACTAGTGCCAATGCCAACAATGAGAATAGCACTGATGATAACAATGGGACTAGTGCCGATGACAACAATGAGAATAGCACTGATAACCATGGGACTAGTGCCCATGACAACAATGAGAATAGCGCTGATGATACCAATGGGACTAGTGCTCCTGACAACAATGAGAATAGCACTGATGATAACAATGGGACTAGTGCCGATGCGAACAATGAGAATAGCACTGATGATAACAATGGAACTAGTGCCGATGCCAACAATGAGAATAGCACTGATGATAACAATGGGACTAGTGCCCATGCCAACAATGAGAATAGCGCTGGTGATACCAATGGGACTAGTGCCGATGCCAACAATGAGAATAGCACTGATGATAACAATGGGACTAGTGCCGATGCGAACAATGAGAATAGCACTGATGATAACAATGGGACTAGTGCCGATGCGAACAATGAGAATAGCGCTGATGATAACAATGGAAGTAGTGCCGATGCCAACAATGAGAATAGCGCTGATGATAACAATGGGACTAGTGCCCATGTCAACATTGAGAATAGCGCTGGTGATACCAATGGGACTAGTGCTGATGCCAACAATGAGAATAGCACTGATGATACCAATGGGACTAGTGCCGATGCCAACAATGAGAATAGCACTGATAACCATGGGACTAGTGCCAATGCCAACAATGAGAATAGCACTGATGATAACAATGGGACTAGTGCCGATGACAACAATGAGAATAGCACTGATAACCATGGGACTAGTGCCCATGACAACAATGAGAATAGCGCTGATGATACCAATGGGACTAGTGCTCCTGACAACAATGAGAATAGCACTGATGATAACAATGGGACTAGTGCCAATGCCAACAATGAGACTAGCACTGATGATAACAATGGGACTAGTGCCGATGCGAACAATGAGAATAGCACTGATGATAACAATGGAACTTGTGCCGATGCCAACAATGAGAATAGCACTGATGATAACAATGGGACTAGTGCCCATGACAACAATGAGAATAGCACTGATAACCATGGGACTAGTGCTGATGCCAACAATGAGAATAACGCTGATGATACCAATGGGACTAGTGCTCCTGACAACAATGAGAATAGCACTGATAATAACAATGGGACTAGTGCCGATGCCAACAATGAGAATAGCACTGATGATAACAATGGGACTAGTGCCGATGCCAACAATGAGAATAGCACTGATGATAACAATGGGACTATTGCTCATGACAGCAATGAGAATAGCACTGATAACCATGGGACTAGTGCCCATGACAACAATGAGAATAGCCCTGATGATAACAACAGGACTAGTGGTGATGATAACAATGAAAATAGCTCTGATGATAACAATGGGACTAGTGCTCATGACAACAATGAGAATAGCACTGATGATTACCTGCCGGAAACTAGAGAACAAATGGCACAGTGAAAAGACACCGGACAGCAACGCAGCCCACAAAGACGCCATCCGCCATCACCTCATCAGGTCCGCCAAGAGGACCTCCTTCAAAGACCGCCTCGGCAACAACGCACACAACAGCAAGGAGCTCTTCATCATCGTGAAGGAACTCTCCAACCCCAGCTCCAACTCCAACGACATCCCGCCGTCACAAGCCCTGTGCGATTCCCTCGCCACCTTCTTCCACCGCAAGATCACCGACATCCACGACAGCTTCGACACCCGAACTGCCCCAACAGACCCCGACACACCAGACTCGCCGCATGCTATTGACCACGACCCCTTGACAGCCTGGGCCAACGTGAACATCGATGACATCATCAAGACCATGAGCACTATCCACTCCGGCTCCCCATCAGACCCTTTTCCGCACCACATCTTCAACAAAGCCGGCAGCTCCATCGCACCCCACCTGCGCAACGTCATCAACCTCTCCTTCGAGACCGCGACCTTCCCAGAGAGCTGGAAACACGCCGAGATCAACGCCCTACTCAAAAAACCCAAGGCGGATCCGAAAGACCTCAAGAACTTCCGGCCCATCTCCCTGCTTCCATTCCCAGCAAAGGTCATCGAGAAGATCGTCAACAGACAGCTAACCCGATACCTCGAAGAAAACAGCATCCTGGACCCATCCCAGTCAGGGTTCCGCAGCAACCACAGCACCGAGACTGCCCTCATCGCCGCCACCGACGACATCAGGACCCTGCTGGACAACGGTGAGACCGCGGCCCTCATCCTCCTGGACCTCTCTGCCGCCTTCGACACTGTCTGCCACCGCACACTACGCGCACGCCTCCACGACGCAGGGATCCGAGAGAAAGCCCTAGAATGGACCACCTCCTTCCTCTCCGGCAGATCACAGGGAGTCCTCCTCCCGCCATTCCGGTCCGAAGCCTCCGAGATCATCTGCGGCGTACCCCAGGGATCATCCCTCAGCCCGACACTGTTCAACATCTACATGGCCCCACTCGCACGCATCGCCCGACAGCACGACCTCAACATAATCTCCTATGCCGACGACACTCAACTGATCCTCTCCCTCACCAAGGACCCCCTCACTGCCAAATCCAGCCTCCACGAAGGAATGAAGGCCGTCGCCGACTGGATGAAGAGCAGCCGACTAAAGCTGAACACGGACAAGACGGAGGTCCTCATCCTCGGCTCCAACCCTTCAGCCTGGGACGACTCCTGGTGGCCCACGACACTGGGGGCACCCCCGACACCCACCGACCACGCACGCAACCTGGGAGTCATCCTCGACTCAACGCTCTCCATGACCAAGCAAGTCAACGCAGTCTCCTCCTCCTGCTTCAACACCCTCCGCATGCTCCGCAAGATCTACAGATGGATCCCGACAGACACGAGAAGAACAGTCACCCAGGCCCTCGTTAGCAGTCGACTCGACTATGGAAATGCCCTCTACGTGGGAGCCCCGACCAAGCTCATCAAACGACTGAAAAGAATTCAAAACGCCTCTGCACGCCTGATCCTCGACGTTCCACGCCACAGCCACATCACCCCCCACCTGAGAAACCTGCACTGGCTTCCCGTCGACAGGAGAATCTCCTTCAAACTCCTCATCCACGCACACAAGGCACTCCACAAGACCGGCCCAGCCTACCTCAACAGACGACTCTCCTTCTACGTTCCCAACCGCCAGCTCCGCCGACCTCTCCCTGGCCACCGTCCCGCGCATCCGAAGAACTACCACCGGCGGCAGCTCCTTCTCCCACCTCGCCGCCAAGACCTGGAACACCCTTCCTCTCAGCCTACGACAGACCCAAGAACTGCTGACCTTCAGGAGGCTACTCAAGACCTGGCTGTTCGACCAGTAGCGGCATCCCCCCCCCCCCCTTCTTCTTCCCCAGCGCCTTGAGACCCTCGCGGGTAAGTAGTGCGCTTTACAAATTCTGTGATTGATGATAACAATGACTATAGCTCTGATGATAACAGTGGGACTAGTGCTAACGAGAACAGTGAGAATAGCGCTGATGACAACAATGAGACTAGTGCTGATGACAACACTAATGACAACAACGAAAATAGCGCTGATGATAACAATGAGACTAGTGCCGATGACAACGAGACTAGTGCCGATGACAATGAGACTAGTGCCGATGACAACAATAAGAATAGCGCTGATGATAACAGGACTAGTGCAGATGGCAAAACTGCATGATTAAGAGACTGTTACTCAGGGTCCGCACTGCTCATTCATAGGAGACACTGTCCTTGACTCACATGCCTCTCATCAGTGTGCACACTGGTCTTTAACCATATTCCTCCAACAGATTCTAGCACATTATTACAGGTTAATATGTTCCTTGTGAGGCCTCCTGACTCCTGCCATTGGGATTTAAGTTCTGCCACTATGTTGATTATAATTCCAGTGCTGGAGCATTGTGCTTTTGGTTACACGAAGCCATCTCGTGCTTTACCTGTACTTGTTTGTTTTTGTGAGTAACGTTAAAGGAGCCAGTATGCGCTGTGGAAAGGGCTTTTCGGTAACAACAAGCATTTGCAATGCAATAGGTCTCGCATTTACGCGAGTTTGACCTATTGGCATTGTAAATGACAATGGCTTTTATTTATGTTTCAAAAACCAAAACATAAATAAAAGGCAATGTCATTTACAATAAAAATAGCTCAAACTCTCGCAAATGCGAGACCTATTGCATTGCAAATGCTTGTTTTATTTGCATGGGCTGCCAGATGTTATAATCACAGACAGAGGTACTCAGTTCACTTCCCCTTTTGGCCTACACTTATAGAAAGAGTCCGTAAAAGCCATTTCAAGTCTACCACTTTCCACCTAGAGGCTGATGGACAGATGGAGTGGCTGAATCAGTCAGAACAGTACTTAAGCTGTTTTTTGATGGACCATTCGAATGCCTGGCATCGCTGGATAGCACTAGCAGAGTTTGCTGATAACTTATTACGCTCGGACCTTGGCAGATTTCCCTTTTTCCACTCGTATGGCTACCACCCCCAGATGCTACCTATTAAAGTGTCATTCCCATTTACGCTTTGTGACCACTTTGTTGAAAAAGACTGAAGGAAGTTCAGAAAGCTGCTCATCAGCACTTAGTAGCAAAGGCTAGATACAAATATTTCACAGCGACACATCGCATAAAAGCCCCAGACTATCAAAAGGGTATTAAAATATGGCTATCTACAAAGTACCTGTCTATTTCTGGGTCTCACTATAAGTTTACGCCAATGTTTGTTGGTCCTTTCCCGATGAATCCACATTTCTGTTAGCGCTTCCTTCACAGTGTCAGATACATCCCATATTTCTATGTTTCCTGCTTAAAACTGGCCATCTTTGATACTTCCAGTAAACAACAAGCCATACTAGTGGATGGATCTCCTGAGTATGTAGTTGAAGACGTTTTTGATTCCTCTATCTACCACAGGCAATTACATTACCTAGTAGCCTGGAAGGGTTACGGCGTGCCATAAAGATCTTCGGAACCAGCAGACTTTGTACATGTCTAACGATTAGTAAAAAAAACTTCACAAACAACATCCACTAAAACTTGGGCCTAACACTTTTCCAGATCCCTGTTTCTGCCTGAATTCCTACATCTCTTGGCGAGTTCCTTTCCGCTCACCGGCGTAACTATTCAGGGATGGCAGGGGCTTGTAAGGGATCTACAACTTCAGAACGTGACAACCAGTGAAAGACTAGACTTAAACATATGCAGTAGTAGCAGGGAGTAATAAATCATCCCGCTTGCAAATAAGTTAACACAACGAAAATACGCCCTCCTTACAGAACTTGTACGTAAACTAATGTTTAGATCTTGCTCCTATTTTTTTTTAATTACCTGAAGCCATTTCTCATAACCCTCTGTAGATAATCTGATACCAGTGCCAATTCCAGTCTGAGAATCATTAAAGTATCAATGATTTCAGCTGAATAAAAGCGACAAACTATAACCCATGGAGTTACAAAACCTTTGATTTTCTGAAATGGAAGATAATACCATGATTGCTTATCATTTATTCAATGTTGCAGTCTATCCAAGGTACACCAAATGTTATCTGCCCTAAAAAATCACGAATAGCGCACATCCCATTAATTCCCATCTATGAATCTCAGAAAATGTATTTCTAATCCCACATTTTGGCAATCAGATAAAATAATGGTACAATGAATGGAGGAATTTTGAAAAACATTGAAATTCTTTATTCTTGACATTAAAACCCGAAGACTTGTATAACATATTTTTTTAATAGATGGGTGATTTAAAAAATGTTGGTAGATCCCGTCTTGCTGTATCGTTAGTGATGCAATAGAATTATCATGCATGGACAGATAATGAAAATTATTTACTTGCGCTAAAACATTGGGTAATGCAACTAAGTAGTATGATTTTAGGTTCGGCATTGAGAAACCTTCCTGCTTTTTATCAAGTTCAAGCTTGGCCGGTCACATTTAGATTTTGCCAAATAAAAGATGATAAAAGCTGTAGGATCTGCTTAAAGGATAGAGAAAGGAAATGTACATGGAACATTAAGAAACATGAAGACTAGCAAAGGCAGGATCTACATTTTAATTAGTGCCACCCTTCCAAAAATAGAGAGTATGAAAGACTGCAGTTGGAAAGCAGTGAATTAATTTTTGATAAAAGGGGACTATACTTTAATTGAAATAATTGATAATAGTTATGTGAAACACAAATACCCAGGTATCTGATGTTCTGTGACAGGTGATAATTGTTTTGAACATCAAATCAACCGGTAGAACTGCTGGGAGTGCATTGAAGAATAGTATTTCGGTTTTAGATGGATTAACTTTGTCACAGATTTTAGTGTTTTCTTGTATTTTCATAAAGGCACACGAAAGGTATATAAAGAAAGTAGGACAGAATTGACAACTCTGTTGTGTACTTCAGCTCAATGCATTTTTTTCTTGCTAATTGTGTGTTCATTAAACTGGAAGCAGAAGTATATAACTGCTAAACCTACAATATTTTCCCGGCAATCCAAACATATTTACAAGTAGAGTGTCCCAGTTAATCAAATCAAATGCTTTTTTGGCATCAACCATAAACATTGCCATGTGAAAAGTCTGAGAATTAGAAAATGAATCAGTATACTCCTTTAAATAGCTACTGCTAGAGATGGTTTACCTACCTGAAACAAAGCCAGTTTGATCTGGATATATCAACATCTGTGTGATTGAAATAATTTTCTTATCAAATATTTTTTTAAATATTTATAGTCAGAAGTTCAGGTTTTCAGGATCTTTATCCTTCATCAAGAAACTCCTAACACTCACTTCATAAAAAGAGTTTGTAGATGATCCACCTGCAAGTACATGACTGAATAATGATAGTAAAGATGTTTTAGTTCTATTAAAAAAGCCCTATAAATGTAACCTGGAAAACCATCTCCACCACAGGTTTTTCAGTTTGCAAGCTTGCAGTTTGAAAACTCATTTGAATCAACAGGGGATATTTATTCAGATGCCTGCTCTACGTTCATTTGGGGAAACGTTAATTAAAGAGAGAAAATGATAATTTCTAGGGGTGAGGCTTTATGTTCAACATTATAAATGGATTGATAGTGATGTAAATAATTGATCTGCTCAGGAGTGGCCTTTATGTGATTAGTAAAAGGATCTTTTATCCGTATATTTTGATTTTTAACAGTTTTAGACTTTGCAGCTCAGGCAAGTAATTTGCTTTTAAACTCACTTTCTTCAAAGTTTGTGGGGCAATTGTTTTATCATTTAATAATTGTTCCCATAGTAAAACAAGCATTGGCATAGCCAATAGGTCTCGCCTTCGGGACCTTATAAGTGTATAGCCAGAGCTATTTTGTTTTGTTTTGCTTTGTTATGGGGGGCATAAAGCTACGTGAGGGTGGAGGTTGGGAAATAGTACCTGAATTACAACACGAGCAGCGGACAAACACTAGGAGAGAATCGACAGATACCGATGGCAGAGTGTGATATGAGGTGGTGCAGAAATGGTGGTGTGCTGGTGCTCAGGTGATGCTCGGGTGATGCGGTGGTGCTCAGGCATGCTCATATGGTGGTGCTGCTGCGCTGGTGCTGAGGTGGGGCTGCGCTGGTGCTCAGGTGGGGCTGCGCTGGTGCATTGATGTGAGGTGGTGCTGTGCTGATGTTGAGGTGATGCTGTGCTGATGTTGAGGTGGTGCTGTACTGATGCTGTGGTGGTGCCCAGGTGATGCTGAGTAATGCTAAGGTGGTGCTGAGTTATGATGAGGTGGTGGTACTGAGTGATGCTGAGTAATGGTAAGGTGGTGCTGAGTGATGATGAGGTGGTGGTGCGAAATGGAGCATTGCAATTATAAAGTGTGTGGACTTATTGCATTGAAAGCTATGCAGCAGGAAAAAAATCGTCACTCAACTAAATGGCAACAAAGGCTGTGTGACAAGTAGGAATCAGGGATGGAAATATCAGGTGTCACATGGAGAATTAGAGGGGTGGGGGCCAGCAGGGAATTGCAAAGAGGGGTGGGGGGCCAGTTATGCCACAAACATTTTAAGACCCAGACACCGGTGATAAGCGAGGACCGCGTGACTGCAGGAGAGAGAGGGAGGTGAGGTAGGGTGGGGGAGGGTAAGCTGTTTTCAAGCACTTGTGCTTGCGGGAGCGAGTAGCGGCACGCGCGGACATGCTAATGTAAAACAGATGGTCGGCGCGCCTCTGCTCGCTCCCGCAAGGTGGATGCCACCACAAGCACGAGTGTGCTTGAAAAGGAGCTGACCGATTTCTAAAGGTCATCTCCTAGTGCAGCGCATGCGCGCTGCCTAGGCGAGACCTAAAAATTGGGCTGTCTTGTTTTAGCTTCCACAGGCTGCTTTTGGGCTGTAATACTAATATTGACAATACATTGGTATGGCACCCCAATAATTTATTTTTCCATACTATGAATTACCAGTTACCCCAGTTTATTTTACCTAGCATTATAGACAATGACATAACTCCAGAAAGTGACTTTAAAGATGTCCCGAACAGTCACTAAATTAGCAGTGCCAATATTGACTTCAAAGAATTCACTAATAAACCGGTGTGTTTCACGTATCCACACACTGTCTTTCAGTAATAACTTTTGAATGTCCAAGGGTTGCAAAAGTTGGAGTTATCCCCATGCATGCAATATACTTTAAAAGGCCACAGTATTTTCTCTAATCTCAATTTGTTACAATATTTTTGTATGTTTTAAAAAATCAGAGTGAGCTGTTAAAACCTGCTTGAGAAACGAGTGATTTTTTTTCTTGTACGGTGTGCATTGTTCTACAAGGATCTACTAGCCCGAAATCAGATGTCAGTAAATTAATATGATTTAAAGTATGTTGCTTCTTATGGGTTTTACCTTTCTTAGAAGATTAACTTTTAGAAGATTGCAAGTAATTAAATCCCCTCTCCAATAATCAACTCTGACATCTAAAGAGATGTTTACAACTCTTGAATTGGCTGTGAGTTATCTTCATTGGGGCTTTAATAGCTTATAAATGCGAATAAGGAATTGTCTAGCACATCAGTAACCCAAACCCATTGCCCACCTGAATTTGACGCTTTCCACAGGTTTTGGATTTTTTTTTTAGAAAATAAGATCGGAACACCTTTAGTAGGTGCAAATCAATACAGCTGGGACCCGATTATACCTTACTAGGATTATAGTGTGCCTCTTGCAAAAATATTACAGCAGGTGATGTTTTTTTAACCATCTCATAATTATCTTTTTTTCAATTTTTCAACCCATTAACATAACATGAACATTTTAAATTAATCCAATTAGGGATGAAAGATATTGCTTGCCCGAATATATGCAAATCTTCAAGAGCCGCCTTTGCACTCATTTACTTCCCATATGCCCCTGTAAGATCCCCCTCTATGGACCCTCTTCCTCCTCTCCAAGCCTCTGACCCACCCCATGCATCCTCCAACCTACCCTGGCATCCAGAGGCCTCCAGAAGCCACCACCTTCACCAAAAGAAGAGCTGTGGTATTGCACAGAAGGATTCCAGTGCCAGGGAAACCATACCGCTGAGAAAACAAGAAGATATGAGTTAAAAATCACTTTTCTGGGATTAAGTTGTTGAATAAAAATCAAGTAATGCAGGCTGAGATCCGAAAAAATGTGCACCTGGCCATTATGGAACCACCATGAGTTTGTATTGCTGAAACAATGCTGGGAAGAACTTCAAAGATTGAAATTGTGGAAAGAGCTGTTTGAAACCTTTACACATCTGAGCTGTTTCATAGGTCATGTCTGAAAATATTCTGAAATCAAACCTTTCTTTAGTCTTAAAAGTTTCGGTAGTCAAGGCCTTAGCTAGGATCCTTCCTTAATCCGGTAATCAGCAAAGCTGATAATTATGATATGTGGAAAATTCAAATTTTGATATATAGGTATATAAAATGCATGCATGATTGCTAAATCCCTTTGCAATACAATAGAATCTATTCTTTAACAAGTTTGTTCATTAGGATTGCTGGATTACAGTTATTTCAGCCTGCTTAGGGATGCCAGTGAAGAGAAGATTTGATGGGCTTGGTCTGTTCTCAAGATCTTCCTGATTAGATTTAAGAATTTCAAGATCTTTTTGATATTTCTGAATGATGCTTTATATCATGATCCTCCAAGTCTGAGACACGTAATTCTAATGCTTGAATTCATTTGGTGAACAAAAGCAAACCTTCGAGCTTTTCAGTCTGTTCTTTAATATAGAGGAATATTGAGAGTGAATTTATTTAACCTCCTTGATCTCCTGTAAAATAGCACTAAACTCCTGAAACTTGGGCTAACAGTTTCATCACAACCGAGGACCCCTGAAGCAGGAACTGTGCATACTTTGAGAAGGAGTGATCCCTCACACTGGCTAAAGCACAGCCACAGTGGTCTAACCTACATATAAGGGCCTGCTAGAGAAGGGCACAGATAATATAAGTACTGCACAAAAAGAATGTTGAAAAGAAGATGTGGCCTAACGGTTAGAGCGGTCGACCTCGAAGTTGGGTAACCGGGTTCGAGTCTCGGCAGGGATGCTCAACATCCTGTGATTCTGTGCAAATCACTTAATCTCTCTGTGCCTGCCAAAATGAATGTGTCCATTTGTAATGTAACTGGTGCTCATGTAAAGTGCTCTGATACCTTCGAGTCAAGTTTGCGCTATATGTAACCCCCCCCCAAAAAAAATTTGAAATACCTGTCTTACTTTAATAGGACAGGCAGGCACATTTGTGTGAGACTGAAGAAAAAAGCAAAAGAGCCAACATTTGAATGAGAAGTCTTTTTTTTCTTACTGCATTTGCTAGCATAGGTAAACCATGTCTGTGCCATGGGGCTGAATAACAGATAAGACTGGGGTGCGAAAGTCTAATGAGAACATAATATTCCTTACTAATGCTCATTGTTACTTCTTTTCAACATGTTCTTGAGAGCACAGATTGACTGTGTTGAAAATCAGCATGTTGGGCTGCCCTTTTCCTCAATTTGTCTACAACACACAGCAGTACATGGCTCTCAGTAGATTTCAATGAATTATCAGTAGTATGGTCTCATTGACTTTCTCAGGTTGAGAGTGGAAAACTGACATTTTGTTTTACTTTTCTTTTGGCAAAAAAACTCTTGAAATCAGATAATGTAAATCCCTATACATGCAAATGCACCATAACTATTCGATAGTAAAAACAAGATATATCCATTGCTTTCTGAAATCCACATTAGTACTTCCCTGTCGTGAGTTGCCTCTGGCTGGAGGGAGGATGGGAAGAGTAGATCTTTGTATTTCTTCCTGTGAAGGTTACCTTTCCTTTGTCAATGAGATCTTACTCTGTCCCCTCATGTCTTGAAAGTGTACCAACAATGGAGGAGAAACACAGTGTACCATCATACAACAGCTGTTGTAGCTCAGCTCCAATCCCATGAGTGAGTCAACAATAAGATTGTGCCTGTGCCAGTCTCATTCATTCTACTTTTCATGACAATTCTGCTTTAACAATATTGGCAAACCATTTTGTTACCCCAATGTATATAAACATGTAGTTCCTATGTGCTCAGCACTTTCCGTTTGGCATGTAATAGATTCCTGTATCCCCAGTTTCTCCGGTTCCTTGCTCAGCCTTTGGAGCTCCTTCCTTCCCGTGTCTCAAAACAAAGGTCACAAATCAGCAGAATTAGTAGCATAATATCCTGTTTTTTCATCATTGAAAGGATTAGGTAGCCCTTAGAGCCATCTCTTATCATGATTAGAGTTGCGTCATGTTAATGTGTGGCATTCCCACCCCTGCACAATGCAATTCTGACTGCTGCTTTTGAGACAACAGGTTTTCCACGTTTGTCATAAAACATCTCTGCATTCAAAAATCCTCCATTTCATACCTCGTATAAATACCCCACTCTTTCGCTGGCATCTTCAAGAGCAAGGTTGCATGTCTGCCATTCATCAGCTACTCACACTGCCCTTCCATCTATAATTTGAATCGACTGTACACCTTGGGAAACCTCCATATTGCTTCTGAGTGGTCAAGAGTTGGTCCAATTTTCTCCTTTTTTCTCCCTCACCCACCTAAGCAGAGATTTTGGAAACCAGCTCTGTTGTTGTCTCCACTGATCCTATATGCGACTCAAAGGTAGACAGTCTACTCTGTTTTATCTGTCTTTTGTGAAGAGCTGCCTGAGAGGCTATTAGCTCCCGCTCTTCTTTGTTAGGCCATATCTTCATCTGTGCCAGTGTCTCCTGTCTTTATAATGATGCATAGCTATCCCCTGGGCTCAAGTAATTCCTTACCCACTGACTGCCGCTTGGGCTTCTTTTCGACATCTCTAAGGAAGCTTCCAATGCTCTTTATCTCTGGATTTTTTCTTTCATTATTATTTTCAACAGAGGGGCATGAAGTGCACTCTTTTAAGATGCTCACCCATATGGGTGTTATACCTCTTCACAGGAAGCATTCCATTTCATTATGCCAATTTCCAGGTGGTTAATTGGATGACCACACATGGATGCAACAGGTCACCCTTTATGGTCCCCTAATGCTCCGGCCATCTCCCAGCCCTCTATCCGCCTGATACAGTGCTGTCACTCCTCTAGTTTGAGGTGGCCCTACGCAGGTGGTGAAAGAACAGGCCCCCATCATCAGCCTGAAGAGCCTACTCATCATTCTGACATGCTCTCCCCTGCTGTCATAGAGCAGGTGGCTCTGCTCTATGAGAGAACTGAGTTTAATCCAACCCACGACTCCGCATGCTCCATCTTTTGTGAGCAGGTTGGTTCTGTTCACAAGCAGCCAAGGCTGAGTTTAGTGTTGGTGGTGCCCGGAGCAACAATCTTTGTTGCCGTCCCCTAATGGTCTTCTTCTCCAAGGTTTCTCTCATCACCACCCTCCAACCGTGCTCCTCGTCTCTCCATATCCCCTCTCTCACAAGTATTTCATTTTATAGTACTACTCATACCAGTGCAGGGTGTCAGGAGTACTTTGCATCACACACAAACACCCACACACATTATACATAGACAGTGAATCATACTTGTATAAATCATTGTATAGGAAATGTCACAAAAGACAATGAGGACTATAAGGTATAGGAGTTGCATGTCATCCATACTGGAAGGCAGTGGTGGGTCTGGATAAGAACAAACTCTGGATTTAAAACATAGCACAGTGGTTGGGGTTGGCTTTACTAATAATTTATTTCTACCCAAATGAACCATTTTAAACAATTTTAGAGTAATGAAAGACTGAGCAATAACAATAAAAACAACGTTGTAACCCATACCTTGCAGTTTGCGTGAAGCTCTTTAATGACAGTTCATAGCTGACTGTGCTATATTAGCTTTGTAACATATGAACTGGAAGTAATTAAAGGATCTCTCTGACAAAATCATCATCATCATCATCACTTTATTTCGATCATAAGATCGTAAAAGTACACACAGCACAAGGATTTACAATAAAAAGAGTCAAGAAAAAGACAGTTAAAAGAAATAATTTCATATCAAATAGAAACATTTAAAAAGGGGAAGACATATATTCCAGATAACAATCATTATAAGGGTCTTCATTGGTATTAGATCTAAAGTACAAAATCAGTAACCCACTGAGCTATTTACATAACATACAATTCTGTGATACACATGGTACCCATGAAATGAATGAAAAAGCGATGTATAAAGCGCTCTTAACCCGCAATCACAAGGCGCTGCACCTTATGAATTCCAAAGCCTTATCCGGGATCCCTCAGAAAGGGAATGGAATGAAACAGCCCTAAGCACAAAAAAAGGGAAAGAAAAAGGAAAGAACAACTAATCTAATGACAACAAAAATGCAAGCCTATGACGTGAAAAGCCAGGTTTTTAAATGTTTCGAAAGGCGACGAAGGAACCTGTCTCAGCAATGTATTTTGGCAAGATGTTCCATAGTTCGCAGCTGCCACAGAGAAGAAGCGACTGCCCCATCTTGCATTTTGAAATTTAGACACTACAGCTTTCTTGCCAGAGGCTGATCTCTAATGCCTGTTCGGCTTGTGGCAATGAAAGGTGGACCCGATTGCCACAGCTCCCATATGAAGCGCAAGTGCCTTGAAGATGACGCGCTTTCTAATTGGCAGCCAGTGAAGATTCCGAAGACCTTCTTTAATGGAAAGACATTTTGGGATGTTGACGATGAGCCATGCAGCTTTTCTGTTGTCACAAAGGTGCTCGTTTACCTGGGGGCTGCAGCTCCTGTTGTTCACCCCAGTTTTAGCCAGGAACCCACCATCCCCACCGGGTCTGAGAGCAGAACCAGAAAAGACAGAGCCACGTAGAGCTTAGTGAAGTGTGTCCATCTCGGAGCCCCTCCTGCCACGCCTCCCTGATAAGATTTAAAAAGCTTATTGAAGTACTACTTCCCATGTATCTGGCCTGGTCAAGTTCATAACACATCAACCCAGAGGAAGTGGTTTTGGGCTGTTTTAAAGAACATCTCTTATTGAATGGCCAGCAATGGATGTGATGGAACATGGCATTTACTAGCACTGAGATCAAAACAAAAAAGAAATACATCTGTCGGGTGACTTTTTTGGGAAGTTGTCCTTGCACAACTGCTCCCTGTGCTTCACTATTCTGATGCTGCTTACCAGGGAGTGTCAGCCTAAGCTCTAAATCGATGACCAGGTATTACAGAAGTGCACAATAGAGGGCAGGTGAGGTCAGCAGTAGAATCCTCTTCGTCACTCTTGGATTTCCTGTGGGCCTGTTTATAAAGTCTAAGCCAGTGGAAATAGCAAATGGCTGCTGCTAAGATCCACATGTAATGTGAAGGTCACAAGCTTTACATCTTCCCTTTGTTCTTCACTGAGGTTCACTGTTTTCCAGCTCATCGTAATGATTAAGGCAAATCCACTCCACATAACAACCTAAGCCGCCAAATCTGAATCTTCTGGCTAGCACCAAGTATTGAAAATCTGGGGCTTGAACAATGGCGTACACTGGCTCTGACAGCTTCACAGTTTAAAGATACCAGTATTCTTAGCTTGCTGAAACAGCATGGGCACAGAATCTCTATTGTCTATTCCAGGAAACTTACCAGCCGGAAGTGCTGAAGCTGGATAGGCTTGAACGGTGTTGAGGGATTTGTCCAGGGTTTTAAAAGGTCACCACAAATGTAGAGAATAACACTGATAATAGTGACCCAGTCATGTAGCCTACTCTCCATAGCGTGTGTGTACTGACCGTTCGACTGATTCCGAAATTTCTCATCCCCTTAAGACCCTATGAGATCGCTCCGCTCCACTAGCCAGCAATTGTTCAAAGTTCCCAGGATTAGGAAATCCAAGAGCGGGGGACACTTAAGCTGTGGAACGCTCTACCTGAGTATTTAAGGAAAACTGAGTCAGAAGCAAAATTCAGAAAGGTATTAAAATCAGTTTTTTAATTTCCTAGTAGTTGCATCCGATCCCTTAGCTGTTAGCGCTGGGAGGCCCTCATGGGTAGCCATGCACTTTAAAAATCTTATAGAATGGAATAGTCCCCTGAACCACCGTAGACCCACTCAGCAGAAGGCTTCGTAAATGTTTTCCAAACACAGGAGGTATGACAGTTTTTGAGGCCTGCTTAACTTCCAGCGTGTGGAGCGGGGAGACGGTGGTGTTGGCAGCCCCCTCTAGAGCCCAACATTATGCAAAGTCCGTTTCAGATAATCTGAACTAGGAGAAACAAAATCAGTTCAGAGGCTTGCAGTAGCTTCAATATTTGCCACTACCTGCCTCGTGTGTCATTGACTGTAGATTACCACAAGTTGCTCATTTGACTAGGTGGCCTTGACCCTAACAACCATGCTGACCTAAATTGGAAAGTCTTCCCCTTCTGATTTTATACCATTTAGGTTATGATTTCTTAGTCACTTGCATCTCAGTTCTTCAATACTGGATATGGGTCGGATGCCTAAGACTGAGCAGCATCTTCTGCCTATGAGGAGTCCTGTTTACCAAAATTCACAGTTATCTTCACTGGGACTTCACCATGGTGTGACCATTTGTTATTCAGTTTTACGAAGGACCCATCTCTTGACAGCTTCTGACTCTACCAGGATAACAGACGATTTAGTTTACCATTAAGCCCATGGCATCCAAGGCCTGATTGATCCACTTTACAATACATGCCTACTGTTAGAAAATGCCACTTTTTGAAAAGTGTGGTCACCCAGCATTTTTTGCTGACTGCAGTTGCAGTGTTTTAAACTTTGCACACAGCGGCTCTGCTCACCAGTCCCCAGTGTATGTGCTCGGATCCCCAAACACATAACAAAATTGGCTAATCCTCAGTTGGCATATGTAATCTTACAGTAAGTCTGTAGTATATAGTACAGCACCATAGGCATTGAAGTTAAATGTCACCTGTGGACTGAAACACCTATTGTGCCATCTACTAGGCTGACCAGGAAAATATGGATTCAGGCCTGTATGTCTAGCCTGCCTGCTGCTGCTTTAGTCTACCTTCTGCAGCTTTTAAGTATGCTGGCAAACATGCTAAAATAACCCTTTTCTGCAAGAAATAACTCCACTCTAAAATATTGAGGACATCATCCCTAAGTAGGCCTTGTAGCCCATAAGGTATGGGGGCATAGTATTTAGTATGTAAGAATTTAACACTAGCATGGTCTGAAAACTATCTTCACTGTATAGATCAGTTGCTGCTTCATGTGAGAAAAACGGAAGTATAATTAAAATACTGTTTTTAAAACTTTGGTTGGAATAAGCTATATAGTCCATCCAGCTGCTGTTTTTAATATTAAGTAAAAATCCAATTTAATGAAGTTGAAGGTTGATAAATATACAGGAAAATTTACTTTTAAAAAGATAAGCTTTTCTTGCATGAACATCTGGTAACCAGTAAACTGATTAGCATTAGCCTACATGCAAATGCCCACCCTGCCAGTGTCTTCCCCTTGATGATGTGTGAAAACTGCTCCCAGAGCAGAAACGATGACTTGGACCTTTGGAAGGAAGAGCGGAGTGTGAGGTATGTGACTCATCACCTGTCAGGAAGGGCAGTTAGGGTGGTTTCAGCAACTTCATTACCTTGGAAGGGATGAATGAATGAAGCCTGTTAAATCATAGTTAAGTGTAAGGTGAGACCTGGGGATCAGGGGTCCTTTGATACAAGGGCCAACTGTGGCCAAGCTGACTCCATTCCACTGGAAAGGGGAGCTGGCCCCAGAACCAGTTTGCTGTAGTTGAGGAGGTGGGGAATGCTAATTTCCCTAGACACACTCCTGGGTGGGCAGTTCAGGGCAGAACAGATCTGCTGTCTCAGTTTTCCCTGTGAATGGTGCACTGTGGGTTAGTTTGCAGTGAGACAAATAGGATGTGCTACAAAAGGGGTAAGGTTTGATCTCTGGAACTTTTTGCTCATTGGTCAGGGAGTGTAAAGGCGCCACACTCACCCGTTGTCTAGTGAATTGTATAAAAGGGGCACCTCACCCCAACTCCTCAGAACACATGTGGACCTGTGGAAGAACAGAAGAGGACTGGGCCTGCTGCTTGTGGCCTAAGTGGAAACCTGAAGGGTTTGTACCTCCTTTCACTTGCAGCCAGGACCAAGAAGTGGACTTCAAGGGGCCATTGGCTGACCTCCTGCTAAAGGGACATCAAAAGCTGCAAGATACCCTTTTCCTGGTCTAGTGTGACAAGCTGACCAGTTGCACCTGGACTAGACCCTGCTAGTGGCCTCAATTGAAGTGAGTCGTGACCCTTATGTGCTGTCTTTCAGGTCCCCAGAACCTTATAAGTGATCAAGAGGAGCTATTTTAAAAGTTAGGAATTGTTAGACTTCCAAGACCTCCGGAGCTTCAGAGGACATTGTGGCAAAGGTATCCTGCCCAAAGAGGGCTTCAATGGATACAACTACCAGGGTTGCTCCTATGGAAGTTTTCGAGCTCCAAAAAAGCGACTAAAGTCCTGATTTAAAGTTTGGTACATGGCTTCTCCAGCACAAATGTGATAGATATCCCTGCGTTCTGTCTAGTGAGCAGATTGACCAGTACCTGGGTACAATTTCAGGCTAACTGTGGTGGAGCCAAGATCAAATACACCAAGTATGTTGTCCTGGTCAAAGTTTTTACCTTCTGACTTAATCTACTTTTTGGAAGTCAAAACCATACAGTGGGATATGGTTCACAGCTATATCCAACGAGCTCCACTCGAATTCTGATATGCTGTGGCCTTTACGGGGACGAGCCCCTTGGCATGTCTGACCTCTGTTCATTTGTGATTAGTCTGAAATCGTGCCTAGGTTCTGGTCAGATGCGAACAATGACTTTTAATTGGCGCTTTACTTTTTCTTGCCACTTTTTGCCCAAAAAATGTAAAAACTCATGTCTGGGAAACAAACGAATTGCGTTCATTTTGTGTCAATTTTCTTATTACATTATTCTCAATTGTTAGAAATTGGTTGTGGGATTTTTATTGTGTTGTGTTTAGACTTTTTATTGTACTTCTAAATACTTTGCAAGGTTTTTCCGAGTTAACCCTGTCTGCTCTGTGCCATAGCTACTTGGGGTAGAGCTCAAGTTTACATTATTGAAATTGCATGATTAACCTGACAGGATTTAGGGACTTCTCACTCGAGAAGGAGACACATCCTCCCCAAGTATTAACCCATTTACTTTCACCCTCCATGTGAAGACTTGGAAGCAGAACATCTTCACACGTGCCAGCTGCATTCACATGGAAGCAGATTTCCCCTCTGCAAAGAACTCGGAGAAAACTAACAGCTGCAGGAAGTGCTTTGCAAAAAATAAAATCAATAAAATGAGGTTGTTCATAGCTGAAAAACAACTTACTAAATGAAAAGGCAATGGCCAGAAAGTCTTTGACATGTGCAGTTTATTGTCGGGTGCTGTTTTGCTGGTGTACATTTATTTCTCTGCAATGGTTTTAGAAACGTTCATTCTGCCCTGACAAGTCAATGGTTGTACCTGCCTAAGATGCGTTTCTGCTTTGATCTTTCTGTATGAAATCCAGTTTACCACATTTAAAGGCCACTAATAGCATACTTTTGCAGAATACATGTCATTATAAGCAAACTATTCATTTTACCCAGTCTGGCAGTCCTCGGTCTGCTTGTACTTGCATGATCGTTTTCCTTGATTGTTTTTAATAATCTGAGTTTGTTGTATGTAGGGGGGTTATTTTCTCATTTTAGAGAACAAATATACTCTGGCTATTAGCTTCAAATTTTCAAAAGAGGAGACCGATTTTGCTGCGAAAAGATACATCTCCTGTACTACATAAAAGCATCGGCCTTATACACCTAATTAATAAAAACCTGTGACCTGTTACAGCTCATCACACATTCATTATGGTGTTTGGAAAAGTTTTTGTTTGTAAAGTTTTGAGGTTATAAATATCACCATTTGCTTCCTTACAGAGCACCAGTCAGAGATAGTCTTTTCTATGTACAGCACAATGGGAATAGGACCATTATACTGATTCTTGGCACTGTAGGAAAAGCTGCCTTTTTCTTCTACCTCTTTGCTTCCCTCCTCCTCCACCTAACACGAGGGCCACCTTTGCTCCTTATTTGGGCATTCAGGCCCTCTTCGGTTATCGCATGTGTTGCCCTAGGCTGTCACTCGTATGAGCCCAAGTGTGTGAGAGGACGTACTTCGTTCATTTATTATATATTGAATGTATACAAAGTTTTTAGCAATTGGTGGTTGAACTAGTTGTCAGAAAATGCATGTCTTGGCCTGCAAGAAGTTACATGCTTTTGCCCTTCTATTGCACATCAACAGTTGACTGAGTAGGCAGATGTTGAGACTGGAATGTCCCCTGCATGGTAAATGGGAGCATACCCTCCGTGGTCCTGGCGTCACAGTAATGTGCAGAGAAGGTTAGAAAATATGAGATCCAGGGGATGTCCTTTGAGCTGGACGGACGCACCAACAGTGCCCTCATTGTAGGCAGTGGACTTGTCCATGCATCGAGTGTTTCGCATTAAGCAGCAGTGTACCGTGTTTTTGAATACATAATTTTATGACCAGACCTTTTTTTTTTTGCTCTGTCAGTGTGAGTGCAGTGACCTCTCATGTAATTTTGTGCTGTTATGTGAAACCTAGAAGCTGACACTGATATCTCATACACAAGTTGAGAGTGTGTGTGCAGTGCATGTGTAGCACATATATGATAGCACGACTGTGTGTTGTGCGAGACTGAGTACTGAGGCTAGTGGGATCCATTCTGGGTGCCCTTGGTTTAGCATGGCACAAGGTGGAGGATAAAGACTGGTTCCTCCAGAAAGTGTAAATATTTCGCCTGCATTCCTATGCCTGGAAGATGGAGACCCAGTCAATGAAGTGAAGAGGATGGACACAGGGCACTCATGAGAACTAATCAACAAAGAACTCCTGTTTAGATTTTGGTATATTGTAGGGATGTGACTGCTTTATGTTGCTCAAGTTGGGGAGGTTTCTAGGCAGGGACTGGCCTTTTGTCTGTCTGATTCCTGCATACGGAAGGCTGATGATAGCCAGGTGCAGAGAACTCAACTTCATTGTGCCCATGTTTTGGATACTCTTGCTTTGAGCAGCCCCATTACTACCTGTTCTGAGAGTCATCACTTTGCACAAACGCTGTGTCTGGAGAGCAGCCTGGAAATGACATTTGCAATTGGGAAAAGGTTTACAGTCCAAGTCTGGGGTTCTTCAGCTGTGTATATCAAGGCTCAATGGGTTGCTGGAATGGATGCATGCATGGGGGCAGGCAAGGTGGTGTACACAGCCAAAGAGTGCCCTTGAAAATTCGAGAAGGTTTGGGGCTGGTGGACGGCATTGTATGGTATGGGACTTGGTGGTTCCCAGTTGTCTCCACGACAAGATATGGACACTGAATAACTGGCCGGGTGGGATTGGATCAGTGTCTGAGGTGGTGGCTCCCACCTTGATTCAAGATGTGTCCTGGCAGTCTTCCCTCGATCTTTGGAGGTAGTATTTGGGTTGTCCCCATGCCACTATGTGATACATGTGCAACCCTATTTAGCAGGAGAAATCCACTCAGTTTGTGATGGTGTCCTATTCCATTTTATATTTGTAAACAAAATGCTAATAAAACACAGTTGATAAAAAAAAGAAAATAACATTTGAAAGATAACCACCTGAAACCAGTTTTGAAACCTGGTACACTGGGTCCACATCTGCTGTCTAGAACATTTGTATAAAAGTGAGTTCCAAACCACCCCACCTTGTTCCAGTTCCAAGTTCTTCATAAACAACGAAGGGAGTACTCCCCAGAGTACCCAAAGGACTGCTGTTTGACTAAATAGTTCTCATCCTGAACCACAACTACCCTTCAAAACATCAACCACTGATTGACATTGTCAGTCTGCTGTGACTGAAACACTGGTGCTGCTGCCTCACTGTCACAATCTGAGAGATTCTGTATCACTGAGGTGTGCACCCTGATCATGCCTGTAGGCCGATCCTGTCAAGACCATAAGTGAACACGTGATTAAACCGAAGGCCGCACTTGCTGAACAAGCCACCCTCCAGTTCCCAGCCTAAGGGACGCCACTGAAGACTGGAAGCTGCCAGAGGAAGCTGTCACACTGAGATCACCAAAGTCTCCACATCCTCAAGACTCCTCTGATGCAGCCATGACAGCTCCAAAGTGGTCGGAGTGGGACTGCTGCACACATTTCGTCCCGCACCCACTTCGTCCCGCACCCACTACACTGCAGGGGGCAAAAGCAAGTAACCACGGGGCTGCCTAAAATGCAAATTGGAGACTGAGATGCAGGCAGAGCCTGCCGCACAAACTGCCTTGGGGTGACCGAATGACTACCCCTCTGACTAGCCATCGCTCTGCCGCTGATTAGATGTCCGAGATAACAAACACTGGAGAACTCCTTTAGCGGGGATGGGTACAGAAGAAAGGATTGCCGATATGCAAACAGGACTTTAACCCTGTATTACATTATCCTAATTGATCTGTGTTTTATTGAGTAATGTTGTGTGATTACAGTCATTTCTTTTAAATAGGACTGAAAATCTTAAACTTCTGGAAGCAGTATCTAAATAGTTGAGGTGGCAAAGTGATACTCTTCCATTCTTGAATACCTTTGAATTGAGTACCACGGTTGCTAAGCTACTTAGGGCCTCATTACAAGTGAAGGTGTTATTTATTGCACCTGATAAATAACGATACCAAGGGGCGGTGCTTTAAATGGGCTGCTACTGACCGGTACTGAGTACTGGCACTTTTTTATTTTGAGAGGGAGAATACCTGCACTTCTCAAGAAACACGTAATACTTTTAATTGGAGAATACCGTCACTTCTCAGAAAGAAGCAGGTTCTATTTTGCTACTCCCTCGCTATCCTGATAGTCAAGTGTGGATGGGGTGCACTTGACCTAGTTTACAGGGTCACAGTAGACGAACACCAGAAGCAAACTACCCAAATCCACACAGCTATGGCCCAGTAGCCTCTTTCTGCCCTGTGGCCCCAGAAAGAACAGAGTGTGATTGTCTAAGTAGCACTGACTACCATGTACTGGTGTTGCACAACTCAGTGATACTGATACTGGACTGAGAAGCAGGTAATGCGCTTTAGAATTTGGACCTTTGACCTTCAGTTTAGACACAGCTCTCCACAGTGGGTGTACCAGTCCATTCAGCTACCCCTAAGAAATGAAAGGACCTGAATCGCACGTCATTTCAGATAATTCACAAAATCGGCATTTAAATACATTTATTTGCGGAGATTGCCTTTATTACTGCAGAAGATCTGCAACAAGTCAGGATTTACCCCCAGTTAGGTCACCAAGTTGAAGAAATGAGTTTCCCTTTGGAGCGTCAAGAAAGGGGGCGACACAAAACCTATGAACACCCACAAAGTTGTAACTTGGTAGGTCTTCTCAACATGTCTAATGACCTTCTGGCATGATTCTATAAACCTGCACCTAAATCTTATAGGTGGAATTGGTTTAGTAAATATAGGGAAATATCGCAAACATCCTGATTTTTAATAGGGCATATTAACAGTGATTTCTCATATGGAAAAACATGTGAACGGAATAAAGGAAATTGAAAGAATTGTGCACATGCACCTTTTCACTGGTCCCATGCCTATAGATTTTCTCCACTTTGGCCAAGTCAAGAGTACGATGTACAGAAACTGTACGCCTGTATTCTGGGATAAGCCTGGACCTCGTAAATATATGCAATAAATAATAAGCGTGCCTTTGAGAATTTACATCTTTTTCCAAGGGTTAAGTCCCATATTTGCACAATGTGTAAGCTACACCTCTCCTTCTTGAGAGAAGTTGTCCAGATAGGCTGATGTTTACAATCACGTTCTCCTTTGCAATGAAACATTTAAGGTGTTACCTACCCCAGTTACTAATGTGTGCACTAAAGACCCTGATTCTGACGTTGGATAATAAATCCCTCTGGTGCTAATTTCAGTACAGAAAAAATGGTATTAAATTATACATTCAAAGGTGGACGGAGCGGAGCCTAATAAAGTGATTGTTTCTAAATTGTGTTCCCAGCTCTGCCCAGTGTATGTTTTAATAACATTATTTGATACTTTCAACGATGCTTTTAAATAATTTTGTCTCATTGTACCCTTCCTTTTCTCATGTTTTTCCCCTCAACCTTGGGATGTTGTTAACAATATATTTCATTTTTTATTGCAAAGTCTCATTTCTAAAATAATATTGTTTTTTAGTTTTTTATTGACGCAGTTTTTATTTTAATTTTCCCGGAAATTAATCTTAAAATGTTGGATAATGCATAAAGAGAGCATCTGGTATAGAAGATAATTAAACGTTCGACTTCTCATGATGCAGTTATAAGTGGGGGGGCGTTTTCTAAAGAGCTAGCTTACGTCTATTTTTTATACTGTTTATATTTTTCAGTGCAAATTACATACACACCATGATTGCGATGACAATAGTTGTTACCAATTGTAAAATTATGCTTTGACCTCTGAGACGCATGAGTGGTGAATGGAAAGCTAGTTTGGTCAGAGCATATGATGACACAGGATGGGTTAGCAGGCCCCAGGCCTCAGCAGAGGGCCAACCTCTATCTGTACACAAAGTAAAACTACGTTGCGAAACTGTTGACCCATGGAATCTCTAACAGCACCAACTTGCTTGCAGTATAAGTTTGTTACAAATATATGTGGCCCAGAAAAGACCACGCTCTCGGTCTCTTTGAAAGCATTTCCCTCTTAAGCTGCTCTCTCTGAGGTGTGGTGGTATTGTGAGTGCATGTGTATATATATATATATATTTTTTTTTTTGAGTTTTATATAGCGCGAACTCGACCCGAAGATATCGGAGCGCTTTACATAAGCACCAGTTTCATTACAGATGGACACATTTTTTTTTTTTTGATAGGCACGCTTGTTTGTGCATGCGCAGTATCAATTTATTGCTCAATGTCATTTTTAGATTTTGTCCTCATGCATTCATTATTAGAGCGATTGAGGCCCAAACTATTGGTACAATAAATATTTTAGCCTCCCTCCATCGGTTGACAAGTGGAAGTGAAGTTCTGCACCTGTGCTGTTGCCATGCTGCTTCACGCCTGCTGTATCCCTAAGAGGTGTGGGTGATGCATTGATGTTTTGGAGGTACTTGCAGTGCTCAAACCTTACCTTCCCTGAGTACCACTACAACTGCAGCACTATGGCACCACGTCTATTGCATTATAGAACTAAAGCTGCAGCGCTATAACTATAACCCTAACTTAAAATACCACTTCTAGTACAGCACTCAAACACTACAACTGCAACAGCACAATCCAGTTCCATCTAATCATTTTATTTATTTATTACATTTCTAAAGCGCAACTATCACCTGACAGGTATCCTGGAGCTGTTGTACCTACTGGGGGGGGAAAGTCAAGTTTCATACAGTGTGGCAAATTCTCAACCATGCAAATCAGCACTAAATGTTGTTAGGAAAAAGCCATGTTTTGAGACCCGTCCTGAAATGCAATAAATCGGTAGAGAGTCTCAGGGTCTTACATTCCTGATGTCCAGTTGCACTGCCCTCAAGACAAATACTCATCCATCAGATACACATCCATCACAGAAGCATAACTCTAATTGTATATTCTTGTGATGAAAGTGTAGGGTTCTACCACCAAAGGGAATTAAATTTGGCAACGTGGAGTCCCATAAAATGTGTCCTAGTGAAATCCATTGTTTCTTGCTAGGTTTCTCGTTCGTACATCTTTTTGAGACTTGCAAGTGGACAATTCCATGAACATTGGCCATGGCGATTGATTTGTAAAGGCCATTGGGTGGTTGTACCGCTTTCATTTAGGGTTCTCACTTTTGTTTATTTGGTGCCACGCTGCTATTATCATCCAAATCATCATATAATCAGCGACAGCCAGTGGACATCAGAGTATAAATATGTTCTTTTCGTTTCAGGAACTGAAGCAAGACTGGAGAACAAATAGCATGCTGCATGGAGCTCCCCATGAATAACACTTGGGTCGGTGGAGGACGAAACCCTATTGCTTTGCATGTAAGGTGAACGGAGATCCATCGTCAATGTCTCGAGTGTGGAGTGGGAGTTGACCAGTGTCCTTGAATTGGCCAGCGCTTTCACAGCTGTCACCAATTGGTCTGCGGTCCAGCTGCCCATGCTTCTGCTCCACAGAAAATCTGGCACACAAAAGGAGTCCCACTGGAAAAAAATGCCATCCAAGGGAAAGTACTTTATAAATGATAATGAAAATTTGAAGGACTCGGACCTCCTCTATGAGTCGTACCGCTGTGCCAGCCACCATTACCCGCTGTTGCTACACCTGCTCTTCATCTCCATCACGTCTTGCCTCACTCTGATCATATTTTTCTTTGCCTCCTACCCTTTCTATGTGAGTACAGGTATTCTTCAAATGAGGTCATTCCTTTAATGCATGTGCTTGAGGCCAAAAGTGTTAGCGTGATAAAACTACACTATACCATATCTTTTTTCCTTCTGTGATTACTGTTCATTGGAAGTTTTGCTAGATATTTTGTTGTATGTATGTGTCTATGCATGTATATGGTACCTATGTAGTCAAGAGCAAGATGAATGGTGGAGACTTTCGACTGTAAAGAATCTAAGGCAAAGACACAGTCAACGTGAGATTGGATGAGTTGCCGGTTTCTAAGAGCGAAAGTGAACTGTTACTGCATCATACTAGAGTACTCTTTAAAGAGGTCTGTCTTCAGCTCTTTTCTAATTTCGAGCCGGGTTATAGTAGTACTGGTGATATGGGTATGTTGTTCTAGATACCCTGATGTGCCTTATGTTTTCTTGTTTGCATCTCCAGTCTTGTTTCCTAAGTAAGCACCACCTTAAATTACTGCGCACGCATACCTGTGTATACATTTATGAACAATAAGGACTAGCACAAGAAATAGAAAGCACACTGCCTATTGTACAGCCTTTAATCTGACAAATTCTTCCTACCGAAAAAGGAGGAGCTAGCTAATCACAGGACTCTGCCCAATCTTCTGCTTTCACTGTCCTAGTAATATGTCCTGGTCGTGGACATCTGCAGTTAAGTGCCACTACTAGGGGCTTTACTAGAGAGAAGCTTTAGGGTGAAAAATACATATTTTCATTTACATACATTTCCAGTTACTTTATGTACGTTAGTTGTAGTGCGCTAACCTAGCTATAATGCAGAGGAGCATGCTGGATGATTGGGTGGAGATACAGGTTACTAAGGAAGGCTGCTGCTAGGGGTTGTAACTCTTTAAAAGTTGTCTCACGTTGATAGTGCACAGGGAGTTACATCACGCTAATGAAAATTACAAAAGAAAGGATAGGTTATGTATAGTTTAAAATTAAGAATGTTTCTTTTACTTCGTATTTATTTAAAAAACACCTATCAGGAATGACAATAAAATTTAGCAGACATTTGAGGGAGTCCTACTTAACGGGTAAGCAGGTCAGGGGAAGCAGGTAATTTCAACAAAACAATCGAAAAATTGCCTGCCGGACCTATATTTCTTTATGTGGGTCCGGCTAGTCCTATGCACAGCGCCACGAAACCAACCGGTGTACGTGCACTCTATAAGAATTTTATAACATTAACATATGTGGAGTCAAAATTGATAAACCCAGGATGGGACCAAAGTACTGGCATACTACAATATGGGGTTCTATAGATTTCTTTTTCTTTTTACACACCCACTATATACACAATTCCATCAATCAATTCATGTGCATGCATATTATTCATTGTGCAACATTGTTAATTTATACAAAATCTATTTTTCAATTTTCCTTTTGCTTACATCCAAAGAAGCCCACTCTATCAACCTTATGCATACCATACACATATACACTTCAGTTCAGTCATCTCAATACAGACTCTCTTGATATAAAAATAAAATCACTAGCAAATCAAACGCTAAAATACATTTGTTCAGATCCCCTCTGCATGCCCACTTCTCTTCCCTTTTTAGTGGGCCCATCAGGATGTCTTTTTACATGCGTTTTGGTGCCTAATCCCATAAAGCGATCACCTTCAACACAATACACAAACTTTGTTTCTTATAGCATAAGCCAGGGTGAGCGGGTAGCCTTGAAGTATGGGGCATAACCAACACAAGGCCTCCACTTCAAATCCATCTCTGTATCATACAAAATGGGATGTTCTTGCCCTACTTTTACTTTGTAGAGGAAAGGAATTATAGCATATGCTGGAAAGGAAGGAGTCGAGCACGTACAAGCTGTTGTAAGAGAGAGGACCATATGGTGGAAGTACAATGCGGGTTAAGGATTGCCTCACTCTGAAATTCCTTTTGCTCTATGAAGTAAAAGCAGTACAAGAACATCCCATGCTCTACGGTATAGAGACAGAGTGGAAGCATGTTGACTGGCTTTACTAGCAGGATTTCAAACCTCTTTGCACAGCCTCCTGGGAGTCTCATATCTTCTCCTAAGCGTGACTCTCATACAGATTGCTGCCTCATACAAGTAAATCCTGACACTCCTCTTATTCATTCCATTCATGGCAAATGAACTTGAAGTAGTGATCAATCCCAACTAGAAACCGAAATTAGAAATGCTTCCTAGTAAAGTTTGTTCATGTAAAAATAAGAGCTTTAGTTGAGATATAGTAGCCATAATAAAATCATATAATCATTTTTATTTAAATATCGATGTGAGAAGACTTTGAATGCCATAATGCCTTGTGACAGTTTAAAAAATAGTTTACATGTCACACGCTTGTGAATCGAAATATCATGCCCTTTTCCCAATCTTCTTGTTGCTCCCATATTACCAAAAAAGACCAGCTACTAATTTGCTTTACTCTTTCTTTATTTGTATGGTTAATAAAAACCGTTACAAATGTAAAACCTTTACAAATAAAGACTGTTTATTCACTTACAACGAACTTGAAGACCTATCAAGAAAAGACCTTTAAAAAAGACCATCAATTCAGCCAGCCAATTGCAAACCATTCCCAAACCTGTCGCACTGTTTTCCTTGTTGCACACATTCGTGTGAGTTGTTTTTGCTTTTCTACGAAAAGATTGTACTTTTTTAATGATTTTATTTTGTAATGTATAAACTGCAAGCTAGATCTCATCTAGACTTTCCCAATGAAGGGAGACGGAGGATTTACCCAGGATCTCACAATTTGGTTACATTATGAAGCCAGAATTGAGATGCAGCCTTGGATGGTTAAAGTTTTTCCTACTGAAATAAAAACGATGACACAGATTGTCCAGTCTGTGTGTGACAGAGTGAACGTGACAAGGTCTGTAGACATTCTTCTTTCTAGCAAAGTATTCTGAAAGGTGCTGTCTCCCCAACTCAATGCACATGTTTGATTTTTACACATATCCTCTTTAACCCTCTAACGTCCTTATATTGCTGGCTCATGAATAATGATTCTGTGGTAACTCTACAAATTATATTTTGGAATATTTAAAGGAAGTCTTGAGCTCCCACTTTACAACTAATAAACATATTTTTTATTAACCGAAATGGTTTGCAAATGTGATTCAAAATGGACTGCTTGACCCTAGCCAGTGGAGAGGTGTGGTGCAGCGGCCAGGGCAGCTGACTTCGGAGCACAGGGTTCACGGTTCGATCCCCGGCTCCTGCGGCAGCTCAGCTCGGCACCATGTGACTCTGGGCAATAGCTCACTTAATTTCCACTACGTCCCCTAGCGCCTTGAGACCCGTAAGGGTGAGTAGCTGCGCTATATAAAAACGGACTTACTTACTTAGCCAAATCCCACTTAGAGGTGAGCTTCCACACTGCACTCGTTCACTAAGTGACACAAACCGTGTATCACGTAGCCTTATCTGAAATTCTCCAGAGCGCAGTGCAAATTTGAGGCAGAACTAATTTTTTAGCTTAATGGGCGGCTGTATGTATTTTGCCATTTCTCTGAGTACCATTCATTAATTCCCTATTACTGAAACCTGTCTTTTACTTTTTGACTGACCTGTACTTCCACATATGTGCTTTACTATTGCAACTCAAATCCCACCCGATTTAGGCGCATAAGCCATGTCAGATTAATGGTCAGTTGGAGTAATGGTGTCCAAGGTCAATTAGGCAAAGTCATGGGGTAGCACCACTATAGTGCATTCTTTGGTGATATGAGATTCCACTAAACACATTTCCAGTACAGCTGTGATATTTTGTGTTGATAATATTTGAGGTTTAGTGGGATAGAAGCAAGATGTCCAGCGACCTCTCGATTTCCATGACGCTTTGTAGACCTGCATGCAATGAGTGTATGTTGCATATATGATCATTTAGTTTTGTTATGGAACCTCCACCATGCCACCCTGTAAAAGGTATGTTTCTGCTCTGTTTGTCACAGGATCCCAATGAGCACCTTGCCTTCGTCATTACAGTATTCGTCACCCTGGTAATATTCTGCGTCCTGTATCTGCTGGTGCGCTCTGAATCCTCCGTTGAGAGGCGGCTGACACTATTAGCGGCGCTGATATGGGTCTGCCTCATGACCATCGGCTATGTCTTGATTTTCGACAAAGGTGCTGTTTCCGCGTGGGATCAGGTATTCTGCTTTATTCTAATTTATCGACAAATCAGTTGATGTCTGTATTGCCGACATAGCCTTTGCACATCAAGTACAGTAAATAATCCAAAAATTAAAACTTTAAGTACACAATTTTGAAGACTAGGTTTAAAAATATCTAACTGAATACGCATTACAAGTAACAACAAAATACAAAATTCATGCCGAAAGGTTCCATTTGATCTTTAAAAACCTCAGTTGAAAATCGGGGCATGGGACAAACTGCTAAACCTGGCTTTAAAGTGCATCAAATATCACACCTGTCCTAGTAGTCTTTCAGGATAAGCTCCGTCCATTTATTAAACGCACATAATATAATATAATGTAACAAAGAAGGGGAAAACATCAGTTTGCAGTAATTGGGTATTTAACATTAAAAAAGTTTTTAGTTGTTGCTTTTCGAAAATGTACTTTTTTTTCTCAAGCATCCATATTTAAAGGTCACAGTTTAGGGGCAGGCAATAAAAGGTTTGCATCATACATTGCTTACATTGTTGTCACTATGTACTAAAGTGGTGTTTTATTGTCCACGTCACCGTTCAGAAGACGGGGGGGGGTAGAATAACAAGAATGGTGCATGCATCTGGTTTGGACATGCGAGTGCCCAAAGATGGCGCACCGTGTGCAGACCTGGGTAGTGCGCCACATTAACAGTAAATACACACTCTTCTGTATTCAAACTGGTAGAGCTCCTATATGTGTAGATAATAAAACAAACTAACACTGGACTGTGCCACAAGGGCATAATCAAGCCTCTGTAGGGCCCCCACTTAGATAAAGGCCTATACATTTTTGTGAGATTTAGGTGTCTCACAGGGCCCCTCCCCACATGCTGCAAGGGCCCTATCATTTTGTGTTATGCCGCCGGACAGTGGTTCACCTGCTGCTACCTGTCTGTGTGAGGTGACCCCTGACTGTTGTGGATGTTGCCTACATTCCCAATGATAGGCGGCCTACTACGAGATTGCATTGATTCGTGGTGGGGGATCAAGGCCAGGGTGCCACTTCAGCAGCTGACTGCCACGCCCTACCCATAGTGTTTATTTTTTAAAGCAGAGTGACCACTGAGTATACCCTCTGTTATTTAGAGAGGGGACCTCAGCCTTGCTACATTACTGTACGTTCAGTGCCAGTTCTCCATGAGACCTAAGCTGCATCGGAAGCATACTCTGATGTAACTGTACTTGAAGTTAGCTTTTGGACTGCTTGATTTTGGGTACCATCTAGAAGTCATTGCTGATTGTGGGTCAGGTAAGTCCAGTGTGTGGTTGTGTGGCTGTGAGAGATATGTACCAGCCTCTGATAATGAAGAGTCTATTTGACAAACTCTGGATTGAAGGTTTGATTGCATAGTTCAGTTCTACTATACCCTGGAGATTTTCTATTCAAGATTTCCAGGTTCCTCGTCAGCGAATTGACAGTTCTCGAAGTAAATGCATAGGACAAGACAGTATCCAATTCAAAGAGGGGTTGAAAATAAGGGACTATGGTGCTATGAACACACTAGATTGTGGGTGACGGTGGGGATAGATAGTGTAGCCGGCATGTGAAGTTTAGGTGTAACTAGGCAGATGATTCTCAGCTTGGAGCACTTGATGGCATGACTGATCAATGAGTGCTTCTCAAGAGGTAGCAATGCACAAGGACAACTGAGAGGAGGCAAAAATCAGGAAGAGTTAAAATGTAAACACAAGGTCTTCCCTCTATCACAACAAATGGGTTTGCTTTCTTATGGACGAACCTTACGATAAGATGTATGCATGAAACATTGCATGATCCTCAAGACTCTTGTTCGCTGCCTGGATTGCAGTGAAACTGGATTTGAGATGCAAGCAAAGGCTAACCAGATCCCAGGAAAGTGCATTCTAATTACCTTGAGATGGATCTCTCACCTAAGTATATATTTGAAGATGAAACTAAATCCACATAATATTTGATCACTCATACTTGGGTTGATAATCCGGTTGGTAGGAAATTGGGCTTTGGACATATAATGAGAGTTTATGCTATACAGAAAATATTGATTAATTTCAGTTCTATTTCGGGACTGTAAATTGGAGTTAAAGGATATCTATTGTGTTCACTAGTTGGTATCTGTTATGAAACCAGAAGACATTCTGTGCATTCCCCAATGCCTTATTTTTGGATGCATATTGTTTTCTGACCAATCACCTATGTGCCACAATAGACACTGGTGAATGGAAATTTGCAACATAGAACAGTTCTGTTCATTAGCTGACTAACTATAATATATGTGACAGGAGCAGCCGGTATGCCAGTAGAGTCTGGGCATTCAATATATACTTAAACCAATGGTTCATCTGGAATTCATTGATACCAACTTTAGATAGACGAGGGAAGAAATATGTTATGCTATGTTATGTTATGTAATGTTAGGGGAATTTATAAAGCGCATGGCAACCCGGAGCCATCCCAGCGCTTTTGGGCAACACAGACTATGACCGCAGGATCCTTAGGGGTTTCTTCACGGACAGGAAGGTTTTGAGCCTTTTCCTAAAGGACAATTCATTATCAATTGTCTGCAAAGAGAGGGTCAGGGAGTTCCAAAGTTTTGCCACGTTAAATCTAAAGGATCTTCCTCCCTTTCCACTTCACATATGGGACTACAGCCCATAGGGTGTGAGCAGATCTGAGAGCTCTACCCGGTTTATATGGAGCAATCAGCTGTCTGAAAATATTCAAAGCATACAAGTAATGTAGTACAACCACTAATACACTCTAGCCTTATGGGCGATTTTAATTAAACCAGAAATGTATAGTAACTACACGTATAGTGTAGTTATTTATAAACCACATAAATGTTTTTGTATGTGGCTGTAATGTAAGTAAGGACTGCGTTTTTCTGTTATAAATATGCCACTGTGTCTATAGGCCACTGGGAGCAAGATGCCTGCTGTTTGTAAATGCAACACTTTGAAAAGGGAGAAAATTAAAATGATGTGTTTTATGGAATGCATATAAACAAAGTTAACTCTTCAGTTTAATTTTCTCCTATTTCAATATGTTGCATTTATGCAAAGCAGGCATCTTGCTCCCAGTGGCTGGTAGGCACGCTGCCATTTTTAGGTTTTGCCTGCACAGCGCTTGTGAGATCTCTTGTAATTAAAAATAATTCTTCAAAGGGGCTTACAGCCCGCCCATTACTTACCATTTGTAGGCTTTGCGGTCACTCACATTTTCTTGCTTCTCACTGGTCAGCAGCGTCATGGTCACATCATCAGCTTTCACTTCCTCTTTCCTCGGCTGTTCCCTGGAGCTTGGACCAAGTACAGTTACCGGCTGGCGGCCGGTGTCCTTCTACTGGCCGAGTGCTTCCGAGGTGCTTTTTTAAAACTTTCTTCCCCACACTCCATACGAGACTATTCATTTTGTGGAGTGTAGTGTATTTATTAATGGTTAATATTATTGAAATTGATTTTAACTACTTCATGATTATTTCGTCATGTAATTGTTTGGCACCAATATGTTGCATTTCGAGACACTTCAGTTCTACCTACATCGTTAATTGGTCTCAGTTAAGACTTTGCTGGCCTGCGTGAAATATTTACTAGCATTGAGCTTGAATGTGAGTAAACTGATTTTCCAGTGCCAGTTTAAGTATGTTTATTTTACCTGGAGCTTTCCAAAAGTCTATTGGATTAAAATAATATTGAATTATGTGAGCGCTTGAATTCCTGGAGATCTTTGACTTGTGCCCCAGAAGTCCAGCCGTGAAAGCTTTGGCTTGATATCTATTTACACTTTGCTGTAAATGTTTGAAATTTGTCCATGTTATGCCCAGGTTACGGTTGCAAATGCTGTGAACAGATGGTGTGCTGTACAAATGTAGTGTTACTTAAATACAGCAGGCAATGCCGGCATTTTAGCCTGCTTTTAAGCGCTCTCATTTTAGTAACAGAACAAACGGGTGATTGTACACAAGGGCGTAGTCAAAGGGGTGTTGGATTGGGCTGAGACCAAGTGTCTGAAAGTCCAGTCAGTCATGTGGCCTACACTGCAAAGAGAAGCTCCAGAGGCACAGAGATCACCGCATCACTCTGAGGTAGACTGCACCAGTGACCCACGTGCAGAGCTCACATTTTGTCTAACGTGAGCTGTGAATAGCTGCGCACCTAGTACTTCCTAAACTACATTGCCTTTTTAGGTCGAGCCTAGCGGCAGCGCGCATGCACTGCTCGCTCTGCGAGGCATGCTGTAATAGAGTATGCAGTGGAAGCCCCGCCCACTCTCCTCCCATATTTAGCTTGTGCCATTGTCCTTCGGAAATGCTGGCTTCTGATTCGTAAATAGGCTTGTTAGTCCCTCCTTCGTACCGCCTTGTCTGCATTTGTTACCGCCCATAACGACTGGACCTTTTACTTGTGGTGTTACACGGTCTCCTTCATAAGTCGGTAAGCACTATTTTCTTTAATGATCTTCCCTATTCCACCCACGACATCTCAGCAGGCCCTCTGGTTTTACTAATGTATCTATTTAAATTATAGCGCGTCCGCTTGAACTATAGCGGCCGCGCTTAATTATTTATTTACTTAACGCTGGCCGCTTTCGTGATGTATTTATTTAAATCATAGCGCATCCGCTTTAACTTCAGCGGCTGCGTCTATTTATTTATTTACTTAATAACATTGGCTGCTTTTGTAATGTATTTATATAAATTACAGCGCGTCCGCTTTAACTATAGCGGACCCGCTTATTCATTTCTTTTATTAATAGTGCAGGCCGCTTTCGTTAGGGCCGAGCGGGACAATGTCATAGCTGCACCAGCAGACTGAGTTACCCGATCTCGGCGCTCGAGCTGAGATGGGATGTTATTAGCAATCATCGCGTTCACTGGTGAGATCGAGTTTTCTTGGCTCCTCTTCCCTTAATGAGCTTGGTTACGTATTTTAATGCATTTAGCCTTTTCGAGTGGGAAGGATGGATGTAGAAGGATGGATGTACAGAAAGAGACTGCTTTCTGCGGTGCAACTTGTTTACGCAGGTGTGGGGCGCGCTTAAGGGTAAGGTAAGGTAAGGCAGCCGCCTTACAGTACTATCAGAAGAGTGCAGCGATGAGTGCAAGCCCTTCCTGGAGTTTTGCATAATTAAGCCGTAAACTCGCTGCAGCATTCCTGATTCTAATTTTCAAATCTTCTGGAATAACGTGGTGTAGCGAGAGAGCGGGCAAGAGACAATGATCCTCGGCTGCACGGGACTGGCCCTCTCCCCTCCCCAACCCTTCGTGGCTTGGCAGCAGCCGAGCGGGTAATTAATCTCGGGGGGGGCATGCCAAACACGCAGCACTGCTATTTCCACTCCCACACTGAAGAAGGAAAAAAAAAGCATTTGCAATGTGATAGGACTCGCATTTACGCGAGTTTAAGCTATTGGCATTGTAAATGACAATACCTTTTATTTATGTTTTAAAAACCAAAACATAAATAAAACGCGGTAATTTACAATGCCAATAGCTCAAACTCGCGTAAATGCGAGACCTATTGCATTGCAAATGCTTGTTTTTATTTATGTTTTAGTCGCATTTATGTAGCGCAAACGCGACCCATGAGTGCATGTGTTTGTACTCCGTCATCTTCCTGCAACGTATTGCCTTTTATTTATTTATTTTATAGCTGCATTTATGTAGCGCAAACTCAACCTGTAGGGATTGCTGTCCATTACATGAGCCCCACTTAGATTACACTGGGACACTTAGTGAGCACTCCATAAGAGTGCATCTATAGCCATCTTCTCTCCTGCACGGCATGTTAACCCACCACCTCCAGCCTGCGGCCATGGTTTTGAACTAATCCCCCCTGCTTTGAACTCACCACGTCCTCCTCTCTGCTCTTTGAGGTTTTACCCACCCCCCTGCTTCATCCACCTCCCGCAACATCCCTCATGTCCACCACTCTCCGGCCTCATGTCCTTTTAAACTCCATTCAGGGCCTTTTATTGTTATTTAATTCATTTTTTGGGTGCTTTTCTGTAGGGCAAACTCAACCCCAAGGTATTGGAGTGCCTTACATGAGCACCACTTACATTAGACAGGGACACTTTTATTTTGTTTTTTTTAAAAACTTTTTGGAAGATTAAGTGATTTTCTCAGATTCAAAAGATGTTCAGTAGACGCCAAGGCTCAAACCAGTTCCCCAGTAGCAAGGTCGGCAGCTCTAACCTTAGTACCACAGCCTCGCACCGTTTTACTTTAAGCCATGTTGGACAGCAGCCTGCGCTGCTGTACGTATCTAAAAAACATTGTCAAAGTCAATGGAGCTCACATAGCAAAACCATGCTTGTTTTAAATGGCAGATATTTAAAATGCAGAAATTTTTTCTATATTATGACTATTTTTGCAGAACATTTTCCTGCACCTTAAATTTCTCCCATTTTAAAAAAGAATGGTTGTATTTATGCTGTACATGTAACGGTGCCACAAATGGCGCAGGCTCTCAGTCTTTCATACACATATATCCCATTCATTCACACATGTTCATACATCCCCACTGACGCACATCGCAGCCATGCCATAGTCCCCCATGTCAACGTATTTTGTTCAAACCATAGTATCTGGCTTCATGGACATGAGGTTTAAAGTCAATGAAGCTGGACGAGGGGGTGTCTGGTACAATGCCTAAGTTTGACTGGCCTTCAATAGCTCACAATGATTTTCACTGATCAGAAGTAGCTCTCATTACGGAAAGGTTTGGCAACACCCGCTGTAGTTTGAAGTAAAACATAAAGATCCTAATCAAGGTGTTTGTGATGGCGAGAAGTCTCTGCTTACCAGGACATTTAAATGCATGTCAGACATTGTGCATTCTTTTTATATCTAATTTGTTTTGGCTTTGTTGCAATTCTGTGGTTTTGGACTGTTGACGAACCTGTTCATATTTCAAGGTTGTGTTCTGATTACCTAAAGATGGCTGAAAAAACATGATCTGGTCACTGTTTGCAAGTGTGCTAACCAAAAGCTGGCACTGGACACATTCTTATTAAATGATTTTGGCAACGTATTTAATTGCTTTGGCTTCGGTACCTTCTAGTGCATGTCAAAGAGTGTTCAGCATTTTCAAATTTTTAAGATTACATCTTTGTTAGTGTAACAAAAAGCCGGACACTGGCACGTCCAGTCGAGTTTCTTTTTTTTACTCTTTCAATTTTCAATAGCACATTTTATATACAGTCTATGATCTTAGAAAACGGCTGCAACTCTTTTGACAGGTTTCTGATAATCTAACTGAAAATTAGTATTTTAGTTTTAAATTGTCTCCAGGTGAGCAAGTCTAGTTTTCAGATTTTTCTTTCTCATAAATGAATTTTGTAGTTTTAATGAGCAAATTCAGCATAGAGTGAACCCAGAACCAGACATCAGTACATTGAATCTGTTACTTTCAACTCAAAGGGCCACATGTATCAAGATTTGGAATAGCGATTACCTAATTGCGATTTTCAGCGAATTGCAATTAGGTATTCATTATTCCAAATGTATGAAACTCCAAGAGTTTCCTTTAGCAATTCGTAGGGGCTCGCAAATCGACCTGCCTCATTAATATTAATGATGTAGGTCGCAATTTGCGACCCCCTAGGAATCGCTAAAATCACGGGGATGGTGGCCTGCTGGAGTCAGCAGACCACCATGTCTGTGATTGCTTGTAAATAAAGTAAGCATTTTTTTTAAAAATGCAGCCCGTATTCCTTAACCCTTTCCGTGCTCATGACGAGCTCAGCTCGTCATGCTGCGCGGTAGCGCTGTGCGCATGACGAGCTGAGCTCGTCACGACCCCACCCGCGATCGGAATGTCCAGCATACGAGCGGAATTCCGATTGCGGTCAAGGGGTTAAAGGAAAACTGATTGTGTTTAAAAAATAAAAACAAAAATCCATGGTACCACTGCCTGCGCTTAAAAAGAGTTTTCGCCACCATTCCCAAAAGGGAAAGGGCCCCTTGGGGACCCCTTCCCATTTGCGAATGGATTACCACCAACTTGAAGTTGGTGGTAAATTGTGAATGTTTTGCAACTGCATTCACGGTCAGAAAACATTCATACATACAGTTATGATTCGGTATTTGGAAGTGACGCCCTAAACACGCCCCTTCCAAATACTGAATCGCAAACCCATTTTGCGATTCGGTAACAGGTTACTTAACCGCAAAATAGGGTTTGTTACATGTGTAAAGCATTTTTTGCAAACGGGCCGATTCTGAGAATTGGCCCGTTTGCGAATGCAAAAAATGTTTGATACATGTGGTCCAAAGACGTGCTTTTTCAAAGCCTTTGAACTAGACATGCAATCCAGTACTTGATTTGAGCCGGTGATTGCAGATTTGGTTCACTGACACTCATTTTTGGAGACCAGCACCTATTTTAACTCAATGGACTTTGAAGCTGAGCCAGAGAGAGAAAACACAAAATGGGGAGAGAAGGAGGAAGAGAGACTGAAAACAAATGTCAAAGAGAGGAGAAAATGGGTATGAAAAAGAACCTGCAAGAGTGAGATAAAAAGACAGTGAAGTTTTGGTGGTGGACTAAGAGGCAGGTGGTGAAGTCAAGACTAGACGTCCTTTCTATTCGGCATCCAACCTTTTATAGCGCTTGCCCTTTGCTTCTGGGCAAAACTTTGGGTCAGGCACTTATTCTTTTACAAATTAAGCCCTGATGCAATCCAAACAAACACCTCAAACCCTCCAACAAAATGACATTTTGTACAATACAAGGTGGAACACTACATGAGTCACTGATGACCATACATCAATTCTTAAATTTCACTGTGAATTGTACACATTCTGCTGGCTCTGACAGATGTGCATACCGAAGCATATAAAATACATTTCCATAAATCTATGAAAAAAGGATCGGGACTGAAGTTCAAAACAGACACGTGTCTGCAATAATCCACCCTGGTCTACAAGGGTGAACTGTTGTACATTGCGATACACCAGGATCCTGGTAGACCTCTGTCTGTATAGTCTCACCTGGTTACTCATCTGGGTTCTGAGGTACACATATGTCCACTGAAAAACACCCTGCTGCACTGATGCGTACCTCAATGTATGCAGAATTATTCAGGGAAAATGCTGTGGGGAGTGGCCAAATGTGCTTGTTGCGAATGGCCATTCTTGTATTACATTTTGGTTATCTAACTAACCGATTTAGCATGATGATGATATTGCAAAAACCTACGAAATGCCTTGAAAAATCTTGAGTTTACAGGACATTGTTACCATGAAGCACCCCAAGTCATAATATGTTACAGTTGATAATGCTCTCATCCGTAATGTCATGTGTGACGTCTGAGGAGCTTCTGGGGAGTTAATTTTCCATAACTACCCTGAATGATTAATTTTGTGATTTTTGACGTTTTCCCTTATATTTCAATTATTTTAATTTGGCCACAGCTAAATGAGTTTAGGTTTAAATGTGTTTTATTGGCATTTGCATCAGAAAAAAAAGGATATACAGACATTATGCAATAGAGTTATACTCCTAACACTGGTATATCGGGTTCTAAGTAGGACCATACTGATCGGCTGTACCCTTCCGGGGACCATGCGGCCCCTGTGCCCCTTTGAAGCCATCGGTGTGGTCACCTTCACTCCATACCGTCTGATGAGAAGTAGAGATGTAATGCCTTTTACGGAAACAAAACCAAGAAACCCCCCCCCCCCTCCACCCTCCCCTGAACTGGTGTGCTATGGGAGTGTGCTATAAATAAAAGGGAGTATCGTGCACCGGAAGCAATAAGGAGGTACCCTACGAGGGCTGTGGTGCGGCGGCCTCTCCTGTAAGGCGGAGAAGACGGAGGTATTTAGGACATGTTATCTCATTCATCTCCGTGGACAGCAAAGAAAGCAAAAGCTGCCAGTCGTCTGGAAAGCTAGCCATAGCCCCGGAGAGGGCGGCTTGTATCCGCTCCATGCCTATAATGTACCACAGCTTGTGCAGCCACCCTACCCGCGATGGCCTCGTGGGCGAGCCCCAGTATGATAAGATGTGTCTAGTAGCTGCCCCAAGAGCTAACCCCATTTGTCTACCTCGCCTGGATCTAAGTGGATAAGTTATGGGGTTGGGTAGCCCCAAAACCACGTAAACAGGAAAGCGTGGTATCTCGGTGTCAAATTGGCGGTCTATGTCGTCGAGGACGTCCCCCCAGTAAGCCTGCACTTCCCTGCAGTCCCATAAGATATGTACTAGGGTGCCCTCCTCCCCGCAGCCTCGCCAGCACAGCGGACTACGCGCTGGATTTCCCCTGGGCAAGCGGGCCGGAGTTAGATGCCAATACATTGCCACTTTGACCGCCGACTCTCTACTAGCCGTGTTACGCGCTGTATGATTCGCTCTGTAATAAATGTCTGCCCATTCTTTACTTGTCAGGTCCCTCCCTATTTCTCTCTCCCACCTCCGCTGATTGGCCGTGGGTGGTGCGGGGGTCTCGCTCCTAAGCATATCGTATATGTCAGAGATCAATGCTTAATCAGTGTTTCTGGTGTGTATCCACTTCTCAAATTTAGTGAGTTTCCTAGCTACGCCAGGTCGGACATCTGCGTGAAGGAGCCACTGCTGAAGCTGAAAGTAATGAAAGCGCTCAGCTTCCGGAACCCCGTAGTCTGCCTTGAGATCTTGGAAGGGAATAATACCCTCTGTAGAGAAGAGATGGCCTGCTGATCGCCAGTCGGCTGCCCTCCAGAACGAGAATGCCCTCGCATCCATGCCCGGGGAGAACTCTGCATTATCAAAGAGGGGGGTCATAGGGGATGGAAATGTCGTCAGGCCCCTGTTGACCGCCACCCCATCCCATGCCCTAAGAAGAGTCCTAGTGATAGGGGAACCCCGTAGGCCAGAAGGTCTATGCCCCCGTTTAAGGAAGGGAACCTTCCATAAGTTCAGTTGAGCCAACGCCCTATCCTGGAAGAGCCAGCTCTTCTCGGATTCGGGATGTTGCCACTCGACAAGGGACCGCAGTTGTGCTGCGCGGAAGTATTCAAGAACGTTGGGAATACCCAGTCCTCCCGCATCTAGTTTCATATAACTCAGATCTTTGCGCATCCGGGGTCGCTTCCCTCCCCATATAAATTGGTTGATGGCCTGTTGTAGAGCCTGTAAGGTACCGGGGCGGCCATACCGGGATTGTTTGGAATAGGTACAGCGCGCGAGGGCAGGAGGGACATCGTAACGGCTGCCACCCTACCTAATAGGGAGAGCGAATGGCGTTTCCACTCGTTTAAATCTTTCGTGGTGTCATAAGGTTTCTGCACATACACAGAGCTATGCACAGGAAAATGGGACCCCGGAATACAGTGGTTTGCCACCATATACCGTAGCACCCAAAAACCCCAACCCAACTAGCTTAGCATCCCATTAGCACCCAAGCACTAATGTTTGGACAACCCAGAACACGGTATCTTTATCTCAGGACTCACAGAAGCAAGAACACTCTTTCGTCACTCACTCGTACTTGTCCACAAGGTGCGTAGAAAGAGACACTGGGTAGGTTAATATGTTTATTCCAACTTACGTGCTCTAATATACAGTACACGTGTCAGTACTAATAGCATAATGCATATGACTAATATAAGCAGCATGGTTACAATTCCATAGAATACAAACGGGGAAAGCATCTCAGAGCTCAGTGGATAAACGTATAAATAACATTACCACCCTCCCTTGCAGTAAGATAGTTTATTATAATAATAGAAGACCTCTGGGCTTTGACTAGCGAACCCCCATACCTCAGTCTCTAGATGCAGAATTACATCAGCAGGACATCATAGCTCTTCTCACTGAAAGGGATTTCTCCAAGTGTGTTAAGCGCTAGTAAACCACAGTATTAAAAGCATATCAAATTCTTCATGGCAATTGCACATAATGTTATGTCTGGGTGCGCGAGACTGGCCATATCAGGAAGAACCAAAATACATTGTTATGTGACCTTGTACATGTTTGTGCAGACTGAGCCCAAAAAGGTGAACAACAGAAAATGCAGACAGTGCAAAAGAACTTGGCACGAGCAAAGGGCGAGGGAGGCCGGGCTCAGTGTAACGTGCGCAAAGAAAAGCAGCATGGCAGCCAGGCCTAGGCCAACATAACAAGGCAGGTAACAATCCACAAGACACCCTCCCCTGGTCAGTCCAGCGGCCGGACAGAGGCCTATCAGAGGAGAAACACAGCCGTCGGAGCGCAGGGAGCGCCCAAACGGCGAAGGGCAGGTCAATCCATGAAGGTGAAAGTGCAGAGAAAAGCCATACTCGCCAAGAGTTCATCATTGGAATCGTCAAAAAACATAGATGCCATCCAATCCATGAGTTCAAAAGAGCAGGAATGCTCCTCAGCAAAGGGAGCATCCAGAAGCAATGCGGGACAGCTTGCGTGATAATTGAAACAGCTTCGTTGTAGGAGATCCTGGGCAGCCGCCCAGATATCCCATTGCGCCAAAATCCCCAGTGCAGCCGCACGCGCCATACAGCCAGCAACGGAACAGTCCTGCTCATGGGCCTCTAAGGGACCCATCAACTGAACAAAATCCGGAACAGACAATGACGAATTGGAGAGGCAATAATCCAGAGTCCAGGTGAAAGGACAGCGGACACAAGTCATCACAGGTTGCACGCAAGTGAAATACGCAAAGCGAAATGAAAGAGTATATGACACACTCAGTGTCGCCAATGGCAAGTACACCAAAACCGGCCAAAAGGCGCTCACGGAGCAGCTGGAGGCGTTCTGGATCGAGCAGGTCCCATCGGGGAGCAGCCATTGCGCAGAAAGCAAATTAAGAGCAAGACACCAGCCGCTAAAGCGAGGATCAATGGGAAACCGCCAAAGACACTGGAAAATATAGAATGTATGAAATGCCGGGATGACACCAAAAATAGTTTGGAAGGAGGACACCAAGCCCGACCCAACGACCTTAAAAAAGTGTACTAGGCCTTCAGTGTTAGATGCGTTAAAAATACGATGTATTAACTCCCCAAAATGTTGGGGGAGATTAGTGTTCAAAAGGGCCTGTATTTCACTGTGGGTACTCGCCACCTGGAGAATGAATGTCTCCCGGGCGGACGTGAGCATAACTTCCTCGTTTAATAATAGTGCCTTTATTCTGCTCAGTCTATTGAAATCTGCTTCCATGGTAGGGATGGAAGGCCAAATAGAGATATCAACCTTGCCATGAGGGGGAGGAAAAAGCACATTTTTGCAGCAGACAACCCTGTGCGAAACTGTTACAATGTAAGGAATGCCAGCCTGCAGGCCACAACAGTTTTCGTTATTTAAAAGTAAATAACTACCATTGGAAAGGAGAGTGAAAGTAGGAGAAATAACAGGAGCAGGAATACCTTTCAGCACACAAGCAAGATTAGGAGAGGAAACGCTACATGAGCCATGCAATTTAATGTGTTTACAAATAAGCGAATGACCTATAGTCGAGTCGCAGTACTCCCCGTGAGAAAGACTTCCTTGCCGTCCCGAAGGCATTTATACATGAAAGGCAAGGACCAGAGTTCATGCAGGAAAGCACTGCCCAATGGCCGGTAACGGCCCACAGGATAATGTTTCATGCACGAGTCAAATTCAAACAAGGAAAAAGGTAAAACGATAACCCCATGAACTAGCCATACAGCAGAATCGAGTTCTGCAACAGAGAACGGCAAAGGTTCCACCTTTTCGATATGTAATAGAGTGTACGTTGCATCTTTCATGGACATAAATTGCTGTTTATCAGTTAAGTTAAAAGGTAGAAATAAGGCAGAGGTGTTCAAGAAATGCCACGGCACTTTACCTAACTTAAGTGTTTGTAAAGTCCAGGCAAACTGCATAACTGAGCGCAATTGATTCTGACCATGATATAGCACAGAAACATCATCTTGTACAATATCAACAACAGAGGACACAATATTCTCTAAAGTGTAAATGCGAGAAGACAGGGTATTAATACTATTGTCAACAACAGCAAGCACCTTTTCCATATTTGCTTGATCTATTTCCCGAAGACGGGAAGCAGCTTCCATTTGTGATAGCTTCCAGAGTTCATTATATGTTTCATAAATGAATCTTTTAGGTCGGGGACCACGAGGTCCCAAAACAAAGTCGGACAGATCAATATTGCCTGTAAGGAGGGACAAATGTTGTTTAACAGAATCAAGGGACGAATGTTGCAGCCATTGTTTGCATAATTTACCAACAGAGTATGTAGTGACAGTACGGGCATCAGTAAACCTCGGATCAGGCCTATTCTGTGTGTAGCTAGCACCAGTATCATGAAAACGCATTTGACATGCATTAGATGATATAGGCCATACTAACCAGGGTGACTGAACCAGCTCAGAAACATTAAACGAATTATTTTGTAACATTGCCTGCAGGGACACGAGGGACATATTGAATCGTGAGCTTTCATTTGGAAAACTCGACAGGGATGGTATTGATGGCGTATTCAATTGTTTAGTGGTTGCTAAGCCCCAACATGTAGTCTGATAGATGGAAGCATTTAGGAACATAATTTGGGTAGGGATGAGGCAAGCACGATGCAACGCCTCGGTTCCCTGTACCTGCCATGGCTTGGAGCCCCAAATAGATTTTAAATCCACTGTATTATCCCAGTACTCATAACCACCCACAGCTAGGGCACTCAGAAAGGAACCTGAATAAAGCAATTTGGTGTGTGTCAACATAATTTTCTGAGTTGATGTGTTATTAAGTCTAAAATAATAGGATGCAGGGTTCGACCGATTAAAATCAGTAAAATAATTAAACTTATTTCGAAGAGTTTGAGAGCTACCTGGCAAGGGGTTTGGACAATGTTCCCATTGGGTATAGTTAACAGAACTACGCAGGGCACTGGGCTTATGGAGAAAATGATTACCCCAATGTTGGTAACAATACAAATCGGCATAATTAGCAGAATTCATATATAGATCTTCAGCATTAAAAGATGCATAATATTTTAAATCGGCAAACAATGCTTCAACGGCATGCACATCCCAATCATCAGAATGAATATTATTTTGTACTACATCACCCATTGAAACACGAAGGACATTAGGTACATTAATAATTTCCGTCGGACCATGGATTTGATAGTTCACTGCATCCCATACGATGCCATCAGCAACTGGGAAGGCTGAAATGTTCACAAATGTGTGGTCACGCTTCATGATGTGAGACGAGGAATGAGGAGCCAAAGTTCCAGAAACATAGTCTACAGCAGAGCGTTCAGGTAAATAGTGACCATTGATTAGTAGAAAAACACTGTGACAAAGCCAATGGACATGAACAGAAAATCAAGAAAAGTACCAACCAGATGTATGTCCAGGGTGGAATCAAAAAATTGTCTCTAAACCAGGATACAAAAATACTGAACTTGGATGGGACTTTTGAAGAGGTGGAATCCGAATCAAAGGAATAACGAGTCTGGCTTGATGGCATTGTTGGTTGATGTGCCACCGATTCAGATGCAGGATAAGTATACTCGTCCTCGTCGATATTGGTGGAAAGTTGGGGATCAATCGTAGTTTCAGGCAAATCAACCATCTCAATTACAGCATCAGCGATCGTTCGTGCAGATGGACTATGAACATATGTCCGATAAATGGCAGGACAAGAGACCGCTGGTGTGACACTATTCAGGATCGGCCAGGCGCTGTAGCTTGACATTTTCAACTGAGATGTATCTGTTCTCTTTGCGACCAGGAAGCGGTGGTAAAATGACTGTACGTGTTCCCTTCAAGCCCAGAACTGGAACCGGTGCACGAAAAGAGGGGCCAAATTCTTTTTGTTTTCAACCTTCTCTCGAACCAGTTCTCCAACTTTCGGAAGCCAGCCGGCTACCGGAATCTGCAACGCAGGATCTGTGGCTGAAGGCAAATGTGTAGTTGCAAGTTTGTCTCGGGCTTCTTGTAAGTCCTGTAACATAGCAGAATGGTTATCTACATCAAACTTGGCGGATTGCGCCGCGATGTCTGGACCCTCAAGGTCAGGCACAAACATTCTTATGCCAAAGAGCATTTCGTATGGGGTCCGCCCACCCAGAGGTCTTCTAGGGAGATTATTAAGTGCACGCTGAACGGTATACAAATGGGCCAGCCAGTTCCTGCCAGTACCTATAACCCTAGCTGTTAAGGATTGCTTTAAGTCACGGTTCATTCGTTCAACGATAGAGTTGCCCTCAGGCCTATACGGAGACGAAAATTTCACCCGCACCCCAAGCGAAGCCATTGCATCCTTGTAAGCCCTAGAGGCAAACGCTGGACCTTGGTCCGAATGGAAGGTGCCGCATGCGAAAATTCCCACAAAGACACGCAAATCCCTGATTACATTTCGGGCGTCAGCACTCCGTTGTGGCCAGACCCAGAGAAACCGTGTGCACGAGTCCACTGCCACTAAGATGTATTTATAGGCAGTGTCTGATGAGAATGGACCGCAGTGATCCAAGTAAACACACCCAAAGGGTCTGTTAGCAATGCAGAGCGGTGTTTGTGGTGGACGTGTTACCGTGGAAGGCTTAATCTGTTGACAAACGTCGCAAGAAAGCACAAAAGCACGGGTGTCTTTATATAACCCACGCCACCAATAACGCTGCTGCAAGATGGAAACCGTAGCTGACACACCTGCATGAGCCGAAGCCATGCCTTCGTGTGCAGCTGATATCAAGGCACTCCTGCGGTCCGCGTTGGGGATCAGCCGATCTCCAACGTCAGGTATAGTTACATAAGGAACCTGATCGGGACTTAATGTGTAAGAATACTTGGAAGGGAAACCTGTAGGGTAATTATTACCTTCCTTGGTTGCAGCAATAGCTGCTAATATAACAGGGTCTATTTTAGACATGGACCTGGTAACCGCTGCTACTGAACACGTGACTACTGCTGAACGGGCAGCTTCATCTGCCAGATCGTTACCAATAGCGTGTGCGCCCACCCGCTGATGGCCTAAGGTGTGAACCACCTGTGTGAGGGGCAGACGTTGTTGCAATTCTGCCACTCGAACCCAAAGCATTTTATGCTTAATTGTGCTCCCTTTGCGTCCTTGTAGTCGTTTTTCGACCAGAAAAACAGATTGTCATTGTAAGATTGTACACAGTAAAAAGAATCACATACAATAAGAGTGGTCTCATCCTGAGAAGCGAACTCAAGTGCAAGTAGCAATGCATGCAGCTCGGCCAATTGTGCGGTACTATCTCCAAGTGTGCGAGTGTGCACTACAGAGGATTTGAACGTTCCATTCACAAAGGAACCCGCAACAATAGCACATGCAGCTGAATAAGCGTGCTTGGACCCAGTGGCCGGTTGCGCCGAACCATCGGTGTAGATCACACATTTGTAATCCTCAAGCGGTAGTAAAAACAAAGGAGGAGGATGAACGAATTCATACTGCAAAAACTCCTGAGTCTGAAGAGAAGAATCAAAAACAAAAGTGACGTCCGAAGACGTCAAGGATGTAGCCCATTGTATCCAACGGGGATGCATTGCTTTTGAGTTCGGTACACTTGCCTTTGTTACTGCCTCTAGGGCAGGACAGGGTGTTACCACTAGAATCCGCTTTCCCTGTGCCAGTGCGCGTTCTTTTAGAATCGCCATTTGCACTGCAGTTAGAACTTTTTCGACAGATGTAAAGCGCAATTCAGCGGAAGTGTACAGATGTGACTTGTATGCGATGGGTACTGTATCACCTTCATTAAAGGTTAAGTATGTGAATCCCACCGCCCCCGGAATTATTCTAATCACCAGGTTTGTGTGGTTATCACGAGTCAAAAGATATTTAGACTCTAATAGGTCTGTCTGCAAAGACTGCAAAATTGAGGTATGCTCAGGCAGCCAGCAAGACCTTGAATAAGTAGGTTGTATCAAAGCATACAAAGGCTTGATACGCTGGGCATATTCGGGAATGTAAGTACGCCCGAAGTTCAGGAAACCCAGCAAAGACTGAAGCTTCTTCAGAGTATTTGGGGGCACAAATGTGCACATTTTTCCAAGAAATGGGGGCTAAGCCCTTACCTTCGTTATTGAGCTCATAGCCCAAGAACAGAACGGTAAATTCAGCAATGTGTGACTTAGCAAAGTTAAATTTGTAACCCTGCTCCGCAAATTCAAGAATAATGCGGTCCACACGGGACAGATGCTGATATAACTCGTCGTCTGTCAGATAGATGTCATCAACGTACGAACATGCGTCTTGATCAATGTCATTTAACAAAGAAACAACACGGGCGGCGAATATACCCGGACTATTTTTATAGCCCATGGGTAATCGCCGGAACTGGAATAATTTACCACCGGATGTGAATGCGGTCCATTGACCACTCTCCGGGGCTAGGTTGTGCGTGTAGAAACCGTTTGAAAGGTCAAGTGTCGTTTTGTATTTTTACGAACAAGACTGTCTACAAGCGCAGAACTGTGTGTGTTTTGCACCGCAAAGTTCCGACAATGAGTATTTAAATGCCGGTAATCCAAAACTAAGCGGTACGATCCATCGGGTTTAGAAACCACGAAAAGGGGATTGTTCATAGGTGATACGCATGGTTCAATTACTCCCTGATATTCCAACTGTGTCAGAATTTCGGAGACGGGGCCTTTTGCCTGCCGTTTGATGGGATATTGGGGTTGTGGCTGCGGTAGTGACCGCAAAGGTATTGCATGAGGAGGTGATTCTTCATCCCATCCCACATGGTTGCGGTATAACGCTGGTGCCAGGTACACAGCCCACTCAGCTGCAAGTGCTTCAGCTTTGTCTTTTGGGACATGCCGTGAAAAGCTTGGAAGGATTACCTCCTCTCCTTTATGTGCAGCTAAAACGAATGGGGGTGGCCAATCCACCTCTGCTAACAAAATGTCATATGAAGAGGTTAGATTTTCCCAAAAAATCCCTTTTATTTCACGCGGTATGTCACCTTCAATTTGTATGACTATATTATATAGTCTGTCAGGGGTGCCACTCTCGTGTCAGCTGTCTCTACAGTAACGAATGTTTCAGTTGCTGTCGCCTCCATATGAGGACGTAGCGCCTCCCGCACTATGGTAACTTCCGCGGCGCTGTCTAGGAGGGTCACTGCCCACGTCCAATTCTGGAGTCTCGTTCTCACGGTCTGAGGCATATTTCGCTGTGACAGCGGCAACCTTTTTCTTCTGAAATTGCGGTCGAGGAAGATGAAAGTCTTCTGCTTTACCTCTGACTTGTTGTCGAGGTTGGTCTCGCTCCTGGGGAGCCTCTCGGCCCCTTCCTCTATCTTGCCGTCCTCCTCCACCAGCCTGTGACGACGTCTGGGCCTGTGAAGAACGAGGAGAACGCGTATCAGAGCTCTGAAACCTTTCTGGTGATTTAATCCTTGACCTATCACGTAAATCATAAGTACGTTCAGAAGAAACCGAAACTGGGGAAGCGCCTCTCGACCCCGGCTTCTTTTGTTGCTTACCCTGCTTTTTCTGTCTCCAACTCTTTTTAGTGAAGACTGGTTTATCATCTTTCTCAGATGCACTTTTTGTTTGTATAACTTGTGTTTGCGATTGAGTTTGCATTTTTACAAAAGGCTTGTTGCCTAGGCTATTTCTTCCAATTGTTTTATAAGCCCGGGCTATTATTTTCGGTAATTCGCGAGGCCTGTCCAACTCTGGGACCAAAGCCAAAGCATTCGCTACTTGAAAGTTCATAGCATCGCCCTTGACATTTCCAAGGATCAGCTCAGCTACTACATCAAACACTCCCACTAGTCTCATCCCTAATTCCACAGCCGCTTCAGGGCCATGTTCATCCTGTACTTTTTTAATTACAGAGGGTAGAACCGTCATGGAAGGAGTTCCAAAACATTTTGAATAAACTGCTGCGAATACCTTACCCCAGTTTTCACATGATGTCAAATCGGGGATTATGTCTTTTGGCAAACTTATCGTGAGGATGCGGTGTTTATCTACTGGGGATGTATGTGGAAACACTGCTTCTATCTGATCGAACTTTTCAGCAAGCCAGTAAGGATAGTCGTCCTTATTTTGTGGACGTTTGCCCATCACAGAATTTACCATGACAGGACTTATAGTCACTCCAGCTGCAATAGCTGGTTGGCCTGCGACTACAGGAGCAGCTCCATGGAGGCTACCTGTAACGTATGTCACTAAGGCTCGATGCACTCGCACCAATTCGGTATGCATAGTGCGCAGTTCCGCAAGCGGTAATGCCAGATAATTTGGATGCGGGGTATACCCGGCCAATACAGGCCAAGTGGCCCCCTGAATTGACAAGGGGCCTAAACGAACTGCGGTAGTTGGTTGTGGTAGGGCGCCATTAAACCAAACACGGTGCTGCCAAGCCGTGAGAGGCACTTCAAGAGCAGTATAGGGTCGATAGGCAGCAGGAATAGCGGTGGGTTTATATTCATGAAACAGCTTATCACCTGCATCCACCGCTTCAAAAGTGATCCAAGTGTAAAACACTTCAAAGTGATAAGCCGGATCGGCTTGAACCACAAAGACCAACTCGACCCCTGTATCGGGCACTCCATACACAGCTAAGTGGTCTCGGAGTGCTCTCGACTATGTGCAGCTATCGCCACACCAGCCATGACTAAACAATTATATTCGACAACCTAACAGGGAGCACAAAAATGGGTCTGCTTAACTAACCTTTTTAATAACTATCAAGCTTGAAAGAACCTATAAAACATTCAATATAGGAGGTATCACCGTCACATACGCCTCCGGAAGCGTACGCGAGGGGTTTGTGGACAAGCACAAGTACTACTCAAGCGTCTCGCAGATAAGCTGCCCCACGGTGGTCGCGCCATGTCATAAGGTTTCTGCACATACACAGAGCTATGCACAGGAAAATGGGACCCCGGAATACAGTGGTTTGCCACCATATACCGTAGCACCCAAAAACCCCAACCCAACTAGCTTAGCATCCCATTAGCACCCAAGCACTAATGTTTGGACAACCCAGAACACGGTATCTTTATCTCAGGACTCACAGAAGCAAGAACACTCTTTCGTCACTCACTCGTACTTGTCCACAAGGTGCGTAGAAAGAGACACTGGGTAGGTTAATATGTTTATTCCAACTTACGTGCTCTAATATACAGTACACGTGTCAGTACTAATAGCATAATGCATATGACTAATATAAGCAGCATGGTTACAATTCCATAGAATACAAACGGGGAAAGCATCTCAGAGCTCAGTGGATAAACGTATAAATAACATTACCACCCTCCCCTTGCAGTAAGATAGTTTATTATAATAATAGAAGACCTCTGGGCTTTGACTAGCGAACCCCCATACCTCAGTCTCTAGATGCAGAATTACATCAGCAGGACATCATAGCTCTTCTCACTGAAAGGGATTTCTCCAAGTGTGTTAAGCGCTAGTAAACCACAGTATTAAAAGCATATCAAATTCTTCATGGCAATTGCACATAATGTTATGTCTGGGTGCGCGAGACTGGCCATATCAGGAAGAACCAAAATACATTGTTATGTGACCTTGTACATGTTTGTGCAGACTGAGCCCAAAAAGGTGAACAACAGAAAATGCAGACAGTGCAAAAGAACTTGGCACGAGCAAAGGGCGAGGGAGGCCGGGCTCAGTGTAACGTGCGCAAAGAAAAGCAGCATGGCAGCCAGGCCTAGGCCAACATAACAAGGCAGGTAACAATCCACAAGACAGTGGTGCGCAAGAGAAGTTTGGAGTAATTGAGGTGTACCGTTTGTGATACTGACGCCGCTAACTCTATGCCCAGATAGGGGATAGAAGGGTGCATTGGAATGCCCGCATAGGTCGCACTCTCGGGAGGGGGCGTGTGCTCGGCTTCAAGGAGCCTAAGGATCGAGGATTTCCCCCTGTTAACCCGCAGTCCCGAGACCTGGCCAAAATCCTCCAATTCTTTCAGGAAAGCCGGAACCGACCGGGCTGGAGATTCTAGAGAGGCAATTATATCGTCCGCGTAAAGACTTACCGTGTGTCGGTCACCCCCAAATGGGATGCCCGTGATCTCTGGGTTATCCCTGATTTTCTGAGCCAGTGGCTCAATATACAGGCCGAAAAGAAGAGGTGACAGCGGGCAACCCTGTCTGGTCCCCCGCTGTATTTCAAAGGGCGTGGAGGTCACCCCATTCACTGTGATCGTAGCCACGGGATTGGTGTAGCAGCTTGAGACCCACGCTCTAAACTTGTCTCCGATACCGAAGTGTGCCAGGGTCTTATCAAGAAAACACCAATCCACCCGATCGAACGCTTTCTCCGCGTCCACGGACAAGAGGAGGGCGTCCATGTTGGTGCGATGGGCCTTATCGATAAGATGGAAGATGCGTTTAGTATTGTCGCTACTCTGCCGAGACTGTATAAAACCGGATTGATCTGGGTCGATTATGCCGGGCATGAGGGGGCCCAACCGTGTCGCTAGTATACCTGTGAATAGTTTGAGGTCGACATTGAGCAACGATATTGGCCGGTAGGAGCTGCATTTAGAGGCGTCCTTACCCGGTTTGGGTAGCACTACAATTGAAGCCGCCAGCATCTCGTGGGGTATGGTGCCAGGACCAGTGAAAGAATTAAAAAGCCTGGTAAGTATTGGGGCTAGGGCGCAGCAATACATCTTGTAAAACCCGGCGGAAAATCCGTCCGGACCCGGGGATTTCAGGAGCTTGAGGCGGGAGATAGCCCCCACAACTTCCTCAATGCGAATAGGGCTGTCAAGTATTTCTCCGTTGTGGTGGTTCAAAGCCGTCGTGCGTGTACCCGTTAGATACGCGTCTATATGTGGGAGGGACGAGGAGTCACCCGCGTATAACTCGGCATAAAAATCCCGAAAAGTCCGTGCGATGGCGACATCGTCGGTATGCGGGACGCCCTCGGGGCTTGCGATTTCCTTTATTTTACCCTGCTGTGTCCTCGCCCTCAACCGACTGGCCAGCATCCGCCCCGTCTTATCCCCCCCTATATAATATGAGTGTTTAAGGCGGAGGACCGCATATTCGGCCCTGTCTAAGTCGAGCCCTGCCAGCAGGGCCCGCGCGTTCTTCAGTTTTCGCCAAATTCGGGGGGCGCCGGTGCAGCTATGTATCCTCTCCAGCTCCATCACTTGGGCCGTGAGCTCCTCCCGTTTGGATTTGCGCTCCTTATTTTCTGCTGCCGAGAGAGCTATGAGCTCGCCCCGCACCACTGCCTTAAGTGCTCCCCATAACGAGGTGATGGATGTATCGGGAGTGTCATTGATCTCAAGGTAATCAGTAATGCGCTTGAGGAGTTGGTTCTGTATCGCCGGTTTATGGAGCATGGCCTCCCTCAACCTCCAGCTACCCATCCGCCGCGCCATGTGGGGGACCTCTAGGGTGACCACTACCGCATCGTGATCCGACAGGGCAGCCGCTGTGATAGAGATATCTGTGACAGCCGCCTGAGTCTCCGTGGAGCCAATAAAGTGATCTAGTCTAGCATAGCTGTGGTGAGCATGAGAGTAGTAGGAGAACTGGGAGGTCTGGGGGTGAGCCGCTCTCCACAGGTCCACTAATCCTCTGTCCGTCAGCCACCTCTTGCCCGCAGCGGAGACTGCCCCTGCCTGAGAATATCTACTGCTAGACCTGTCGGCGGCCGTATCCATAACTAAGTTCAAGTCGCCTCCCACTAGTATAAAGCGATCGCGGGATTCCAGAGTCTCGGAGAGAGCCGATTGAAGGAAGGCCTCCTGGCCCAAGTTCGGCACATAGATAGACCCGATTGTTAAAGCCAGGCCTGCTATCCAGAAGCGATATGCTAACAGTCTCCCTTTTATGTCCACTATTTTATCCCCCACTGACCCTCGAAAGTGCCTCGATACTAAAATGGCAACCCCCGCCTTCTTGTCATGCATAGAGGAGAAGTATTGGTAAGGGAATGCCCGGGACTTCAATCTGTGCCAGTCACGAGCTAGCAGATGCGTCTCCTGAAGGAGGCAGATGTCCCCGCCCGAGTTCTCAAGGTATGATAATATGGCGCATCTCTTGTTGGGGCTATTAAGACCCTTAACGTTAAGCGTGAGGATGGTAAGTGCTGAACCAGGCATGATTAGGGGGGACGGACCAAACGCTCCCAAACTAGCGCTATCGGCCTAGAGAGTGGATCCCGCCCCAGCCCACCCGGCCACCCCTCCCCAAAGCACCCTCTTGTGAAGTCAGAGTCCCTACTTGAGCACACCAGTTCCCCTCCCTCCCCTCCCTAGCCCCAACTCCATCCCCCCCGTAAGTCCCATGCACACTGAACCGAGCAGTGCACACGTGGTGTCGAAAGACAATCCAGGGCATCCTGTGGCGAAGACGAAGCGGTCAGACCCTCCGTCTCCCCCCCCGCCCCCACCCCCCCGGCCCCAAAGTCTCGTTCTGCTCCGAAGCCCCCTTTATCTCAGTCAGGACCCATCCTGGGAGGCCGTGTCGTTGGTGACTGCTTCGATCGCTGCTCTCCGCTCCTTCACCAGCATCTCCGGGTCGGGCCCTCCTGTAGCACCCCCTAAGCGTTTGCCCCCCACCAGCTGCCATCGCATTGGGGATTGGCGTTGGCTGGGTGGGCTCTCTGTTTCCGAGTGCCGACGTGTCAGGCCCAAGAGTTTGGTTGCTTCCGATAGGGAGCGTATTTGGTGCAGTCTGCCATGCCACTTAAATATGATCCGAAAAGGGTGTCCCCAGGAGTATGCTATGCCGGCTTCTCGCAGGTGTGCTGTGACCTCCTTAAATTCTCTGCATTTCTGTAGAGTGCTAGCCACCAGATCCTGGTAGAGGGTAATGTTGTGGCCTTGGTACTGAACGGGGTGTTTCACTCTGGCTTTCCGGATGATGCGCTCCTTTAGCGGATAGTCCGGAAGGAAAGCCAGTATGTCGGGTGGTGGAGCATTGGCCCTACGCCGCAGGCCCACTCAGTGAGCCCTATCAATGCGGATCTCCAGCTCCGGAGGGCCAGCCAGAATGTCCCGGAAGAGGCCCTGCAAGAAGGTGGTGATGTCAGTCCCTTCTGCGTCTGATGGCACCCCTCGGACCCGAATATTGTTCCGCCGAGAGCGGTTTTCCAGGTCCTTGGCATGGGCCTGCAGGTCAAGCTGTTGCTCCGTCAGGCGGATCACCTCCTGTTGTAACTGTGTGACTTCCTCCTCTTTGGACCGCTCTTGGTCCTCGATAGCCGCCACCCTATCGCCTAAGGTGTCCACTTCCCTCCTGAGCTCGCATACCTCCCCCGCCACCTCTCCTTTTAGCGTGTGGGAGTCCTCCCGGAAGGTATTAAAGAGTGACTCCAAAAAAGCTTTAGTAATGGGAGTGTCTTCGTCATCATGGCTTTCTTTGGCCTGGGGAGGTTTTGTCAGCATCTCTTTGAGCGTGCGCTCCTTCCGGCCCTTTTGGGTGGACATGTCTCTGCCCGAGTCCCAGCCAGTAGGCCCAGAACCCCGCAGGACGTGCAGGGGGTCCCCAAAGCCGGCTTGCAGCCTCAGGCGCAGTACAGGGCGGACGGGGCGCAGCGGACGCCCCTCCAGGGAGATTTGCCGACAGAGTTAGCGCCGATCTCTATGTCCCCTACTGGAAATCCAGGAACTGCGGGCCGTCACCAATGCAGGACTGTCCTCCTATTGAGCAAAACCAGGCCCCTCCCGGCCCCACCGCACCTCATCCGGGTTCACCGTCGCTGGAGGGTCCGCCACCAGTGGTCTGCGTTGCACTCCTGTAGCGCCAGCCGACCCGCCCTGGCCGATGCTCCGCGTCGCGCTGCTGTTCCTTTCCCTGGCTTTGTTTTCGCTAGGCCGCTGCCTCGCGCTCTCCCTCAGGCCCTCCACGCGCCGGAGCTCCTAGGCCCAACGTGCCTGCAATGTCCCCACAATCAGCTGGCCTGGGAAGTTGCGCATCGGGCCTTCCGCTTATCGCCGGCCTCTTCTTACCGCTATCCCACCAAGCTGGTAACGCTCCGTCGCTCCGCGATGCCCCCACCGCCTTCCGGGTCGCCTTCACCCAGCGTGTCGATATGTGGGGGGGTCCCCGGGCAGGATAGAGATGCAGCACCCACCGTCAGCCAGGATCACCGGGGATAGCCGCTCTCCGCCCTCCGGATATCTCTGCGGCGGCCGCGCCGCGTCACGGGCTCAGTCCTCCGCCCGGTGACGCAGTATCGACTCTCCGGGGGCCCGACCGTGGTCCACCACCGATGTGCCGGTCGCCGGGAGCGGCAGAGGTGCACTCGATGCCTCCCCGCAGACGGCTGGTCGCTCTCTGTCACAGCTGACCTGCGCCCCAGGCTCCGACTTCGCTCAGGGCCCGGCCGCCATCTTAGGCTCCCTCGGGCTCCGCCGTCCTTCTCCGGTGAAAGCAAGGTACAGGACAGCCCCAAGCCGCGAAATCGCCGCTACTATGCGTCGCTTCGGCCGGGGGGCAGATCCGCTACCGTCTGGCCGCTGCTGGGGGAATCAGACGCTATGCTGGGGCCGATCCGGGCATCGGCGGGCGGGGAGACGCAGCTACACACGTCCTACCCGCTCGCCATCTTGGCCACGCCCTCGCTAAATGAGTTTAAAGAAATAAATACATATATTACATATTTGGCTATTGTTATTGCATAAACAGCATACCCATCATTTAAAAGAACAATATGGTACTCCTAAATTGTTCCTCATATTTCACATGATTCCTGTGCATAATGTATTTCAACCAATTGGAATCTTGGATTTTATTCTTTATGTGGAATATAACTGATGCATAATAACGAGTTTTTGTATTAATGTTTCAATAATGGCATCTCATGTTTTTGGTCACCTATTCAACCACTCAAACGTCAGTCTTATAATTTATCTTGTCACTAGACCCAGTCTTTGATACCATTAGATCTTAATACATGGTTGCTCATTGTGTATGTTGCTTATTTATTTATTTTAAGGCCTAAGCTGTATTTATTCACTTTTTTATTTTTGCTAAAAGATCTTAACTTGTTTGATGAATCCACACCAAATTTGTCTCGCCCATGGCACATTTGACTCTGGGTATCCAATATAAATTTAGAACAAATTATTCAAGGTGGCCAAACATTCGTTTGGAAAAACTATTTTGGGGTGGGTATTCAAAATCTTCATATTAATCTTTTCTCTCCTCTACATCCCAACCTATTGGACAGTTTTGCACAAAATTTACTATGTAAATAAAATAATTTTCCACATTGTTAGTACTATTGCTTGTTATAAATCTGTGGAGTAGGATGGGAGATATTAACAATTGAACAATTAATAATCCACACTTAGAAGGTTCTGTTTTACGATTTATAGTCTTCAAAGGTGCATGTACACTTTCTCCGCAGACCTGCCAGATTTTAATTGGCGAGAGTCTCTCCCAACCATCTTTCCGTAACTAAAGACCTTAAAGTAATCACATGCAAATTGTAATAATTGAAGTCCCTCGACTTTGTTTAGCTTACAGATGCTTTCCACAGTCTACACCTGGTGTAGTGATGGTGATCCTTAAAAGCTCACAGAGGGTCAGGGGACTGAAAGAAACAAAACATATAAAAAGTAGGTTTAAAAATACAGAAGTCACTGCAAGTCTGACATTCAAGGACTTTGGGGTTGAAATCAACCTAACTTGAACAGGTACTGAAATTTGCCTGTAATAGTTATTGACCTCACTGTGACTCTAGCGCTCTGGTAACACTTCAGTGGAAAGAACCTTGTATTTGGAGTGCAGTGGGTAGTGGTGGTTCTAATAAGCATAATTTGCCAATTTCAGTAGTTCTTTTAGAGTTTATGTTGATATCCATTATAAGGTCCTTAATATGATTTTATCAGTTCGAATATTGGGTAAATTTTCTCTCAACCTGCACGGCATAAACATGTTTGGATTAGGTATAGTTTTGATGCTAGTGCATATTGAGGTCTCTCCTGCAGCTTCCTATAGCTTCCCTATACTCGGGTATGAATATGACCGCAATCAAACGAATGATTATAAAGTGTACATTGTGATGAACTCCAACCAATCGAAAGTGCAGGATGGTTGTTACCGTGTTTCTGCTTTTATTTCTGGTATGCTCCATCTTACTAATGTACGTACTTTATATTTCTTGAATAGGTGCCATTCTTTCTCTTCATAATTCTCGCAGTTTACACCATGTTACCGTTTGGGATGCGCGAAGCCATCTTCATCAGTGTATTGTCTGCAGTGTCACATATTGTGGTTATTAGTATTGCTGCAACAGTGTTTTCTTCAAAACCAAAGGACAACGTTGCTCTCCAGGTAAGGCTTTTTCAGCTAACAACCCAAGTACTATGAAATGCAAATTCCTTTGCAGTAAACTTATCAGAACAGGGACATGAAATGAGATTGTGGTTTAGGTGGTTAGGTTTGTCACTATTGGAATAAAATATTTGAAGTAGACATTGTTGCTAGTTAAGGCTTGGATCACTTTCACATTTTAATCTATCTCTAAGTTACCCATTTATGGCTCACAAAATCTGTCAGAAGATTACTCTTCACAAGCTGGTCCTCGATCTTCAATTGACAAATAAATACTGATTGATCCAAATTTAGATGTTCTAGATCCAGCCGTAGAAGCTTTATCCACCAAACACTGAAATGCTTCAAGAAAATATCTGAAAACTTGACAGTCACAAGCTTTTAGGAGAGCATGTGGTGACCCTGCTTCTGTAGCATGCAATACTTGTCCTTTCAGGGCATGGATACTATTTGCGGAGGTCCATACCTTTGGGAGGAAATTGGCTGATGACTTAAGGTTGTTTCGTGTTTTAGCGTTCATTTCACAATCATACATTCTTGGAGTGCTAATCGTTGTTTACATCACTGTAACTGACTGGGGTGCATATGCCAATGCAATGTTTTGCAATCAGAAAGCATAAAACTGAAAATATGTTGCCCTGGTGACTCAGAGCCACTGGCTCACCCTATGTCCCTATGTTCTAAAAGGCACGTCTTCAGAACAAAGTGCCAGCTTATCTCAGAGTACCTAGTGGCGAAAAGTATCTCAGTCTTTGTATTATTGATCATATAACCAATGCTTAACTTGTAAAATAAATAAATAAATTTAAAAAAATTGAGTAAGTGCAGGGGCCCAGGTTTTTTTTCTTGGGTGTATGTGGTCGGCCCTGCTGAATGCTGGGGATGCCCTAGTCTTTATTTCACCTCATGCCTCTTTTTACTACTACTCTTCACTTCTTGTCTCTTTATCTCATTGTTGCATATTTTTGTTCGTCCCCTCTTTGTCCACTTGTCGCTGCTTTGCCATATTTCCCTTAATTCTCCTTTGCTCTGTGCAAAGTCTGATGATGAAAGCTAAGGCCTGGTCCCCATCCCCGGCAGCCTCCGGCACAAATGAAGGACTGCTCTTTGCCACTGGAGACATTTAGTGGAATGTAGCCTTGCTGTTGGTGGAAAGGTAGAAAGTGCATTGGTCTTACCTCCATAAGTCTCACGTTCCACGTATGTTGTACCGCATCTATCACTAATTAAAGTCTTGTCAGTGCTAAAAAAAAAAAAAAAAAAAAAAAAGCTCCGTAAAGCTTTTGTGGCACGTTTGAGCAAAATTAAAGGTTGGCATTTGTATTGTTTGAATTCTTTGGCTTGTTATGTTCTGAAAGCTATTTGAATTCACTCTCCACCGGTCCAAGTGGAGAGAACTACACAGAGCTGCAGAACTGTTTCACAAACAGGAAGCTGGGTTACTACACGGATCTTATTGCAGGAGTATGTCATACAGTCCTGAAAAGTGGCTGCACACATTTGCTTTAAAGTAGAAGAAACACACTATTGTTTCTGCTTTTAATTTGTGAATTTTGAAATTTTTATAGGGTTTTCAAAAAACAAACAAACAAGTAGAAAGGAAAAACCCTGGCCAAGGATGAACAGAAAGTTGTTTTCATGGTTGAAGATTTTGCAGGCACTATCTTTGGCTGAAATACACGTATATATGCACACAGTTCCATGATACGTTCTCCAAACAAATCACCATGGTAGTTAATGTTTAGTACTGGTCTGATTACTGCTTTAATTTAAAACAGAAAACGTGACGTATGAGTCGAGCAGCTCTGCCGATAACGCGCCACCGCATGTAAGGAACCCTTTTGTTAGTCATGTCCACAAACACTCACTCCTGCTCTTTGCAGATCTATGCAAGGCCTGATGTCATTGAAGTGTCTGTATAACTCAGACCCTACACGTTTTTCCAATGCATGGGATCTCTGGAGCCTGCCCTGATCTCATTCCTACCGCAGTCTAGGCCTGTAGGATGACCAGATCATTGCAGTTTGTATCTTCGGGGAGCTGTGCACCTTTGTAGCTTTAATACTTCAAATGCCCCTTGCAGATCTTTAGTTTATAACTAAACTAAAATATAAGCGGTAATTTAATCCTAAAATATGAGGTAATGAAGCCAAAACAGGTCTTAAAAGTTAGATGTTAAAGTAGGTTGTGTGGAAACTGCCGAAGTTCGTAACCATTGAGGTGTTTGAAGATATTTCAGAGGTAGAGATTTTTGTCCCAGGACTCCATAGTGAAGACCAGTCTAAAGATATGAGCCCTCACTCATGCAGGCTGAACACATTCCTCCCTCAGGAGAGAATTATGGTGATAGGCTTGGTCTAGGTCTTTGTCTTCGCGCGAAGAAGGAAACTGAGCAAGTTCAGTAGGATGGAAAAGTTAATGGAGGCTGCCAGCTGTTCCTACTTGCACCTCGATTTATGTGTGCCACGCAGAGCTCGGCTATGTTATACCACAGATTTTATTAAATTGCGCCCCTTGCTGCTGTTACGATCTGTATGGACCAAACAGGAAACCGGCCTTAAAAGGCAGGTTCTGTCTGACTATCTTCAATTAGACAAAGCATTTGAGATTCTTTGTTTGGCCTACGTAAAGAAAGTATGCCTTAGTGTTGATATACCTGTTCTGTTTAGTAACCTACAAGAACTGTCTCCGTCTTGTACGGTTAGCATTAAGGGCCGATTTTATGATTATTGTTATAATCCCAGAGAACGTCAAGAATTTCAGAAACGTAAAGTGAAAGATTTGTTAATTCAAACCACTCTAGGGATGGAACCTTATCTGATCTGGGTCGCAAGTATTCAACAAAGATACTCACTCACGCGACTTGGGCTACATTCCATACACTACCTGGCTGCGTTTACGGAACCAGGTCATTGTATTGCCAAGTTTCCTGTATGCCTATGGGATTCCTGTTCCTCCAAGACGACAATGCATTTAATGTTATTCTTCAAATTTGACACTTTCTCTTAGGAAGCAGTTTTAGCTTCCTATTCTGAAATGTACTGGTTTTAGGCACTGTAGACATGCCGTGTTTTTATTCAGTTGCTCCCTTCTTTCCCAATTTCTCTGGCTGTAGTTACATTTATTCAGCAGTCGATTAAATTGAAAGAAACTTTGAGTGGAGTTTAAGTAACGCGTTACCGTCACACTAGTGACATGGCCACGTCAACTGAGGTCATTTTGCCATTGCGCTGTTGCGCCCGCCGTCACACTAGTGACATGGCCACATCAACTGAGGTCACCTTGCCATTTCCGCTGTTGCGCCCGCCGTCACCCTAGTGACATGGACACGTCAACTGAGGAATATGCCACAGCAGCCCCTTTTTTATCAACAAAATCCTTCACTGCGCTCCCTTCTAGCCCCGACAAGCGCTGAATAAGCCGGAACTGCCCTTGTACCTTCTTTAGCACCACCCCAATGGGTGAAACACAGTTTGCCATTTCCGCTGTTGCGCCCGTCGTCACAACCCGTGACATGGCCACGTCAACTGAGGAATATGCCACGCAGCCTCTTTCACGTTATTAAAATAAAAACCCTTCACTGAGCTCCCTTCTGGCATGACAAGTAACTCAGATTCCCTATAGTCCCTATAGATTCCCAGCGCCTTGAGACCCTCCCGGGTGAGTAGCGCGCTCTATAAATGCCGTGATTGATTGATTGATAGTCCAATCAGTTAAGGGGCCCGCCATCCTACCCTCCCTCACTACTTTAACCAATTCCCCCCCATCCCATGTGAGTATGTTCTTTGCTGACTGCAAATATTCGGCCCACCTTCTGACCCGCGGACCCCCTCCCCTATAGGAAAAACCCCCACATAAACCTTCCGTCAACCCCTTTCCGCCATCTGGTTGTCATAACCCTGAAAGGCCGCTTCAATTCCTCTATTATGGCCGGTGTATGTGCTCTTCGGCCAAGCCGCCTTTTGCAAGCCCTTCGAGCCCTAAATTCCTCATCGTCCTGTGCCCACGCATAACCTCCCCTGGTAACCTGCGCTTTCATAATAACGGCCCTGTATCTAAATAGAGCCACGCTTCGATCCAGATATGTCTCCCAGTATCCGCTTGAACACATTACCAAGGGCAGCTGTCCAATTTGCACTGTTAGAGGAACCCTCGGCCTCTTGGCCAGCTTATCCTCCTCTTCTTTAGACCCCTCTTTCGCGCGTACTTCTTTACGCCATAACTGGACCATTTCGACATATTCTCTCGTCCATATACGCTCCTTATTTACCAGCATGAGATGTGCTCCTAGGGGCTTAGTAACCCCCATGTAGAGTAACTTTTTCAAACCTCCGCTCCTTACTCCCATTTATCAGTTTTCACAATATCATCCCTTCCCCCCGTCAGTTGTCTCCCTGCGCCCTCCCCCCTCCCCGCGCCTTACCTGGCTCCAGGGAGGGTGCCTGTCTCGCCGCGGTCCGCCTCGCCAGTGGTCCGTGACAATTCTGCCGCCGTTTTGCAGGCTCCGCCGCCATTCCTGTAACCTGCAATATACTATAAGACATGTTACTGTGCCCGCCCTTTCCCCTCACGTTCTGCTCTGCATGCTGAAAGCCTAATTCCTCGCGCCACATCGCGACCATCTCCTTGCTGGCCCCTATCAGGCCCACAACTCTTTTGCCCCGGGCAGTGCTGACTGCACCCGCCTGAAACCCTCTTCCATCCTCGTTTGTGTATTCCTGCGACCTTGTTGCCCTGCTGACCGCTTAGGTCTGTCAGGTGTTGGGGCCAGCGAGCCCGCTCGGGGCCTACTTCTGCCAGCCACGACGGGATCCCTCGCCGGTAATGGGTGCGCCACGTGAGGCTCCACCCTCCCTTCTCCTTGGCGCCCCTGAGCCGCTCCCAGCTCTGCCAAGTCCGCACCACGACGGTGCCCCTCCCCCTAAAATCTAAATGGCTGGTCTGGTGTGCTGGGCCTGTGTAATCCATATGCTCTCCGCCCATTCACTCTAAACCAAAAATCCACCTCCTGATCACTAAACCCCCCTCCTCCCCCTCACTCCCAGAGGCACTCAATCCTGAACTGCACCGACCCTCTTTCTGCCCCTCCCCGTGACAACCCCCTTGCCCCCATCCCTGCCGACCCACCTTAAGCCCTATATTCATCCCCCCACCCACTTAAACCCCTCACCCCCTCGTTCCATGATTAAGAAATAATCATGGCCCTCCCCTGCATGCCTCCTCCCGCTGGGTCCAACTCCCCGGGGAAATCCTCCACTCCCCCCCCAAAGGATCCCCAAGGGATTGTGCTCCTCCCCCCCCAGCCCTGACTCCTCCCTCTCTCCGCCCATGGGGACCTCGCCAGACTATACTGCACTTGCTGGCCCCAGCCGGGGTCCAGCTCGTCCCCAAAATCGATGACCACGTATTTCCCTAGAGGCCCCCCCCTGCCCCCTTACATCCTAAGCTCCTAAATATCCCCCCTTCCTGCTCCTCCCAAAGCCTCCCTCAGAGGCAGCAGCAACCAATCCCACTACGCCCCACTCCCCCTCCTTCCCGCCTCCCACTCCCCCTCCCTCCCGCCTCCCACTCCGGCTGCACTAAGGGCCACGGGCACATTCAACCCGTCCCCCTAGCAGACCGGACCTCTCCTGTGCGCTCTGCCGGAGAAGCGCGACCCGCGCTCCTCCGGCAGGCCCCGCCCCCTACGCACACGCGCCTGAGCCTCAGCATGACCCGAGGCTCCGGCAGGCCCGCATTATCCGGGGCCGCTTTCTCGGCACACAAGCGGCCCCGAAAACTCACCTCCTTCAGTCCCTCATGCTCCGGGAGGTACCAGCCGCGACGGCGGCCGTTCCTCCTGCCGCGGCGCGCCGCGGGGGGCACACATCTCCCACCGCCTCAGGGAGCAGCTTCACTCACTCGGTAATCCCGCCTCGCAAACCAGCTATAAAAACTACCAAAAAGCTGCCACTAACTGCCACAAAAGCTAGCCTGCCTACCCTAACAAAAAAGCTAAGCTGCCCACATAACCTGCCACAAGGTCACCAGAAACTAAAATGGTGGCTGGGGATGTCCTGCGTAAGCCCTTATAACCTTGGGCTATAATTGGGCTATAATTTACCAGCCCAAATTCCAAAATGGCCGCTAAATGGCCAGCCCCGCCCCCTCCCAATCTGCCCGGGCGGCAGACCTCACGTTGTTCGGCTGCCCCCCAAACCCCTCTTATGAACTGCCAATAACTGCGCTGTTTTGCACATAATCTATTCACCTTTAACAATTGTGTTTTTTTCCTGCAGAGGGCCTTTTACACTGTGTGTTGTGAATTCTAAAATTTGAAATAAGTTTATTTGAGTAATGATCTAGTAGCATCTGTTTTATAATGTTGAACCATCTTCAAGTATTGTGTTTATGAGATGTGAATTACCATCTCTTAAAACTTCGTGTCTTTTATGGCTGATTTAACCGAATAAAGAATATCTGATTTGATAGGGTCGAGCTTCCACTCTGTTAAGTTGCTGTACGATCATTGCAAGTTGTGCCTTTTGTTGACCAGCTATACTCTCTTGCTTTGCATTGCTTTTGCAATTTTGAATGATTGCAGTCTCTTCCGCTCACGATCAGGGGATACGTAACCCAGCAACTTAAAGGTATGGTGGAACATGTTCGATAATACAAAATATGTTCTATTGGACTCACAGGCTGAGATTGTATACTCTCACTGAATAGGACACTTTACTCTGCACGCATTTAGAACGCGTGCCATTACCCTGCGTTTTTTACTCCGCAAAACTTTTACAACGCAGGGCTTTTCAACACAATCCATTACAACGCATTGTCCATTACAATGCAATTTACTATTCTAACTCCACCGGGGCGTTGTAATGGGGAATGCGTTGTAATGGTTTGCGGTGTAAAGCCCTGCATTGTAAAAGCGGAGTAAAAAATGTGGGGGTAATGACATGCGTTGTAACACATGCGTTGCAAAGGATGTTTCCCCTCTAACTCTGTGGATCTGGCAGAGAACAGAATATAAACATTTTCCAAGCTGCTGGGTTCATTGTTAGCAGAAATTCTGAAGTTGTATGTGAGCTGCATTTCTAATTGTGCTTATGATAGGGTAAAATGGATTTGGACCTCGGTCTTAATATTTTATGGGTTTTTTTGGCAATTCCTTCTCTATGATGCCGGCAAAGAAGTTGAGTTTGTATGGTCAAGATCATCTTTATTTTGTTTATTGTGGGGGCTGTCTCCCCAGAATAAGACTTTTTTACTCTTGGTATTTCTCAAGTGTATATGGGCTTGCACAAGTCTTTCTTCAGAAGGACTTGCCACTGTTAGCCAAAGAGTTGTCCATGCTTTGTAGCACAATTAACCTTGAATTATGACACATGTGTTAAAGAGATCAATTAAATATTGGTAGGTGGGAGAATTATTGTAGCATTTTGGGTTACCCCATCCAGAAAACTGTTGGCATGAAAACAAAGTAATGAATTATAATGTGACTAAATACCGCATTATAACAAATAATTTAATATCTAGCTTTATGTAACCTGTACTATATATAAGAGTTCATGAAAAGGGTTTGGAAAAAAAAAAGATAAAGCTGTGCTTGAAACTTGCAATCCAACAGTCCTCAAGCACTCTACTGTTTGACATAGACATCAACCAGGAGATCAATTTTCTTAGCATGTCCCCAAAAGGTGGTCATGTGCCTCCACCAAGTGAAATTGTATTTATGCTATATGTGGTTTCCACAAAGATTCTTAGAGGAATGTGCCTGGCCGACACGCTAAGAGGTTTTCAAGGCCTTAAATCTTGATTGGATTATTACTTCCATTTCTGACTACTACTCTATACAGTGAGTCTCCCCTCTGGAAGGAAGGAAGGAATTAGTACTTCTAAGATGTAAAGCACCTTCATTTGCTTTCTAGAGCCAGGTCTTCTTTTCTCCCTGGTCGCATAATTTTTTTGCCTTTTTCTGAACCTTATTTTTGCAGTTACTAGGAGTTTATTCACTGTTAAACTTCCATCCAGGGACACCGTGTGTGTACTCTGCCCCTACAATGGTTCTGTAAAATTGGTTCCACCCAATTAGTGTATTTAACTTACCAGTAAGACCATTGTAAATAAACGTAGAAATTGCACCTGTGTCATGGTAGTTAAATGTCATATGATGACAACAGTATGTATTTACACCACCCATATGTATGACATAAAATTATGGCTTCCAGGAGCATCATTGTTCTCTGACTGGACTGTATTTGAAAAACACTGCAACGGTACATGGCATGGAAAGGTGTTTTTCCATTCTGAAAAACCTATTTGTATATTTTTGATAGGTATCCCCTAAGGTATGCCTTGTAAGCCTGCAGGGCTGGGTGCTTACTAATATAAAAATGTGGCATAATACATATTGGAAATTGTATGCCCTCACAGTAAACAATTGTCGAAAAGCTGTTTTCACTGTGTAGGTAAAGCAAAGTTTTTTATGAATAAGCTTAGCCATAAATAATATTATTATTTTACATCCCTGCCTGTGAAAATGCTGGCTTTAAAAATCTAATTCAACAGTGAAAGTAGAATTTTGATAACATTAATGGAAACATAACTTTAAGAACATCTGCTTGTGCTGTTTGAAAGAAAACTGGTTTAGAAGCAATTCACTTCTCCTCCCTACTCCAGAGGCTCAATACATATTCTTGGCAGGATGTTGTTAAAGACCTTGTCCCCAGAGGACAATGGCTTGGCCTCTGGGCCTAAGATGGCAGGGGTGCTGTCAACAACTGGTTCTTTAGCAGGAATAAGCCAGCCATTTCAGAGAGTTAGAGGACCATGTGGCAGAATAAAGGACACCTTTAACACTTCTTTATGGGTATTGGCACTTCATTTAAATAAAGGAGTGGCAGGGGGAATGCCAAGCTCCTTCGGGTGGTGAATGGACAGAACCACTTTGGTTTTAGTGCTTCTTGTAATTTTAGAAGTAAATCAAAGAGAAAGTGCTGAAAAGGAGGTGGGGATAGTGCAGTATTTTGTGTAGGTAATTCTCCAATCAGTGTCCAGTGCACAGGATAAAGCTGGAACCTCACCAACCCCTCCTTGGAACATTCCTGGACATGGAAAGAAACCATTTCTAAAGAAGAAGGTTCTGTCTGACTGCTGCAAAAACAGGACTCAAGGAATCCTGCTGGCGCCCAGGGACTAGAACTGCTTTCAAGGGTTCAAATTGTTGGCCTCCTATTTGCATTCTCCAAGCAGACAAAAAGCAGGCCTCTGACTGCAAGAAAGCCCATCTGGCCATCTGTGGAATGACCCTGCAGGACAAAGGCTAGAGAGAGTCCTGGTGCCAAGAAGCCTTCCATGAAGACTTAAGCGCTCAGGACTAACCAGAAGGATCTTTTCCAGCAGTTGGAGAAAAGTGAGACTACTATTTTTTCATTTCCGGGGGACTGAGACAAGGTGCTAAGGCTTCCACAGGCAAAAAGCACGTACTAGCTGGGCAAGAAGACCAAGTTAAACCAGTTAGTTTTTTTGTTTTTGCCATGCTGAAATCAGTTTAGCCGAAACCTGCATTTGTGGAGCCCAGCTCGGCTAAAGCTTCCTGCGTCACTCAGTTGTTGACTTTTCGGAATGAAATGCATGACTAAGTCTAGAGGTAAAATCTTGTACTATGGTGAGGCCACAGCTCTATTCCAGTGGTGAATGGACCTCAGGGCTAGGAAATCTAGTTTTGTCTCACTCTGAGCTTTTCGTACCAAAAACAACTGCTTCTGTAGAAAATGTTTGAGGAAGCCAGAGGTCTGTAAATCAAACAGGAGTGGCTGGGCTCTTATCAATTCTAGAACACTATTAGCCAAGCTTTCATAGTAGATAATCTGACGCAGTTAAATAAAAGTTGTATTATCGAACGGAAAGACTGTGGGTCTCCCTGGGTTGCATGGTTGCGAAACGTAACATAGCCAGGACATGGAAAGGGGTAGCCAAGCCAAGGTTCAGGGACTGGGAATCTGATATGGATTGGTGCATGCAAGCGGAGAGGGTCATCTATGAAGGCAGAGGATGACCACAAAAATGGACTAGAATCTGGGGTCCATGGAATATAAGCAGAGTGTCAATATGTACACCTTTTAATGACGCTTCCCCACTATCAGTAGACCAGGAAGCTGAGTAATATTTTCACGATGACGTAATGTATAAGACAAGCAACTGCTTGGTTGATCCTGTGAATCGTTATGACGATTGTTGTACTACTGCAATGAGATAGTGAAAATGATGGAGATTGCACTGCACTTTATTATTCTTTGTTTGTATTGTTTTCGTTTTTGTTTATGCAATAAAAAGATTTAAAAAAAAAAAATTGGATTATTTCCTTATTGATAATAGGAGGCCTCCACCCCCTTTTATCTCCCTCTCGGATCAGAATGTCTTCGCATAGGGCTCTCTCCTTATCTTTCAAATATGTCTTGGTAATTCTTAGATTGGTCAACTTATGGTCTTCAATGAAATCTCAACTGAAATGTACTTTATGTGCTGCTGACCAGGAATTTAGAGGCCTCTTCCTGACTCTTGCCAACATCCTACTATAGTTAGTATTGAGACTAGATCTCCACAGACATTCCTGCAGGTTTGTGGAGACCACCGCTCCTGTGAGCACTACCTGAGTGGCTCGCAGCTTCCAGCTCCATTCATAAACCTGTAGGAGCAGAACCATCTCAACATAGAACAACTTCATCTTCGGAACTTTTGGGTTTCCATCCAACCTATCCACGCACACTACCTTCTTACTCCCCATCCTTTGATATGCTTGGACCAGTGCCATCTGGACCTATGTTCTTGTGGTTTTTGCTAATTGGTCCCATCAATCCCATGTTGTCTTAGGTAATGACCTTATCAGAAGATTCTGAATGATTGACCCAACTCCTAACTGTGACAATGTCCATCCAAACTATGCGTGTTGCAGTGAGGTCTGTGCCTTGTGACCTCTAAATGGAAACCAGGAGTGTCATGTAATGTAATTTGCTGCACGTTTCCAGTACATTTTAGGATATAGTCCATACCATGGACATGTTTCTCTCAATTATTAATTGACAACCAGGAAGGTGGGTGGTACCTTACACAAAGTACTGAACTTAAGCAACTTATGTGCAACTAACTCTGTTAAACACAGGTAGTCTCACAGGCCGTTAAAGGTGCACGGGTAATGCTGCATGTCTGCTCATTTATTGGCCTGTATTCCCTCTAGTTAGGTGGTTGACTTCTGTCTACAGGTGAATCTTGCAAAGTCTTAGAATCCACAGGCACTCACGACGCTATCTGAGTCCATTTTCCGGCAGTCTGTAGGAAGAAGAGTTTATTATGTAGCTCTTGTTCTGTAACTTTTTAAAGAAAAATTGCACAAAGAAACCAAGTTCAAACGTGCCGTTGTTTTGTTTGATTGGCGCTGACATTTGCAGTGGCTCAGACGTTTGAGCCTTTCCTCAGTCGTCAGAAATATTTAGAGGTGGAAAACTGTGGGTTCACATTTGAGCGGGCAATGCACAGTATTAACTTTCCCTTATCTGGAATGGTTTTCCTCGCAGTCACATTCTTTTAAACTCACGCCTGGACCACCCAGGTATAAGTGGTGCGAGAAAGGGCCTAGAACACCCACATTTTGACAGGGGCTTGGAGAAAGACTAATTTTCATACAGGAAAAATATATTTGTGTATATATAAATTAGAATTTTTCACAATTCTGCTTACAGGCGCACCCCAGGAACTTCACAAAAAAAGAAATTCTGTGGTTCTGTGTCGATCTTTTATGAATCGGGAAAAAGTACACAACTCCGTTTGAGTCAGAAATGTAAGGACTTTGAATCGGGTCCACATTGTGCTATAAGAGTGTAATCACTTTGCCCACATGTGAATGTAGGGAGAGTAGAAATAAAAGCCCATACGTTAATACAACGTGTGACTGAAGTCATCTTACTGAACTAATTCACTCACTCATCACAGCAGTTACCTTAACGATGTCTTAGCCAAAAGGAAATCTAAAAATGCGGGCAATAACTGCTTCAGTTTGCCTGTATTGAAATGTAGTGAGTGAGTGAGTGAGTGAGGTTAGGGAACATGCAACACCCACAGCGGAGGTCAATAGCAATAACTGGTTTTTACTTTCTATGATACATACTTTTAGGTGCAAAAACAGGAGTGAACTACGTTTAAAAATAGTAGTTTCAGGTGTTGCTGATAAATGCACGACCTAGAGGATGGTGTTTTCTCCTTCAGCACTCCTGTAGTACAATCATTGCACAACAATATGCATGCCACACATCAAAGGCAAACTGTATTTTTCAGGGTACAGTGCTTTTTTCAAGTGCTGGCTTGCAGATTGCTGACAGCGTTCCAGCAGGTGTGAGGTCCTGATCACCCCCTTCTACAGTATATCATTTTTCTGCAGACACTCGTTATTATGTCTCTCATGGCAGTTATTGACAAAGCCAATTGTATTACAGTAGTAATTACCTGTGGCCATGGCATTTACCGCTAATGTCTCCTGACGCCGGGCTCTTCGCCAGGGCCCTGTCGTCTGCCAAATGGCACTTTCAAAGCCTATTGCATCTCTTCACTTTAATGGCTTAAAATCATCTAAAAGCAAAACTTATTATTCTCATTAATTAATTAAACTGAAGGTTCCAAACAATCTTAATAGAGATGACAAGTGAAGCCAGTGTGACAAAGAACTGAATTAACACGTAGACAATATAAACCGCTCTCTTTAGTGGTGACTGGTGATCTCTGCAGATTGTTTTGTTTACCTTGCTGTTCTCTATCCACTATGTTGTTGGAGCCATGACCTAGTTTAATTTTTATGTTAGATGGTGATTTTAAGGATTAGTCAAATGTGCTTAGCTCGTCCTTGGAAGATGGAAGTTGTTGCTTTCTGTGTCTTTGCTCTCTGGACTGGGGTAAGACGTTTGGCCTGCTTTGTCTCCTGATTACTGCCAGGAAAAGATTGCTTTATGTTGATAGTTTGCTTTTTACAGACTGGCGGCATACATTTGGCCTATGAACTTCAGGACATAGCTAATTAAGTATTGTTACCCGAAAAGGTGGTGTGGGGGGGACACTCTAAGGTTGTTGTTGACCGTGGTGAGGCCCGAGGGCCCTCCTACATCCTGGTCAATAACAATTTGGGAGTGCCCTCCCCCTTGGATAATATTGCTATTGTAAATCAGACCCTTAAAGTTGGGTGAAATTCACAAAATAGTTTGTTAGATGTTGTGTTAGTCTTGTGACTGCTTAAGTGGTAGGTTACTAGAAGCATACCTGTTGAATCTTTTGTGTTAATAAGGCTACACCATTTTTGTTTCATTGAAATGCATTGTAGTGAATGCCTCGTTTTGTAGTACACAGAAACGAACAAATACAAAGGGTGATAACAGATTTTACTTACAATATTAATTATTTGTTGGTGGCATCTTGCGAATTTTAGGAATTGTGATGAGTTCCAAGCTAATTTTACCACGTGAAAGATGCTGACCCTCTTCTGGGATTTAATGAACCATGTTTGAAAGAAAATGTTTTTCTTTCATGATTTTGTTATACAAGTTACGGAAGGTGCTCCGAAAGCTAAAATGAAAGCACATTTTCTATAAATTCGTACATGTCCTCCATAGCCATTTGAGAAAAAAAGTGTGATATGCTAAGTAAAAAATGTACTTCCAATAGCAGGAGCATTCTGTCATTTATGTATCCAGTGTTCTAATGCAGCTTTAGCACAGAGTTCTAATGAACAACTAAAACGCTAACATTCTATATTCAAGACAAATGTGAGGCACACCAGAACAACATGTTGCTGGAATCAGAATTGTAGAACTGAAAGCATTACCTGCGAAGGACACTGCATTAAATGAACTAAGCGAGGGGTTTCATTTTGTTATAGAAATTATAGTTAATGTACTAGATAGCTAAAATGAGGAAACATTTTCTATACATTCTGATATAATTCCCGCATCCAGGTCAGAAAAAAAGTCTGGAATCCTGAGTGTAACACCAGAAGCAGTCTGGCAGTTGACTCCTTAGTATCTGTTGTAGCTGCACCAAAGAGTTCTAACGAACAACTAGTCTGGTTACATTTTCTAGTCAAGAGAAAATTGAAGCATTCCTGAAAACCAATTTGTTGCAACAAAAGTCGTTGCATTTATATCCTTTAATTTGGAGCAGGCTGAAGTAAATGAGCAGTGAGGTGAAAAATCACAGCTGATTAAAAACATTTTGATGTGAGCTATGGCTTTTAGCCATTGGAGGCACAATCTATACATTTTACAGGAGATAAAAATAAAGAGAGATCCTTACTTAAATCCAGCATCCTCTTTCCTCTTCTGTTTAGTCAGACTACCAGTCTTCTCCGTTGCTTAATGACTCTCTAATTTTACAATAGTAACATTTTCGTAGATCATCAAAGGCTTTTTTTATTCTTCCATTTAAATATATGTGAGTAGATTTTTCAGAGGCTATTTGCAGACAAATTTCATATTTAAAATGAATACATTTGTGCTGCATGCCACAATGCGTCATGAAACCCTGTTAAGCTGCTGTTTGGACAAATATTTTTTTCCATTTACTTTTTCCCACTTCCTCATGAGTAGTTGCATCACTTCGCTTAAATGTTCACTAGCTTCGAAATATTTCTATTTTGAGTTAAACAGAAGGCAGTGATAAAACATTAATAAATATATATTTATTGGGTATGAAAATGAGTTTCTGTATATCCTATAAACTACTACACTTAAACATAATCAACTAAAACATTTTAAAATAATTACAATTATAAAACCGACAAAAAAGTGAGGGTACTATTTTAAAACACAGTGAAAACTGCCATAGACTACTCAATTTTCACAGACTAGGATCAATTTCAAGGTATAATACCAATGCATGGAAAGGAGTATTTTCAGGAACTTCTAAGAATTTGTAGCAGCAGAGTTCAGAAACTTTTTAATGTACATATTCAGGCTTCTGTACAATAAAGTGAATGAGTCGAAAGTTACCTTCTCCAGCAGCATGTTCCCATTGTAGACACATACTGTGAGCTAGGTGGGCATTCTAGTTCTTTATTAGAATCTCCTGGTTGGACGTACTAAGAGTCAATCAAAATGCAGCATTTTTGTAGAGTATAGCTGTCTGATTGATCATTTTTAATAGTAGTCTGAATATTATTAGTTGGTGACGTCACAGAGCTGGACAATGCAAGAAGCAATATTCTTCTTAGAAATTGAGCAGCGAAATTTAGTGCTCCACTCAGTTAGATGGCATGTATATACTCTGTGTGTTTAACAGTATTAATCTGAGAGCCTTTTAGTAATCAAATGAAGTAGGCGATTGTATTTACCCTTAAGATATATTCTCGACATGTAATCAATGTGTTTACTCATGTACTTGCTTGGAAGCCATGTAGATTTAAAGTTGGCATAACCTATAACCAGCCCGAGTTACACTAAATGTACTTTTAGAAAATAATTTGCAAGTCTCGTGTTCTTTTTCCCTCAGCAGGTGTCTTATCAATATGCTTGTTAGTTATAATAGGCACATTGTTGTTATTCTGAAACTGTTAAATAGATATAATTAATTGAATTTTGGCACTGGACATGGAGAGTGTGAGGATGGGAAGGACCCTCCTATACCAAGCAGACAGAACTGTAACAACGTCAAGGCCTTCAGATGTGTATGCTTTTGTGCAGCACTGGGAAACTAGGGAGTCTACTTTCTTCCAGAGAATGACCATTCTTGATTGGACCATTTGGTGGGATTCCATACGAAAAGCCTTCCAAAACCTTCTTTCATATATTTGTGTGTTCCATAGAATAGTTTTAGAAGACTCTGTCCTGAATTCACGGAGAGAAGACTCTTCTTGACTCTACTGACCTCCCCGGCCCGGTGTGTTAAACCTCATGTTTGAGCACCCGTGCCTATCCCCTGAACCTTAAACGTGGTTCATTTGATGCTGACATCTTCCTCTTAGAAATCTCCTGTTCCCCTTTCAATACTTATTTAGAATAAGGAAACTCCTTTATGGAACCAGTCTACTTAATATTCTGTCTACTCTGTCGTTATATTTTGCATCTTTTTCTTGACAATATACAAATTTTGACTACAAGATCATTTGGATATACATTCCTATTCTGTAGATTGATTAATTTACTGAAATTTGTTTTGTTTGTAACTTTGACTAATTTGCTAATAAAACCTTTATAGTTTGGACAACATTCTCTCTGTCATTTCTGTAGATCACATTGGTTTCACTGTATTTGAAATGTATTGCTGATGCTAGTCCCTTTCTTGTGCTTCATGTCGACAATCAAAGGTGCATACGACCAGGGGAGAGTCCTGGACCTCGAGTGGGTTGGCATGTTTCAACTCCTTAGAGTATTCCCAAAGTAAATATAGGGAGGTCATACCTGCCGATATTTACCCTGTGATAAAACTATATAAGCACCAGACATGCAGATTTTGTTGTGGAAAGCACCAAAGTCTGCATGTTATTACCCATTTCAATAGGGAAAACTCAAAATGTTTGCTATTTATCACACTTGTTAAATTCGAACCCCATAGTATCAGTATTTAATGGGTGAGACACATAGCACCTGTTCTTTGAGAAAATGCTAATCAACTTATAATTTTCTTATAGTTCATATTATACGCAGACGCACTTGGGCTTTGACCATGAAAGCATGCAGACTGATTGTGTTGGAAACAAGAACAACCAAGCCTATTTTGTCTGCATCTGTCCTGTTAATGGTGCAAAAAACGTGATTTGCAGGGAAAATTTGCAAGAATACAATAATGAATAGAAAGCCATCTGCCTCTCATTTTGCTCTACCTTTACCTAAACCCATCACTATAGGTGCTTTACCTTGGAAGTCTCTATGACTTGCAAGACAAGAAAATATATACCAGATGCCAGGTGGATCGCATTTACTTTTCATTTGTTACAGCAGAGTCCAAAAAGTGAGACTGAACAGCTAGTACTGTTTTCCTGATCCTTCTTTGGGCTTCAGGAGCAGATGAAGAGCATTAGATTATGTGGGGTAAATTGCTTCAAGAAACATGTTAATCTGCCCAATCACGAATACTTTTGGAGCTCCCCAAGTGAAAGTCCTACTTTAAACTATCTTTGACTTCCTGGCTACTGTTTTTAGAAGTGTTTTTAGTTTATGTTGAGTATCATAGCAGATAGTTTGTGTCATTGGCAGAAATCCTACATCTTTTCTTGTTCAGTAATGGTGCCCTGATTGTACTTGTATGGACAGGTGCATGGATGCACAGGTAGTTGTTGCCTGTCTGAGCTGGTGGAATTAACTTTAGAGCTAACTTTCCTTCAATGATTAAAGGTTTGGCTTCAATATTTCTTATGTTCAGTTTTTTCCAGAAGATCTACAATTTTTCAGTCAACCATCAAAGGTGTGTTACATTGAATACTTTACATTCATTAACGTTTAAATCAAACTGCTTGAGTCAGGAATTCATTGTGTGTTTCTGTCTTCTTGTTACATGTTTTTGGCATGTTTTGACACAGTATCATTCTGTTTAATTCATTGCAACATTCAGAAGGATTCACATTCCAATCACAGCAGTCTGTTATGAACAGACGGACACCAGACCGTATAGCTAGCAGCTAATCATAAGGCTTATTATGAGTTCACTAGTCTGGATTTGTAAGCTCATTTCAAGCACTGCTTCACTCAATAGAGCAATTCAATCATGCCAGGCACTACTTTCTGGTTGTTCCTTAGTTTCACTGGGCTCACTTTTGCTTCCGCTCATTCTACCTACTGGAACCTCATCACCAAAACACCGTGCTTGGTCAAATAAGGCTCTTTCCTCCATCCAGGCATTAAAGGTCAGCCTCAAAACTCACCCACCACCTCGAACGCCCCCCACTACTGTGGCTAGACCTAAACTGAGTGAGCTTACAAAATGTAACTGCAAAAAAACAATTTATGCTAAGTACTGCCACCCAGCATAGAGAGAATACAATTCTATTTGCCTTTTTCTACATCTCAAACAATCACCAACAATAGGCGATCTAGAATGTTTGTTTGATGACCTCATCTTGAGTTTTGAGATCTGTTGTAACGTCATTCACCAGATGACCCCTTGAAAACAGTCCCCAAACAACCCTTTCCCCCAGTTCTAAATATGTTAGACAAACTGTACTGTCAATGTCTCACATCATCAATCACCTCCAGCTGCATCACCTACTCTTAATCTATCCTTTCTCACTGTTCATGCCCACTGTATCAACATATTTTGTCATATAAAGTCATTCAGTTTAAAATGCTGCTATTCAATTATTTGAACAACTCTATGATTCCATGAGTAATATGTCCAGCAATACAGAGTCAGTTGTACCGTGGAAGGCTTGTTTTCATGTAAGAATATCACCCCTACATATCCCTACATCCAGTTGCGGCTGGCACAGGTAAGAGCGGTGGGGTAGATGGCTGAGGGTGACTGAAGCAAGCAACATATTTTTTTATAGGCACTCAACAAGAATGATTGACTGGCCCGGATACGCTAGCATAAGGACATGTTGATGAATTTGTGACTGGTGACTTATTTAGATCACAATTATGTTAGCTGCTCAACAGTATATCTTTGCTCACATGGGTTTAATTAGGCATCCCCTAATGTAGTTTGGCCCAGAACACTTTGTGTGCTGTTTTGTGCTTCAATATTAATATTTACTTGGCTTAGAGACTGTTGGAGTGCTAGTGTGTCAGCCAGTTTGGAACTGTAGGCTGCCACCTGATCTGGGTGACACATGTGAGTCAGTAATTCACATAGCAAAGTTCAGTGATTCTGTCTACAATGGCATGCTCAGCTTGTTGAAATGACAAACGTCTGTAAGCACGAATTGCATGGGTGGGTTGCTCTTCTTCTGCAGGTAGTCTGAGGAAGTCCACTTGACATGAAGGACTCTGTGACAAGTTTGAATAATCACATGTTGGATTCTTTGCATGAGGGACACAGTATTCACTTTAAGAAGGTGTACGATTCATGCAGATTTTGAGCTAAAGGTTTGAGTACTATCCCGTACTTCTTGTCAACGCAAGGGTATTTTGGAATTTCAGCATGGGGTTAAACTTGTCCACAAATCAGAGTCTTGACTTTTCTGCATTTGTCCCCATGTTTTAACTTATAAAATTCTGATAATGTAATGGGAGAGGAGTGACTGGACATTAGGTTTCTGGGTGGGAACTAGTAGGGTCCCAGGTACTAGGGATCTTCCTGAACCCCTTTCCCAGTACATTTTGTTCATGTTGCACAGGAATTTTAAGTAGACCCAGTACTCATTTGGGAGCTAATGTGATGTCTTTAGGGCACAGATGCTGTGGCTGAACTTTTTCAGCCCTAATGGGACATTGACTGCTAGATTCTGCCCTCTCTGCTATTGCAGAAGATGTTCCTTGAGAAAGCTAGCATTAACAACATTACAATAGTCCAACTTCAATTCAGCTACATATCTGTTGATTTCTCTTTTGTATCCTGCATGCAACAATGACAACACCTTTTGAAGCCTGTTAACTTAGCAGAGGTTCCCTTAACACTGTATTTTATCTTTGTGCCTAAGGAAGAATCTAAATCAGACATAATTCTGAGCTGTGTAACTTTGTTGAAAATTGTTGAGGCCTCAACTAGAAGTGTGCACCAATCAAAAAGAGTGCATAAACAGAGCTCATAGATCTGCCCTTGCACTGATGGGCTGTGTGTGGGATACTCTTGTTGACATTTACCATGATGAGGAACTGAAAGCTGTTCTGAAGAATTGGTGTAAATTATGAAAATACTTGGTGAGTACTTTCATGATCGTTTGAGAATCAGATATCTTGATGATATTCCACTTCCTTCAATTCACAAACAATTCCTCCAGGTTCATAAATTAGGCTTCCTTTTATTCAAACAATGGTATGTATATATGGCAACAGCCTACACTTGTTTCGCTCTTGAAATTCAGCCAATGAGATTTCTCCTTGCAAATGTTTTAATTCAATCACTGTTATGCTGGCATATCAAGAACAAATGTTATAGCTTTGTCAGATCAGTCACCAAATGGAGTTCAAGTAATGTCACTGCATTTTATACATACTGTTGTTTGAATGAAAAGAAGCCTAATTTATCTTCCCATCACACGAGTAATCATTTATGATTTGAAAGACATGGAATAGTGCTAAAATGCCTCCTTCTCTAGTTGAATTTACCCAGTGTTTATCTTTGGCACAAATGCTGCAATTATATTCGGGAGCTGTGCCAGTCCTATCACCATTTCTAACCCTAACAATACTTAATACTTTAATGACAGTTTTATGTGCTAACAAAAATAGGTTATTTCTCATATTACAAAACTGATAAAGATTGCTGTGTTGCACAAAATGTGAACTCCAGTGAAATTTATAGAAAACATTATTGCAGTTTAAAGAGAATATAATTTTGTCATATTGTATTGAAGTTTTAATCTAATCCCTGCTGCAACATGTTGCCCCCTGTTACTCTCTATGTATAGCAACAGACTGTTCAAACAGGAGACACAGTGAAAATGCAGTGCAGAATGTAAGGAGCTGGTGCTTGTTCGTTTTTTGGGGTGTTGGGGACTGTCCTTACCAAGTTCACTTCAGTTCTTCACTGTTTATTTCTGTGTCCCAGGTCCTCTCCAATGCTGTGATTTTTCTCTGTGGCAACCTGGTGGGTGCATTTCACAAGCACCAGATGCTGGATGCCTCCAGGGATTTGTACAGATATACTTTGAGGTGCATCCGGATGCGCATGAACCTAGAGGATCAGAAGAGGCAGCAGGTAGCTATCAAATTGTAATGGTGAATTTGTATTGCTTCTAAGGATACTTCAACCCATTTCCCATAATTTTGATTCACCCTTCTAAAGTTGATCTGGTAATAGCAGAACTAGAGTTGCACAATTTAGCAAAAGACTCTGAGCTGATATCTGTACTTTTTTGGTTGCACTTAAAATCCACTCCTGAGCTCCTTCCTTATGCTGCTTCCCTCGATGAAGTTAGTACACTTGACTGTTTTAAGAAAATTGGTTAGCTCGCTAAGATGAAGTCCCTGCTTTCTACGATAGGGCTGGGGAGTTCGTGGGACACAAAAGACCCTGCACTATTGCCTAGTAAAGAACTGATTAAGAATCAATATTGGAATTGAGTGGCACAGACTTCTGTTTCTTATTCGTCTTTGAGCCGCCTTACATTGGATTTTATGGAATTCAAACTATTAAGTGTCTATGAACAATACCTGGAGGCCATCACGATTCCGCAGGATAGGAAGCTTTATATGCAATTTAGATTAGGCTCCCTTCCTGTGAATTCCTTCACAGCCGCTTGGCGGTAGCCTCTCCTGCAATGCAGTTTTGTCCAGGTTGTTCCCTTGCAGTTGAGTCAATTAGCCACATTTTCTTTGTGTGTCCCATGTACCGTTCCCCGAGAACTAAATGGCTATCCTCTGTTTGTAGGAGGCTTGGCACTCGATGCCATCAAGAAGCGTTGCGCATTTTAACATCCGACTCTAGGCTCCTAGTCGCTTGCGCAGTTGCCAAGTTTCTTGGTATAATGTGGATCATTAGAAGGTCCGCATTAAAAATGTTATTGCTTGTAATTTTTTTAACCAATTTTTTTGTCAATTTTTAATAATTTATGTCTTTTGGCTTTGACTATAGAGTTATTTTTAGTACTGTGACTGCATGGCGGGCCATGCTGCGCAAATCTATCGCGGCATAGGCTCTTCCTCTCCCAGTTATAACCACTTTGAAGGTCATTTTAACAGGCTTTATTAACGTCTGGGATAACTAATTTAGTTGGAACTTGATATCTTGCAGCTAATGATCATTTGATATGCTTTTATCTTGGTTCCTTGTACTGTATGCATTTGCACTTTTATGGTCGTAATGACCGAAATAAAGTTTTATGATGATGATGGTGATGATGATGATATCTGTATCCAACTTTGTCAATTAACATTGTTCAAGAGAAAAGTTTCTCTCCCTGACCCAATTAAATTGATTGAAAGGTTCCAGATGTATTCCGTGTGGAGGGGCGGAGAGTGTATTAGGGGACAGCAGAAGCTGTGGGCTGGTTCCTCATGCAACAGGAAGGGGGAGTGAGGGCTGGTAAAATCTGGCCCAGTATTAACGCACACACTTTTTCAGTGATTTTTACAGGGAGGCACAACTAAATATCATAGAAATACAATAACTCATGGCATATCGTCACTCCCAATAGCTCATTACATTGGCCTTGATTCCATTCTCTTTCTATTTTGTATACGTTAGTGCACAAGTAAACATGAACCTTAGTACATAGATTATGTGGCTAAATAGAAATCAGCAATATAGCCATTTAGGTATTCGGGGAAAAAGTTGGTACCTTTTTTTAATTAAGAGCTACTGTCTTCTGAGGTAAGCATCATTTAACTTCTTCGGATAAGGCACTGAATAAAAGGACTTCAAATTGGGTTTGAGGTATTTGTCCAAATAGCGAAGACGTAGGTGGCCTTCATTCTTTACAGAATGTCAAGGAGTTGACAGTCAGGTGTATGTTTAAAGCTTTGGAATTGGTTGTTGTTAGACTCTGGGAGGTATTCTAAAAATTCCCAACAAAGTTGTGCCAGTGTTGACAAGCTGGCACCCTTAGTGTATGAGGCTTCCATGAAGATGCTAAGCATTTCCTGTTCGCATTCATGAGCACCTGTAATCGCAGTTTCTATTTTTGTATTTTGAAAGTGAAAAACTAGATACCAATAGATAACATACTTAAAAAGAAAAGGTACAGAACCACAATAGATAATTCTTAAGTACTTTCATCCAGCCCATAAATGTGGTAGTCACTAAAATATTATTAAACGGAAATGATTGATGTCAACACAATTTATCCAGAATTCAAATTAAAATAGTTGTCTGTCCCTATACATCTTAACCTCTTTTATGACTTGGTTTCCTTAACCTGCAAAGAGAATTTTCTATATAATAGCAAACCACATATCTTGGCCCCCATTGCCGGGCTGAGGGTGGATTAAGTCAAACCGCAGCAATATAAAGCCTAGCAAGTACAATCGCTAGAAAGAATGGCCCAAGATTTCCCTTGAGGTCATTTTGATCATTGCTGAAAAAAATAATGAATTGAATGGAGACCTGGATTTGTGTTTGTAATATTTTGTTTGACATATTAAATATATATTTCCAATACTCTTGCAAACAAGGGCATTGTGCAAACAAACATATGCAAAATATCTGCTCCACCCTGCTGAGACTTAGGACATTCAGAGCTGTCGCGTCTACACCTTTTAAATAAACTTTAAGGTGTATAATATAAGCAAAAAATTAATTTGTATTGTTCTATTTTAAGGATAGCTGATAACAATAGGTTTTTATTCCCCTAAGCGTATTGATTATTGCTGAACAGACAAGGTTATTTTAGTTTTCAGCTTAACCCTCCAGCAATGTGTTTGAAAATCTAGATCATCTATGCAACTTTCTGAAAAGATCTAGTATTAAACCCAAAGCCTTTGATTTGTATTTTCTTTGAAGATTGCATCGAGTAGTTGTTTGTGCATAACCTGATTTTAATCTACTCTCATCTTTGTAAGAAATCCCCAATCTGTACTATTTGAAAAACGCGTTTGGATAAATGAAATATTTCTTGAATTTTAGTAAAGGTGTAACATAGAACCGTTACAAAAAGTCTGTCTGCGTAGCATCATTACTGGGTTTCCCCAACCCCTGCAGTGCTGAATGTAGATGATATGCAGGAGAGCTGACTTCCATAAAGGGTTTATTTGTTAAATTGAGTATAATATTGAACAATCTTGCCCACATTTTCCAGACCCTAATCGCTTAGCGTACTGACCTAAAATGCACTTTTTTGTAATAGCTCAGCTTTACAAATCAGATAAGAAATCTTTCTACTTCATCTTCTACAATTATATAAAGGTGAAAGCCAGCATTCCTGTGATTGTATAAAAGTAACTATTTATTAGAAAGCCCATGTGCTTCAGCATTGCAGGGAAATTATAGAATTTAAAATAAGAAAAATACCAACCACCTCTCTGTAAAAAAAAGTCTAAGAATCTTCAGTGCCCTTTTTCGTCGCCTGTAACCCCAAACAAAGCTGCTAATAGCTGAATCAATTTCAAGGAAACAAGTATTTTGTTAAAAATAGGGGTCTAAGTCTGTGTATATAAAAGAAATTTGGTGAAATAGACATTTTAACAATATTACATTGTCTAATAAGAGTAATCTGAAAGCGGTCCCAGTCGTTTAAAGCTTTTTTTGCTTTTTGTCTTAAAGGGTCATAGTTAGTGGTATTAGATCATTAGTTTTAGTTGACACCGCAATCCCTAAATGGACGGCAGATTCAACTCTTTGTAGATCTTATGCATAAGAGCAAGCATTTACAATGATTTGTGTTTTATGTTAATTTATGTTATATCCAGCTATTTGACAATAAATCGCTGCTGCAGAATCAATAGTCTTTCTAGTTGTATCAGCTTCTGATGATAACATAACAATATTGTCTAGTCAGCTAACAACTTTATTAAGTGAATTCTACATGCATTATTGTCCCTGAAAATTAGCGTTTTCGAAGAAAGGGTTCGGGATATAATGCAAATAAAAGTGAAGAACAAGGACTTCCCTGGCGTGTTTCCCTACAGATTTGAATATTGTCTGAAGCTCTTTCCATCATTAAAATCTTATCTTTTGGTTGCTAATATGTGAAGATTTTATAAATCCAATGCCAAACAGCATCCCCCTCGAGACCACCCACAGATATTGCCATGAGACCTTGTCAAATGCTTTTCCTCCATCTAGCAGAATCACTGGTAAGAGATCCCCTTGTTCTGAAGCAATGTTAAATAGTGTATAGCCCAATTGATATGAACTACGGTATCCTGACCCATTGCAAATCCATGATGCCAGGGACCCACTTGGCAATAACTTCACTTATCAAAGTGCCCATAATTTTAGAATGGACTTTAACATTGCTATTAATTAATGAAATAGGACTGTGACAGGGTATGTTGAGGGTTTGTTTTTTAAAATAATACAATATTTAATTGTGTCTGTTATCCTGATATGGTCTTCGTGTGCTGAATCTCTAAAAATAGGGATAGCCTCATTGGAGTTATAGCAGAAGAATAAGATTTGAAAAATTTTAATGGTATTCTGTCCTCAACTACAGACTGACCTGATGCAAGATCAAGTGTAGCAGTTTCTATTTCGTGGCTAGTGATGGGTGAGGATAAAGAGTCTCAATCATTTCTTTCAATGAATGGAGACAGATTGAATATATGAGTGGATATCTTCATTTATTGGATAACAATCTTCTGTACGCAGCCACTGATGAATATTCATAAAACACCTTTAGAATGCTCTCAGACTTTGAATCTTACCTCCCTTCTCATTTTTTATCAGGTCTATGTTATTTCATTTTCTCTTAACTTAGCTACAAGGATCTTACTCACTGTTTCTCTACCCTCTTACCTTTTCAACCGATTAACCATGACTTGTCTAGCAGGCATGTCAGGATAGATTTGCAAGTTTCAGCTCTGGTTGCAATGAGCTGCTCTTGCAGAATACTTTCTTATGGGTCGTTATCTGTTCCCTTTCAGTTGTATGCCTGTGCGGCTGCGCAACTTCACCTTCACTTCCGCACACTTCACCATGAGGAGCATGCATGCTCCTAAAATACATTAGGGCCAGTGCGAAAGACAAATAAAAGGCATGCACTGCCTGTGTGTTACATCCTGCCTAAAAGGAGCCTCTCCTCCCTGCACCACTGCCACATCTGACTTGTGAAGGATGGGAGGGGTCGACAGGCGAGGCCTCAACAATAGTGTTGAGTAGAGGGATGGAATAAGAGTAATTGAGCGGCCTGCTCCGTTCTTCAGCTTCACAGTTAGAATTTGATCTGTGTGGAAAGGCCTTTGAGCAGGCACCATTGTTTAGAAGGTAATTTATGAGGAGTTGCATCACAAAGGTTGTCTTGCTCAATGGCAGCTTTAGAAACTCGCTTTCAGGTTTGAGATGCTAACAAACAAGAACAACAACACTTGCAGGGATGATACCCTGAGCCAAAACAAGGAATATTACACCTGAACCCCCAGCTCTGCATTACAGAACTCATTATTAGGGAGGTAATATTGCACCCAGTAAATACAGTACCCGGTGAAATCTGTATCCCATGAAATAACAGACAGCGTGTAATGAAGCCCCGTAAGGATGGTTTTGAAATCCCTAAATTTTTAAATCCCGCGGCATTGCTCATGTAAAGCATCGAAATTATTTTCATGTGGGGTGTTGTGTGGCTACGTGATTAGAACTTGGAATATGGAACTCCAGGTTCAGGGAGCAGTGCCACATATCCCAAGTGCCATCCTGCAAACTCTTGAGCGTGTCTCTTCGTGTCCCTGCTCATTTGATAGATGTGCTGTAGCACTTACATACCACCAAGTTGCATATGAACAATGGCAGATAAGAGTTTAGCGATTCTTTCCAATTTATTTAGCAAGAGTATATTCATTCCTGTCGCTCATTTTAAGTGCTAATAGCATTCATTTTAAGGAGTCGGGAAATGATGGCCATTTCGGACAGGCTTATGATATTTATATTTTTCAGGTATTTAAGTTGTAGTTATTTAAAAGAAATTTAGCACCACAGTGTTCATCTACACGGAGATTACACTTTTTAACTAAGGAAATTGTTTTATTCAGAGAGACATGAGATTTCTGTGTTCATTCACCAATTTCTGAAACTTCTCCCTGATTCATCTTCCACAAGGCAATGCTTCCTTATGGTATGTAATGTTATGTTATGTCATGTTATGTGAGATATGTTTAGCACTGTATTGGCAAAAGTATAGCCTCAAGGTGTGGGTGAAACATTAACATTAATGTAAAGGGTTAGCCCAAGTTCACAACTTTTTGCTGTGTTAATCTCTAGGGACTTTACGTAAGGCATGATGCTCAAACTCCTTTAATCCATCACCATTATGAGTCCCAGCGCAAAAGTGCCTAGAATTCAGTTCACAGTGTGGGCTATATAAAATATGCAATGTATTTTGTTCTGTGTTTGTTCTTATTTTCAGCATGTATTGTAGTTCTGTAACTCATAGCAAGAGCCATATTGGGAAATGTATATTTTTGGCAACCTACCTAGAGCAATGTAAAAAATAAATGTTGATTGGATAGGAAGTTCAAAAACAGTTTGCTCTTTGGAAGAAAATGTCCTTTATTTTGCAACCATTTTGCAAAAATTACCTTACAATTGTCGCATTTTGCATGAAAAATAAAAATGGCCTAGTAGGACCACTCCTATCTTGCTTTCTACCTTACAGCTAGCATACCCGGAAGGAGTTTTGCACATGGCCAGGGAAAGTGAGAAAATAGAGGTTATGTTGCTGCACACAGAAAAAATAACTTAGAGGGAACATTGGTCGTTAGTAAGATTTGCGAGTGTATGATTTAATTCTAATTTCTCTAGAAGTTGATATGTTTTCTGTATTTGAGTTTATGATAGTTTTTTATTCCTTCCTGAATAACTTAATGAAGCCCCATGGATTCCAGTTTTAACAGCGTCCCATGCAGTATCGAGGTAGCAGTACCTTAATCATGCTGCATAAAATCCTCCAGCCATTCCTGCATCATTTGAGTATCTAGAAACTCTAACTGCATAGACCCATCAAAGGTCCATCTAGAGTATGATGTGCAGTTTCTCCACCTTGAGTAATGGCATGAGCGGAGTACGGTTTCATAGAACTTTCGGATAGAGTTTTATTTATGCAAATGGCAATAGTTCTTTATCAATTAAAAATAAATCTATTTGAGCATAGTTCTTGTGTGGATGGGAATAAAATGTATCCCGTGGTTCATTTGCCCTCCTAGACAAACTTGAACCATTACCCCGCTATCCTTTGAATCAGTTGCTTTACTTAGCACATGAAACAAATTACTGCAAACCCACAGATAGGAACATGTTGGGTTGTATATATCAAAGACCTATGTTCCAACTGGTCCAAAAGTTTTCTATCTTTAAAGTATATGTGGGCTTATTTAATACAAATCATACCTGCATTGAGAGTTTTTGGTTTTACAGCCATTGGCTTTCCTTTACTGCTCTGATATAAGCCTTTAATGTTCCATGTTAAAATTCGTAATTCTGCCTTATCGTATGTTAAATCCTGAGTGTATTTGCAATTGAGTAGGTTTTGTGACAGTGATTCTTTCATTTTGTTTGTATTTTATAGGCAGCACCTTCCACCAGACCCCAGCCTACCTTCACATTACGTCCACCCAACCCCGATCCATGCACCCCAACCCTCATGCTCTTGTTCTTCTTGACAGAAAGAACCCATGTGTTAGAACTAGCGACCTTGGCGTGGTTTCCCTCTAGCTTTTTGCATTTAGACCTCCTGTTTTTGTTGACTTTATTTTTTCTGGCCTTAGGACTCTATGCACTTTACCACTGTGAACCAGTGCTAAAGTGCTTGTGCTCTCTCTTTAAAACATGTTTGCTTGTTATTTTGGTATTGTATGTTTCCTTTTATTGTTTTGATGATGGCGGTCGATACCGGCCACACTGCCAGGCTTGACAGCCCTGCTATTTTGGTCATTTCACTGATGTGTCCATTGCTGGTTAATTATTTTTAATGTACCGCCTTTTCTTACAAATTTTTATAAAAACGAAAGGTTTTGAGAAAAAAAAAAGTTAGATTGACTTCTACCCAATTGGCATATTTAATTTACTTGTAAGTCCCCAGTCAAGTGGCACTACCTGTGACTAGGGCCTGTAAATTAAATGCCACTAGTGGGCCTGCAGCACTGGTTGTGCCACCCACTTAAGTAGCCCTTTAAACATGTCTCAGACCTGCCATTGCAGCCTGTGTGTGTGCAGTTTTAAACTGCCATTTCGACCTGCCAAATAAACTTTTTGCCAGGTCCAAACCTTCATTTTCAATACATATAAGCCACCCCTAGGGTAGGCCGTCAACAGCCCAGAGGGCAGGGTGCAATGTATTTAAAAATTAGGACATGTACTTTTAAGTTTTACATGCCATGGTAGCGAAAAACTCTTAAGTTTGTTTTCTCCTACTGCAAGACCCACCTCTCCCATAACATTGGGGTTACCTTTGCTATATGTTTTAGGTGTAATTTCCAATTGGGACCAAGTAACCATTCCATGTTTGGTGTCTCTGCAATTGTAAATTCAAATCCTAACTTAGGATGGAGTTGGATTTTAAATAACAATTTTGAAAATGCCACTTTTAGAAAGTTGGTATTTTCTTTCCATAGCCTTTTGGTGCCTGTCTCTGGGTCACATGAGTGGGTCTGGGTGACAGTTGGGCTTTGTGTATTCCTCCTAGACAGCCACACACAATAGGGAGCTTAGGTGTGTCTGGATGGGCCATTACTAGCAGGATGGGAGGGAGGAGCTGGGCCCACCCCCACTTACACTTGAATAGGCTGTGTCCTGTCTCCACACAAGGGGCTGCATACCCCCTGTAGTTATGCCAGGGCCAGGAAGGCAGGGCACCTGTGCACTTCAAAGACATGCCTCTAGAAGCTTCTCTCCACTTAAAGGCACAACTGGGTATTAATACTGGACCCCAGTCACCAACTCTTCAGTACACTTCTGGACCTGTGGATACTTTGCCAAGAAGAAGAACTGCAGTGCTGCTGCAAAGGACTGCAACTCTGCTAGCATGCTGTTCTGAAAGATCTGCTGCCCTTCTGTGCTGACCAGCTGCCTTCTTGCCTGGGTGAGAAGGACTGGACCTACATCTCTTGAACCTGGAAATCAGAGTGACTCCAAGGGTTAGCTTGCTGTCCCCCTGATTTGAAACTTCAGGGACACAACAGGCTTCTTACAAGCTTTCACCTGAACCTGGACTCTGCCATCTGTCAGTCTACCCAGCCAAGTGGTGTCACCCCAGTCCTGAACCCTTGGTAGTGGGCTTAAGGTGCTCTGCCAGCGTCTGTGGATCCAGCAGAATCGACACATCTCCTCTGCTATGTGGCACAATCCCGAGCAGAAGCAATGCTTCGCCACTGCTGCATGGAGACCAGTTGCAAAGACCCGCAACACCTTCGGAACCGCCACTGTGTGATGCATCCTCGGCCTAGGCTCTCGCCTCTCTCATCGCCAGCAGCCCCAACGACATCACTGGCAGCATGCATCACAGTCTTGCAGCTCCTCGGAATCGACACATCACCTCGACTGTGCGCAGCATCCTTGACGCTGGACTTCTCATCGCAAGCCCCGTTGACTGGATCCTCAATAATGACGCAGGCCCTTCGCATCGCAGCCTCGCTGCATACCGGAGCTAACGCATTGCTTCGGCTGCATGACACATATTTGATGCGGATCCTCACAACACACCACAAATCGGGATTTAAGGTACTGTGTTCAGCGGGCCTAACTGGGTCCCTGTTGCCGGCCCGCGCTCCATTGTGGTAGGCCAGAACTTGTGCCCAGTTAACCACAGTTGCCGCATTTTGCTTTTTGGAGTTTTTTTCACTAAAATCTTTACATTAGCTTATCTCCGGTTCTACTAATTGGATGTTTGTCGTTTTGGTCTTGTTTTATTTATTGAAGAAAGTTCAATTTTTCTAACTTGGTGTGGTATGCTTTTTGTATAGTTTTTACACTTTATTACTGTATGGAGTGTTGCACAAATATTTACACATTGCCCTTAAGTTAAGCCTGATTGGTCTATGCCAAGGTACCAGAGGGTTGAGCACAGCTTAATTTAGGGTTGGTTTGTGCCTCACCCTGTCAAGGATTGTGGTTGCTGCTTGACCAGGGCTCACAACCCAGTCAACCAACAACCCAATTTCTCACACCGTCCCAGGATCAGTGTGTCAAGCTGACCTTCTACCCCACACAAACCAGCAACACTATTAATGTATGACATCTATTTGATAATGAACTTTGAATATTAAACATGCCTCAGGGTTTCAAAATTCTTTGGATTTGATTTTTTCGAAGTGAAGAAATACGTTTGTGAGTTTCTGACAACCTTGAGTCTGGCAGATTCCTTTCTGTGCCATAGGGGTATCTGCATTGCTATGCTCCAAGAGACCCACCAAACAGTAGCAATGGGGTGAAAGGTACAGGCTAAATGGTGAGGCAGAATTGTAGCCACAAGGTACTCCTCCTACGGTAGGGGGACCCTGATCTGGATAAGCCCAGGGGTCTCCTTCGAAGTTATGACACAAGTGGTTGATGAGGGCAGGCTGAACGAATGACTACTCGTGATCCCTGGTGTTGGCATCTAATGTGTTACTGAAGTCGCCACCTAATGTTAAGGGGAGATGCCTTAATATTAGGTGGCGACTTCATTAGCATATTAGATGCACACATGGACCGCTCACACCTCCCTACCAAATGTCCCACCATCACTACCGCGAATTCCCGACAAGGCTGGCTACACACTGGGCCCTCATTGACGTGTGGCGCCTCAGATACCCCCAGGCCTGAGAATACTTTTACAATTCAGCACTCCATGATGTGTACATCAAACTAGATCGGTTTGTTGCACATACCAGCCTCATGCCTGACATACATATCATAGAGCACCTGGGCCGCACTATATCAGACCACAAGCCTCTACTACTCCATTTTATCTGGGCACATGACACTCCACCTATCATCACGTGGAGATTCCAAAGCACTGCCTTAGAAGATATGGTGTTTTGAATGTATTGACTCATACTTCAATGGAAATGCAGATGAGATTCTCTCTCACTCCATTATCTGGGACGCATTTAAGGTCACTCTACGAGGTAACTGTATACAGACCTCTGTGGGACTGAAGAAACAATTAACTACTCAACTCAACTTTCTAGATAGCCGCATACGAGGCTTGGAAAGCCAGTCAGTCACAGACATCTCAGCACCTGCCCCCCTACAAGTCACTAGGGAGGAACACGCCACTTTGGTAGAATGCAAGCGGTGTATTGACTATACTGTGTACATGGTACGACATAACGCAGAAGGCGGTAAAGCGGGGTGCTTGCTCGCATGGCTGACGAACCCTAATAAAAGGGGCCGGATCATCACCCAAATTAGTGAGACGGGTGGGGGACTACAGAGGTCACAGTTAGCCATCATTGCTGCCTTTCTCTGATATTACACATCTCTACATTCTCACACTGATCCAAATACTATTATTGACGCTTAATTGGATGCTTTCCCCTTCCCCACCATTTCCAGCGAGGACGGGGCGGATCTGAGATGGCCAATTTCTCTATAGGAGGTTAAAGATACTATTTCCGTCCTGGCCCGTGATAAAGTACTAGGAGCGAACGGCCTGCCACTTGAATTTTACTCTGAACAACTGGCTCCCAAATAGGTCGAACTTTATAATGAAGCATATACCCACGGGTATCAGCTGCCTATCACCCGGTAGGAACTAATAGCAACTCTACTTAAACCTGGGCGAACACAGGAACAACTTTCCTCCACTTTCAATTCTTAATGTGGATCATAAAATATTGAGGAAAATCATAGCCAAAAGACTGTCACCACATCTTACAAACTTAGTCCACCCTGACCATAGTGGGTTTGTTCTGGGTAGAAGCACATCTCAAAATATCCACAGACTTTTGAATTATGGAAACTGGTCCAAAGCAGTGGCCTAACCCGGATGTGGCAGAGATTGACACAGAGAAGGCCTTCGACTTCCCTTGTTGGAGATTCCTATTTTAGTGACGTTGGATTCTCTGTTTCAAATTAAATAGCCAGAGCCCTCTCTTGTTGTGTCTTTGGGTGGGCTGTGGGTATTCGTGGGCACGGATTAAGTGTTAAACTAGATAAACACCCACCAACTTGCAAGTTTCTGGTATTCAGAAACATTTGATGGCACATTCAAGCTAGAATGTGTAACTTGCATATTTTTTCGTGAAATTCAGGAAAACTAAGTGGAGTTACACAAAATTACATGAAATGTAATTTGCCAGTATATGAAGTGAACATTTCACACAAGGCCAGAGGTTGAGGTACACTGAATCTATTGGGAACAACGTTCCCATTGCTTTTTTAAATTTTACCAAAATAGTTACCCTACTTTTAGGCAGGAAACAACCCATCCTGCATGGTTGAGGCGGAGCCTTGGGTTGCTTCAGCTGAAAGGGAAGGAGGGAGTCTCCTCCACTCTGAAGGAAGAAAAGAGACAGATAGCTAAAGAAGAAACATTCTCTCCATGGTGTCTGGCTGCTACCTGAAAGAAATGTAAATGTGTTCAATTGGTCAGCAAATCTAAAGGGGGCTTAGGAGCCAGTACAGGCTTTTATTGATAAAATCATTTGAAGCATCCTGGTGACAAAGAGTTCTTGTTTTGGAGCGGTACTTTAAGTCTATTACCGTTCTTGGATGCCTCCTTTAAATGGAAACACATAAGAAGGGTTTGCACTAGGTACAGTCTAATTGTGTATTACTAAAAATATAACTTTGTAAGCACTGCATTTTATACATTGTTTAATCTGCAGCAGCTTATCATATACTGTGAGTAATGCACTTTTTGAACTAATGATTTACATAGCCACAATGCTTTCTGTCACAGGCTGGGCCGTCATACCACTATAAATGCACATCATTGTCCCCCAGTGCGTAAACCAGAATTCAAATCAGTGACCCTACAGTTACACACACATATAAAGTAATCACACTAACCTACTGACCTTTCCTATCATAACAGTGCATTTTGCACAGAATAGTTTAACTTACATTTTTTTTATGTGTGCGTACTATATTTTATATCCAGTTACGTGTAGGTGAAAGGTCAACAATAGTTAAATAATATTTTGTTCTTTTTAGCTAGATGCCTGACCCTGCCCCCACACTCACTGACCCTGCCCCCATTGCCTCCTCATCGAGTTCCCATGCTTTTTGTGCACTACATCCACTGTACAAGGCAATCGTTCTAGTGAAAGTCTTGGACAGTGGCGTAACAATAGCCCCCGCGGTACGGAGGGAGGGGGTAAGCTCCAGGGGGCCCCTTCGCCCCTGGACTGAGAGCTTTTGACTGGGTCTGGAGTGTGGGGGGGGATGAAGGGGGGCTCTGTGTACTTTGGAGGGGGGGCTCAAGTTTCATTACGCCACTGGTCTTGGAAGACACTGGCAGGACACGAACCAGTCTCCCTTCGCAGAATATAAGCAATATATGCAGAATTATGTAATAGGACATTTCAGGAAATTTTGCATAAAGTGAAATTTGCTAGTTTTTCCGGCATAGTTAAAATGCTGCTACGTCTAATTCAATTTTGGATATAGTTTGAGATCTACGCTATCAAGTGCAGGGCTAGGTCCATATCGAGGGTGGAAATGAGGATGGAACAACGCCCAAAGTGGTCGGTGTGTCGAGGGAGGGTTTTTTCTTCGGTGGAGGAAATGTTCAAATTTCAAATACATTTCATTTAATTCCAACCAGTGAAAATGCCTAGCTACATTTTTGTATGCGGAAATGTTTAAACATGTGAGTACTGGTGGTATTTTGAGGAATCTTCTTCGCTTCCGTGTCAGGACATCAATAACGTCTCCATGTCCTTTATCTCTGTCTAGGAAAACCTTCTGTTATCGGTGCTGCCGGTACATATCTCGATGGAAATGAAGCTGGCTATCATGGAACGCCTGAAGGAGAACAATGACAGGAACGTGCCCGATAAAAACTTCCACAGTCTGTACGTGAAACGTCACCCGAACGTCAGGTAGACAAAGCGCCTTTCAGAGTGATGCATGTGCGCTGCGTCCTGTGCCTTGTGCTCGCATGGGCGGCTTCATGGGAACCACAGTGGGGGTGTGCTGTTCGAGCCGGAGCTGGCCTCCCAGGAGACCTGCAGTGTACAAACAGTTTTTACTAGTTGAGCTGATCTTCTTCTGCGTATGATTCCCACCACCCAGGGGCTTGCACACATCTGATCTCACGTTATTAATACGCCGTAACCACACCCTATTATTGACGCATCTTAGATTATCGATAGAGCTGTCAATTGTCCGAGAACAAACAAGCAGCACTTCTTACAAGGACCCACCTGTGCACCCCGCCTCTCCTTCAGATATGCCTCATTCAAAACTTTCCAAATAGTGGATGCAACTTGAGTTCTGGAAAGACACTCTTTCCTTCCAAGTTATATACGAATGAAGGCATCTTTATACTTTGACTACACCCTTGCATCCGGTGATGTTACAGAAACCAGCACAATTGACCCTAAGAGGTTGTCGTTGCCTGAAAAATACAGTTTCTCCCCGGAAAAAGGGAGCGCTTGAATGGAGAAACAGAATTTTGACTGAGGTTCTGAAAATGGTTGCATAGGAGCTAGGGGTACTTGATGGGCTGCCAGACTTGGCAGTGCCCCTTAGGGGGCTCAGTTGATCCCTTAGGACCATGAAAGGCCGGCGTCAGACCTGAAGGAGGAGGGCAGACTGACACTACGTGTGCGTCAACCTCACACCAGTGATGGGGCGGGAGAATCACTAATAAAGCAAAACAAAAACAAAATTAGTTAAGCAGGGAAGTTTTACGAAGGGAAAGACATGTCAAACAGTTCCTTGACTGGCTGACTAGATGAATAGAAAAGGCAGCGCTATGGGTTTCAGTAAAACATTGGGTACTGACCTCAAGTAAGTGAATGAGCGCGAGCCAGGTTGGTGCAGTGGTGGAATGACGATGCAGGGGAATGGCATTCACCCAGAGGGAAGTAAGGTGGCACACGGAGTGAAAAGTAGATCAGTTCTCGCAGTGGTAAACTCGGATGCCACTGACAACCCACACAATATGCTGCTGGAGGTCCGATTCTAAACCCAGTCAGTAGGTGCAGCTGTGAAGCCCACTGTCCGCAGATGTTTTTGTTCAGACAAAAAGTCTCGTTTGCATGGGGACCGCAGGTGTCTTCATCCAAAACTTAGGTTTAGCAGTATACCTTTATCGTTGGTCCAGCTCTAGAAGTGTTCACGTGTTTTGGTGTCTCTGCTGCGGTACCACCTGGAGGACCTTTTGAGATTCATAATATATGGTACGGGCATCTGAAAATGGAAACTTGTACAACTGGCATGCATCTTCAGGACAAGAGTAGCCCTGGATTTAGAAGTCACAATTTTAGAGGTCACAATATGAGAATAGGAGGGGATGGTTAGAAAGAACACTAGGCCAGGTTTTCTTACAGAGAAGCGTTTTGATGAACTCAACACCCTCTCAAAAAGAAACAAACAGGTTACGCTGGAGCTCACGCAGCATCTGCAATTATAGAGAGGCAGCAGTTGGATGCACCAGATGAGCTTGACAGGTCCTAATTTGAGTCCTATTTTAAATGTTATTTTTATGTAGCTCTATGATCTACAAGTTTTTTAATCATTTGCCACATCTTTAGTTCTTTCAGTCAGGGGTGCCAAGCGAATGGTACATTCAATACCTATGGATTCCTCAGTGCCTACCGATGTGACCTTTGACACAGGAATATAACAGTCAGACACTGTAAGAGACTGCCCTTCTCATGCCATATGTGCCTGCCTCTAAAATGGAGACAATGCTGTAGTCAGACATTTAACCAAGTACCTATTTTACCCCGATTTTGCAAACATTATCAGTTGATGAGCTTGGAAGACTGCTTTTATTTAGAGCAGAAAAAGAAAAAAGAAAAAAACGCAAATGTAATGCAAACAGAGTGGAAAGAATGATTCATTCTTTGTCGTTAGTGCTTTGCGTCAATGTTCACTGCGATTCATTCTTCCATCACAGATGTTCTCTGCGTTCACCTGAAACTGAAGGCAAGTTTTTGAACATGAAAGGGGAGTGCTGAATAAATGAGTCACACCGGGTATTACGAGCAGTCTGTACATCTAGGCTTCCTTTTCACTGTATCTAATGTTGCATTTGTTTTACCCAATTGATTTTACTCTGGGAGGTAGACAGGACAGTATTCCTAAAACAGCAAACATGCGTTACCGTGCAAGACAAAGTTATTAATTGTTGCCGAAAACAAATTGCAAGAGAATCGGCTGTATGACCTGTGTATTTTTATAAAATTGGAATGTTTTGTGTTCGTGTTCTAAATTATTTAACATCTAGACCTTAGTGCCACAAAATGCGTTGCACAATTTGGCTTAAATCACAAAATGTGCAGCAAAATGTTCCTTTCCTTGACACATAATTTATTTAACACTGCCACACAATTTGTCCTCCTCTACCACATAATTCCATTGGCCCTGACGATAAAAATAAGTAAAGGCAAAAGCTGCACGCTTCTTTAGATGAATTACTTCCACCATATCACTACAGCTTCTTTGTACTTCAAACAGTTCTTAACTCCATGGGTTCCCACGTGTTTATGTTGTACCAGCAGGCTGTAGAAGTTGAAGTTCTCTTCACTCTCTTTGCAGCATCCTGTATGCAGACATTGTCGGCTTCACCCGGCTTGCTAGTGACTGCTCCCCCAAAGAGCTCGTGGTGGTGCTGAACGAACTTTTTGGGAAGTTTGACCAGATCGCAAAGGTAAGTTCCTAAGGAGAAGCCCTGCCAGCTTGCCGCAACAGAGGAAACTGACTTGTTGTACAGCCAGGTTTATATTACTAAATTACCACTTACCTCACTACATGTTCCGCAATCTGTATGTCTTAATTATTAAAACTATTAGTCCTTATTATATAAGGTTTCTGGTTTTTATCTACCCTAAATGCAGTAATAATGTTTGACAGGTTGGCTGATGGAAATCTCAAGTGAGGTAAGCACTGTATTTTGCTGATGTAAATCCCAATTTCTTATGGCTGGCGAGTGTACTTTCCAAGTGGTTTTCAAATGTCCTGTTTCCTGCTGCATGTTGCATCTTGTCTGCTTCGAGTTGCCCATCACCCCAAAAAAGTGCACCAAAGCTCTAGATGCGATAAAACACAAAGCAGAGGAAATACATGGATTCAGTAACTAAGCAGCTTACTCCACTCGATATTGATGTTTTTTTCCTTTAAAACAAGCATTGGCTAAGCCAATAAGTGTCGCCTTTGGAATCTGGTGTGATGGTTAATTTAATTGAATTTTTTTATTGCAAGCATTTGCCACAAAAATAAAAAGGTAAAAAAAGAAAACATGCCCCATGAGAACAGAATGTGATTCTTTTCTGTTAATAAAAGAGAGGTGCATTTATATGAAAATTACATTGTGCTTTGCAGTATGTAGTGACATTACATAGGTGACACAGGGATGAAGCGTCACCGGTATACAAGGTCTTGCCAGTAAGAAACCATCGATCATCATGGAGGTGACATTAAATGGGGAATTTTTGTATTAGTGAACATTTGACAAAAGTCGCAGTGGAAGACATTGCGTTACCTATGTTAAATAATACCAAGTGGCTATTTTGAACAGCCTATGGCCAGTGTACAATATTTCATATTAAAAATTCAATTTAATATATTGTTTCATGGGTTACTGTACATCACTGAATCACGCAGCAATTTACCAACCAGTGTGCCAGTGGCATTTCTGCAAGGAATATGTGATAGTGAATGATACAATTAAAGACGTGCCAAGGAATAGTTATTGATATTATGGGATTTTCGAGATTCCTTGCTGGCTATTGATATTGGTTGCTCACATAATAATTTTGGGCTTGGGTGAAATGTTTCGGTAGTCACAAAGAAATGCCCTTTAGCATCATTCGCACTTCCCTGCCCCCAAGGAAGTCTCTTGAAGCTATTGACAAATAACAGATATTTATTGCTATCCAGATGATTGGCGCTCATTTTATTGACCATGACAGGTTGGAAAGCTGAGTATACCTACCAGTATTCAAACCTGTGACCATTGTGTCCAGGACAGGGGTCTGGAGTGGACCCACTGAGCCACCATACCAGCACTTAATATTAACCCTGGGTGGTGAACTCCGCTCCGCTCGCGGAGTTTGCGGAGTTTTCCGCACTCCGCGTTACACGGAGATCGCGGAGTTCTGAAAAACACCACCCCGCATAGCGGAGCGGAGTTTTTTACCTCGCTCGCGTTCGTCAACGTCAAGTAGGCGGCCACAAGCGAGGAAAATCAACCTCCCGGCGAGATTTGTCCTCGTTTGCGATCGCCAACATCAAGTTGGCGAGCGTGGAAAATCAACCTCCCGGTGAGATTTCCCAACGCGGGGGGTGGTAAGGTTTCTCATTGCGAGTGGACGTGTATGCTCGCGACCGCTAGTGTTGAGAAACAGTCCGTTCGCGTTGAGACGGCTTCCGCTCGAGTAAAAAACCTACTCGAGCGGCAGAAAAGGAAAGCAGGGACCACTTGCGCTGTGCATGGTGCCGTTCGCGATGATTGCACAGTGCGAACAAGCATCCAGCACTGTACAATCACCGCGAACTGCATTTTTCTATCGTACTCCGCCGCTTGCGGAGCTCCGCGTAGTGCGGCTGAGTTTTTTTTGCACTTCGCGGTGTTCCACGTAGTGCAACTCCGCGAACTCCGCCCAGGGTTACTTATAAGATGTTTATGGGTAAAAGTCACATTGGCTTAGTAGGATTTAATTTTTCTGTGGCTTTTATTTTTCCACATATTATTTCCTGATTGCCATTGTAAGCATAATTAAAAAACAATGTATTTTTAAAAATCAAATGCATGGGAGAGAGGGGCATAGATTCGTTCTGCAAAGGTGATGGATTCATGTACTTACCAGCCTCCTAGGAGCTCCAGGTTGGCCTCTGCACTTTGACCATAACTCAGAGCACTAAAACTCAGAACGACAACAAATGGCTGCAGGAAGTAGTGAAGTGGTGGTGTGTAGTGTGCACTCCCTGAAAATGTGTTTTGGGATCATTATTCGGTAGAAGGAACCATAATTTCCATTCCCTAGGACCTATTGGGTGAATCCGCTGGTGAGCGTCTTATTGAAGTTAATAGATAATTATTTATATTACAGGAGATTATCAAGACAATTAAGGCCAGCACTTCCAGTAAAGCCACCCGTGCCAGATGGTGTCCCTATGGACCTTTTTTAAAATTCCTCTGACCTGTTGACCTCCTACAGTTAGCAGGCTTTTAAACGCCGCCAGTAACTCTTTTACCCACATCTTGGTCACATTCTATTACTGTGCCAACCTGTAAGAAGGGATTAAGGGGACCCTTCGATGCTGTTGTCCAATCTCTTTGATTGTTTTGATCATCGAGGTATAACATAGAGATATTACGAAAACAAATTAAACTTAGACTCAAGAAAATGATTTTCGCATGAATACCCAGTATGGCTTAAGAGCTGTCTCACTACCACTGAGCACTGCCTACATTTGCACTTGGTTGTTAGTAGATACACTACAGACTCTTAACATTTTCCATTCATGGATCTTAGCTAAGCTCTTGACCGTCTCAATAGTTTAAAACTCCTGGACACCATTCAGGGGTCGCAGCTGTAACTCCTGGTTTGCCACTTTTGACCCCTGGCACTGCCTTTGTGATCCATGACGTCAGAGGTGGCAAAACCAGTGCCAATAGCACAGGGGAGTGGCTCCTTATGGCTCTCAGTACACCACCCTCCTTGTTTTCCGCCCATTTCTTATTAGGCTAATAGTGACTAATACTCTTGTTTATTCACTATTAGTGAAATTTAAAAAAATGGAGCACAATTTGTTGAACGGCACTTTGCTGCCAGCTGAGGTAAGTAAAAGAAAGCTTTAAAATGTAAGTTGTGTGAATGCTTGCAGATGATGGTGCGTTTATGAGCATGTGTCTGCATGTGTGAGTGTTTGTGAGTGTGCCAGTGACATGTACTGGATCCAGAGTGAGAATGAGAGACTGTCAATAAGTGAGTATGAGTAAGTCAGAGTGAGTTAGAGCAACAGTGACTGCAAATGAGAGTGTGAGTGTGAATGAATAACTGAGAATGAATGAGTGTGAGGGAGTGTTAGAATGTGAGTGACAGTGAGTGAAAGTAATTGTGAGTGAGAATGAGTGAGAATACATGAGAATGAATGTGTGAGTGAGAGGAATGGTCAGCGTGTGTGAATGAGAGTAAGAGTGAATGTGAGCGCGTGTGAACGAATAAGTGGGTAAGTGAGTTAGAATGAGGGATTGTGTGTGAGTGTTAGTGAATGCGAAAATATGAGTCACAGTAAGAATGAGTGATGGAAAGTTAGGGGAAGTGTGAGTAAGTGCAAGAGAGTTAGTGAGAATGAGTGTGGGTGAGTGAATGTAAGTGAGCATGGGTGAAAATGGGGTGTTATGCTTGCGAGCCTGCCATTGGTCAGTCATAGTAAAGAACATTCTTGCCCTGTAGAAGCACCAATGGCAAAATACTGGCACACACACATACTGGAGATAATTCTTGGCATAATGGGAACCCATGGTAAAGTACTGGTACTCACATAGTAGAGGTAATTCTGGTCTTATGGGGAATCTTACACAAAATGCTGGCATACTTGAGATTTTAGGCATAGAGGGCACTCATAGTAAAAATGCTTGCAGTAGCACATTGGAGGTAATTGTTGGCTTAAGGGAGACAACCATGGCTTATGTGACTGAGGCAACCATGACAAAATGCTGCTCATGACTTACTGATGAAAGTTTTTACATAAGGGTCACCCATGGGACATGGATGCCATTATTGGCAACATTCTGGCACTGGCATATTGTATGTAATTTTTGCCATGGGGGGACCCATTGCATATGCGAGCCCTCATAACAAATAGCCGACCCAGGCACAGTGGAGGTAATTTTTGACACATGGGGACAACCATATCACATTTGTTTTTAAAGTGGGGTCACCTCCTGGGGAACATCAGATTTCATTGGCATGGCACAGGATAAAGGAATTTAATATTTAATGCGTGCCCTTTCAGAGCCTATGGCCTGTTAGCAAATGTTTGTAAAACTGAGCTTTAAAAAGTACAATTTGACTCAGTTTTTCACACTTTTCTCATGAGAGAATGCTTCAAACCCCCCTACAAGAGGTCTGGCTAGCTCACTTTTCTCTCTTGCTACAATTTAGGTCAGGTATTGCGCCCTACTGCTTTTCAGAGACGTTGTGAGCAGTCTAATATAGGTGGTTTCTAAAATAGACATTTGTCTGGGTTGTGTTATATTAGTCATGCAGTTATTATGATACATCTGATAGAGACATCTAGCCGCAGATTCCTTAACTTAGAATATCCCCAGGCGTTAGACTGGATCCGGAAAATTTTGCGCAGCAGTACCTCTGCGCGCTGGTGGGCGGCGCCGCCTGGCTCCGCCCTGATGTCGTCCCCGGACATGACGTCAGTGGAGCCATATAGGACCCTCCCGGCGCGCTGACGTTAGTTTCCTTCTTTTCCACGTTCCAACGCGGATCCGGGATTCAGCTGTTCCTCTGGCCTGTTTTTCTTCAGGCCCTTTTTCGACGTCTTTTGCGTCGGGGAACAGTGTGCGATGCCTTCGGGCTTTAAATTGTGCGAGACTTGTTCGCGCCAGATGTCGGCGTCAGACCCGCACGCCATTTGCATGTGGTGTCTTGGGTCTCACCACGACTCCGTGGAGTGTGCCGCCTGCCGGCAGATGCGCCCAAAGTCCCTACGGGAGCGCCGGATGAAGCTCTTGGCCGCCCGGATATCCCGCACGGCGTCTCCCCGACGTTCTCCGTTTGGTTCTTCTCTCCGCGTCCGCTCCCGCGAACGTCGCTCGTCTACAGGTAAGTTAAAGCACAAGTCACGGAAGTCGAAGTCCTCGCTTCCACGTGACGATGGGGGCCATGGTTCCCGTTCCCTCACGGAGCCGTGCCCCCCAGAGTCGGCCTCCATTTACCCGCCCTTTCCGGGTACTGGTGCGACTCGGCCCCAGATGGAAGCCTACTACCAGGCTTTGCACTCCATCTTCGGGTCACCTCCTCTCCCTGGCGGGCCTTCGGGTCCCACAGTGGAGGTAGGCATTCAGGTTGTATCTCCGCCGGCGGGTTCGCCCTCGGTGCCGGCCGAGTGCCTCGACTCCGGCATCGTGCCGGCGTCGGGTCTCAACCCCGATGGGTGTTCCAGCCCCACGCCGTGCCATTCTGCCTTGTCTCCGCATAGCCCCTGCCGGCTCCCTGCGTCAACATCGGCATCAGCGGCGCCGGCGGCACCATGCCTGTCGCCTCCTGGTCCTCAGGCTCTTTCTCCGCACCTCTCGGTGCTGGGGACGTTGCCGCCAGCTCGTCCAGCCGGGTTGCCCGTCCTTGAGGTCGACGTCGGTTCGACGCCATTTTGGCGTCGTTCGACGTCGGAACGGCGTCGTTCGACGCCGGGAGCGGTCGCCGGCACCTGTTGGTTCTCCGCTTCAACAGGACACAGACCCGGTGTGCCCGGACTTGTCTCCACGCCGGTTGGCCCCAATGCCATGGGGGCAGTGGCCCCTTGTTCCTCCTGCTGTGGGACGTGTCAGCTTGCAGCCTTCCCCTACAGATGGGCTATCGTCGCCCCCAGGACGCCCACTGAAGCTGGTGCTTTGTTTTTAAGGGGTGTTCGCAGGGCTGCAGCTGTTTTACACTTGCACCCTCCCTCTGTCTCCTTGTCCTCCGATCCGTTATTGGATCTCCTCCACCAGGGTGCGGTGGATATTGAGCCCTTGCTGCCTTTTAGCGGCTTGTTGTTCGACGCCCTTCTCGGGACGTGGGCACGGGCCTCTTCAGCAGATGCTGTTGACAGGGCCATTGCGCATAGGCATCGTCCGGCCCCTGGGAGCCCAGCCTGTTTGTCCCTTCAGCCTGGGGCTCACGGCCTCGTAGTGCAGGTGTTTTTCGCCACGCAGCCTTCCTCTCCACCTCTATTGCAGCCTCCTACTAGGGAGTCTCGTTGGTTGGAGACATGTGGACGCGGCATTTTTGCGTCTGCTAGTTCAGCCTTACGTGCTCTGAACACAGCTTGCGTCTTTGCCCTGGCTTCTTGTGCCCTTTGGGACTCTGTGGAGTGTCTTTTGCCTACCCTCACTGAGTGTACTCGGGCTGACATGGCTCGTCTCCTTCACGACGGCCGAGAGATGGCGCGCTTTACCATTCGGTCCGCCGTTGACTCTACCGATTCGGTGAGTCGGGCAATTGCGAGGTCCGTTGCTTTGCGCCGCCATGCTTGGCTGCGCGACGGGGGTTTCCCCAACAATGTCCGTGACAGTCTCTGGGATTTGCCATTTGATGGTGTGTCCCTCTTTGACGCACATGCGGACTCTGCGGTTCACCGCCTTCGGTCTACCCTTCCGTAGTTTTTGTTCTGGTTGCGGTTCTTCTCCTCACCCTCTGCTTTGTTGTCTTTGCTTCATGTTGGCCCTGGGTTCATGCTGTAATACCTGAACGGCCTGGGCGGCTTCTCGCCGTATTTTCTTTCTTTCATGCAGCAGGTCAGCTGCTTATCTTTCTGAGTCACTATAGCCTAGTGGTTAAAGTTGCACACCCTTACTCCAAGGGTTATGTGTTCAGAACCTGTGGTTTCAATTTTACGTCCTCTGTCTATGAGCTCGCGCTCCAGAGGTGCCCCTTGTTGGAGTTCATACTTACCCTATGTGGGGTATTTGTTAGCTATTGTATAGCTGCCTTCTTCCCACAGTAGTCTTTGTACACTTCTGTGGGGTCCTTTTCACTAGGTTGTCCTGCGGCTGTGCCTGTACGTTTTGAACACTGCTGCTGCGGGCCCTTCCGGGACCTTCTTGCGGTCCATTTGTTGGGCTCTATCATGGTGTCGGCTGCTGGTCTGTGGTACTCCCCTGCATCTTACCGATCCATTTCTTGAGGCCGGGAGGGCTTCAGGTCCCTCCCGTCTCCTCGTGGTTCTTTCGCTGCGGCCGTTCTATCTGTGGCCGGCCTACCAGATAGCCCTGTCGCTGTTCCCAAGCACGCACAGCTAGCTCAGCACTATCCTTGTGTGTTCTATAAGCGTACCATGCCTGCTCCCTAGTATGCTCGCTGTCACGAGCTGGTGCGTTTTTCCGGCAACTTTACGTTGCCTAGTTCTACTCTGCTATATCCCTGCTGCGTAGTCCTTTCATGGTTGGACTTCGCTCTCCATGGTGGCGTTCTGGCCCCAGACGTTGATGCTGTTCATTATCTTGTGCCTTGCTTTTTTGGCCACTTCCCCTGCCACAGCTTCCCCTGCCCCTGTTGCATTCCGCGCAGGTGTTGTCCTGCTTTCCTTCGGGCTGCGGTTGCTGCTCTCAGCGGCAGTGTTCTCCTCAGACCATTGTTTGTCTGGTGGGCTATTCTGTGTGTATCCACTCTTGTTCCTCCGCTACGTTTTGTACTCTCTCCTTCCAGTACTGTTCGGCTTCCCTGTCTGTCTCGCGGTAGACAGTGGATCTGCCCTACCGCCTGTGGCTGTTGCGTCTGGCTCTGGGCATTGCTCTGTCCGGTGCCGCTGCTGCATGGCTGTTGGGGCTATGGTGTCTTTTCTTTCTCACCAGCGTACTACACACACACAGACCTCCCGCAGGCATACTCCTCCCTGCGGTACCCGTGGTCTTGTCCTTCACTTTTCGTGAGCGCCGGGCTGCTCCGTGTGTTAGTTTTGCCGGCTCTCTTTCACACGATACACCCTGGTGATGCGTCTCTCGTGTCTCAGCTTTTGCTCGTGGCGCTTGATGGGGCCTTCTCCTTTCCATGGTGTGGTTCTGGCGGTACATACAGTTTCTCTTGTGTACTTCTGTTCCCCACGTGCGTGGCACTGGTTGTTGCCATTCTTTTCTGCCATTCTGCCTTTTGCTGCCCACCCTTTCGCGTGACCGGTGCATGGGCAATGGTGCATTGGCAGGTCTTGTGTTTCCTGTAACACTGACTCATCTTGGGCGTCGTCAGCATCCTTCCGCTGCTGTTCCCACTTCCACAGTGCTTCTTCCCCTGTCATGCATGTCCGTCCTGCCTGCTCGGACTCGGTACGTTCTTGTACCCTAGTTAGACCTTTCTCTTTTGACGGTCCATCGGATCCTATGGATCCCTCACATCCTGCATTTGGTTCCTCTCCGTTTACAGCAGGTATCCACTCTCATTCCGCACTGCCCTTCTGGTTCTGTGCTCATTTTCTCCACTGTTTAACCAACAGGGATTTCCTGCCGCCCTCTGCAGCTTTTTGATGCCTTTGCCTCTCATTGTTGGCCACTCCCTCCGGAAGAGTCCTGGTCCGATGTTGGCCACTCTGGCGGTTCTGCCCCCACTCTGTTTAGTCAGCTGGTTGACACTTCTGTTCCCTTGGGAACTTAGTGGGGTTCTGTCGCAGACCCGCCTCCTATGGGGTATGGCTTTGGTATCTATTCTAAGTTAAGGAATCTGCGGCTAGATGTCTCTATCAGATATACGAGTTACTTACCTTCGGTAACGATGTATCTGGTAGAGACGTTGTCTAGCCGCAGATTCCTTAACGCCCACCCATCCTCCACGATCTGCGAGGACCCTTTCAGGTGGGGTTTTCGGCTTTCGCCTCCTTTGGGGTGGCTTCTCCTTCTACGGGGCGGTGTCTTTCGCCTCCCTCCCCGTCAGGCTTCTTCCTTTGATTTACTTGTTCTGCTCCCCCCAATCTCATGCTGGGGCGGTGGGTTCGGGTGTCCTTCTGTGTTTTCCGACATCGGTTTCCTCCAGTATGGGGCCTACTGGTGTTCTCTACCCTCCCACCCGCCTTCTCCGTTTACACTCCTACAGTCAATTACTTTTGAGGTCTTTCTGGCCTGTTCCTCAGTCCGATACTTCTATCACAGGGGACAGAGTCTCCCTATTTCTTTCTTTTCTTTAATCCTATGGTTTGGAGCTTTTTACCTGTCGCTCTCGGCTCTTTTCATTGCCGTCTTGCTTCAGGAGTGGGCATTCTCTCGCTTTGCGGGGTTGCTTCTCAGTATACTGTTCTGCTCTTTTCATTCACTTCATCTGGTGCACACTTTCTGTCGTCTGCCTCAGTCTTACTTTTATAAGTCAATTTCCCTCAGGGGTGACATTCACTTCGCTGTTGCGGAATGGCTTCTCAGGGTATGGCTCTGCTCTTTCCTTTTCAACGCCTTTCCGTCAACCGTGCTTCTCACTGTCGTTCATGGTGCTTTTCTCTTTTTTATTCGCACACTGTTCCCATATTCTCACAGTTTTGCTGGGGGCTCCGCGTTGTGGCGCGGAAAAGTTTCTCCGAAGAAAACTGACGTCAGCGCGCCGGGAGGGTCCTATATGGCTCCACTGACGTCATGTCCGGGGACGACGTCAGGGCGGAGCCAGGCGGCGCCGCCCCCCCGCGCGCAGAGGTACTGCTGCGCAAAATTTTCCTGATCCAGTCCAACGCCTGGGGATATTCTAAGTTAAGGAATCTGCGGCTAGACAACGTCTCTACCAGATACATCGTTACCGAAGGTAAGTAACTCGTACGTCAGAGATGTCAATTATGATATCTTCAGGGTTTTGGTCTTGTGACACGATTTCCTGTGGGTCAAAAGTTCATATGATGTCACTTCCTGTGATGTAATTAATGTCAAAAGGTACGTAATGCCACTACCGCTATTCCTGGCATTTTGGTTAGTTGACATCCATGTCAAAACTTTGCCCCATCCTAATTAAAATGGGCATGGACAGTAGTATTTTTGATTTTCTCTGAAGTCTGTATTCATGTCTCACATTTTGACCATGGGGATTAAGACCACGTGATCTACCACAGTCTTTATTCTATATCTCACTTTTTAGGGAGTTTTGGCTTTATCTTATTTTTTTGTTAGTTTTGAACGATGGTCTTTTCTTTTGTAGACAAGGAGGCGTATTAAATTGCACAGGTCCATTTGTGATTTGGTGGCTAGGTTAGGCTGGTCATTGCAACTTACTATGGACATCTCTAGAATTAAGAGCCAGATGTACGACCCTATTTTGCATGCGCAAACGAGTTTGCGACCCGTTTGCGCCTGCAAAATGTGAAAGGGCTATGTACAATTCCTAAATAGCGAGTCGCAATTTATTTGCGACTCGCTATTTAGGAATTGCGAGTCGCTATTAGGAAGGGGCGTTCCCTTCCTAATAGCGACCGTAAACCCCATGTATGAATGTTTTGCGACCGTAATTGCGGTTGCAAAACACTCGCAAATTACCACCCTCTTCAAGAGGGTGGTAATGGAGTCGCAAATGGGAATGGGTCCCCAGGGGACCCCTTCCCCTTTGTGACTGGCCCCCAAAATATTTTTTAAGGGCAAGCAGTGGTCCCTGGGACCACTACCTGCCCTTAAAAAATGAAACGAAAACATTTCATTTTATTTTTTTTCAAATGCATCCCGTTTTCCTTTAAGAAAAACGGGCTGCATTTAAAAAAAAAAACTGCTTTATTTAAAAGCAGTCCCAGTGTGGAGGTCTGCTGAGCCCAGCAGACCACCATCCCTGGGAGTGCACGCCATTCCCAATGGGGTCGCAAAATGCGAGTGGCGCATGAATATTAATGAGCCTCGCAATTTGCGACCCCATTGGGAATCGCAAACAGTGTCTCAGACACTGTTGTGCATACTAATTTGCGAGTCGCAAATGCGATGCAATTTGCGACTCGCAAATTGGCGTGTCGTACATCTGGCCCTAAATGTATTATATCTATGTGTTACGGTGTTGGTATCTAGGATATGATAGGATATATCTTGACTTTATTACAAGATTTCCTAACAAACAGAAGAAACCATATTGCACTGGGCAATTACACATCTGAGCAATTTAGTTTGCCATGTGGGGTACCGCAGGGTTCTTCACTCAGCCCCACCCTTTTTAACTTGTACGTTGCTCCCCTGGTGAATCTGATAAAGTCTCTGGGGTTCTTGGTGGTGTCTTACGCTGACGACACACAAATTGTGGTGTTTATTCCCAAAGACTCAACAGAGGTGGGCCTTAGGTTCAGCTCTTGTATGATGCAAGTTGATCATTGGATGAAAACTAATTGCCTAAAGCTAAACCCTGGCAAAACTGAGGTGTTAGTTTTCGGTAACAATAAATCTGTCTGGTCTCCTAGCTGGTGGCCCCAGAACATGGGATCCTTACCTATTTCAGCTCAAAAAGGAAGAAACTTGGGAGTCATTTTTGATGATAAGCTCATCTTTGATCATCAAGTAAAGGCCTTATCTTCCTCAGTATTTTACACGCTAAAACTGATAAGGAAAATCAGACCTTTTATTCCAAATGAACTTCAAAGATTGGTCGTCACCTCTCTTGTCCTGACCAAGCTGGATTATGGAAATTCGCTATTTGTTGGTGTCCGCAAGAAGTCTCTACAGAAACTACAAATACTACAAAACGTGGCAGCGAGACTTCTCGCTGAAATTCCCAAACATAAGTCAGCGGCCCAAACTCTGATCAACCTACACTGGCTACCTATAGCAAAACGCCTAGAGTTTAAAACGCTATGCATAACTTTCAAGGCACTGCATAACTCTGTCCGAGTTATTTCCATAGTAAATTAGCCTGGTACTCGCCTAGCAGAAAGCTTAGATCCTCTGAAGCGAGGCTACTATCTATCCCTAGATCAAAACTCATGGCCTGGGGTGGCCGGAGTTTTCTGTTGAAGGCAGCCACACTTTGGAATACTCTACCTTTAGCCATCAAACAGTGTTCTGACTTCCTGATTTTTTGGAAGCAAGTCAAAACCTGTCTGTTCTCCCACTGATGATTAAGAATTATTTCTGTCCAGGCCTCACATCCCCTGTTTGCTTCATCGCCAAGACGACCCTGGGCATTCGAGCCCTATATAAACCCTAAAATCAAATCAAATCAAATCGGATATTGCTTAAGACTAACTGTGTTCAGATAGAAGAAAATATGTTCTGCACACGACTCTTAGGCCTAGCACATATCACTCCCCATCTTCCTGAAGCAAAAGACTTGGGTCGAGCTATCTGGAAGATGTCCGAAAGTTATCATGTCCACTCATCCGGATGTCTGTTTGGGGTCATTTGGCTACTCTGTAAACCGAGAAACTATTAACGATTGCCCGAGCTTGGTGCTCACAATTCTACGGTTCAGTATGCAAGGCTCATGTACTGTACTCAGTAGAGCAGATTTGTTTCAAGAAACAGTGACTTACATGCAAGAAAGTTACACTTTGGGTGAAGGCTACTTTTCTCCAGTGGAGGCAAATACTCAGAGATTCTGCAGAGTTATGTAAGACAGCAATTCGATTTTCTTTTATTATTCAAAACAGAAGGTCACATTTACAATTGGTTCCGTATACAAACAAATGCTGTTTATTAACCATGTTCAGGATGGGCATTGTCCAATTTATATTATCTTTCCCGAAGGGCAGGACGCCTGCTTATTCTCTGAAGGTTTGTCACTGTAACCAAAGTTCGTTGCACACACTGATCCACTTAACTGTTTTTGCACTTTTTATGTTAAATTTCTCTGACTTAAATATCCTGTAGTAGTCTTGAGATCTAGCGGTTTTCCTAGTTGCGGACCGACTTTATCATATTTACAGATGTTTTCCACCCAGTGCTCAATTTGTAAAAAAATAAGTAGCGGGCCTAAAATTTTGCTCCGCAGCCAGCACTATTGTATGTCAGTGTGCTGCATATGGAGGATGTGTAGTCTTGATTCCACTTCATGCCTCTTTTAATCCACCTCAAGACATTCTATGCCCTTCTGTCTCACCCTTGCAGATTCCTGCTTTCTCCATTTTTCTGTCTTTCTCTTCCTCTTACATTGCCCCTTGTGAATATTTCACTATCTTGCTCTGATTTAAAGTGTGATGGGAAAAAATAAGTGCCAGTCCCCAAAAATGAGTGCTGGTGGGCCCAATTTGCACCCACCGAATCAAATTAAGCACTAGTACCACCACTTTTGTGTTATTCTGTGGGTGGCTTCCTACACAGTGCTGGAAAAAACTGGGCGGTACAAATGAACTGGACCTGGCAAATGGAGCAGAGCAGCTGAAAATAATTGTCCAACAATGTTCGAAGTAGGGTTGCAGGAGGCACCATTGTTTAGCCTGAGACAGAAGGCCATATTGGATACACTCCAAAGCAGCATGGAAAACTTGGAAATGTTTTGAGAGTCTTCCAACAGTGGATGCTGGTATAGGAGATCCAGACCTATCGAACCTGAAGAAGGCACCCTGTTTGGCATCTTTGTTATATGGAAGTGGGCCTTCCCTAGAATGAGAAATAAAATGAAGAAGATCGCATGTAAGAGTTACTCTATAATCCCTGGTTACAGAGATTCAGGCACAGCAAAAGGTTTGCAGGGAGTAGAGTTTTGCAAGTCAGTGTTTTGGTAGCCAGAGAAAGAAAACCACCTAAATAAAAAGAAATTCCGAAATGGGAAGGGAGCATCCTACAGATGTCTTGTAGACGGTAGTTAATTTAGGAAAATGTTTGGGTACCAAACAACGCTGGTGGGGTATAATAATGAACAGAGACAGCTGGTCTTTAGGTTGGAGGGAGGTAACAAGCCAGGCTTATGAAAGTGATTAAGTGCAAGATGTACGACGGCTTTTAGCGGCACAAACGGAAAATCGGGCTGTTTGCGACAGTTAAATAGCCTTTTCACATGTACTAACCCTATTTTGCAAGTCTGTAATCTATTACCGACTTGCTAAATAGGGTTTGGGAGTTGCTATTAGGAAGGGGCATGCCAAAAAAATGACTTCTTATAGCGAGTCGCAAGGGCATGTACGATTGTTTTGAAAACGGAATGCAGTTGCAAAATAATTGCAGTTTACCGCCTACTTCAAGTAGGTGGTAAGCCAGTGATAAACGGGAAGGGGTCCCCAGGGGACCCCTTCCTCTTTGTGACTGGTAGTGAAAACACTTTTTAGGTCTCGCCTAGCGATGCAGCGCCATGCGCTGCACGCTAAGCGAGATCTATTGTTGTCGACTTCCTTAGCGATGCGGGACAGGATAGGTGCACGCGCTTAAAATACATCACTGTCTGTGCTGAAGCTTAACAGACCGGCGATGTGCACTTTCTCAGACCGGCGATGTGCACGCTCACGGCGTGTGTATCAGCTTGCTCCAGGACAGCACATTGCACGCGCACGGCGTGTCTTTCAGCTTGCGCCTGGAGCTTGCCCCCGGACAGCAGATGAGCACGTGCAGGCGTCTCTTAACTTTCGAGCGCTCCCACCGCGCACTCGGCTGGACAGCCCCATCGGCCTGAGTTGGCGGCGGGTCGGCGCTTTGTGCACAGCTGAGGAGAAGCGCTGTTTCTCACTCAGGAGGGACTCCGCTAGCGCCCTGTCCCTGCCGGCATCCTCCCAATGCGCTCGAGGCTGAAGGCGGGAGGCTTCTGCGGCTGCAGTCCCCATGTACTTACCAGGCGAAGGAACAAGGTGGACAAAAAGAGGTAGGGTTTGTTTCAATAAAGAATAATTATAACATCACTGTAAAACATTGGCCCGATGACAGCGCAGGAAATCGAATAAGTGCTGTTGCTCATTAGTTGACTCGATTCCAAACGTGTACGGCGTCTTTTACTGAGGAGATGTGCACGCGTACAGACACGCGATGTGCACATCTCCTGTCCCCTTCCATCGTCGCAAGCCTCACGCAGTTTCACTTTGGTAATGTGCACGCGCGCTCAGTTCGGGATGTCCTCAAGCCCCGTGAGCGACGACGCTTTCGCTTGTTAATAAATGCCACTCAATGCAATGGGAAAATCTGAGGTACTCTTCGACATGTTAAAAAATAGACTTTCTTGAATTTTGAATAGATTTTATAATATTTTGACATATTTGTTGCATGGTTTACATAGAAAATTTGTCATTTTTCGGCTGTTGCACAGACTCTTGCGAGTCAAGCCACACCTGTGGCTCAGCTCTTGCTCTCCCTGATAACTTGTTGGCTATCCAACCTCTAGGTCTCACTGAACTTAGACCCACCTGGCACATATGTGGCCTTAAGCAGGTAAGGGAATCTTGTGCTACTAAGCTGCGCAGTCTTAATGAAGCCTGGAAACGTATTAATTTCCTCGTGCTTTCGCTCCCAATCTCACACACTTACCTCTCTAGCAACTCCATTTCCTTCCTAGCACTGTCTCTATTTCCTTCCCTTTCATCGTCTTTCCCTCGCGTTCATTCATTTACTCTCGTGTCTTTCAAACTCCATGTCTTCGTTTATTTTTTCAGTGTAAATGACATTTATCTATTTTGACGAGGCTCTGTCATGAGGCCCAAACCGAACTCGCCGAGAATTTTAATAGTATACTTTCGGCTTATGACGGCAGCAAGTCAGCTCAGAACGGCGCTGCTTCTGTCTGCTGAAGCCAAGGCAGGGCCCAGGACAGCTTCGCCTGCTCCATCAGTGGGCAGTGCATTAGTCCGACCTCAGAAGGTTTAGGTAGAGCACGGGACACGCGATCCAGAGTGGGTGCCAAATCATTGTCTAAAGGCACAATATTAAATGTGCGGCTCAATTTAGGACCAGCGCCTTTTACAAACAAGCATTTGCAATGCAATAGGTCTCGCCTTTACGCGAGTTTAAGCTATGGGCATTCTAAATGACAATGCCTTTTATTTATGTTTAAAAAACGAAAACAAAAATAGAAGGCATTGTTATTTGCAATGTCAATAGCTCAAACTCGCGTAAATGCGAGACCTATTGCATTGCAAATGCTTGTTAAGAGCAAGTAGTGGGCCCACGAACCACTGCCTGCTCTTAAAAAATTAAACAGAAACGTTTCATTTTCTTTTTGAAACGCATCCCTTTTTCCTTTAAAGAAAACGGGCTGCATTAAAAAAAAATACAAGTTGCTTTATTTAAAAGCAAACACACACATGGTGGTCTGCTATCCCCAGCAGGCCAGCAACCCTGTATTATTGCCCATTCCCAAAGGGTTGCAAATTGCGACCTGCCTCATAAATATTGATGAGGCTGGTCTTTTGCGACCCCATTGGGGATCCCTAATGTGTCTGAGACACAGTAGTACATTTCATTTTGTGACTCACAAATTGTGAGTCTCTAAAAATCACAATTTGGGAGTCGCAAAATTTAATGGTCATACATCTGGACCCAAGGACCTTACTCCACTGAATGCTGTCCAAATGACACACGTTAGGAGGTTTAGTGACTGAGCATAACATTGAGGCTTTTTATTAAGTACCAACTAAGAATTTCAGGTCTGCAGAACCAGTTTGTGGTTCTTCCTGTGTCCTACTTTCCTTCTCTTCCTTGAAATCTTTATGCCCTTCCTTGGCCAGCCCATTGTCCTATGAGAATTAACAGAGCTTGAGCGAGACAACAAATTAAGGAACTTTGAAAATAACTTTGAAATACAGCAAAAGGTTGTTGTGTGGTTATAATGTGGTTAAAAATTTGGTAGAGAGAACAGTTTAATATTCCATTTTTAACCTCATTCTGAAGAATTTGGAATTGCTATGTTGCAAAATACCCAAAAGGGAAATATGTTCCTCCATCTTCTAATTTTTCCTTAGAGAAGTTTTACTGCTTTGTTCTGCCTTTTTCATCTTGAAATGAGGACTAACATGCAGAATCATTTATACCAAACCAACATTTTGGACATTTTCTTCTTTTCCATTTTATTTCCCCTAAACAAATTCATCCAGGTAATACCTGTACAAAGAAAACACATGGGTGTGTGAAACTGCTACCCAATTTGTAATCCTGATACAGGCAGAAATGCTATTTGGTCTCAAGTCTGAATTTGGCTTTAGTATGTTGACAAAATATTTGAATAAAAGAAAAAGCAAAATCTAATTTTGCGCTATGCTCACCCGTGTTCATAACAATGCATTGGTTTTTCCATATTCTGCAGGAGAATGAGTGCATGCGGATCAAAATTCTGGGAGACTGTTACTACTGTGTCTCAGGACTGCCTGTGTCATTGCCAACCAATGCGAAGAACTGTGTGAAGATGGGACTAGATATGTGTGAAGCTATAAAGTGAGTAAAAGAATGCTTGAGAAACCAGGTACCAATAGTAAAAAAAATTAGTATGTGCAAATATGGCAAATTAGCAGTGATTTGATGGCCTGTTTACCCAGCAGTAACTTTAGAAACACATGTGGAACTACTGTTTCTTCATGAATGCCCAGCAAAATATGAACAGCAACTGAGGTCGAAATCCCTCAACATAACGTTCAAATAACTTCATGCCAGGAAGATCACTTTCACATAGCACAGTCTTTTTCAGTCATCAGCATCACACATGCTGGCATTTGTAAGCCCATACTTACAGCAGTTAAAAATCAAACTACAAGGTTAGACCAGCATGTTTAGTAATGTTGGGTGAAAGACCAGGGATTAATGAAAGTCAACCTCTGGACATTGAAGACAGATTCCCTCTATGAAATTCTTGATACATTTGAAATTGACTGGGTGGCAATGCGCTTGTATCATCCATCCAAATTGCAATTTTAATTTTGCAGTCTACCTGCTGTTGCTGCTCCAGAGATCCCCACCAACTCCCTCCCTCCAGCTGCTCCACACCCACAGAAATCAATTCCATTTATAAAGGCATGCTACATTTATACTTGGGGTATGATTTATGGAATCATTTGTAAGACCATAGTCTGAAACATTTTTCTGTTTGAATTAGTCTTGTTTATTTCAACTAGTATTTGGATCTGACTTAATGCTATGGTTGACTATGTTATGCACCACTGTGCATGCCATCCAAGCTCGATCCCCCTTTGTGTTGGAGCTGGAGTGCTCAGCCTGCTAGCTTCAGTAATCTCGTATGGCCAGGACAAGATGACTAAGTCCTACATTGGTGTGATACCAATATCATGAGTCACAGTGATACTTAGTGGGCAGTCAAAAGACTAGCACTGCTTCATCACCCCATCTTCTGCCTGGAGTGAAAAAAATCTCACCAAGGTGGATGCTCCTTCCACCATCTCATGCCCAAACGTTGGACCTCTCACACACACAGGCATAAGAAAACTGAATAACCATTTAGGGGTCGATTCCGATTCGGGCCGGAAATTTCTCCGACCGAGCCGGACCCGGAGAGATTTCCGACCGAATCGGACCCGTGCAGTCCGACCGAACGAGTCCGATGCGTCCGTATGTTATCGGACACGAGTCGGTCGGACTCCCATTGAACTCAATGGGAGCCGGTCATACAACGCGTACGCGGGCTCCCATTGCCTCAATGGGTGCGAGGCGGACAAGGCGCCCCCTACAGCGAGTACGCCGCGAGCGCTCGCGGCGTACACGCACAGGTAGGGGACCCATGGGTCCCCCTGTGTGCGCCTCGCACGGGTGCGCGTACAGAGGGTCCGACACGGACCCCCAAAGTACGGCTCCGACAGCGAGTTCGAGTCGGACGGCGCGAGTCGGTCGGAGCGGTCGAGGTGCGCATCGTACTTACCCGGCCGGAAAACGTCTCCATTGCGCGGTGCGAATCGGGTCCGACCGAGTCGGTCGGAGCGGTACGATCCGGGTACGAGTCGGTCGGAGCGGTCGGGTCGCCCGGACGAGTCGGTCGGCGAGTCGCATCGTACTCGCTCGGCCGGACCAGCAGTACGGTTCGGTCGGGAAACAGGCTTTCGCATGGCTTTTTCCCGACCGAATGGTATTGGGTGCGCCTCCGACCGAGATCGGAATCGGCCCCTTAGTCTTCAGATTAGCATTGAAATGATTTTCATTTTGTTAACCTTCTTTCTTTCTGTTGTTGTTCCCTCTGTCATTAGCCTTCTGGTGTTTGTGTGTTTTATAAATAGCATTAATAATACTATCTGAAAGGAACACGTTAGTTATAGATTTCTTACCTTAGAATTACCCCCAGGCGTCAGACTGGACCCGGAAAGTTTTTTCGTCAGCAGTACCTCTGCGCGTTGGAAGGTGGCGTCGGTCGGCTTTGCGTCCGTCGTTGGCGTCGTGGTCGGCGAGATGATGTCGCGGCAGCTACTTAGACGCCACCCTCGCGCGCTGACGTCAGTTCTTTCTTTTTCCGCGCCAGCCAGCGCAGATCCGGAGAGAGCGGTACCTCCAGTCACTTTTTGACTGACTTTTTTGAGCGACTTTTGTCGAAGTCTTTTTTGAGTCTACGACTCCTGGTGCACGAGGGATGCCCAGCTTCAAGGCCTGCAGTTCCTGTAACCGGCTGATGTCGGTTACGGATCCGCATCGCGTGTGCCTCTTTTGCCTGGAGCGCGACCACGACCCCAAGTCGTGCTCCGACTGCCGGTCGATGGCGCCGAAGTCTTTGCGGGAGCGGTCCCGAAAGCTGCTTGAGCGCCGGCAGTCGGCTCCGCTCCATTCGAGGTCCCGGTCGCAAGGGAGGTCGAGGGAGGTCGAGGGACCGGTCGCGGAGCCATCACCACCCGTCCAAGTCATTGAAATCTTCGCACTCGGGGTCGGGTAAGTCGAAGCACAAAGAGAAGTCGAAGAAGCATCGTCGCTCTTCGACTTCTCCCCGTCGGTCGGCTGACGCAACGAGGGATGCCTGCGGTGCCCCTCCCGCGGCTCCGCGCGCGGACCCAGAGGAGTCGACTCCGAGTTCCCCCCCTTCCCGGGACCCGGAGCGGCTCCCGCCCAACTTCGTAAATTTTACGAGGCGATGCATGTCATCTTCGGGCGACCCGAACCTCCCCGCGCGCCTTCGGGCCCCGAGGACTCGGTTGGGGGGCCTAGGCCTTCTCCGCCCACGGTGCCGCAGGCCCCCAGTGGATCCAAGCCTGGATCTGGATCGGCGCCGGTTGACCTTATTACACCTCCACTGGCGCCGCTTCCTCCGGCACCGCAACCGACGCCGGTCGTGTCCCCGGCCGGCGTCGACCCCGGTCTCCATCCCGAGGTGGACCCGGAGCCTGACCGGCGTCGCCCGACGCCGGATCCGCTGTCGAGTGGAGTTTTTGTGCCCCTGTTCACTCCTGGGGTCCCTTTTCGGCCAGATTGGCAACCTGAGGATGAGGAGGAGGACTGGGAGGGGTCAGGTGACTCTTTAACTGATCAGCTAGGATCTGAACAGGACTGGAGAGAGGAACTGGGGGATGCCAGTGGTCTTGATACTTCCCTGACCTTGGCATGTTGTCTCCTCCTACCGTGGCTACAGAGGAGGGAGTGTCATACACAGTGGTGTTGAGTAGGGCGGCCGAGGCCCTCAACCTCGACCTTCCGACGGTGGCGGTCAGTACTAACCGCCTGACAGAGGTGCTTCAACCAGCTGCGAGCACTTTGGAGCCCCTGCTGCCGTTTAATGAGGCCCTTACCGACGTCCTTTTGGGCACGTGGTCCAGGCCCAACACGGGGGCTCCCGTGGATAGAATGATTGCCCGACGCCACCGCCCGGCTCCGGGCGACCCCACTTTCCTCTCCCAACACCCCACCCCGGAGAGCTTGGTGGTCCAAGCCTCCACTTCCAAGAGCGCATTCCCTACCACTCCCCCGGAAAGGGAATCCAAGAAGCTGGACCACCTTGGGAAGAAGATTTTCTCTTCCTCCAGCTTAGGACTGCGGTCGGTAAATACTGCATGTCTCTTGGGCCATTATTCCCACTCTGTGTGGGACTCGGTTGCGCAAGTGCTGCCTCAGTGTCCGGAGGAGGCCCGGACAGTGCTCTCCCAGGCTAATGCCACCGGGAGGGATGCAGCGAGGTTTACCATACTTTGTGGGCTGGATACCGCCGACTCTCTGGGCAGGACAATTTCAACGTCGGTAGCCCTTCATCGCTACGCCTGGATGAGATCGACTGGCTTTTTGGGGGATGTCCAGAACACCTTGATGGACATGCCTTTTGAAGGCCGTCGCCTTTTTGGCGACAAAGCGGACAACGCTCTAGAGCGTTTCAAGGACTCACGGGCTACGGCCAAGTCCTTGGGCCTCTCCAGCCGCCCAGCGCAGTCTGCTTTTCGCTCCTTTCGTGGCTATGGAAGGGGTGCCCCGCTACGTCCCGCCCAGAGCCACAGGCCGCAGCAAGTTACCCAACCTTCGCACGGCCGGGGACTTGGGAACCAACGCCGTCGTTCAGGGAGCCAGCGGGCGGGCCAGTCCACCAACCCCCCCCCCTCTGCAGCAGCCTCCAAACCTTCCTAGTCCGACTTTTCAGACCCATCAAACGCCAGTGGGCAGCAGGATACTCCATCACCTCCCCCACTGGCGCACCATCACGTCGGACAGGTGGGTTTTGCAAATAGTCCGAAGGGGCTACTCCCTCCCTTTCGAGACTACCCCACCAGCCATGCCGCCTCAATACCACCGAATGTCAGAGGATCACCTGGCACTTCTCCAACAGGAAGTTTTGGCACTCTTGGCCAAGGGGGCCATCGAGCGCGCTCCTGTCCCAGAAGTAGGTCGTGGTTGCTATTCCCACTACTTTCTGGTACCCAAGAAGGACAAGGGCCTGCGTCCTATCTTGGATCTCAGGGACGTCAACCGCTTCCTCCGGAAGGAGAAGTTCAAAATGTTGGCACTCGCTCAGATCTTGTCTGCCCTGGAGACTGGATCGTAGCGTTGGACTTGCAAGACGCTTACTTTCACATCCCCGTCCTGCCGACCCACTGGCGTTACCTGCGGTTCACGGTAGGCCACGAGCATTTTCAGTTTACCGTGCTCCCCTTTGGCCTTACCAGCGCCCCTCGGGTGTTCACGAAAGTGATGGCGGTGGTCGCAGCTCATCTGCGCAGATCAGGGGTTCCAGTCTTCCCCTATCTCGACGACTGGCTGTTGAAGGCGGGCTCGTCCCAGGCAGTCGTCTCCCACATCCAGACTACGCCTGACCTCCTGCATTCGCTGGGGTTCTCCATCAATGTGCCGAAGTCACACCTGATTCCCTCTCAGAAGCTCCTCTTCATCGGAGCGGTTCTGGACACGACGCGGTTTCGGGTTTATCCTCCCGAACAGGCTATGATTCCGATCTTTCAGCCTCTATCCCAGGTTTCGGTCCGGATGACCCTGAGGCTGCTGGGCCTCATGGCCTCCTGCTGGTCGATCATGCCAGGTGGCATATGCGGGCTCTGCAGTGGGACCTGAAGTTCCAGTGGGCGCAGCATCAGGGGAATCTGTCCGATTGCGTTCAGATCTCGGAGGGCCCTGCTCGACAGTTGCAGTGGTGGCTCACGAACCAGGATTGGGTCAATGGCAGATCCCTCTCCCTTCCCCAACCAGAGCACACGGTGGTGACGGACGCATCCCTTCTGGGATGGGGCGGCCGCATGGGAGAGGCGGAGATCAGAGGACACTGGTCTCCGGCGGAGTCCGGGCTCCACATCAACCTTCTGGAGCTCCGGGCGATTCGTCTTGCACTCAAGGCATTCCTTCCCTGTGTCCGGGGAAGAGCAGTGCAGGTGTTCACGGACAACACCACCGCCATGTGGTACTGCAACAAACAGGGAGGGGTGGGGTCGTGGACCCTATGTCAGGAGGCCCTCCACCTCTGGACATGGCTGGAACATCAGGGCATATCCCTGGTGGTTCAACACCTGGCGGGTTCCCTGAACGCCAGGGCGGACGAACTCAGCCGCAGGTGCATGATGGATCACGAATGGTATCTTCACTCGGAGGTGGTGCAAGGTCTCTTTCGACAGTGGGGAGAGCCTTGGTTAGATCTATTTGCCACCGAAGAGAACGCGCAATGTCAGCAATTCTGCGCGTTGGAATTTCCAAGACGGCACTCACTAGACGACGCTTTTCATCGCGAGTGGAGTTGCAGTCTGTTGTACGCCTTTCCGCCTATACCACTTCTGCCCAGAGTACTGAAGAAGATCAGGCGCGACCGGGCCCAAGTCATTCTTGTGGCTCCGGACTGGGCACGAAGAGTCTGGTATCCCGAGCTGCTCAACATGGCCATCGATCCTCCGACCCGTCTGCCTCTTCGGGAGGATCTTCTGTCGCAGCAACAGGGGACGTTCCTCCACCCGAACCTGCCCAGCCTCCACCTCCTTGCGTGGAGATTGAGCGACGGCAGCTGACGTCCTTGACCTGCCTCCCGAAGTTTGTGACGTAATCTTGGCAGCCAGGCGTCCCTCCACTAAGACGGTATACGCCTGCCGGTGGAACAAATTTGTGGCATGGTGCACAGCAAAGGCTGTGGATCCCCTCTCTGCCCCTCTTTCTGAGGTTCTCTTGTTTCTCCTTTCTTTAGCCCAGCAGGGCTCTGCTCTGGGCACTATCAAGGGCTATCTCTCGGCCATCTCTGCCTTCCTTCGGCTTCCAGATCTCTTTTCAAGTCCCCGGTTGTTAATCGTTTCTTGAAAGGCATAACTCATCTCTTTCCTCCTATTCCCTTCGTTATGCCTCAGTGGGACTTGAATCTGGTTTTAACCTATTTAATTTGCGCTCCCTTTGAGCCGCTACACAACTGTCCTTTGAGGCTTCTGACGCTTAAAACTGCTTTTCGGTCGTTTTGTGTATCAAAGCCTGTTATTCTCTGGCAAAGAAGGAGCCTCCAGTAGGGCTGCGCGCCCATTCCACGAGGGCGACGGCAGCAACTACTGCTTTGGGACGTGGAATTCCTCTGAATGACATTTGTCAAGCAGCTACTTGGGCTTCGTTGCACACCTTTACCAAACACTACTGCCTTGACAATCAAGTCCGGAGAGACGGCTTCTTTGGCCGTTCTGTTCTCCAGGACTTTCTGGTGTGATCTTGGTTCGCAGACCCACCTCCGGGGTTGGTATTGCTGGGGTATCTATTCAAAGGTAAGGAATCTATAACTAACATGTTTCTTTCAGATGAACAAGTTACTTACCTTCGATAACGATATATCTGTAAGAAACATTAGTTAGTTATAGATTCCTTACCGCCCCACCCATCCTCCCCGTTCTGCGAACTGATTTCTAGGGTTAAGGTTATCCTTTCAGGGCCCTAATTTTGTGCACCAGTGGTCAGTGTCTTGCATGGCTCTGCGTTTCTGGCGCGGAGAGTCGTGTACAGAACTGACGTCAGCGCGCAAGGGCGGCATCTAAGTAGCTGCTGCGATGTCATCTCGGCGACCACGACGCCAACGACGGACGCGGAGCCAACCGACGCCACCTTCCGACGCGCAGAGGTACTGCTGACAAAAAAACTTTCCGGATCCAGTCTGACGCCTGGGGGTAATTCTAAGGTAAGGAATCTATAACTAACTAATGTTTCTTACAGATATATCGTTACCGAAGGTAAGTAACTTGTTCGATAGTGTATCATAACATTGGCTGAGGTGTAGGCATCATCTCACAGTCACCCAGTGAATTCTTGACTTTTGAGGACTGAGCATTTCCAATCTATTAAAACTTTGATCCACTATAGACCTTCCCACAAACTCAACCAATGAATTAATAAATGCATACTGTGTGCTGGTCATTTGCTATTCACTGATGCATATGTGGTAAGCAGGAAAGTCGCTGACATTTACATGGCCTGCACTTGTTCTGGTCTGGGGCTGCTGTTACATTCTGTGAAGGCTAATGGGGTCTGTATGCAAATCAGAGGTTGTATTTGGTGTAAGACTTTAAGTAGAACTCATACAACTGTTTTACCATCTCTCAGGAATGTGGAAAAGAAGTTATGTGGGTAACATGTTGGAAGTGTCCACTGGTTTGAAGGGTCATATGGAGAAAAAGATTGCAAAGCATCTCTTGTAAAACCATACGTGCAGTGGGTTCCTTAAACTCTTTAATTCAGAGCTGGCTAGGCCTCTAACATATGTCTTTACACATACTGCCTGTGACTACAACCCCTCACTTTTTTATTATATCTTGACACTGTAATGAAACCAACCAAATAGCAGAACGGGGTGACACTCTCTCAGCAATATGGATAAATGTAGGTTAAAAAAAAAGTTTCCAATAGATACAGATGATTAATATGTTTCCGCTTTTCTGCTTTCTAACGAACTATGATGGACTGCATGATCATCCTAAGCAAGAAGGGCAAAGTCATCACTGCTGAACATAAAGCGTGCAGTGCGAGTCAATACATAATTATCCACACCAGTACATATGGGTGTAAACTGTTTATTTAACTTCATCAGGCAACTGGCCATACAGGTCTTATTTTCGCAAAAAATGTTTTGTTCCAGCAGACAGTAATTTCCTCCTCGTTTATGTAACCGCTTTCAAGGTGACACTTGTAACTACACTCCAGATCAGTCCTTTCCAAATTTTTTAGAACCACGACCCGATTTTTTTAGAGCAACAAACGTTCGCGACCCATGTAATGTAACTAAAGCACGGTGTGGTTGCGTACTGTCATTTACTGAAAGCACATTTTCTATTGAAACGGCCACTAAATTTGCAAAGACATACAGTTTTACTGATAAAACTATAGCACACAAAATGATAATGTGTGGAAATCGGGTTTCAGTGAATATTTATCATTTGTGCATCACCAAATAATGTGCCTTGATGTGTTTTGATCCTATTAAAATCTTTGTTTCAATCACACTTCAGAATTACAAAACAAAATGTGCTTCATTTTTTTGTCTTTCCTCACTCCTGAATTTGTACAGTTCATTTACAGGTATTTACATTTTGTTGTGCCCTACAAAAATGACATCCTACAGCCTTTCCTTTCACACTTCCTGTACTCCAGCAAGATTGTCACATAATTCTCTTTCTCTGACTGTAGACTGAGGACTTTGTAAACACCAATCCCTGTGTTAAAAAAAATAAGCAGCAATTTGTCAGAAGACTTAGCCTGACATTTGACCTCTGTCTTTGAATTGCAGCAAATGTAACAAGATAAATACATAATTTAAAGGCATCTTTATTTATTGCTTGGACTTTTGTGACCCACCAAAAATCAGATCACTACCCACATTTTGGGAAACACTGGCCTAGATGAAAGTTTAAGAAGATATTTTGAGTTTCTATCAATAACACTGCTTGGGAATAAACTACACTTCACTCACCAGATTTTAGTAATAAACCTTATTGTTATTTCGAATAAATATTTCTTCCCAGTGGCTCAGATGAATGTACCAGCGAATGTGCAAACTAGTGGTCACCACTAGGTTCGCTGCTCTTGTCTTCTTCCCACCTACCAATGCCATTTTCACAATCGCACCAGACAGTCTTCTGGTGTTACCTCAGGCAAACACCTGTGTGAATCTGGGCCCTCAATGCTTCTCGAGATGCTGGATCTCCTGGATCTTGAACCTGGATTACTGTTTATCGCAGGGTCTCCCTCTCATCTACAGCAGTCTGACTGTAGAATGGATATTGATTTACTGAAGGACATCTGTGGTTTCAGGAACCGGGAATGATGTGTCTCAGGATAAGCCAGAGAAACAGGGGTTAGTTTTACAAAGGCTTCTCCCAGAGTAGGCTGCATACAACGGTAGCTCCTGGTCTCCACCCCTGCTATGCTCTCTCCTGACTCCTATCTAGTTAGATTTCAACTCTCTGATTCTCTTCACTTCGGCACATTCTATTTATGACATCATGTGTGCTCCTGCTTCAACTGGCACTAGAACATTCTGCACAACTGCCCTCACACAGACATCTGTCATAAAGACCAGTTAAATAGAAAAATAATAATACCCTGAGATATTCAAGTCACAATCGGCGAACAAATTAGTGCTGCAGGTGAGACTAGCCAGACTAAATAACACTGAGGCAGAAACGGTTTTGTGTGAGAAAATGCTCCTTTGTTCGTGATAACTCACATTTTTGTACTGCTTGTGTTGTTTTTCAGACTCTGCACACTGGGGCACTGATGACCCGTGCCCAGTGTATGTGCTCTGAACCCCATAACATGTAGAAATTGGATAATCCATGATTGGCATACATAACTCTCTCTCTCATAAATCCCCCGAGGGGCAGAAGGCCTACTAGACACCAAGGAATCGGGGATTTTTTTTTTTAACTTAAAGCCAGACAGTCTTTCTGCCCCACTAGACACCAGGGAAGAAAGAAAAAATCATAGGGTTGGGGGCTGGCCACCGTAGGCATGGCCATGCCTCACCCCAAAAGAGCACAGACAGTCTTTCTGACCCCCTTAGTTGTAGATTGGGGCAATTATCCCAATCCCGCCCAGAGGGGCAGAGAGCACACTAGACAACAGAGACTACATTAATGCAGTATTTTTGTCGGGGTTGCAGCCCCCCGGGCATGGGCCCATGCTCTCTCCCACCCCACGGCCCAATAGATTTGGGAGGGTGGTTAGGGGAATTCACTCACAATCTCCCCCAGTGGGGTAGGAGGCAGGGTGGAAAGCCCACTAAACACCAGGCATTTCAAAGGGGAGCAAAAACATACAAAAGGAGGGTGCGGCCTACCCTGGCATCAAGCCATACCGCCTCCCCAGAAGGGGCAATAGTGTTTTTCTTCTTTCTGCTCCCCTGGGGGCAGGTAGGAGGTTTGTCCGAACTGGGGAGATTGCCCCAAATATGCCCCCCTGTGGGGTAGAAAGTCTACTTGACGCCAGGGATTTTGTCTTTAGGGCAAAAGAAAGTGGTGTTGATGCTGCACTCTGGCATTGTCCACCCCGCCCCAAAAAAAGGAACAAACCAGTCTTTTTACCCCTCCTCCGGCTGGGGCAGATAGGAGGATTGCCCCTGGGGGCCAGAATGCCCACTGTATGGCAGGAATATATGCTTTTAAATAAAATAATGGGGTGGGCCTGGCCCATTCTAACATCTGCCCCACCCTCACCCTTCACCAGTCTTTCTGTTCCCCTGCGGACTAAGAAATCCCATCCCAATGGCAAACAAGAGAAAATGTGATTCTTTTGGGTGTTGTTTTTACACATGGGTCAGGAGAGTGTGGCTAACTCCCAATATCATCCCACTTGCACTAGTGAATGGCTGCACTTGTTGAGCTTGAGTAGGCTGCCACCCGGGAAAACCTACCAGACCCAGGCAGTTCTGAAAATTAAACACCTGGGGTAGTCCAGGGTGGAGTGCGTCGCATGCAGGGACATCTTAAGGATTTTGGGGGCCCTGGGCCAAACATATTTTGGGGGCCCCTGTTCAGAACAGCTTTGAATTTATGATCCAATTTGAGCCCCTGTTTCCCACGCAGTTTCCGCTTCCTCAGCTGCGTTAGCGATCCAGTTTGCATCGTAGGCATTAGCCTATATATTCCCGATGTAAACGGACGTGCGCAGCTGACAGAGGTAGGATTTAGTGTTTCCTGCCCTGCTACTAGGTTTTAATACCTTTTAAATTGTATATGTGTGGCTGAATTACACTGTGCTTTTTAACAATTTCTCCTACCTATGCGCACTTGCACTTTACTTGATTCTGCTTGCCTACACCTCCTTAGCTGCTCCGATTCGCATCTTGCTTTTCCTCCAGTCGTGGTCTGCCGTGGCTGATACGCCCATTGTGCGGAGGGCTGGGGCTACTATCGGGCTCCTCACTTCCCTCCATGCAGTTTCCGCTTCCTCAGCTGCATTAGCGATCCAGTTTGCATCATAGGCATTAGCCTATATATTCCCAATACAAACGGACGCGTGCAGCGGGCGCTCCACAGGCGTGCCAAAGGCAAGCCCGTCTGCGCCCGTCAGCATCCCTGAGGCGTCCGACGCCGGCCATGCTGCCCAGTTCCCCTCCGGTGAGTTTCTTTATATTACAATAGGGAAAAACTGCTTAGCCTTAGGCGGCTACCATTATGTCAGTGTACAGCGGCTGATCCGAGCTTGGAGGTAGACTTTCGATGCAATAAGTGCAACTGGTCTCTCCTCCAGCCCAGGGAACTCGCACCCAAGATCCTCCCATGCAACAGTAAGTGTAAAAACAACAAGAAAACAGAGGACATAAAGGCCACCCTTTTAAATTGTCGGTCTATGCAAAAGCATGAACCACACATTTATGACCTACTTTTAGACGAACAGCCTGATCTTTTATTTCTCACTGAGACCTGGCTGTCTGAAGCCTCCAACCCTACTATCACTTCGGCCATCCCTACGGATTATAAAATCCTTAGGAGGGACCGACTGAGTGGGAAAGGGCGGTGTCGCCATAATTTACAATAAAAAACTAGACTGCTCTCCCATCCCGATGGAAAACATCGAGGGCACAGAGTCCCTAGGCATCCGCTGTACCTTATCTCCCCATCATAGCATAGCTGGTTTTCAGTTGGAAATTTTATTACTACGCTTAATGCAGCCACCACCTCCCTGGCCTTAAAATACAACAACTGCCTTATTCTGGGAGATTTCAATATACATATGGACAATGGAAAAGACCCTCAAACAATTTCCTTGTTGGAGACGCTGCAGGCCTGCAACATGTTTCCATCTATTTCTTCGGCCACCCATGAGAAGGGCCATACCCTAGACCAAATCTTTCACAACTTTGACATATCAGTAAGCCTACCTCTTCCCATTACCTGGTCTGACCACCTCCTATTAAAATTCGTCATTCCCAACTCTGCCACAGCCCCTCGGGCTAACGCAGAGCAGAGGGTCCCTAATTACAGGACATTCCATAAAATATCCATCCCGATGTTAGTAGACGCCCTCAGTCGTTCCTCACCGGAGCTGTCTGGCTGCCCCGACTCGGACGCCCTCTCAATAGATTCATGGCTCCGAACCAACATTGGTGCAGCGGTACCGGTTGCTTCCCGCTCCTCAAAGAGGTCGGCCCCACCAGCTCCATGGTTTAACGATTCCCTCAGATCTAGCAAAAGTAATTGTAGAAAAATGGAACGGAAATGCCGTAAATCCTATCTATCTGAGGACAGGAAGGTGTATAAAGACACCTTAAAAGCTCATTAAATTCTCGTGAAGGCAGCCAAGAAAAACTTCTTTCAAACCAAGATAGAAAATGCCCAAAATAAGAGTAAGGAAATCTTTAGCATAGTTAAATCCTTTACCACCCCGAAAGCCGGCACAAAGGAAGGGCCATGCACGGAAGAATGGTCTAAGCAAATAGCTCAATTCTTCCACAAAAGATCTCCGTGATCCAACAAGCCTTCACTAGCATCTCAGAGGAAGAACTGAACTTCTACCTTAGTTCTTATAGCAAATTTCACCTCTTGGATCCTCCATCTTTATTAGCTTTCCCTGAGTTTCAGCTTGAAGAGTCACTGACCCTTCTCCAAAGCATTAAGTCTGGCTCTCCTACCGATCCATGTCCAGCGAATATCCTGAACCTATTAGCTCCCACCATAAACCCCACGGTAAACCAGATCTTTAATGCTTCCCTCTCCTTAGGCAACATGCCGAAATTATGGAAGAATGCTAAGATTCTTCCACTGATAAAAAGGCTAACGCCAAATCGATGGACCCTGCCAACTACAGGCCAATCTCCCTTCTTCCGGCCCTCTCCAAAGTATTAGAGAAGCATGAAAACAAGGCCCTCCAAAAACACATTGAAGATGGGAAGCTCCTTCATGAGTCCCAATCCGGTTTTAGGGCTAACTACAGTACGGAGTCCGCTCTGCTGGAAGTGACTGAATTTCTCAAGGGTAAGCTGGACCAGGGAGGCAAGGCTGTTCTGATACTGCTCGATCTGTCGGCGGCCTTCAATACGGTCCCACATGAGAGGCTCCTGGAGAGACTTGCTAACATCGGCCTGGGGGACCGCCTTAACATGGATGTCATCCTTCTTGGCAAATAGATCTCAGAACATCTGGCTCCCCCTTTCTCATCCCCGGTTCCGGCCATGAATGTAGGTGTCCCTCAGGGCTCCATTCTCAGCCCTACCCATTTTAATATATATCTATCCCCCCTTGCATTTCTGGTAGAGGAAGAGGGCGTCAAAATTGTTTCCTATGCTGATGACACTCAGCTGATTTTTACATGTGAAAAAGGAACCGACTTTGACGGGGCAATGATTAGGTCTTGCCTCACAAAGGTTTTTAACTGGCTTAAGATCAATCAGCTGAAGTGCAATCCTGACAAAACTGAAGTTGTTTTCTTTGGTAATCCAGAAACGCCTGACTGGAGCTCTTGGTGGCCACAAGATCTGCCGCCCGCGGAAAAGGAGAAAGTCAAAAACTCAGGAATTGTCATAGACAAGACACTCTCCATGCGCTTTCAAATCCAAAATCTAACTGACGCTTGCTTTGGCATACTCCGGATGCTAAAAAATTCCTGCCACTGTTACCGCTTGAGAGCAGAAAGATCGTGGTGCAGGCTCTGGTGACATCAAAGCTTGACTATGTCAACAGCTTGTACTTCGGTCTTCCCAAATCCCTTATCCAGCGCCTACAAGTGGTACAAACGCGACGGCCAGAGCCATCCTGAGACCTAAACCCAGATCTAGTATGACCCCTATTAAGTCTCTACACTGGCTCCGCATAAAAGAATGGATCAACTTCAAAGCGATGGCCATGTTCTTTAAAGCTTTCCACGGCTTAGTAGCCGGCTACCTAAATCGCGTTAAAGCGCGTTAATCGCTGCACAACATCTAGACCCCTAAGATCTTCCAAAGCCAACCTGGCCATCGTGCCTAAAATATGCTGTGCCCGCACTGGCGGCAGATTCCTCGGCCTTCTAGGCGCAAAATTGTGGAATAGACTCCCTGAGTCTCTGAGACTAACCACAGACCTACTCTCTTTCAGGAAGAACTTAAAAACCTGGCTTTTTAATAACTGATGGGTCTTTTACGCATGTTTTCCTCCCGCCGTCACGCGCCAGGACACTCTAGTCTGAGTAGCTGCGCGCTTTATTAAATACACTATTTCATTTCATTAGGTCCCTGACAGTGCAAAGGAACACTCGTCCAAATTCTAAGGGCCTTATTTATGAGGCCTTGCTTTACCTTTATGCCGCCGGTGCGTCACTTTTTGTACGCACCGGCAGCGTAAAATGTGCCATGTTGCGTCCTATTTACAAAATGACGCATCTAGGCAGATGCGTCACTTTGTAAACCCCTGCACCACATTATACCTGCGCCAGGTATAATGTATGCAGGTTGGGTGTTACCCCGCAAAAGCCTGGTAGAAGTGGCGCATTGAAATCTATGAGAACTCAGTGTGCCACTTCTAGGACACCATTGCGTCAATATCTTACACCTGCCTCACAGCAGGCGTAAGACTGATGCAGGCCCTTTCACATGGGGCTTGCCCCATGTGAAAGGACACATTGCTGGAGTTGCGTCTATTTTCAGACACACCCCAGCAATGCATCACTTTTGCGCCCACAGATACGTCAGAAATACTGACGTAACTGTAACTCCTTGCGACATGATGTGTCATAAAGTAAATATGACGCATCCATCATGTCGCAAGGAGGGCGCACTAAGAAGTGACGCATCCCTGTTTTCACACAGCGATGCATCACTTCTCATAAAATAAGGCCCTAAATGTGTTTACATCTAATATTCAGGGATAGTTATGTGTGTTTTCAATATTGTAACACAGCATCAGCTCACCAATATTACTGCAAATAATCTCTGTGACCCCCTCCCATTTCTTATATGTTAGGCCTTGTTTTGATCTAAAAGAAACTTTTTTATGTATATTGCATGAAACATAAACACAACATTTCTCTGCAAAATGGCTGTACTAGACTCTCACACATCAGGTACATAAAAAATAAATGAAAGGAAAACAGTATTTAAAACAATCTGTTTAAGAAATATTCAAGGTCATTAGGGCAAAACTCTGGAGAACGGAGCTGACTCAGTCAGGGGGCCCCTGAAAGGCTGGGGCCCTGGGCCAGAGCCCACTTTGCCCATGCATTAAAACGTCTCTGGTCGCATGGATCCCACAACATTTTGTTGCCTACAATGCCCTGCAAATTTCAAACTTTGACTGAAAATACACACTTTCCTCACATGTCTGTGGGGAAACTTCTGGAATCTGCAGGGAGCTACAAATATCCTACCACCCAGAATTCCCACAAGTCTCATCATAACAATGGTACCTCACTTGTGTGGGTGGGCAAAGAGACAGTGACACAAAAGGCCCTAAAACGCTAAGTGGAGAGATCAGTGATAAGAGTAACTTTGGGATTTGGGGCCATGCTCGGCCGCCACCCATGGAAACCTATGAACCACAGGCATTTATGAAAACTAGATAACCAGAGGATTTCAGGGTGGGGTGCCTTGTGTGGGTCCCATGAGGTTTTCATACCCACAATGCCCTGCAAACTATGCCTGAAAATCACACATTTTCTTTATGCTTCTGTGATGGAAACTTCTGGAATCTGCAGGAATCTACAAAAATCCTACCACCCAGCGTTACCCCACTTATGCAATAAAAACGCTGTGCCACTTGTGTGGCTGGGACTAGTGCTCATGACAGGAACGGATCAAACCGAGGTCAATGTGATAAAAATGTGTTTTTTTCGTCAAAGTTTCATGTTTGCAAGAGATTCTGAGTAAAAAAAAATATGATGACAGCAATGTAAGTTACCTCACCCTGGATTTCCCCAGGTGTCTAGTTTTCAAAAATGTGCAAGTTGCCGAGATTTCCCTAGGTGCCGGCTGAGCTAGGGCCCAAAGTCCACAGCTACCCACTTTGCAAAAAAAGGGTCAGTTTTGAGTGGAAAAATGTGATGTATCCATGTTGCATTTTGGGCTGTTTCCTGCTTCAGGCACTAGACCTACCTACACAAGTGAGGTTCCATTTTTATTTGGAGACTTAGGGGAATGCTGGGTGGAAGGAAGTTTGTGACTCCCCACAGATTCTAGAACTTTCCTTCACAGAAATGTGAGGAAAATGTGTTTTTCTTTAGTCAACGTTTCAGGTTTGCAAGAGATTCTGAGTAAAAGAAAAACCTGGTGAGAGCTGTGCAAGTCACCTCACCCTGGATTCCCCCATGTAACTAGTTTTCAAAAATGTGTAAGTTTGTTAGGTTTCCCTCGATGCCAGCTGAGCTAGGACCCAAAATCCACAACTACCCATCTTGCAAAAAAAGGTGTCCATGTTGTGTTTTGAGCCCTTTCCTCCCTCAGGCATTAGGCCTACCCACACAAATAAGGTATTATTTTTATCAGAAGACATGCGGGAGCATAGAATAGTAGAATATTTACTATTACCAATTGGATTTCACTGCATTTATGCCTTCCAAATGTAAGCCAGTGTGTAAGAAAGAAGACATTTTGAAAAATACCCTCTAAATCATATGCTAGTATGGGTACCCAAAAATTCAGAGATGTACAACTAACCACTGCTCCGAAACTCCACATCTTGTGCCAATTTCAGAAATACATAGGTTTCCTTGAAACCATGTTTCACTCTACATATTTCACCATATGAAGTGCTCTGTACTCGGTACACAATGAAAAACGATTGTATGGTGCAGCTCAGTTATTGACTCTCGGTACCTTGCGTTCATGGAGAACCTACAAACCCTATATATCCCAAAACCAGAAGGGTCTAGCGGACGTAATGGTATTTTGCTTTTATAAATCAGCCATTGTGACAAAAAGTCACAGATGAAAATGTTGCAAATGGCCTTTTTTTTCTACTCATTTTCAATATCTCTTTATTTCAACAATTAGTTTCTTTGGGAAAACCTTGAGGGATGTACACATATGACCCCTTGCTGAATTGAGAATTTCATCTACTTTTTAGAAATTTATAGCTTTTCTGGATCACCCATGGGTTTCACACTGGTTTCCACCATAAACCTGAAGTAGGTTGAGAGCTCATAAAATAGGAGAAATGGGCTACCTCTTTGCAAAATGCTAAAACTGTGGTAAAAAAAAATTTATTCAGCGCTGCATGTTCTGGAAGCTGGTGACTTTAGCACAGCAAACTGTTTGTTGGTGCCAAATGTTAGGGAAAAAAGACGCTTTTATCCAGAGCACTTTTTTCCCCCAAAAAACTCAGAAATTTGTTATAGTTTGCATATTTTCTCAGTCCTCTCCAGAGGACTCCACAAACACTAGGTACCTTTGGAATCCCCAGGATGCTGGAAAAAAAGGACGCAAATTTGGCATGGATACCTTATGTGGAAAAAAGTTATGGAGCCCTTAGTGGAAACTACCCCAAATAGCCAAAAAAAGTTCAGCACACTGGGGTATAAGGCCCAGTAGTTAAGGGATTACATAAATATATTAATACGCAAATGTTGACCTAAAATAGTTCCATTATTAAGCATTTACACCCATATATCCTAGAACTGGTTCAAGTCAGACCTGTAATACGTGTGAAATAAGTGTGGCTGAATTTATTTTGTCATTTATATAGGGAATTAAATGTGTCTATAATTTTTGTAGGGATGTACTTACCTTAATCGAGATTTTGGCAGTCTATATTTCAATATCTTTGTTGTGGCTTAAGATCTTTTTCTGGTCTATGTTTTTACATGAAACCCACAGAAGTGCACCCTCGGAGAATACTGCACGTCTAAAAACCCCTAGGCAGGATGGCGAGTATCACATGTTGCTTACCTTGAACACCAAAGTTATTTCTGCACATTGAGTTTCACTGTGGGGCAGTGTGTGTCTTGGCAATGCCACAGACTTGGTTAAGTGTTAAATTCATGAGTTCTACAAAATAATAAAAACGTCAGCTTTTCTTGAAACTGGCAATGTATTGTCAAAAAATGAAATTCTGAGGCAAAGGGAACAGTGTCATGTGCTCTTTTTTCCAGAGCACTTCCTGCGAAAAAGAAATCCGAGACAATTTTTGACTTCCCGTGGTGAAGTGAGCTTGTCTCCCCTCCTATTAATTACGCAAGCAATTTTTCACAAACGCGCTTCAGTGAATGGCTTTAACATTAAAGTGAAGTCTCAATTATGGGATGTGATATTATGTGGTTTTTGGACCAACATAAATAATGCATTGGCTTTTGGCATCATGCAATGGCTTTTAAAGAAGTGCGGTCTCAAATGGCGCATCTGGCATCTCAAAGGACATTTGAATTAAATAGCACAACAATGTGACGTGGACAAAGCGTATGTGTGGAAAACAAAGTAATATAGGGTCTACCAGCAGAGGCCTTCCATGCCCATTTGTGTCTCTTTAATCCATGTGCTAACAGTCGATTGAATGTTAGAATATTGCATTCACAATATCGATGCACAAAAATATTAACTGCCTTATATCGACTACCACCATATGCTCAAGGTAAGCTTATAGGTTTAAATATAAATAACTGTGTGTGTGTGTATATATATATATATATATATATATTTACATATACTCTTTTATATATATATGCAAGTGATGAGAAACTAAGATTAAATCTACACTTAGCTATCCATACTAATATTGACTATACAGTGGCAATTGATTTCTGCAGTCAATGTTGGTCTACGTCCATGTGAAATACACATAATATTGTGGCTGTACACCCTAGCATCCTGCCTTGGTGAAAATATTATGGTGTTTAGATGCATGCAAAAAATGACAAATTGCGATAAATGAAAATAATGTAGATTAAAAAAGACACTGTAAACAGGAGGAGTAAGGCCATGTATTGTCACTAGGAAGGAAAAGTCATGAGCAAACCTATTGGTGGCGAAAGAGCTGATTTGACTGAGGAAGAGTTATTGATTCATAAGTCTTCTGTTTTGTTTTATAGAAAGGTGCGTGAAGCTGTGGGTGTGGATATCAATATGCGAGTTGGTATTCATTCTGGCAGTGTTCTCTGTGGTGTGATTGGCCTCAGGAAATGGCAGTACGATGTTTGGTCCCATGATGTCACACTGGCTAATCGCATGGAATCAGCCGGAGTACCTGGGTAAGCCTTCAGTATGATTTATTGATTGACTGGACAACATATGCCGCCAATCTATGGATTTTCATTTTGGTATCACAGAATCTCTCTAGCTGCCCAGTGGTTAGTGGTCCCACACTGGCAGGGAAAGGGCTGGGATGGGCAGACAAATTCTATAAGCGAGCCTTCTCAAAAAAGCAAAAGCTTTTTTTGAAATTCTTTATCGTATTGTTCTTTTGTTGTCAGTATTTCATCCGACCTATTCTTGGAACTTGTTACTGCATCTTTAACAAGGTTTGTGGCAAGCTGTACCCTTGGAAGTGGAAAAAAGGGTATTCCTTCTAAATTTGTACCTGCTCTTCATAAGGTTCAGGGGTTGTAAAGTTCTGTAAAATAACTCAAGGAGGTCTTGATTAGATTCCAAATTTTCTGTCTCCGAACTGAATTCAGAGCTTCCTGGCACTGAAGTGCCCATATTCCATAGTTGCTCCTGAGCAAGTTTAAGCAAATTGTTATCAAAGTCATCAACAGAGCTATCTGATACGGCCTGAAAGATGTGCAACCTGAATATCGAACCCAGAATATCGGAGGGACAGAATATCGAAAAAAATATTGACAGGTAAGTAATTCTAGATTTTCTATACCTAACTCCACATATATGTCTATATGCGGTGCATATATCTTGAAGGTATGTAGATGTGGAGTTAGGAATAGTAAATCTATGCTTCCCACTTACCTTTCAATATTTTGTCCCTCAACATTCTGTCCTCGATATTCTTGCATCTCAATATTGGTGGTGCCTATATTCAGTAGTACAACCTGCCTGGAACATCTCTATGATGAAGAGCAGAAGACTTTCCTTTTAAGGACTTCCGACCTAAAAACACCTTTCAAATACAGTGCTGTTTTTAGGAGTAAAAAAAAAACGTTAAAACAAGGAACATCTGTTCGATGCAACAAAGGGAGTGATCTACAGTGGGTAAACATTGCTATTAGGGAATATGCAGGAGATAAACATTCTGTCCTTGTCAATGCCATTGTGATTCAGGATTCCAGAGGTCACAAGGTCAGTATCTCAGGACCCTATAGGTTGCTCTGAGATATATGTTGCGACTTTTGAAAATATCTAGATAATGTCCAGATATCACAAACCTCTCTGACATATTGGCATGTCTTAAAGCACTCATTCCCCTCCTCTCCACAGTGAATGCATTACTCACTCAAAATTTATTTCAGCTACCCTGAAAACTGGTCAGATTCTGTTGACCATAAAAATGATCTCCTATCCACCACTCTGGAAAAACAGCCATAAGCATACAACTGCAGGCCCACATGCAAGAGATAACCACAACCATTTACAAATATACCATTCCTCCTATGTGGCAGACTTCCATCAATTTGCCCAGATCAGATCCCACCTCCGCCCCATTAGTGGATTCCCAAGGGCTCCGTCGTATTCTACTTACATTTAACCTTTAAATAGAAATTCAATGGATTCTACTAGTACACCAAGATCTCTATATCCGCTCTTACCCTAAGTAAACTCAAATCTAACTTAAAGCATTGTCAACTGATATTGTCAGGCACCTGAGATACTGCCTCCCCATCATTCAAATCTAGATGCTCACAGTAGATCAGCTCCACAAAAACTCAATGTATGTAACAAGCAACCTAAAACAAACATTCAAAAATGGAAGCTTGGGAAACCTAGATCTTAGGTTTACAGATGGTGGCGTTGTTCATCACACCTCCTAGTTTGGACCCAATCACTTAGCCTTCATATTGATCATCCGCCTTTGTTTCAGTACATCACAGAGAAAGCACAAACAGCCTGACACCAACTCAAACTTCCCAAGATAACAAGCAAACTCAATGCCCTGTATAGGCACTCATGATCGCTCGCCTTGAAGAGGGAAACGCAGTATATGTCAAGTCTGTGGAATCCTCTATTTCTCTCATGAAAGCTCCACTCATCAAAGGAAAATTAAAGTTCAAACACATTACTCTTAACCTTTTCAAGCTCCACTTGATATTTTAAGTACACATCTTGTTCAAAACCTTATGTGACATTTACAAAGCTACGTTAACCTGAAACCTCACCCCGGCTGGTAAGCCTGCAGTCTGTGGAAGATTTCTACAAACAATCAAAACATCATCAGATCATAGCAGCACAACAGCTGCCGGGCATCATCAGGCTTCAACCTACCAGACCCCTGTTTAGGAAGATGCTTAAGACATGGCTATTCCCTTCACAGGAATGATGCTGTATTTCCCTATTTTCACCCGCTTCTTTGCTACACTAAGCGCCAAGACGCCTCGGCATTCGTGCGCTCTACAAGTTCTTTTACTTACGTAAGTTCTTTTAAGAAGGAGTGGACAAGTATAAAATATAGAATGATGTCTCTCTACAAATCAAACTCCCCCAACCCTCCTCCAATTCAGAAAAGACATAAAATGTCACATATTTGTCTTATTTAACATAATAGATGCGCAACCTTCTTTGCTTCAAACTGCTAAGGACTCTCTTTTATATAATACTCCTATGTAAATGACCCAAAGCAGTATCTACTCTGGTCTCTCCAATGCTGAACCTCACTTCAGTGAATGGTTGGGCACATTTTTGGTTTGTCTATGCTCTTATGCTCATCCATTTGTTCGTGAAGATATGGTATGGTTCATGAATACCCATATAGCAAAATAAAACCGACATTAATGATTTGCCATTTTAGGAAGAGTTAATGGTTTGTTTCTTTCTCTACAGCCGTGTACATATCACAGAAGCAACGCTTGCCTTCCTGGCTGATGCCTATCAAGTGGAGGAAGGCGATGGACATCTGAGAGACCCCTATCTCAAGGAGATGAACATAAAAACGTACCTGGTGATTGATCCCAGGGTATGTCACTGCATTCTGAAAAGAAAAAAGTTGCTTTTGAAATTAATGTTACTCTGCTTTAGTAGAAATACTGCCAGTGCCACTTTGATGGCCACAGCATCCGAATTCTTGTGTTTTTTCAATATTATTGTTCCTATATTTAGTTTCTCTAAAAATGGTTAGGAATATTTAGCTAAAGCAAAATATGTTATAGAGTCGTTTAATACAGCAGTCATTTTAGAAAGTGGACTGACTACTCAGCTGCACAAAGGTTTCATCCAATAGAGTCTACGGGTATGAATCTTAGGACATATCTGACTTTGATTAGGCTTCTAGAGGGGCGGGTAGGGGGTGAAAATCAACTGCAAGCAATAAATGGCAAGGATAGATTCTTATTAAGTAAGCCTTACATTGCCAAACATTGTCATTAAACAGTTTGACTTCATAGTTTGACATTATGTGAGGAGCTGGTCTTCTGCTAGAGTTAATACCACTTAACTTTATACTATTTGATTTAACACACAATGAACAAGGACAGTGTTGGTACAGTAAGTTAAAAGATGGCATTTTCAAGCATATGTACCCTATAGGCATTTACCTAACCCAATACACTAAGGAGTATTTGGGTCAATGCGGCATATAGAAGAATAACGAATTCTCTAGGATTCATTCACTACATTTCAAAATTTAGAGGATTGCATCTCAAAACAGTAAGTTATTAGCAACTTAATAGATTTAGTGAGACACCGGGCATTTACTTTAAAAACAGCCTAGGTGGGCCCATGGATGAGAAATAAAAAAAGAGTGAGCAGCTAGCGGAGCAATAAAATTATCACTGGGTAGCTAGAGCAAATCGGCATGAAAAACAACCACGACCGCGCAGCCCATCCATTACTGTCCATGGTAGGTGAGAAGGAAAAAGAGAAATCAATTAGCAAGATCAAAACCGCTGTGGTCTTTCACAAATTCATGCCCAGACAAACATCACAATACCAAAAAAACACAGTCCACAAAAGAGGATATGTAAGCTCAGCAAAAGAGCAAATGGTACAAGCACAGCTGTACAAGAAAATACTACATCTGATGATTTTACTACAGAACTTCTATAACTAACCTTTAGGATCCAGCATAAACCTTATTGAATGCAAGAAACGCCTAAAGGATGATCATTTTACAGGAAAATAAAACAAAAGAATTCTGCAGAAACAAACTCTTAAGCAGATAAAGCAGTTAAAAGTACATGGATAAAGTAAGCCTCGGTTATAAGTGGCCCATAAATTTCAATGGGCCAGGTATAAGTTATTACTTGTCAGAATTATAAGTTTTATTTTTTCACGCTGAGCCTTTCCATGCAGATTCCTGCTTGTTAGTCTCCAAAACTTTGTAATCACAGTTATTACCTCCTCGTCAGTCTTCCTCGCCACAGTAATGACATAATGAGCTTTAGCCTCCCATAGAAACTCCAAAAGTTAAAGTAAGCATACTAGCCTCCCATCCCTCCAATATGGCCGACGCTGTCATCCACCAATGACCAGGGCCGGACTGGGAACAGAAACCGGCCCTGGCAAACTGCTCAGCCGGGCCCCCCTGGGGTGAGGGGGAGTGCAACCGAGCAGTTTGCGAGGGCCGGTTTTGGCCGCTTTTGTTACAAAGGGCCGATATTGCCGACCCCCGGTAACAAAACCGGCCCCCCAGGGGCCCCAAACCGGCCCCCACCCTAGCGGCCTACCGGGGAAACGCCCGGTGCCCGCTATGGCCAGTCCGGCCCTGCCAATGACATAAAAGGAACAGCCTCCCCACATAACATACTGTTTTTTAGTTCCTACACACAAACTTCGCGAGTTGCTGCTTTCGGGAATTGCAGGTAAGTGGAGGATCGAGGACTTGCCAAAGTGAACTCATGGTCCCGCAAGGTCGAGGTATTGCTGTAGCATACCCGGGACCTTGCTGATTGGGCATTTGTACATTTTTTGCACTTTGTGTATCTTCCCTATTTGAGCCCTTGCACTTCCCCATTACCTGTAATCCTGCTTGAGCGACTCATGAGGGGGTGGGGCAGTTGCGCTGTGGTGGTATTGCTTGACATATTCATGGGTCCTTGAGGATTGGGCGCAATATATATATATGGCCTTGTGCTCCCCTTGAGGTCCACGACTTGAATTGGCTCGTGGGGGCACGATCAGGCATCTTCAGATTCCTGGAGGTTTCTGTGGGGGTCGCATTGCTCCTTCCACGCTCGGCATGAGCGGGTGTGAATGGGCTGGTCTTCCTGCTGTGCGGGTTTACGCGAGTAGCCGATGTCAGCATTTTATTGTACTATTCCTGCGGGCACGCTTCACAGTTACGTTGCGGCAGAGACCGCAAGGTATTGTGGGGCTGTTGCTTGGCAAACATGTTGCTTTGGCAGAGTCATGTTTTGGGTGCTTAGCAATTATATTAGTGGGAGATATCTCTGCTTACTGTAGTTGTACTGCGCGCAGTATGGAGGCTGGCGGTGAAGTGTTGGAGAAAACCCACAATGTGAAGTAACCAGGGGCTCCTGAGGCAGTTCCTTCTTTAGTTGCTATTCAGCAGACGATACAGGCTGCAGTGGCTGCTGCTTTTTGTGAAAGAGAGCCTGTTCCTCTGGCTAAGAAACCTCGTATGGAGGCAGTGGCCTAGGCTGGTTCTGATGAGGATGTTGAACTTAAATGACGCTATGTGCAGGGTCCTGAGTTGAAGGAGGTCCTTCAGCACATTTGCCAGAATCTGGTATTTCCAGATGCCGTGATACCGGAGGAGACTGATGCTTTTTTCTCCCAGTATCAGCTTAGGGAACCTGAATCCTTACCACTCCATTCTTCTGTGCAAACGGTGTTGGAGAATGAATGGAAAGATGTGGACAAACATGGTTTTCCACATTTTCTGCCCAAACGATATCTAGTGCAGGAGTTTGCTGACAAGTTGCTGACGTCTGTTAAGGCCGCTTCCTTGATGGCAGGGCTGGCCTCCCAGGGTACGATCATTTCCGAAGATGCCACTCTATCTGACCCAGTTGATAAAAGGGTTGATACTGCTGTGAAACGCACTTTTTCTGCATCTAATTTTGCGATCAGGGCTGCTGCCTGCCTACTCTACATATGCTATTCAATCCCTCCTCAAAGACTTCCAATCTCTGGCGGAGTTGATGGACCATGAGGAGGACATCTCTCCTACTCTGGCCGTGATGGAGCAGCAGGTCAGGCTCTAGTCAGACATTTCTTTTGACTCCTTGGGTGTGGCTGCTTCTGCGGCGGGGTCCTCCATAGCGGCTAAATGCCAGATGTGGTTACAGTCGTCAAAGGCTGATGCCGCCCAGAAAGGTTGCTAATAAAAATCCCTTTTTCTGGGGTGAAGTTGTTTGGTCCTTCTTTGGAGGACATGGTGAAGAAATCTGTGAAGTATCGCAAGCTGCTGGCTCCTGAAAAGGCTGGGCGTCCTAAATTCTTTAGTAACAAGAGGGCTTTTGGTCTGGGACGCCAGGGTAAATCACACGATCCCTTTCGTGGCAGTTGGCGTGGCCGGGGTCCCCATTCCCCACTAACAAATCCTGGTTCCACCAGCCTACTTCCTCTTTCTCAGCCGTGTCTAAACCCTGACTATATGGCAGGGATGGGCAACCGGGTGGGGGGGGTCGCATCTCCATATATTTTTCCAGGTCTGGCAGCTGTCGGTGATGGACCAGTGGGTTCTTCAAGTGGTGGCAGAGGGTTTCAGGATTGTTTTTTGGAACCCCCCATGTTTTTGAGTCACGCCTTGTCCTCTGGGTGGAGCAAAACGTCAGGCCCTCTTAGATGTAATTCGCACTTTCTTGGTAAAAGGTGCCATTATTCCAGTGCCACATTTGCAGGAAGGAGAGGGAGTTTATTTTACTCTTTTTCTAGTGGAAAAACATTTAGGCGATCTCAAGCTTGTTCTGGATCTGAAGTGGCTTAACCATTTCATTCCCAATGTCTGGTTCAAAATAATGTCTTTTCAACTCATTCTGCCCTTTATCATTGAGGAGGATTTCCTGGCGTCCCTGGACTTACAAGATGCATATCTACATGTTCCGATCCATCTGACATCGCATCGGTTTCTGTTCTTCTATGTTCTGGGTCACCAAACCAATTCAAGGTATTGGCTTTTGGTCTTTGTTCTTCTTTGAGAGTCTTTACTAAGGTAGCACCCCTGATTGGGGTTTTGCATGGTATGGGGATTATGATTTTCCCGTATTTGGATGATTGGTTGATTTCTGCCCCTTCTTTTCCTAAGGCGGAGCAATTTATCATGGAAGTCTGCAAGGTGTTGTGGGATCGTGGATTTTTGGTGAATCTCATCAAATCATGTCTTACCCTGACTAAGGATCTAACTTACATTGGGGCCCAATTCCGGACTTTGGTGGGGGAAGTGTTCCTGCCTCTGAACAGGAAATTGACTGTGGTGACGGAAATTCAAGAGTTACTGTCACAAGAATGTCCTCCTGTGAGCCTTTGGTTGAGAATTCAGGGGCTTATGTCTGCTTCTCTGATGGTGCTACCCTGAGTCATGTGTTGGCTACTGAGTGGCCAGGATTACCAACAGGGGATTGCTGTGACTCCACTGGTCTGGGCGATTTTGGGCTGGTGGTTGAGCGATGTAAATTTGTCCCAGGGGTGTTGTTTTCATGTGATGCCTACCTGGATAGTGACCACCGATGCCAACATTTTAGGCTGGAGGGTGACCTTGGGGATCTTTCTGTGCAGGGAAAGTTGTCAACGACTCAAGCGGCTTGTTCTTCTAACTACCGGGAGCTGAAAGCTGTTCACTTGGGACTCTTGGGTTATGCTCCACATTAGTGGAATCATCATGTGCTGGTCCGGATGGACAACAAAGTTGTCATGGGGCACCTGAATCATCTGGGGGAGGGGGTGCAGAGTGAAGTCTCTCAGTTGTTTGAGTAAGATTATTTGCAGCTGTGCAGAACTGGAGTTGAGGTCCCTGTCAGCGATTTACTTGCCTGACAAGGAGAATGTGGTGGCGGATAGGCTCAGCCGGGTCTTTCTGTCCATGAGTTCCCTGTCTTTAACACAGGCTGTGTTCCTGAGTTTACAGAGGAGGTTTGGGTCTCAAACGATTGATTTGTTTGCCTCCCTGGAGAATGCTAAGCTTCCATGTTTTTCCACGATTATGCCTTGCCGGGAGGCATGGAGGGTGGATGCGATGTCCTTCCTGTGGCCTCAGGAGCTCTTGTATGCCTTTCCCCCTGTCCCCTTGATTCCAACTGTGTTCCGGAAAATCAGGTTGGACAGGGTCTTGGTGATTCTGGTGGTGCCTGGGTGGCAGAGATGTTCCTAGTTTCCCCTCTTGTTGGAGTTGAAGATTCAGCCATGCTGGGTGATTCCTTATCATCCCTATCCGTTGGTGGGTCCCCCGCTTCCTCTCCCGGTTTTCCAGTCCATGCATCTTCAGGCTTGGTTATTGAACAGAGGAGTCTGATGAGTAGGGGGTGTTCCCAGGCAGTGGCAGCTTTGATTCAATAGTCTCTGCGCCCCTCTACTATGGGTTCTTATGCCAAGCATTGTTCTAATTTATCTGCTTGGTGTTTGAGAAAGGATTTTCTTGTTGATGATGTTGACCCTCTTCGAGTGCTGGATTTTTTTGTCCAAAGACTTTGAACTGGGTTTGGCCCATTCTGCACTTCGGGCTCAGTGGGCTGTGCTTCGGGCTTTTAAGTGTCCTCTTTTTGGTATGGTGGAGCCTCTGGTGTCTCGATTGTTTAAATCCCTGGCTCTGAAATGGCTGAGGCCTATGTTGTCTGCCCCTCCGTGGGACTTGCAGTTGGTTTTGCAGGCCTTGCAGGGAAGTCAGTTTGAACCTCTCGAGTCGGTGGAGTTGAAGTTTCTGACTTTGAAGGTGGTGTTCTTGGTGGCGACTGCCTCAGCCAGTGGATTGGTGAATTGGGATGTTTTTGAGGTCTGCCCCTTTTTTACAGATCCTCGATGAGAAGGTGGTTTTGAGGACTCACCCCACTTTCGTTCCTAAGGTGGCTTCATTCTTTCACAGGTCTGCTGAGGTGGTGCTCCCTGTTTTTTTCCCTGATCCTCAGTCTGGGTAGGAGTCCCTCTTACATCTCTTGGATGTGAAGAGGGCTTTGTCGGTTTACTTGGCCCAGACGGAGCCCTTCTGTAAAGTGGATAGTCTTTGTCACATTTGGTCCAGTGCGAAATGGCTTGAAGCCATCCAATTCTACTCTTAGTTGCTGGATCAAGCAGGCAATTTTGTTGGCCTATGAGTCTCAGGACAGGGTGGTGGCAAACAAAGTTCAGGGACGTTCTACGAGATCAGGGACTGTGCCTTGGGCTGCTTTTAAGGGCGTATCCATGGAGGAGGTTTTCAGGCCAGCCACATGGACTTCTCCCCACATCTTAATGGAGCATTACAGGCTGGAGGTCGGGTGGTGCTTCTGTGTCTTTTGCTACCTCTGTGCTGCATGCATTGATGTCCCGGTTTGTGTACGTATGGACTTGTGTAGATTAAACAGGCTGTTGCAAATCTCTTTTTGGTGTTTGCGTTATTGGCATGTTTCCTGAAGCGGATGCTTGCTTTGGTATCAGCTCATTATGTCATTACTGTGGTGAGGAAGACGGACGAGGAGGTAATCCCCCGGTTACTTACCGGTAATCTTCATTATTCCGAGTTCTAGTCTTCCTCGCCACAGTATAGTTTCCCATCCCTCCTGCTCTGTTTTGTGTGGGGCTTCATCTTTCTTGTGGCTTTGGTTACAGGATGTTATGTGGGGAGGCCATTCCTTTTATGTCATTTGTGGATGACGGTGTCGGCCATATTGAAGGATGGGAGGCTGGTATGCTGACATTAACTTTTGGAGTTTCTATGGGAGGCTAAAGCTCATTATGTCATTACTGTGGCGAGGAAGACTATGACTCGTAGTAATGACGATTACTGGTAAGTAACCGGGGCATTCCCACACCTTCCAAAATGACCAGATGCCCCGATAATGGTAAATCCGAGGAAGAGGGTGTAATAATGAGGAGCTTAACGGGCTGCTCATAATCAGGGTCCTAGAGTGTAAATACCAAGAAGCCAAATTAGAAATGTCTGCTGTGAAGCCTGATTCATGTATGTAACTTGCACTTTCTTGTTACTCCAACTTGTGACTCAGGCATTTTGTCCACAATGAGTGCGTTCCAAATGTACCTATGTTTTTGTGTGTGTGTTTAGATATAAACATCTGACAAAATTGTCATTAAAGAACATTAGAAGTAGATCCTAAAATTAGTAACCTCTGAAATTGGCCCGGTCATAGGGATGTTCCCTGCCGTCAGCTTAACACACTGAAAATACATGCTTCTTTTCTTCACAATCACAGTGTGAGCATTAATTATAGTTTTGTTCTTAGCAATACAGAGGCGTTACATTTTTTGAATCTCACCACAGAGTGCTGTGAGTATTGTCTGTGAAGCGTGTCCCTGTTGGTACTTTTTCAGAGACCAAAGCACCATGTGACAGCGTGTTAATATGCTGATATGGATATGCTATTGGCAGAAATACAAATAGCGATGGGATGGAAGAATGTGGATGAGCATCTTTGTTGAGATATAATCTCACTATAGGGGTCTCTATGGAGGAATTATTACCATCCACGGTACCACTCCATATAATCAATACTCACACAAAGGTAACCGGATGGTGTATCTACACTATAAAACAATTATTCTCTGTGAAGGTGAGGGGACAGACGCACACAAGTGTTAAGACGGGAACCCTCACTCACCCTAAGGTGACATGCTTCATCATTGGGTTCCCTCTTGCACCCTGGGACCACAAGGCACCCAGTGTGGGCTACAACTCTCCCGCAGGATAGGAGCATGAGGTGTTTTAAGTCATCCAATGTAGGTCGAGTGAGGGGCAGAGTGCAAAGAAACGAGAAAGTGATTTAAAACTATCTCCTGGATGATGAAGTCAATCCTTTATTAGTGTCCCCAGTGGATAGATTAAAAACAGCTAAGTGAGAATCGGGATATGGATGGTCCCTATTAGTATCTGGTCAACATGTTTCTGCCTTGTTAGACCTAAACGGTTCTTGGCATTCCTCAGGACCATGTGATTCGTCACTCTTCTCAACAATGTGAAAAAATTAGAAAAAATTAATTAAATGAAAGACCATACATTTACTGGTATGGAATGGATCTGTGGTACCAGCTCGAAGTCAGGTCCACATTCTGTAGGGATATAAGAACACACATCAGAGAATAGTATGCATTACAGATGTCCCAATCTATATCAAACACCAGTGTCTATCACCATCACTGCAAAAGTGTATAAATACAAATAGAACCCAACAGTTGCATGTAGTCTCACCAAATCGAGACTACTAGTCTATGTCCACCTTCATAGGTCCCTGTGTGGCAGGTCTGGGACTCTAGGGGTACAAGGGGTACAATAATATATAGTCAAGAGTTACACATATGTAACTGTGAACAATTCTTGCCCACTCGTCCTTCTTACACACTCAAATTGCTTTTGGTAACAGAGCATGATGCATCCTTTTCACAGCACCATCCTATAAGCATGACTACGTAGGACAGTATAGTGTGAGGAAGGGCATGTCAGGGTGTCTCAAAAATGTGTCTGCACTTAGCCCAAACAACAGTATATTAGTTAATCTGTCATCTAGTCAGTATACCAATGGTTGTGTACTTTGGTGAGCCTTTCTGAACCGGATACCATTTTTAATACTTCCGGTTCACCGCGTTTTAACAAGGTGGCTGGCTACTGGTTCTCCCCCTTCAGCCCCTGTCTTTCATGCGGCGATCTCCGAAGAATCAGGTAAGGCACCGTGAGTGCTAGCCCCACTACTCGCGTAGTCCTTTCTGCTGCACGCATAGACGGCACAACCACTTTAGTTCTAGCCTTTAATTATATCGAGTGTATCCATACAACAGACACGATTTTACGGACTGATTGCTAATTACTACGCGCTCGGCACACATTGATTTTAACCTCATGTGATACTTTATGCCTTAGTTTGGGTCCCGCACTGGAATCTAGCGGCTAAAAGGTTTCTGCATTATGTACGCTTCTCATATTCTATGTAGAGAGATTACGGCCACAATGCAAGCCGTCTGTCACACCATATGCAGCCCCACTATTATGTGACTGAGTTCTCGGCCACACTTTATCGCATTTACACATATGGTGGTAAAACGAGATGCCAGTTTGGCACATTGTTCGTGCAAGTTGTAGGGTTTATATCACTCGCTTAGGGGATTAAGAGTGAATAGTGCTGGTGACCCTCACCAAAGTACACAACTATTGGTATACTGACTAGATGACAGATTAACTAATATACTGTTGTTTGGGCTAAGTGCAGACACATTTTTGAGACACCCTGACATGCCCTTCCTCACACTATACTGTCCTACGTAGTCATGCTTATAGGATGGTGCTGTGAAAAGGATGCATCATGCTCTACTATTACCAAAAGCAATTTTAATGTGTAAGAAGGACGAGTGGGCAAGAATTGTTCACAGTTACATATGTGTAACTCTTGACTATATATTATTGTACCCCTTGTACCCCTAGAGTCCCAGACCTGCCACACAGGGACCTATGAAGGTGGACATAGACTAGTAGTCTCGATTTGGTGAGACTACATGCAACTGTTGGGTTCTATTTGTATTCTTACACTTTTGCAGTGATGGTGATAGACACTGGTGTTTGATATAGATTGGGACATCTGTAATGCATACTATTCTCTGATGTGTGTTCTTATATCCCTACAGAATGTGGAACTGACTCCGAGCTGGTACCACAGATCCATTCCATACCAGTAAATGTATGGTCTTTCATTTAATTCATTTTTTCTAATTTTTCACATTGTTGAGCAGAGTGACGAATCACATGGTCCTGAGGAATGCCAAGAACTGTTTAGGTCTAACAAGGTAGAAACATGTTGGCCAGATACTAATAGGGACCATCCATATCCCTATTCTCACTTAGCTGTTTTTAATCTATCCACTGGGGACACTAATAAAGGATGGACTTCGTCATCCAGGAGATAGTTTTCAATCACTTTCTCGTTTCTTTGCACTCTGCCCCTCACTCGACCTACATTGGATGACTTAAAACACCTCACGCTCCTCTCCTGCGGGAGAGTTGTAGCCCACACTGGATGCCTTGCGGTCCCAGTGTGCAAGAGGGAACCCAATGATGAAGCATGTCACCTTAGGGTGAGTGAGGGTTCCCGTCTTAACACTTGTGTGCGTCTGTCCCCTCACCTTCACAGAGAATAATTGTTTTATAGTGTAGATACACCATCCGGTTACCTTTGTGTGAGTATTCATCTTTGTTTAGATGGCAGGAAGAAATGAGTAAATTGTAAGGACGATGATAATGGCCTTGGATATCTTGATTAGAAATGGGTTTGTGTTTCAAAGGTGCACTGAATGGGATGCATACCTGCTCAAATTGGAAAGCAAGGATGACAGCAGGTCACCATAGCAATCTCTACCTAAAGCATACTGTAGACCTGTGTCCTGGGTAGAAAAATAGGTGGCAAAAAATACCTCGGGACACCATGTAGTTGAACCATAGGTTAGAATTTAAACAAATTGTACTGCATGATTGAATGTATTAATGCTCTTCTATGACGTAGATGTATTTTGAGTCGAATATTGAAAAATGTTATTAATGAAAAGTATGTGAATACCATCACAAGTTTCTTAGCTCTATACAGTGCTTATATTGTAAAATGTAAATTAAAATGCTAATAAAATGGTGTCAGTAAAATGGAGATGTGTTGCAATGGTATACCTATGCAAGCACCATAACTGTAATATCTTTAAAATGTAGTGCCTTTCTACGTTGTAAGTGATTGATAAAACCCTCTGTCCCTGAGCCCTCCGTTTCCGCAATCATAAACCCAGGTATGGCATAATGAACACTACCACCAAACTGAGAAAAGGACCAGAACAAAATTCTTGGAATATGTCATTACAAGCCAAATAAGACTTTGGTCACTGATGGAAATCTCATTTGAGAAGAGCCCTTGCGCTTTGTAAGGTGGTTACTCTAATCATTTTTCTCATGTAAGCACATTGTCTTGCTTTTGCAGGATATAGATTTAGGAAGTCAATAATTCAATGTGCACAACTCCTATCTGTACACAACTCACTTCACAAAGCCTTTGGCCTTGTGCAGCAGGAGTTCGGTGGAGGGCCTGGTTGTCATCCAAGGCCTACATCTGTATGGATTTGGTGCAGTAGCTTCTGGGCACAGAACTCGGGCCGCAGCCAGGCCGTGCACTCAGGCCTCGTCACACTAACTCAAACTGCATTTATTATTTGGCGTAAGTAGTGACCTCTGGGTCCACAGCAATGCCTACAGCCAGCCCTAGTGACCATCCAATCCCTGAGTACAGGATCAAAGCTAAGCCCCGATTCGATCAAAATTACCTGTGCACTGCCTTCTGCCACCTGTTGAGGTCTCCGGGCAAAAGGTCCTGGCATGCGGCAAAGCAAGTGATGAACGATCAAGTTTTAACTTGCTAGTAGCTTTGGTGCCATTTAATTTAAATTAATCTGCATTAAATTCACCCCACAACCCTTTAAGCCCTGTTCTGTCATCTAAATTTTATGTTGATCCATTAAGCAACAGAAGATCGATTCAATCCATGCTAGCCTGCCCATTATTCCCCACCATAACAGGTCTGCACAAGACCGACATACCAAGAATAGGCTCAAGGATATCCTGGCATGACCGTATCATGCTTGGCGTAAACAGAATTTTGTGCGGATTCATCAACTTGTGATTAATTTATAAACAAATCAAAAACGCATGTTACACACCCAGAAGTTTAACTCTTAGAAGACCATCTGACACTTTTTTTAATGCAAATATCTAAAAAATTACTGACTGGATTTACACCAAACCACAAAAGGTCTACTTTGAGTAAAGTTTTATTTTCATGGCAGTGTAGATGTAAGTCAGTTCAGCAGTTCTTTGCTGTAAAAAAGAGCAAATGTGGGATGCAAAATGAAAAAAGTATCCTCAAGATTGCATGAAAAGTAAACCCTGCAGTACTGATGTCAGCGTAGATGTCCTTTAAGAGGTCATAAAGAGAAATACAGATGCTGTAGTTACATTCACAAATAGCTAGCCTCGCAGATGTTAAATACAGATGCAAAGCAGCAGTTTTAGTCAGCAACTGGAAGTTTTCACAGAGAACCTCTAGAGAGAATATTTGCTATAGCTATAAGTAATTGTTATCCTCATTACCACTGGATACATATCTAAGCCTGATGTGCTACACAACTAACAATATCCTCACAGATAATCAAGAGAATGGTATCAAGAGGTGAGAGGATATACAATGGGTGGCCCTCCAGTAATGCCATTGCAGATGTTGTTTTGGAGGTCTTCTGTGATCTAATATGTGAGGTTATTAATAGTGCATAGGGGCTTTGTGCTCGCATTACAGCTATATCTGAAACTCCAGGTTTTGATTGCTGATAACTTTCACCTCATTTGATGAACCCCTAAGAAATTTTGGAAAAGAAAGTTCATTAATGTAAACTTGATCCCGGAATGTATATTGAAAATTGTCCTGGAATGTGGCCAAATTTGCAGGCTGGAGTGGGTGCTAGAATTTGTAATTTAAGATAGTTCATTATCCAGCCTAGTTTTCTGGGTTGACTTCGTTCCAACCTTTCCAAATCAATAGTAATCATCAATATGTTTGTAAACCAAACTTGGTTGAGAAAATGCTATTTATAGACACATTAGCCATTTTCCAGCTTGCAAACCTCATTGTGCAAAAACCCTTTCCATGGCAATGTCTGGGCTGCAACAAGGCACTACCACATCTTGAGTGCTCAGGGCGCACTCCAGGGGAGTAGAAAATGCAATTTTCACACACTAAGTAAAATCTTCGGTGATAAGAAACAATGTGCTTCCAACACAAGCAAATGGCCAGGCAAAAGTTTTTCCCACCAAAGTTCAAGATCTAGCAAAAGGGTATAAAATTGATCAGCAATCTCTTATAACAAGATCCGGAATTCATCTGCCCCAAACAGGCTTTATGAGAGATATATGTTCAAATGACAATACCAGAGTGCACTGTCATAATATAGAAAAAGACAAACATATTTCCAGGTCCATAGCTCCTAAAGCCTTGGACATGGAGATGGCCCTTGATAAGGTGCCACTCTTCGAGAAAAGCTAGCCAAATTCACATTTGACAATACCTTCACCAAAATGGTTTTGACCTTCCTTAGCATCCCATGAGCCTTGGTGAGAGTAATCAGTATCCTCTCGGAGCCCTTCAACTCAGACCAATGTTGCTAATTCTCGGCATTGCATGCTTATTTGTGCATTGAAGCCTTACCAACCTCAAAAAGGGATTGCTCTAAAAAGATGAGGCAAGGAGTACTTTTAATATATTTCTCGCACATGATCTTATACATATGGATGCTATGTGTAGGGTTTGGAAAATTAGCAATTTTCAACATGATTATAGCTTTTCTTTCTCCACCTCAACTATCAACACACCCAAAAGGCCACACCCTTCTCCTCTTTTGAAAGGGACATCAAACAAAACAATCTTTTGTAATCAATACCTACCTATTGGACTTGGTCTTCTCATATCCAGTACCATGAAGATAACACCTTCTTTCTGGAGACCTAGATTTTATTTTTCTGGAATATTCTTTGCTCGCCTGTTATTCTTTTGCTGGTCCCTTTAAATTCCTCTGTACGGTATGTCCAGGGTCTTGATGCACCATATCAAGAGCCCAAATAAATGAATACTAAGTGCCACCTTTTCCTGTAAACAATTTGCGAACACTGGATAAAATGGAGTGCTTTACTCAAGATCAATCTGAGTGGTAGTTAAGTGCTTGAATAAGTGTAGAAAAAACACTTTAGGGCCTAGTCACAGCGATAAATCTAAAAGTGTATATTTACTCGTGAGTACATTTACAACTACACCTATGTGTAACTCTATACTTTTTTGCTATTCACCATTTGTGAGTATGGATATACACCTAGTTGTAGACTTGCATATCTCCACACCCTCAAATCAGGGGAGTTGAGCCTCTTACAACAGGTTTTAAGAGTGTAAACTACTTATAACTTTGCACATGTGGGTGGAGATCTCTGCCACCAGTGCTGAGCTCTCCTTATGGGAAATTGTAAGAAAAAATATTATAGTTTATTATTATTTAAAAAATATATTAAAATAATTTAATGTAAAATATAAATGTAGATTAATTGTATATATTTATTTTAACCTAGAACTATTAAAAATAAAATGTTACAGCACATTAACTCACCAAATTAATGTGTACTAAATAATTATTTTACCTTAATTAAATCGATAAATATTCTAAAACAATATTTAAAAATCCCAGTGTCAGAATTGTTTTTTTCTTTAATATGCCACAAATGGTGTTAATGTATCTAATTAATTTAAACACATTTTTATTAAATGTTTAAACTTTGAATTTAATCTTATTTAGTAATAACACAATTGCTTAATCAATATATATAATTGTTTACCATTTAGATAAATATATACACATAATTTAAATGCCAAAATAATTTGTTTTTTAACATTCGTTCCTATGGGGTGTTCTTTTATTTCCCACCCTTAAGTGTTTTCTATGCTGCAGTACCTGTGAGAGGCCATGTGCAGTACTTGACTTTCTCCAAGGCTGGTCAGGAGTACATTAACACCTATTTTGAAAACATTAGGAGTGTAGTAACTTTAGAAGTGTAGTGTGTGAATATTAATGGTCTTACTGTTTTGTGGGTGGGTGTTTTGGATTTGAATGTCCCTCCCTTAAGCTTCCTTAAACTCCTCCTATGTAGTAGTGAGAATTCCTCATTGTGCAGCCACTCCCATTTGGCACCTTCTACATTTACTACAGAAACGTATACTTATATGTGTGAAGTTTTCCGTCACTGTGGCGGAGATTTGGCCACAGAAAAGGCAGACACAGAGGTAACGGCCTATGTGCGTAGGTTTGTCAATCGCATTTTATAGAACGTGGTTAGTTCTACCGGAGAACTAATTTACGTAGTACAAAATGCAGTTTGTGAATAGATCCCTTTGTGGCTTTGAATTATCTTTGCATTGCATGTACTTGCCAATTCATCTGGCATTTCCCTGAGTAAGCCCTTTTTTCACACCGATTTTAAAGTTACATATGTTGCACACATGTTGAACACACCTTGCATGTGAAGCTTGTTTATACGTATTTTATGTTTTTTCCTGTTTTTTTGGGTTCCAATCACAAACTGTAAGAACCTGGATTTTCAGTGGGTGACTACCCACTTCAAGTAATAATCACAACCCTTGTCAGAGCGAACCCTTAAAGTCACTGCCGGAGATTAACCCTCTGGTAGCTATGGCACAGAGCAGATAGAGCAGATAGGCTTAAGTTACAGAAATATGTTAAGTATTTATGCAGTACCAAACAGAAATAAAGTAAAAACACCAAGCAATAAAAATCTCAAATCGATTAAAAAAAATAAAGTACATTTTAATAAATAAAATGACACCAAAACAACAAAAAATCCAATAAAAGGGACCTGAGATATGGTTTCTTTTAATTTAAAGTGAAAAAAGCACCAAAAAACACTAAATGCCAATGCAGGTCAACTGGTCTCAGTAGACCAGGATTTGAGCACAATTTCAGACAGACCACAATGCAATGCCGACCAGATACCCCAACCAGGTTTGCCTTGTTGTAGGTTTTACCTTGGGACTTACTCTCTAAAATGGATGTCTGAGTCCTTCAGCAAGGCAGCAACTGTGTCCGATGAGGCCTCCATGACATCAGTTAGTCATTTGTTAAGGCAGGAAAATTCAAATGTGCACCCAGGGAAGTCCTTTCGCCGGTCATATAGTTTCGGCCCCTTCGCCTGGTCAAGATTTCTACAATTGATCTTAGTTCCTTCTTTGGAGCTTGGAATTCTCCAGGAGGGCAAGGCTGTGTGCTCTATCCAACAAGGGCACCATGAGCCAAATGCCTTCTCGTTGAGGTCCCACTGAATCAGATTTGCCACTGTGGAGAAGCTCCAAATGCAAGAAACCTGTTTCCTTGGCCTGGCTGGAATGCATCTGGGTTGTTCCCAGTCCTCTGGAGGTCTTCAAATCCAAAAGGTTTTTAAGTTCTAGGTTTTCAGGGCTAGTAGGAGAAGTCCAGCCAGTCTAAGCCAAGAGAGAAGCCACCAATAGGGTCCAGGTCAGACCCAGTTGGTACTGACCAGCTGGAAGTTGCAGCTTGTGGTCTCTCTGTAGCCACACAGGTGGTCAGCCAGTTTACCGTTGGCGTCCACTTCTTTGTCCAGGATACAAGAGGGAGCAGGGCCAGTCGCTAAGCAACCAGACAGGATCCACAAGAATTGTCTTAGCATCCCATTCTCTCCCTTTCAAGTGTGCCCCAAGTCTTAACGGTGGCTCAACAGACCTGTCAAGCAGGATTTGGCACTATGCTGTCAATTGGAGGCAAGAAAACGAGAGAAAAAGGAGAGAAGGGGCTAATACCAATGAAAAGTAGCATTTGGTCCATTTTTGCATGAAATTGAGAAACAAAATACCTTATTGATAAGGGTTCTTTGTCGGATCTACAGAAAAGGAAACAGGACAAATTAATTTGAAAAACGCATTGCATAGTGTGATCCAACTCTTCCATCAAGTTGTCAGAAAGTAGTACTCCCCAACTGCACACCTGAGTCTTCTGAGATGCTGAAGCTGCCGAGTGCGAGAGCATGTAGCCATATTTGAAGCTATGAAAAAAGCTCAAACCGCTCTAAGAAAAACAGAAGAGGCATTGTGAACAAAAATGTGCCAAATTTTCAATATCAAAAATCATCACCACAGTTTGCTATAAAAGCAAAATATCTTACGTTTACCTTTTAATAAGATGCTGCAATAAAAAAAAAAACTGTGTGGGTGCAGATATATTAGAGATTCAAGGGCATAAATGTCAACTTTTTAAAAAACGAGGTGCAAAAGTGCGGTCTGCTAAAAAAGAGCAAATCAAAACAATTATTGATAAAGAGACCATGATTGTGATAAAAAAAAATCTACAGGAGAAATAGAAGAAACGTAAAATCAGGGTCTGTCTATGCGCAGATTGGATCTTGAAACCGAAATGTACATGGACAATGTATGGTGACACACAAAACAAGAATGATCAGACTGAGATGATTGGAATTGTTACATCAAAAATATCAGCTTGACAAATTTCCTGAATGGCAATAATACAATTTGTTATATGATACACTGGAAAAGTAGCAGTGCATTAAATCGTGTTTCGCAATGTAATCACTATCCCTATTCAGCTGCCACATTTTGTCCACATTCAATCAATTTCGCCTTTTCTATCCATTTGCATTCATGCAGTGACCATATTGTTAAAAAATTCCCTCCTTGCGGGTATGTTATTACTTCAGTTTTCTGCCACTGCAGATCCTCCATGGTGTGGCCCAGGTACTTGCAATGTTCTACCAATGGCGTGCCAATAGTTCCACATGCAGGATCTAGTTCTTCACTTTCTGTGCCGTCTGGCCCACGTATATCTTGTGACTCGGGCACTAAATGACATAGATGACCCCACTAGCATTACAGTTTGTTAAACGTCTCAAAGTGTCATTTACATCATCATGTTCAAATGTTTTCGCATTAAAACAGTATTTACAAGCATTGCACGCACCACACGAAAGCAGTGCCGGATTAAACCGTGTGGAGGCCCCTAAGCAGTCGAAATTTCGGGGCCCCCCTCGCAAATTATCCCCTAATTTGTTTTTAATGTTACCAACCCTTTATAGAGTCTTTAATGTAAAGTTTTCGTTTCTTTGAGTTGATTCATTTTTTTCGATCGTTTGGAAACAATTTAAGAAAGCCTGATTGTAATTTTCTTTCAAGATGAAATCAATACTATTGTGATCGGTTGTCACGGGCCCCTAAAAGGAGTGGGGCCCATAGTCCGGTGTCTATTTTGCCTATTTGGTAATCCAGAACTGCACGAGAGGCAGGACTAGATAAAGAAAAATGTGTTCTCTCCATTGGATTGCTCCTTTAACGTTGCACCAAACACTTGAATTGAGAGTTTTTGGTTCGAATGTTAAATCTCTAAAATGAAGCTACCTGTGACCAAGTCCTTTTCTCTATAGTGGCCCTATTGCTTCAACCCGTTCTGAAGCTTCACCTCATACTATGTATGAACTGCTGTTGCTTCAAGAACCTGTCAATATTGCTAAATCAAATGTGACCTCTGGGGGATGCAACCCTTCCCAGGGCGCATTGCGCACACGTCGCTTTGGGAGGGGAAGGCCTCTGCCGGAGGCTGCTTTACATTCTCCCTCCGTCTAGTTTGCAGCGACGGTAAAATTGAAAAATAACATGGGTGGTTATTGCAAACGTTCAGCTGTTAAGTTCTTGAACTTTTCTATCTCTTCTTCCTCAGTTGTTTATATTATCTGATGTGTTGTTAAATAGCATTTGACAATTTTAATTATCGTATATTATTGCTGGCTTTGAGGAGGAAATGTATTGCTCGGATTACTTTCCGGTAATCTTCATTACTCCGGTTCTTATTTCCTCATTCCAGTTCTTGCACAATGATGTTTTACCTCATGCATCCCCTCCAGGCACAATCTCCCAAGCCGTTTTCTCTTTTTATTAAACTGAATCGAAGTCTCTCGCATAAAACCCTCCTCTTCCTACAGCACTTCCTGAGGCATACCCAAGCACGTTTATGATCACCAGGATAAGAAGGCCAGGAATGAGGGAGGGAGGGTTTTAAGTACTAGGATGAGGAAGAAAGAATAGGTTTAATGAAGATTACCAGGAAGTAATTTGAGCATCACCTCATCATCTTCTTCCTCATCCTAGTCCTTACATAGTGAGGATATACCCAATCAAGGGACTTCTTATCCCAACATAAATGGCAAGAAAAAAGGCACATACACACATCTGGGAGTCAAACTGAATTTTTTATGATATAAATTCAATACCCAAACAAAAGCCCCAATCAAGCCATAGAAAAAAGGAACCTCAGCTAAACTCATGACTGCTTAGCAAGAGATTCTTAAGCAGCTTTAGAAAGAACACTGGACCCAAAATGAGACTCTGAACCCTGAGCGACATTAATCCTATAATGGGATATAAAAGTGGACAGAGATGTCCAGGTTGCGGCTGCACAAATGTCTGCCACTGAAACTCCAGCCCAAGATGCAGCCATACCTCTTGTTGAATTAGCCTGCACATCCTAGAGAAACTCGGAGCCTGCATGTTTGTAAGCCATATAAATAACAGTCTTGACCCATTCTGCCAGAGTTGATCTAGAGGGCTTACCCCCTCTATTAGCATGATCAAAATGAATAAATAAGGAATCAGTCTTCCGAAAGCTAGATGACCTCTTTAGATAAAGAGCAAAAGTCCTTACTACATCCAAAGAAGTCACAGAAGGGTCAGAGGAAATCACATCCAAGAGGGAAGGTAGCACTATGTCCTGATTTCTACAGAGTTAAGTTTAGGAAGAAAATCGGGGCCTAAAGACAAAAATACCCTATCCTCAAACATCTTCAAATAAGGAGAGTGACACTGAATAGAACCCATCTCTCCCAACCTCGTGGCTGAAGTTATTTCTAACAAGAAAAAAACCTTGAGTCAAAAAATTATTTTGCAGATTCTTCCAATGGCGCAACGGGGTAGAACCCTGAAGAAAAGGGGAGAGGATGTAGCCTTACGGCTAGAGCGGTCGACCTCGAAGCTGGGGAACCTGGTTCGAGTCTCGGCAACGACGCACAACATCCTGTGATTCTGGGCAAATCACTTAATCTCCCCGTGCCTAACAAAAATTAAGGTGTCCATCTGTAACGAAACTGGTGCTCATTTAAAGCGCTCTGATACCTGATATCTTCGGGTCTAGTTCGCTCTATATAAAACTCTAAAAAAAATAAAAAAAGAAAGGACCAAAGGTAAATCCCACGGTGGGGAAAAAAATCTTCATCTTTGGCCTAATCAGTGAAAATCCCCAAAAGATTTGCCTCAGAGGACACAGATTCCTACCATATGGTGTGGGCCTGTGCGGTGATCGCTCACTACTAGGACACGTTTATGTGGGTCATCCGTGCTGCAGTGGATAGGTCATTCGATCTTGCTCCCCAGTTGTGCCTGCTAGGTCTTCATAAATGCAGGGCTCAGCATAAGGTTACAGATCGCATTACAAATTTGGCACTGATCCTTGCCGGCTAATAACTGATGATGTGCTGGAAATCAGTTGGGGGCCCAGACTTGTACCAGTGTTGGAAGGAAGTGGTAAGTGGGCGGACTTCGAGAGAACAGCGATCACAAAGGAGGAGGTTAGAGGAGTACGTAAGATACTAATGGCCTAGGATGTGATGTTGCAGACATGTCCTAAGATTGATCTCCAGGGGAGGATAGTGGCGTAGAAGGGGTCCGCTGGGGAGTCTCCGATGGAAAGGACCTCACCCCTAGAGCACTGTGACAACACAGAGGCTTCTGGATTTGGTTAGTCTCCACTAGTGGGATGTTTTTGAGCATATGGAGGATGTGCGTGATGATCTGGTTATATGGGGGTATGCGCAGTCTCATTAAGGACGCTTCTCATGATGTAAGATTGTTTACAGCCCGTGGCGCATCCCGTAGTGCAACTGCCATAGTTTATGTATCCTATATCCTGGATCTGTCACTCTACTCTCCTGCCTGGTTTGACATATGCTTACACTCATGTCTGTTGGGAGCTTTTGTTTGCATTTTGATTGTAAAAGCAAATAAAACAGATTTCTAGCAATCAAAGAATCAATAGAATCCAGGTTACCCCAGGGAGATCTAAAAGTTCTAATGGCAGACCACTGAAGTCTCAATGTAGAAACCGATAGATTTTTGTCAAAACCCTCCCAAAGGAAATCCAGTATCACCTCTGGGGGACATTTTAAGGAGGATAAACCTTTTGCCATACACCTATTATCAAACAAAGCCCAGTGGTGATTGTATGACTTTCTAGTTGACTCTCTCCTAGAAGCCTGAATAGAAAGGAAGACGGACAAGGAAAGTCCCTTCTTTAACAGACTCTCCCTTTCAACCTCCTGGCTAATAGTCGAAAACGGTCCAGGAATGCCACAGTCAAGACTGGATGAATGATCGGAAAGGGAGAATCCATTTCTGGTCTATTCCCGTGGAGTGAAGAAGGGGAAACCACATTCTCATTGGCCAAAAAATTAAACACTAGAAAGACATCCGATTCCTCCCGGGCTTTAAAATGAGGGGAAAGGCATACATTCCCAGAGACTGATTGTTCGCTGATCGGGAAAAAAACTGAGGAGCACGTGCATTTGAGATCTATGCAAACAGATCTAAGAAAGGGAACCCCCATCTGCTGCACAGAGCTTGAAAAACAGGGGATTATGAGTAAATTCCTGTGAACTGGGAAAAACTTTACTTCGCCTGTCCGCCTGGAAGTTCAAACTCACCTGAATGTGTAGTGCTCTCATAGAAAGAAGATTCACCTCTGCCCAAGACTTGATCTGGAAAGCTAACTGGTTCAGGGACTGACTTTTCATAGCAACTGACAATTGATATAAGCCTTTAGTATTAATTTGTCCATCCTGATCACCAAAGCTAAGCCCTTCAACTGAGGGAGAAAAACCCAAAGAGCTTTCTGAACTGCCTTTAACTCCTTCCAGTTGGATGAGTGATTCGCCTCCTGTGGAGACCAAAGTCCCTGAGCAGTTAAAGTCCCTAGCACTGCTCCCCAGCCCCGCTTGCTGTTATCCATAGGGAGTATCAGAGGGTCTGGAAGCAAAAAGGGAGTTCCCTGATCTGGTGCAAGAGAATCCATGCATCAGCTCAGATGGGTTCTGACCACAAAGTGACTGGAATGAGCATCTTGTTGTACTTTGAAACTAGGGACCAATGTTGGAGGATATGAAGGACCACTTGACCCAGAGGAAAGTAAGTCCAGGTAATGATTACTACTGTTGCTGCCTGAAAAAAAAAAAGTCAACATAACATTCACCATGCTGGAATGTAGCTTGATACAAGAGAGAAGAAATCACAATATATTTACCATGTCCCCTTGGACTTGGAGCCATTCTCTCACTGGAGCCCACTGTAGTTTCAGGAGTATAGCTATATGAGAACGTAACTTCATTCTCCGTGTGACCAGAAGAAATACCTTCCCCACATCTGTCCTGAAATTGGCTCCATGTACTCCATATCCTGTGATGGAATCAGAACTGACCTGGTCTTGGTGATTAGAAACCTGAAGTTCTCCAGTTCTCCACAGACTTCCTTCGTCTGTTGCAACGTAACCACACAACAATGGGAATGAATCAAAAGATCGTCGCAGTGATGATAAATCTTTATCCCGCTGTTGTGAAAGAATGCAATCACTGGTGCCAGAACCTTCGTAAATATCTTAGAGCAGTCTTTATACCAAAAGGAAGGGGACAAAACTGCCAATGATCTTGTCCCACAAAGAATCTGGGAAATGATTGACTCGCCGGAGCTAGGAGGACATACATGCTTGTTGTACTATTTGGAAAATGTAGTTATGTTTTTATTGTATAAAGCATCCTACTTTGAATGCTTTTTATATGAATTGTTGATTTGTAAAGGTGGTTGCTGATAGTGGGCACAGCACTTCTTTTGGTGACCGTGACTTACTTTTCGTCAGACTTTGACCCACAGTAAGAGAGGTAAAGGGAGAAAAAGAAGAGAGGAGGAAGTGAAAGATGAGTGGACATTGAGAAAGCAGGGATAAAGAAAGAACCGTCAAGTGTGAGAGAAGGAGAAATTAAGTGCATGGAATTGGAAGAAAGGCATGGGGTGTAAATTAAGCACAACATATATGCATGGATTTGATTTTTTTCCTCAACTTAATAAAATATAATTAATGGTTACATCTAGTTAAAACTAGGCTTTGAAAATATTCCTGACTGTGCTCACCTCTAGTAAAGATAGATGAGCATTAATCAGTTTTACCGTGATACTACATCCTTTGCCAAAAAGGAATGCACACCCTCCCTTTGCACCTCAGATGTGCTCCTTAATGGTTATAGTCTGGAATATCGAGTTCCTAATATAGATTTACCAGAATATCAAGGACCAAATTACAGAGCAGGTAAGTGCAGATACGCAAGTATGGATTTACTATTCTAAACTCCACATCTATGTACAAATACGGAGAGTTACATATACAAAACCCATACTTACCTATTTGTTGTTACCTGTCAATATTTTTCTCCTCGATACTTTGACTACGATAATATGGCAAGTCGATATTTGCTACTTGGTACCTTCACCCTCCTTGATGAACAAGTTACTTACCTTCGGTAACGATATATCTGTAAGAGACATAGATTAGTTATAGATTCCTTACCTGTAGAATTACCCCCAGGCGTCAGACTGGATCCGGAGAATTTTTTGTCAGCAGTACCCCTGCGCGTCGAAAGGTGGCGTCGGTCGCCTCCGCGTTCGTCGTTGCCTTCGTGGTCGCCGGGATGACATCGCAGTAGCTACTTAGACGCCGCCCTCGCGCGCTCACGTCAGTTCTTTTACACGACATTCCACGCCAGAAGCGCAGAGCCATGCAAGACACTGACCACTGGTGCACAAAACTAGGGCCCTGAAAGGGATTCCCTGACCCTAGAAGTCAGTTCGCAGAACGGGGAGGATGGGTGGGGCTGTAAGGAATCTATAACTAATCTGTCTCTTACAGATATATCGTTACCGAAGGTAAGTAACTTGTTCATCTGAAAGAGACAATTAGTTATAGATTCCTTACCTGTAGAATAGATACCCCAGAAATACCAACCCCGGAGGTGGGTCTGCGAACCAAGTTCACACCAGAAGGTCCTGGAGAACAGAACGGCCAAAGAAGCGGTCTCTCCGTACTTGGCTGTCCAGGCAGTAGTGTTTTGTGAACGTGTGCAGAGATGCCCATGTAGCTGCTTGACAGATGTCATTGAGGGGGACTCTCCGTCCCAAAGCAGTGGTAGCCCTGGTGGAATGGGCGTGCAGAACCACTGGAGGCTCCTTCTTTGCCAAAGAGTAGCAAGCTTTAATGCACAAAACGACCCACCTAGAGATGGTCCGTTTGTGCACGGCCTGACCTTTTTTGGCGCCCACGTAGCCAACAAAGAGCTGGTCATCCACCCGGAATTGCTTGGTGCGATCCGAATAAAATGAAAGGGCACGTTTTGGATCCAGACGGTGAAGCCTCTCTTCCTCCTTAGAAGGATGCAGAGGCGGAAAGAAGGTGGGCAAAGTGATGGTTTGACCAATGTGGAAAGAAGTAACCACCTTGGGAAGAAAGGAAGGTCTGGTTCTAAGGACGACCTTGTCCAGATGAACAGCCAGAAAGGGAGGCTTCGAAGAAAGAGCTTGGAGCTCACTCACCCTGCGAGCAGAGGTGATGGCAACCAGAAAGGCAGTCTTTAAAGTAAGAAGTCTGAGAAGGCAGTTATGAAGCGGCTCAAATGGAGCGCACATAAGGTAGGTAAGAACCAAGTTCAAGTCCCACTGACGCATTACGAAGGGAACAGGAGGAAAAAGATGAGTAATGCCCTTAAGGAAGCGATTTACAACAGGGGACTTGAAAAGAAAAGGCTGATCAGGAAGCCTAAGAAAGGCTGAAATGGCAGTGAGGTAGCCCTTCAAAGTGCCCAGAGCAGAGCCCTGCTGGGCCAAAGACAGGAGGAACAAGAGAACCTCAGAAAGAGGGGCAGAAAGGTGATCCACAGCCTTTGCTGTGCACCATGCCACAAATTTGTTCCATCTGCAGGCGTATACCGTCTTAGTGGAGGGACGCCTGGCTGCCAAGATAACATCACAGACTTCGGGAGGAAGGTCGAAGGCTGTCAACTGTCGCCGCTCAATCTCCACGCAAGGAGGTGGATGCTGGACAGGTTTGGGTGGAGGACCGTCCCCTGCTGCTGCGACAGAAGATCCTCCCAAAGAGGCAGTCTGCTCGGAGGATCGATGGCCATGTGTAACAGCTCGGGATACCAGACTTCTAGTGCCCAATCCGGAGCCACAAGGATGACTTGGGCCCGGTCGCGTTTGATCTTCAGCACTCTGGGCAGAAGTGGTATAGGCGGAAAGGCGTATAGAAGAACGCAACTCCACTCGCAACGAAAAGCGTCGCCTAGTGAGTGCCGCCTTGGAAATTCCAACGCGCAGAATTGCTGACATTGCACGTTCTCTTCGGTGGCGAATAGATCTAACTAAGGCTCTCCCCACTGCTGAAAGAGACCTAGCGCCACCTCCGAGTGAAGACGCCATTTGTGATCCATCATGCACCTGCGGCTGAGTTTGTCTGCCCTGGCGTTCAGTGAACCTGCCAGGTGTTGAACCACCAGGGATATGCCCTGATGTTCCAGCCATGTCCAGAGACGGAGAGCCTCTTGACATAGGGTCCACGACCCCACCCCGCCCTGTTTGTTGCAGTACCACATGGCGGTGGTGTTGTCTGAGAACACCTGCACCTCTCTTCCCCGGACAGAGGGAAGGAATGCCTTTAGTGCAAGACGGATCGCCCAAAGCTCCTGAAGGTTGATGTGGAGCCCGGACTCCGCCGGAGACCAGAGGCCCCTGATCTCCACCTCTCCCATGTGGCCGCCCCATCCCAGCAGTGATGCATCTGTCACCACTGTGAACTCTGGTTGGGGAAGGAAGAGGGATCTGCCGTTGACCCAATCCTGGTTCGTGAGCCACCACTGCAATTGACATGCAGTGCCCTCCTCTGATCTGCGCAGATGAGCTGCGACCACCGCCATCACTTTCGTGAACACCCGAGGGGCGCTGGTAAGGCCAAAGGGGAGCAAGGTAAACTGAAAGTGCTCGTGGCCTACCTTGAACCGCAGGCAACGCCGGTGGGCCGGCAGGACGGGAATGTGAAAGAATGCGTCCTGCAAGTCCAACGCTACCATCCAGGGTTGAGGGCAGACAGGACCTGAGCTAGCGTCAACATTTTGAACTTCTCCTTCCGGAGGAAGCGATTGACGTTCCTGAGATCCAAGATAGGACGCAGGCCTTTGTCCTTCTTGGGCACCAGAAAGTAGTGGGAATAGCAACCATGACCTACTTCTGGGGCAGGAACTCGCTCAATGGCTCCCTTGGTCAAGAGTGCCGAAACTTCCTGTTGGAGAAGGGCCAGATGATCCTCCGACATGCAATGGTGCTGAGGTGGCATGGATGGAGGGGTAGTCTCGAAGGGGAGGGAGTAGCCCCTTCGGACTATCTGCAAAAACCACCTGTCCGACGTGATGGTGCGCCAGTGGGGGAGGTGATGACGAATCCTGCCGCCCACTGGCGATTGGTGGCCCTGAAAGGTCGGACTAGGAGGGTTTGGAGGCTGCTGCAGAGGGGGCTGTGGTGGACTGGTCCGCTCGCTGGCTCCCAAAACCACGGCAGTGGTTCCCACGTCCCAGGCCGCGCAGAGGCTGAACAGCGTGCGCCGGCTTGTGGCTCTGGGCAGGACGTGGCGGGGCACCTCTTCCGTAGCCACGAAAAGGGCGAAAAGCAGACTGCGCAGGGCGGGTGGTGGAGAGTCCTTGAAGCGCTCTAGCACGTTGTCTGCCTTGTCACCGAACAGGGGACAGCCATCAAGGGGCATGTCCATAAGGGTAACTTGGACATCCCCGGAGAAACCAGTCGACCTCAGCCAGGCGTAGCGTCGATGGGCTACCGACGTTGAAATTGTCCTGCCTAGCGAGTCGGCGGTGTCCTGTCCACAGCGAATGGTAAACTTGGCTGCGTCTCTCCCATCGGCAACAGCACGGGAGAGTACGACCCGGGCCTCCTCCGGGCACTGGGGCAGCACTTGCGCCACCGTATCCCACACAGAGTGGGTGTAACGGCCCAACAGACATGCAGTGTTTACCGACCGCAGTCCCAAGCTGGAGGAAGAAAACATCTTCTTCCCAAGGTGGTCCAGCTTTTTGGATTCCCTATCAGGTGGTGCGTTAGGGAATGCGCCCTTGGAGGCTTGGACCACCAAGATCTCAGGAGAGGGGTGTTGGGAGAGGAAAGAGGGGTCACCCGGAGCCAGGCGGTGGTGTCGGGTGATCATCCTATCCACAGGAGCCCCTGTGTTGGGCCTGGACCAGGTGCCCAAAAGGATGTCAGTGAGGGCTTCATTGAACGGCAGCAGGGGCTCCGAAGAGCTCGCTGCCGGTTGAAGCACCTCTTTCAGGAGGTTAGTCCTGACCGCCACCGTAGGTAGCTCGAGGTTGAGGGCCTCGGCCGCCCTACGCAACACCACTGCGTAAGAAGCTCCCTCCTCCGTAGCCATGGTAGGAGAAGACAACATGCTAAGGTCTGGGGAAGTATCCAGCCCACTGGCATCCCCCAACTCCTCTCGCCAGTCCGGATTATATTCCAACTGGTCAGTTAAAGGGTCTCCAGACCCCTCCTCACCCTCCTCTGGTTGCCAATCGGGCCTAAAAGAACCAGGGTGGAACAGGGGCACAAAAGTACCCGTCGGCGCCGGAACCGGCTTCGGTCCGTGTCCACGTCGGGGTGGAGGCCGGGGTCAACGCCGGCTGGGGACACAGCCGGCGTCTGCTGCGGACGTGGTGCCGGTGGAATCGGTGCCGGGGAGGCGTGGTCAGGTCAACCGGCGCCGATCCGGATCCAGGCCTGGATCCAAGGGAACCCTGCGGTGCCGAAGCCGCTGGTGTCGAAGGCCCAGGGCCCCAGCCGAGTCTGTTGGGCCCAAAGGTGCGCCGGCGGAGTCAGGCTGCCCAAAGATGGCATGAATTGCTTCGTAGAAACTCTGAAGCTGGGCAGGGGTCGCACCGGGTCCCAGTAAGGGAGGGAAACCCGGAGTCGACCCAGCGGGCTCCGCATGCAGAGCCGCGGAAGGGTCACCAAACGCATCCCTCATCGCGTCGGCCGGACGGGGAGAAGTCGAAGAGCGACGATGCTTCTTCGACTTCTTCTTGTGCTTTGACTTACCTGAGGAGTGCGAAGACTTGGAAGAGGACTGGTGGTGGTGGCTCAGCGACCGGTCCCTTGACCTCCCACGCGACCGGGACCTCGAGCGGCGTGGAGCGGACTGCCGGGCCTCAAGAAGCTTTTGGGACCGCTCCCGCAAGGACTTCGGATTCATGGTCCGGCAGTCGGAACACGATTTGGAGTCGTGGTCGGGTTCCAAACAGAACAGGCACACGCGGTGTGGATCCGTCACCCACATCAGCCGTCGGCAGGAACCGCAAGCCTTGAAACCGGGCATCCCTGACGTGCACCAGGAGTTGAAGACTCAAAAACGGCGTCGACATAAGTCGGCAAAAAGTCAGTCAAAAAGTGACTGGAGTCACCGCTCTCTCCGGATCTGCGCTGGCTGGCGCGGAAAAAGAAAGAACTGATGTCCGCGCGCGAGGGCGGCGTCTAAGTAGCTACCGCAACGTCATCCCAGCGACCATGACGCCAACGACAAACGCCGAGCCGACCGACGCCACCTTTCGACGCGCAGGGGTACTGCTGACGAAAAATTCTCCGGATCCAGTCTGACGCCTGGGAGTAATTCTACAGGTAAGGAATCTATAACTAATTGTCTCTTTCAGATTGGTGCAGTTCAGGAAGATCACGAAGCCCATATCTTCAGTTTTCCTATCAACATAGCCAGTATCCCTTACCTTTGCCTCACTCCACTGTGATGATGAGTTTCTGATCTCTTCCTTGCCTCTATGTGCTTATTTTCCTGAATGCTCATCACTTTATCACCAGTATGTGAGGCAGGTACTCTGACACAAAAATTACAGATATCCCGTCTGCCTTACTACTAGTGCATAAGGATAACATGCACTTATAATAGGGAGGACTGGATAGCCGTCACATTCGTGATGTAGTACCTGTCTGCCAAACTCTAAATCAGGCCCTAGGTTCAGTAAAGATTTCTGTATTTATTCACACAATCAGTGAGAAGTGTGGATTGGTGATCCATGCTCCATGTGAAATACTGTATTAAATATTACACTAAATCATTCTGTACTAAAGTATGTTTTTACCTATTTTCACTTGTTTATATACACAAATGAGATTGGCTAAATTCTGATGAGGTGTGTCACGTTTATAGCAGTTGTCTAAAAATTCCATGTTGTTTGCACCACTAACCAGAGTGGCCTTTCCACTGGCTCTTAGCTTTCAGATAACTGAAAGAACTGTTAATACCATGTCCATCCACATTCAAGGATTTTTTTTTTATACAAGAAATGTTATTGTGTCTTTTATTCTAGGCTAAGGAGAGACACCCCAAAAATAATCACTTGCCAAAGCCAAGAGTCAATGGAGGTCTGAAGATGCGGGCCTCGGTCCGAATGACACGGTACTTGGAGTCTTGGGGTGCTGCCAGGCCGTTTTCCCAACTGAATCAACGAGAAAGTATAAGCAATGAGTCTGCTGCTCCAAATGGAACTACCAGAAAGGTGAGCACATTTTCAGCAGTCATTTCTTTTTGTGTTACTACGAATGTCCCCAGCATGTACACATGCTTCATGTAGCTGTGGTTATGTGGTTCCTGGTTCTCCCATTCTAGTGGTCACCTGCACTACCACCCTTTCATCTTCTAACTCTCTTGCTCTATGACTGACTCTTCTTAACTTCAATGTCAACATTCTATTGGTGACATTAAAGGAGCTCAGCAATGGCTGACTCCAGATTCTTCTACACAACAACTTTCTCATAGATCTCTCTGACATAACAAATAAACAGTAAGTTACAGAGAAAATTCTGAGAGAGATTGTGAGAAATTGGGTTGTTGGTTGAATGGGGAGTGAGCCCTAGTAAAGCAGCAATCACAATCCTTGACAGGGTGAGGCACAAGCCAACCACAAATTAACCTGTGCTCAACCTTCTGGTACCTTGGCGCAGAGCAGTGGGGCGTAACTCAAAGGCAATGTGTAAAGTGATTCATCAAGTTCCTATCCCATGGAGAACTTATGAGTGCTGCTGAAGGAAGATTAAGAACTTTTGAATGATTTGTATAATTTGTCCTGAGGAAGGTGGTGTGAACATTTTCGATTTCTGCCAATACATCGCGTCGACAGAATTGTTTTTGAGTTGATTTTTATATTTGTTGTATTGTAATGAAAAGTCTTTTCGTAATGAATTTTAGAAAACAAAACTGTATTAGAAAATGGACCATGGAAAGTCCTTTTTAATCTACATGATTGTTTTCATGTATGCATAGGGTTGTATATTATAAAAAATAAATCTGAAATAATTTTTTAAAGAAATATATATAGCGAAACAGAGATTATTTACATTTGCATGTGACAAGGCTTATAGTGCATATCCATTGGGCCTTGGGAAGCAAAATCTGCGTCCCGCACTTTGAGGGTGCACAAAAGGGAATTTCTTTTGTTCTAGATATAAACCACCCTGCCCCTTTTGGCAGTGAAGGGTGGCTCCTCCTTTTTTGGAGTTAAAGTATTTGTGCAACAATTCAAACACTAATAAAGTGAAAAACACCACACAAAAGCATTCTACACCAAGCTAGAAAATTACGGTTCTTTTTAATAAATAAAACAAGAGCAAAACAACAAATATCCAGTCAGTAGAACCAGGAGATATGCAATTTTTAAGATTTCAGTGAAAAAGCACAAAGCGGCAACTGTGGACATCTGGTCACGCTGGACTGGGACAAAGTCACCGGTTCAGGACGACCGCGATGGAGCGCTGGCTGATTTCAGGGACCCAGTTAGGACTGCTGAACAAAGTACCTAAATCCTGGTTGCCGGAGCGTTGTGACGATCTGCATTGAAATGCGTTAAGCAGCCAACACGATGCGTTGGTTCCGAGATGCAACAAGGGTGCGAAGCGAGGTCCTTCATCGTCGCTGAGGATCCCGTTGAGGAGGGCTTGCGATGTGCAGTCCAGCTCGAGGATGCGCCATGCAGTTGGGGTGATGAGTTTGTGCCGAGGAGCTGCGTCATTGTCGTATAGGCTGACGTCTACGAGGGATGCGTAGGCCTGCACTGAGGATGCAATGCGCAGTGGTGTTTCCGATGGGCCTGTGACGGCAATGCAGGTCTTTGCGACGGGTCTAATTAACACAGCAGCGGCCATGCATTAGTTCTGCTCGGGTTTTCGCTGTGCAGCAGAGGAGATGCAACGGGTCTGCTGGATTCACAGAGGCTATCAGAGCACCTTAAGCCCACTTCCAAGGCACCACTTGGCAGAGTAGACTCACAGATGGCAGAGTGCGGGTGCAAAGTTGTTGGAAGCCTGTTGTGTCCCTGAGGCTTCAGATCAGGAGGCCAGCCAACTAGCCCTTGGAGTCACTCTGGGTACTGGGTTCAAAAGATGCTGGTCCAGTCCTTCTCACCCAGGCAAGAAGGCAGCAGATCAGCACAGCAGAGTAACAGTGCTTCAGAGCATAACTCCAGCCGAGGGGCAGTCCTTTCAGCAGCACAGCAGTCCTTCCTGGCAGAGTATCCACGGGCCCATAAGTGTTCTGAAGAGTTGGTGTCTGAGGTCCAGTATTTATACACAGCTGGGCCTTTGAAGTGGGGGGAAGCTTCTAGAGGTTCCCACCCCACTGAGGTGTCAGGCATCCCCTTCCTCCCTGTCCTGGCCCCAGCTTGTCTGGGGCTATAATAGCCTAGTGACAAACCCTTTGTGAGAGTGCTCAGGCAGAGTATTGGAAAGTGGATTATTAGTAGGGGCAAATGTATATCTGCCACTAACACATGATAGGACTCAGCATAGGTCTTAGTAAATTATTCCCATGCTCAACCCTTGGTAGCTTGGCTGCGAGCAGGCAGGCTTAACTTCAAAGACAGGTATGTAAAGCATTTAAAAACACCAATTCAGTAAATAATTAAGACACAATGCATAATAAAAATCCAAAATCAATTTATAAAAATAGGAAATATTGTTATCTTTAAAATGACACCAAAACGACAAAAATCCAATGTAGGGAACCGGAGATATGAATTTTTAAAGATTTATCACTTTATAGCACTTAGAAACATATAGCACCATATTGGGATATCTGGTCGCGATAGACCAGCTCAAAGTCAAAGTTTCAGGCCGACCGCGATGGAGCCCTGAGCGGCTACCCCTCGCGGTAGGTCCCGGTCACAGTTTTTACCTTCGGACTTAGAAACTTTTCTGGAGCTTTTTCTCATGGGGTCCCTCGATGCTCTTCACCAGGCTGGATTCAGTGAGGGTTCGCCGGCCTCGGATTTCTTCTACTCCCGGTCAAACTCGGGAAGTCGGACCTACGGAGCTTTCATCGGGACAAACCTGGATGGCTTGGCCAGCTGGCTGACCAGGTTGAGTCGGTCCCCCTATGGAGCTTTTTTCCAAAGTTGCTCCAAAGTTCTCCCAACTCCTGGAACTTCTTCCTGAAGGTCCCCAAAGGGTCCCAAAGTGTCTCAAACTCACTCCAAGGGTCTGGAAGCTCCAAGATAGTCCTTGAAACTTGAGGACTTCAGTTCCCACAATCCACTTGGACAAAACCCTTACAAATCCACTGGTAGTTTTCCAGGTTGCGGATTCTTGGTGGTGATGATCCAGGTGAGCTCTGTTAACCTGTAGCTTGCAGGGAGTCCACTCTTTACTCTTTTTCACAGCAAGGTAGTCCACAGGGCTGTAGTTCCAGATGGTGCAGTCCTCAGAGGTCAGGCCTTAGAAATTGCACATCAAACTTCTCAGCATGGCACAACATCTTGCTTTCTTAAGTTTCAAGCAGCAGATCTGAGAGACTCTGCCCCTCTCAGATACTTATTCCAAGTTATCTGGGTCAAGCAGGAGGTCACTCCTGACCAATGGGAGCAGGGCAACTCCCCAAGGATATGACCACATCCTGTAGAGTGTGGCATTATTTTGTCCCAGAGTGCACCAAATCTTCCAAGTTCATAATGGCTGATTTTCCAGCAGGGAGGTAAGAGCTGGCTAAACACACCCCTAGGATGGCTACTTTCCATAGACTTTCCCCCTTGCATCTGCTCATTCTTTCCTTAATCCTAGCTCTGGCTTTGGGTCAAAAGATTAGAGTTGTAAATGACACTGAGGCCTTCCCCTTCCCTTTGAAGACTATGGTTTACGACTCCTCCCCCTGCTCTGGCATTCCTGTGTAGCAGCACACTGCCATCCCAGCAGAGCTGGTCAACCCCAGGGGCTCTTTATCACCTCTTCAAGGCAGCCTGGCTAATCCACTTAACTCTGACCAATCAGGACAGACCACTGGAAGGCTGAATCTGGACTTACAAACAAGAAAGTCTTATAACTTCTTGTCTGTACATTTTAGGAGAAATTCAACAATATGATATTGTTGGATTTATCACTACCATTCTGGGAAGTCTTTGAATGGAAGTTCTATCATTATCCTATCAGGAGTCATTAGTTAATAACTTCTTGCCATGTTAACCTATGTGGCATGGGATTTGCAATGGGAAAAATGACTTGGGCCAATTTTCCAGCACTAGGGCTTATAAAAACATATTTTATAAGTACTTCGCTTATATCTACAGGACCCCCACCCCATGGGACAACTAGGGGAGACTTTAGGGGCTCTGAATCTGTAGACATATTGCAGATCCTCCCTCCACAGTGCTCCTAGCATCAAAGTCGAATTTGGGCAGCACGTTATCACAATGTGGGGAGTGAAATGTGAAATTTCACTTAACCCAGGGCCTATAAAACTCATTTTATAAGGGTCCACCTTATAAATACCTGACCCCCAACCCCTGGGACACCTAGGGGAGACCCTGGGGGTTCCTAATATGCCAAAACATTGTAGGTTATCCATTTTAAGTGCCCCAAACACCAAAGTCGAGTTTGGGCACAATTTACTTTTTAAAAGCAGTCATGGAACCCAGGACTGCTTTTAAACTGACCTCAGGCTTCAGCAGTGCACACATGCAAGTGCAGAAAAGGCTGCTGGCCTCTAAACTGCCATGCCCTACTATATACTAGGGACCGATAGGTAGTTTCAATCCCCCTGCCCTATTATGTCCTAGGGTTTTATAGGATAGGTCATGCCAATCACAGGGGTACCCCAACCCATAGTGTACCCTAGTGTATGTTGGTGTTTTCACTGTATTCTAAGTGTTTTCAGCATAGCACTGACCCTGGGCCTGGTTAGGTAAAGCCCAGGGTCAGTCAGAGTCAGTTACCACCAGTACCAGTCAGCAACAAGTTGGGGGGGGTGCCCAGAGCACAGGATGACTTTGCAACATAGAGCCTTTGTGATGTGAGCGTGTGGTAGGTACCAGCTCCTCCCCCTAATTTAATCAAAGTGTCCCATCCTGCCAACACCTGTCTTCCCTGTGTTTCACTGTCTGAGAGCAATGCACAAAGACCAACTGCCAGCTACACCTAGTCATGTGACCCAGGATCAGGCTGCAGGCAACAAATGGTGAGGACAAGAAAATGCCAACTTTCTAAAAGTGTCATTTTCAGAATGGAGATTAAAAATCTGACTTTACCATTAAAGAGGGCTCTTAATTACAATTCCTTAGACCCCAAACTCGAGCTGTCTACCTGGTCCCAATTGGAAGTTACAGCTTATTCGATGTAATAAGGTAACTCCAATGTTATCCTGTGGGATAGATAGGCCTTGCAATACTGAAAAACAAATGTAAGAGTTTTTCACTACCAGGACATGCAAAATGTAAAAGTGCATGTCCAACTTTTTAAATACACTGGAACCTGCCCTTTGGGCTGCTTAGGGTCTACCCTATGGGTGGCTTTTATGTATCAAAAGGAAGGTTTGGGCCTGCTAAAAGGGTTTATTTTGCCAGGTTGAAATGGCAGTTTAAAACTGCACACACAGACTGCAATGGCAGGCCTAAGACATGTTTAAAGTGCTACTTAAGTGGGTGGCACAACCAATGCTGCAGGTTCACCAGTAGTATTTAATTTACAGGCCCTGGACACAGGTAGTGCCAACATACTAGGGACTTGCAAGTAAATTAAATATGACAATTGGGTTTGAGCCAATTCTACCATGTTATAAGGAGAGAGCACAAGCACTTTAGCACTGGTTAGCAATGGTAAAGTGTGCAAAGTCCTAAAAGCCAGCAAAAACAGGTTCCGAAAACAGCCAGGTGAAGAGTTTGGGGATGACCCTGCAGAAAGGACCAAATCCAACCGAGATAACTCCTGTTCGTAGTTGTCAAGTTTTCAGTTTTCTTTTGAGTGACATTTCCATGTTCCCGGAACTGTCATGTGTGACACTTTACTGCCTTTTGTGTGATCTTTGAGAGACATTGTTTTTGCAAATAGAATAAAACAATCATGTTCATCTCATGGATTTATTTCTAAAATTAACTCCTTTTAGATAATATTGTTTAGGAACCAATTTAAAAGTGATGCAGCACTACTGAAATCTGTTCATGCCTGGCCATTAACCTACCGTCGTGCCTTCTGGGACTTTGACACCCATTCTTTGTCTTCTAATAGGAAAGTAAAAAATGGAGTAGGAGGACTAAACCACCCTAGCAGAGTCCTGCATTTGGTTATGATGAGCTGGGTAGAAGTGTCTCTTTGGGGCCACATTTGTTTAAGCTGCTATCATTTCGTATTGATTCGCTGTCACAAGTTGCCTCATTATGTGCAACACCTTTAACGTTTATTGGATTTCTTGTTTTAGTAAACAGCTGGTTTCATTCTGGGACCTGTAGTTTTATTTTAGCAGTTGCTGCTGTAGTTGACACACTCACCTGAACTTTGACAACAACTTACTTATCAGTGTAAAGGGGAGACATCGAAATCTGCAGTGTTGCTGCTGTGCTTTCAGCATAGTTCTAGCACTGCTCGTAGATAACGGGAAGTCTAAATGGCCAAGCAGAGCGGAAATGCAGGGTCTCTCATTTGAGGGGGCAAGTTTGCCCAGGCCATTTGTGCAGCAAGCTTCAACAACTGTACGAAGTCGAGCTCAGAGGATGGGACGTGGATGACGAACTGGTGGAAACCCAAAAAGGGCTCACAGAGCAATTCAGGGAAGAATCCAAGAAAATCATCTTCGGGACCTGAAACGACAACCTCGAGAAGGACGAGAAATGCAACTCGTTCTTCAAGAAACTTCAATCGGCCCACATACAGCTGGTAGAGGTTCGGGATTCAGGGTGCGGGGGGCAACCTCCAAAGTGAGAAAGAACACGTCATGAGAGTCGTGACTGACTTTTATGGCAAGCTTTACTCACCGAAGTCGTCAGAGAGATCCCAGGCGGACAGTTTCCTGGAGGGCATGTCGAAGACACTGGGTCTGGAAGAGAGAGAGGGCCTGAATGCGCCTTTCACCCTGGAAGAGCTGTACGTGGCCGCTATGACCTCAAAGAGAGGCAAGAAGCCTGGAAATGACGTCTCCCAGTGGAACTTTATGTGAAGCTGTGGGACTTGGTCGGGCCAGAGTTACTGGATCTCTACGAGGAAATGGTGGGCAAGGGTAGTATGCCACAATCCCTGCAGGAGGGCATGATAACACTTTTGTACAAGCAGAAGGGAGAGAGAGAGGACCTCAAGAACAAGAAGCCCATCTCGCTCCTCAATGTGAACTACAAAATCCTAGTGAAGGTAATGACCAACCATAGAAAGAAAGTGATAGCGAAGATAGTTTCACCGTAACCAGTCCTGTGGGATACCAGATCGGCGAATTGCGGACAGTCTGGCCCTGGTGCGGGACACGACCAAGTACATTCAGAGCCGTAAGGTTCCGAGTGCCTTGGTCAGCCTTGATCAGGAAAAGGCGTTTGACCACGTATCCCATGAGTTCACGGGCTGTACACTCAGTACTGAGACTGGGGGACTTCTTCTTTGATGTGGTGACCACAATGTATAGAGACATCTCTAGCCCGGCGTTGGTTAATGGATGTAAAACCGACCCCTTCCGCATCCTGTCCGGTGTTAGGCAGGGCTATCCACTCTCCCCTCTTCTGTTCATTTGTATTATAGAGCTCCTCACCGAATGCATTAGACAGACAAGAACATCAGGGGAGGGACAGTCCCGCGGAAGCAACAGGAAGGGCAAAGTGAAGTGCTCCCTCTACATGTGCGACATCTCAGTCTTCTGCGTGGATGGGCACTGGAAAGGACTTGTATTGAGTTTGGAAAGGCATCAGGAGCAAAGATCAACAGCGCCAAGTCGGAAATCCTACTCTTCGGCCACTGGACCCCACTCGAGACCCACTGCCATTCCCCATCAAGCAGGATTTTCTGAAGATCCCTGGAGTCTGGTTTGGAGGAGAAGATGCGGCGGAGAAGACATGGGAAGAGAGACTGGAGAAGATGAAGCAGCAGCTGGGACTCTGGAGCCTCTGGAAGCTGATGATTGATGGGGAGTCTTTAATCCTGCGGGATGAGACCCTGCTAGTGCCCCAGTCCGTCGCTCAAGTGTGGCCAGTGCAGCCTCGAACGGCCAAGGCTATCATGAGAATGATCTTCTACTTCATCTGGAGTTCCATAATGGACAAAGTGAAGTGGGAGGTGATGTTCAAAACCCACGACAAGGGAGTGCCAGACATCGCCACCATCCTAAGGGGGATCATCGTGTCACTCTGTGAGGAGCACCCTGAGGACCGACGATGAAAGCCAGGCCAGCTTTCTGATGGCACACTTCTTCCTGTTAGCAAAACCAAAGGGGATGATGGACGGTGTGTTGAACATTGCAAGCACTCACCCCCAGTCAACTGATCTGGGTTTAATCCATCATCATTCTTTAGCTCACTCCGCCACCCCAGTTCAGACATGGCCATATGCAAATCAGTCTGACCCTGTGCCTAATGGGAACAGTCCAGCCCGAACTGCCAAGCCATGTCTTCCCTGGACCGGAAACAAGCATCCTGGGACCGGTTTCTGGCTTACAGCCATCATCAGCCAGGCTATCTTGAATCCAGTGGCAAAGTGAGCAAGGGACCCACGTCTGGGCATACCCTGCCAACTTAGGGCGAACATAGCAAAACCAAAGGGGATGATGGACGGAGTGTTGAACATTGCAAGCACTCACCCCCAGTCAACTGATCTGGGTTTAATCCATCATCATTCTTTAGCTCACTCCGCCACCCCAGTTCAGACATGGCCATATGCAAATCAGTCTGACCCTGTGCCTAATGGGAACAGTCCAGCCCGAACTGCCAAGCCATGTCTTCCCTGGACCGGAAACAAGCATCCTGGGACCGGTTTCTGGCTTACAGCCGTCATCAGCCAGGCTATCTTGAATCCAGTGGCAAAGTGAGCAAGGGAGCCACGTCTGGGCATACCCTGCCAACTTAGGGCGAACATAGCAAAACCAAAGGGGATGATGGACGGAGTGTTGAACATTGCAAGCACTCACCTCCAGTCAACTGATCTGGGTTTAATCCATCATCATTCTTTAGCTCACTCCGCCACCCCAGTTCAGACATGGCCATATGCAAATCAGTCTGACCCTGTGCCTAATGGGAACAGTCCAGCCCGAACTGCCAAGCCATGTCTTCCCTGGACCGGAAACAAGCATCCTGGGACCGGTTTCTGGCTTACAGCCATCATCAGCCAGGCCATCTTGAATCCAGTGGCAAAGTGAGCAAGGGACCCACGTCTGGGCATACCCTGCCAACTTAGGGCGAACATAGCAAAACCAAAGGGGATGATGGACGGAGTGTTGAACATTGCAAGCACTCACCCCCAGTCAACTGATCTGGGTTTAATCCATCATCATTCTTTAGCTCACTCCGCCACCCCAGTTCAGACATGGCCATATGCAAATCAGTCTGACCCTGTGCCTAATGGGAACAGTCCAGCCCGAACTGCCAAGCCATGTCTTCCCTGGACCGGAAACAAGCATCCTGGGACCGGTTTCTGGCTTACAGCCATCATCAGCCAGGCTATCTTGAATCCAGTGGCAAAGTGAGCAAGGGACCCACGTCTGGGCATACCCTGCCAACTTAGGGTGAACATAGCAAAACCAAAGGGGATGATGGACGGAGTGTTGAACATTGCAAGCACTCACCCCCAGTCAACTGATCTGGGTTTAATCCATCATCATTCTTTAGCTCACTCCGCCACCCCAGTTCAGACATGGCCATATGCAAATCAGTCTGACCCTGTGTCTAATGGGAACAGTCCAGCCCGAACTGCCAAGCCATGTCTTCCCTGGACCGGAAACAAGCATCCTGGGCCCGGTTTCTGGCTTACAGCCGTCATCAGCCAGGCTATCTTGAATCCAGTGGCAAAGTGAGCAAGGGACCCACGTCTGGGCATACCCTGCCAACTTAGGGCGAACATAGCAAAACCAAAGGGGATGATGGACGGAGTGTTGAACATTGCAAGCACTCACCCCCAGTCAACTGATCTGGGTTTAATCCATCATCATTCTTTAGCTCACTCCGCCACCCCAGTTCAGACATGGCCATATGCAAATCAGTCTGACCCTGTGCCTAATGGGAACAGTCCAACACTTCTTCCTGTTGCCAACGCGGATCCGCCTCGGATGGACAGAGTGGGTGAGCACCACCCCCTACAACTGGGATACCCCATGGTTCTACAAAGAAGTTGAAAATGTTGTTAAGGAGTTTGGTCTGGAGGCTGCTGCCCCGGCCAAGTGGACTCCGAAGATTGTCCAACACCAGATACGTGGGAGGGACGTAAGCGAACCGATTGGCGCCCTTCCCTCTGCCACAGCGGACTATGTGTGGGAGAACATCTCATACCTTCGTGGTGAGCTGATGGACTGCTTGGGTTCCAGTTGTGAGTAATATGATTTTGGATTTTGTTTTCCAATTCCTTTATAGATTCTGCTACTGAGCAGCTTCTCAAATATCTACTAGCCATATATTAACCCTTTTAGTGCAGGTGTTGGTCAATGACTGACACCCGCACTACCTCCCCAGTGTGTCTGTCGGGAATTGGCTGACATTGGGGAGGTATATAAAGGCCCCTCTGGTGCTCTGTACCAGAGGGAGTCCTTTATTTTATTTTTAGCTTGGACTGTTCGGGAACAGCTTACCGAGTAGCCTGAGTGTTTTTTTTTTTTTTACTGCAATGGTGATCGGCTCACAGGGCGTGCTGACGTCATTGCAGTAAAAGTTAAAGCCCCCCAAGCACGGTTTCTGTTGGGAGAGGTATCGTTGGAAAGGGGAGAACCTCCCCTTTCTAATGGTACATCTGCACAGTGGATCCCTACTTGGGGCTTGCCACAAGAAAGCGATCCCCAAGCAGGGATCCAACTGCCAGGCACCAGTAATGGGGGAGCGGCCTCTTAGGCAAGGCCTTGTGCTCCCCCAGGGGTAAATATAAAATGTCAGTCTTCTGCCTCCCACGGGGGCGCGGATGGAGGTAGTTACCTCCAATCTGCCCCCCCGGAGGGCAGAAAGCCAACTAAACACCAGAGTTACTTAAAAATGTAAATATAGGGTTGGCGGCTGCCCACTATAGCCATAGCATGCCCCAACCCTAAAAACAAATGAGACGACAGTCTTACTGCCCCCCCGGAGGGCAGATGGGGTGATTGCCCCCAATCTGCTTACCCAGGGGGCAGAAAGCCCACTAGACACCAGGAAATATCCTTTTTTTTTTTAAAAATATATATATAGGGATGGGGGCCGTGCCCCCAACAAGAGGACAATCTTTCTCCAAAAGAGATATATATATATATATATCAATATAGATCAATAGCATTCCCTACGGGGAAATGCTACGCATTAGACGGATCTGCAGCACTGATGAAGATTGCAATACTGCACAACTAGCTAGCAGGGAAAGGTTCCTGGAGAGAGGATATGCTGCGAACATTATTGATAAAGCCATTAACAAAACTATGGCTATCGATAGGGAACAAGCTCTTGCAAACAAAACAAATCAGCAAGCAGTAGGTTTGGTCCAAACTGTACAACCAACTAGGATGATTTTAACCTACAATAGACAACACCAAGCCCTACGTAAAATATTAAATAGGAATTGGGGCTTGGTGCGCAGCGATCCTATTTTGAGAGATGCTCTACCAAAGAAACCTGATCTGACCTTTAGAAAGGCAAGATCAATGAGCAATAGTCTTGTTAAAAGCAGTCCTGAATCAAGATCAACCAGTAATTGGCTCACCGCACTTAAAGGATTTGTAAAATGCCCCACATGCAAAGCATGTAAATTTGCTCAAAATAAAACATGCTACATGAGCCCATTTAAACCAGACCCTGTACCTATTACGAAAAGGCTGACATGCAAGACTGAATACGCTGTATATGTGCTGGAGTGTCCCTGTAATTTACGCTATATTGGCAGCACTAAGCTGCCAGTGCACAAGCGGATACTCCAGCACATAAGAGCTATAACTAACAGCGATTCAGCTTATCCTGTGGCCAGACATTTTGGGAAGACACATGGTGGTAGCACGGAACATCTAAAATATTTTGTTATCGACAGTATCCCCCCCTTGAGGAGGGGAGGCAACCGTGAGGCCCAACTACGTCTCTTAGAAACTAGGTACATTCTGGAGCTCGACACCAAGACACCTTTCGGGCTTAACGCTAGTGAAGATTTTTACCTGTTTATAAGGGGTTTCTCCAGTTATGAATTTTATACTTACTGTTGTCCTAATCCCTTGTTTTAGTTATTTACACATTTTAATATACACAGGTAATCATGAAATTTAGTAATTTTAGCTTCTTTTTCGCATGGTTCCTATCCAGATATGTATAGCACTTAGCACTTTTTGGAGTCTATTTTTGATTCCATATGGTGACACGTTTGGCACTTTTTTCACTTAATCACTACAGTATGGAGGAATTAATTCAGCTCACTAAGGGCATAATTAGTGTCAATGGTATAAAACCAATAGTAAACCAGTTAGGCACAATGAGGTAGTGCTTGTCTGGGCAGATTTATGATAAAGAAATAGCTAAGTATTTACTTTTTAGCATGGTTTCTATCATATTTATTACATCTTTTTAGCACATTTTTAACACTTGTATTTTTATCAATATACATTGTGTTTTAATATTTACAGGTTTAATACGGAAAAATTCTTTTATATAGAAGACTGTATTTAAGGTGCTTCTAGTATTGGTAAAATAATGGTTTTAACTCTTTTAATAATTCTTATTTAAAGAAATATTGATTGATTTAATTTTATTACCCCATAAAAATTGTGTATTTATGTTTATATTTATACATATGTATATGAATTTCAACCTGTATTTGGTGCAAAAGATATGTGTTTTATCTTAATTGACGCTAGTAACTCTTCCATGGTTATGAATTAGTCACCTGGATTAACTTGTAACTGTTGCACTGGCACTTTAAATTTATGGGAAGCACAAAGCAGCGCGTCATGTGATCAAGGCCTTTGGAAGGCCGAAACGCGTTATGGCGGTGGTGCGTGGCAGCAAAATAAACTTATCTTAGCACCAGAAACCTTTGGGTCCGTGTTCGTCTTTTCCAGGGGAAACTGGAGGTTGTCGAGACGAAGCCAACAATATATGTTGGCTGGTGGGAGGAACAGGTCCTTAAACAGACACACCATGAATTATATGCACGTCATGTACTGTATTGGCCACGATACATCGATGATATTTTTATCGTATGGAAAGGGGATGAGGAAGATGCCAAAGATTTCATTACAATTCTTAATGTCAATTCTAGTAATCTTAAGTTCACATCCAGCATAAGTAGCACTAAGATTGATTTCTTAGATGTACAGATTTCAGTAGTCAATCACAAATTAGAGACCAGTCTGTTTAGAAAGGCCACAGCAGGCAACAGTACATTGCATGCAAGTAGTGGGCACCCTATGCACCTTATTGAAAGTATACCCTACAGTGAGATACTTGGATTAAAACGTATCTGCAGTACACAACACGAATTTGAAAGATGTACATTAGACACCAAAGCAAGGTTGAGAATGAGGGGATACAGTGAAAAGGTGGTGAATAGAGCTATAGCTAAAGCAAAGGAACGGCCCAGGGAGAGTTTATTGCAACCTAAAGAAGTGGAGGATGAAAGTGACAAGGAGGAAGAAATGCCCCGTCTCATTACCACTTATAGCAGCCAAGAGAGGAAAATCAAATCGATCATCAAAAATAATTGGCCCATAGTTCTTACAGACGGGGTACTAGGTACCAGACTCCCAGATTCACCAACCATTACTTACAGAAAAGCACAGTCAATGAGAAGCCAACTAGTCAAAAACAGTCCGGAATTAGACACAACAGGCACATGGCTAAAACCCAGGCAAGGTTTTTTTAAATGTTCCTCATGCCGTGCCTGTAAATTCGGTGCCAATACAACGCACTATGTCACTCCATTTTCAGAAGAAAAAGTTGCAATTAGAGGCAGTTACAATTGCAGGACTGAGTTTGCTGTGTATGTCCTGACGTGCACCTGCGGCTTGCGATATGTGGGCAGCACCAGGCTGCAGGTGCATGTCAGGATTTTGCAGCATCTCAGAGCGATTGTAAATAATGACAATACATATCCAGTCGCAAGACATTTTAAAGCCATACATGACAATGACCTTAGCTGTCTTAATTATTATGTGATCAATGCCATTTCGCCACTCAGAAGAGGAGGTAATAGAGAAAAACTTTTAAGGCAGCTAGAAACATATATCATTTTAGATCTTGACAGTAAGGCACCGAATGGACTCAACACGACTGAAGATATGCACAACTTTTTATGAAATACCACCTTAACAAATGCACCAGTTATGTTAGACTAATTGTGATGAACCTTAGCTCCCAGATGAATTAGTGCATTTCCTTGTCTAGTCTTTATCATTTGTAGTAGTTTATGTTTTACGTCTTTTTTCCTAGTAATACTCTGGTTATTTAGATGTTTAGAAATCGTAATTTAGATTTCTTTATGGATCATTTCAGGGCCCTTAGGTATTATTAGTATATATATATTTGTTTTCAAAGCTGCTATCACCTTTTTTTTAACGCTAGGTGTCATAAGATTAAATTTTTACATTTTCTATAGGGTTTTTAAGGTTTACCAAAAAATTCTTTTAGGGGTGGTTTTTATATGGTATTTATACACTTTTTAGATTGGGATTTTAGAAACACTTAGCACTTTATTATATCACAACACCTGTTTACATAATGTCATTAGCTGCTAGGCACATAAGCACTTTAAAAAGTTTACAATATGTATTCTGTGGTGCTTGCTAAAAACATCAATTTTAAGCAAGTTAATATAGCTTTCCCAAAACGGTATAAAAACAGACTGAGGTGATGAAATATCAGATAGAAGCATTCATGCTGAAATAATATAAAACAATAACTCCAAGATAGTGATATTTAGAAGCCAGGACGGCGCAAAAAAACTTTATATGTCGCTAATCCAATCACCACTCAGTCGATACCGCAATTTTAGGATGGATTCAGGCAATATAAGGCATAGATATAATGAGGGTTTTTTCTTGTCTTATCTGTATTTTAGTACTTTTTATATATAAGTATTTTTAAATTTATTCACACAAATTTTGTTATACAGACATGAAACTATATCGTATATTTTGTATTGATCTTAGTCTCTGTTGGGCGGTTCTAATCAATATAATGTGGAAGGCAGATCATGACACACAAATTGTTACGCATTGCATGGCATATCGTATCGTTAGAAATATATATAAACAAAGAACTATGTAATTTTATGCATTTTTCCTCTATGCCTGTTCCTGTGGGGTAAAGAATTAGTAGCTTTGTAAAATTTGTAATGTGCATATAGACATGTGTTTCTTTTATCTTCACTAACCACGTGACACAGGGGGTGGTAACCCAGCATTTAAAAACAGAATGGCGGACAGTGATGTTTATGTGTGATCAAGGGCACAGTGTGCTCGAAACGCGTCACGGGGTGAGAGGAGAATAAAATTCTTACCTGCCAACACTACCTGGGTCTGTTTCTCTCTGTTCGCCGGTGTGGAGGTTCGGAGAGTGATCTTGGGGGAGGTATATATATATATATATATGTATCGTAAGTTTTCTCCTTCTTGTCTCTGGTTTTACGCCAAAAAGATGGAAACGGACTCCTCTTTTTCTTTGTGCTTGATATTTATTTTTGCTGTGCTGCCATGACGCGTTTCGGCCTCGCAGGGCCTTGATCACATGTTTCTTTCGTCACTTCCTCCCCATATTTAAAGTGCCAAGTGCTCAAATAGACATTAAAGACAGACTACTCGTCTGACTTTCTGATGTTACAGTACAATTGTGGGTAGACAGACGTTCACAACGGTTGTTTTACGGTTGTATATTATCTACCACCATGTGCAAATTACGCAATTTTATCTGTATAAATACATTTTGAATAGCAGCATTGATGGATAAAATCTAATACATAACAATTAGGTAATATTTACAAAAACACTTAAATACGAGTACGCCAATTGCGGCCTTAAAATTAAATGTTAAAAACCACTGATCATTACTCGTAAAAAATTGCTCTCTAAAATGTTTTCCAACAAATTGTATATATATGTAAAAACCATTTAAAAACAACCTCCTGTGCAACTACTGCTCATATCCCGGACACTATTGCCTCCATTGGCATTTGTCCTCAAGAATGTACTGTTTGATCATAAAGTGCTAAGTGCCCCTGTGTGCAAAAGTGTCTAGTGCTAAAAAGTGAAGATAAAATTAAAAAAAGAGTAAAAAAAGAGAACTTGTGTTATGCAGTATTCGTGATGTAGCGGCCTAAAAATTATATAAAACCCCAATGGTTTGAATCTAGATTTGAAAGTGTGTGAGCATTGTGTAGACCTCATAACCAAGTATGTAAGTCCTCAGTCGTATTTAATCCTTGAGGGCTCTTACTGTCTAATTCTAGGATATACTTGGTTTCTAGTCTTCTCAAACTGGCCTCCCTATTACCCCCACGTCTTTGTGCTGGGATGCAATCAATCACATAGTACTTCAAGTGGTCCAGATTCTTATCATGGACCTCACTGAAATGACGGGCCACTGGGTAAGTAGTATCTAGATTTGTTATGGCACGTAAGTGCTGGAGAATTCTCTTGTGGGCCGGCAGTTTTGTGCTGCCCACATATCGCAGCCCACAAGAGCACTCCAGCACGTAGATTGCAAATTCGGTTTTGCAAGTGAGATGTTTATCAATCAGCACCGGTCTGTCCTTAAAGGGTGTTTTAAATGATGTTTTGCTGGTGCCGAACTTGCATGCTCTGCATGTTGTGCATCTCACAAATCCCTTGCCACCAGTTAGCCAACCGGTACTAGTTTTAACTTCGGGACTACTATATATGTATATATATATATATATTTGGGGGCTGCTCACTATGGGCATGGCATGCCCCCACCCCTAAAGAAATATGGTGACAGTTTTATGGCCCTTCCCCTGGTGGGCAGATGGGGGTGATTGGCCCCAGTCTGCCCCCCCTGGGAGGCCGAAAGCCCACTAGACACCAGGTAATGTCCTTTTTATAAAAAAAAATATATATAGGACTGGGGGTTGCCCACCATGGGCATGGTCATGCCCCCACCCCAACCGGGCACATTCTTAGCTTACCCCAATTTGCAGAAAGTCCATTAGACACCAGAGACTACATTATTGTAGTATTTTTATGGAGGAGGGGTAGGCAGCCTCCCTGGGCATTTAAACAGATCCAAAACAAACAAAAGGAGGGTGCAGCCTACCCCGCTTCAGAAGGGGCAATAGTTTCTTTCACCCCCCCTCCCCAGCAGATAGGAGGTATGTCCAAACTGGGAGATTGCCTCAGATATGCCCCCCGGGGGATAGAAAGGCCACCTGACACCAGGGATTTTGCCATTGGGGCAAAGGAAAGTGGTGCAGATGTTGCACTCTTGCACTGGCTACACCCCCACCCCCAAAAAAAGAACAAACCAGTATTTTTGCCCTCCCTGGACAGACAGGAGGTTTGGCCCAATTTCCTCCTGGGGACCAGAAAGCCCACTGTATGACAGGAATATATTTTTAAAATAAAATAATTGGGGGGGGGGGGGGTTCTGGCCCACCCTTACCCCTAAAGCCCTAACAGTCTTTCTTCTCCGCTGTGCACTAAGAAATCCCATCCCAATGGCAAACAAGAGGCCATTTGATTCTTTTGGGTGTTGTTCTTACATATGGGCCGGGAAAGTGTGGCTAACTCCCAATATCGTCACACTTGCAGTGGTGAATGGATGCACTTGTTGGGCTTGGGTAGGTTGCCACCTGGTAAAACCTACCAGAACCAGACAGTTCTGAAAACTAGACATCCAGGGGAGAAGGTGGTGTGCTTCATGTGGATCGCACAACATTTTCTTACCCCCAATGCCCTGCAAACCGCAAACAAGGAAAGATCAGCGATAGGGGTAGCTGCAGGATATAGGGAAGTGGTCGGCCGCCACCCATGAAAACCTATGAACCACAGACAATTTTGAAAACTAGACAACAATGAGATTCTAGGGTGTTGTGCCTTGCATGAATCCCAAGAGGTTTTCTAACTCGCAATGCCCTGCAAACCTCAAACTATGCCTGAAATCACACATTTTCCTTACATTTCTGTGATAGAAACTAAAGGTGGCTGGGACTAGTGACTACCCCGTCAACACGAGATGTGATGTATTACTAGAGGTAGATGTGGGGTCTACTTTAGCCTCTTTTTCTCTCTTAGTGATCAAGATGACTGGGACTAGTGCCCGCAACAGGAACAGATTAAACCAAGGTCAAAGGGAGCCCTTGTAAGGGGACTCCCATTGACCTCGGTTTGATCCGTTACTGTCGCAAGCACTAGGCCCAGCCACAGTGTTTTCATTGGCACAAGTGGGGTAATGCTGGGTGTTAGGAATTTTGTGGATTCCTGTGGATTCCGGAAGTTTCCAGAGAATGTGTGTTTTTTTTAGTTAAGGTTTGAGGTTTGCTGGGGATTCTGGGAAAGAAACCTGGTGAGAGCCACACAAGTCACCCCACCCTGCATTCCCCCAGATGTCTAGTTTTCGAAAATGTTCAGGTACACTAGGTTTCCATAGGTGCCAGCTGAGCTGTGGCCCAAAATCCACGACTAAACACTTTGCAAAAAAAGGGTCAGTTCTGATAGAGTTCCAGTTGATTTGTTTAAAGAAGATCCTGCCTTATGGGCCCCATTGCTTCTCAATATTTTTAGAGCTGCCATTATTGGCCTTCTCCCTATATCATGGAAAGAAACCACGGTGGTCCCCATCTTTAAAACAGGTGATAGAGCTGACCCTGGGTGCTAGAGGCCGATCTCCCTAATATATTCTACGGCAAAAATCTTGGGGAGGGTTCTTTTGGCCCACCTAGATGGGTGGGCTATTTCAAATAATTTACGTTTGGAAACCCAATTAGACTTCAGACAGGGATTGGGCACGATTGAGCAGTGTCTTAACTTATCGCTCATTGTCGGCAAATCCACCAAATCCACGAAGGGCTCTTTACATCTAGCATTCATGGATTTGTCATGTACTTTCAACACTGTCAACTGTGCCAAGCTGTGGTACATGCTGGGTAATATGAAAAACCTCCAGCCACTCTCCTCTGAAGATTGCATCAGAACACCACGGTCAAGATTCGTTATGGCCCAGGGGGAGAGTGTAAGTCTTCCATAGTTTCCACTGAGGGCGTCCGCCAGAGATGTATTCTCGCCCCTTTTTTTATTTTTTATTTATATAATTGGTCTAGAAGTTCATCTACTCCAAAAGAAGTTAGATTTCCCGAGAGTGGTACCTGCTCTATCCCTACACTCCTTTATACAGACGACGCTGTCATTTTAGCAAGGACATCAACTAGCCTGCAGAAAGCCCTTGATGCCTTTGTTGACTTTGTCTTCAAAGGATCTGAAAATGAATCACTGGTAGTCCTTAATAATGGGATGCAGGCCAAAAAGGACTAAATCTAAGACCTTTTACATCCAGGGTAATGTTGTAGAAAAGGTACCCAACTTTTATTTAGGGCTTCTTTGTAATTCACAATTATCCTAGGATCCATTGTTGGTGCTAAGGTCCCAACAAACAGAGCTGTAGAAGCAATCTTCCGTTCTGGTGCTAAATTGCGCCATAGACTGGTGAAAGAATTGACAGCTCTTTTTAATGCTAAGTGATGCCTATTGCTACTGATAGGGCTGGAGTGTGGGGTGTCAAAGTTGTTCCAGACTCCAAACTATAAAAAAAGGGTTTTCTACTTAGGCTTTTGATGGTTCCCCAGGGAGCCTCAATGTTTTTTTTGCCATTCTGAGGTGGGTTTGAAATCTTTAGAGAATTATGTGGGTTTGACCCCCATGCTGTTGTGGAAAAAATTTGGCTAATGCCAGAGTTAGAATTCTCTAAACATGCCCCTAGACAATACTGGAAGTATCCCCTGGCTTGGTTATATACATTGCAGCTTTAGGGAGTTGGGGTTTAGAAAGTTTAAGGATCCAGCCAAAATAACATGAACAGCTAGCGCTTTAATTATGACAGCCTTTTACGGACAGGCCCAGTTTAAGCGTGGGTGCAATTTCTTTAATCTACCTCTTTGATAATTGTGGAAGTTAAAATATTCAACAGGGAGATTAAATCTTACCTTTCTTTTATAGAAAATTATCAATATAGATTTTACTTAACCAGGACCCAATTGAACATTGTGCATTTCCTAGTGGCATTTCCTTTTCAAGGAGGATGTTCTGATAACTGTCCGTGTCCATGTGATATTTCTAGGCAAGGTACTTTGCGTTTTCTGCTATTTTGTACACTTTATAAAACGGCACGGTCGTGGTTTATAGCTCCTTTACTGCACAGTTGCAGTTTTAATTCAAATCAAGAAGGTTTTATTAGAAAAGCACTTTATATTAGGAAATGTTATGTTTAAGCAAACCCTTTATGTTGTTCTGGCCTGGGGCTATTTTATTGTGATGAATTATGACGTGGTTTTAACTGGCTGATTGGATGTAATGTATTGTAATTTTTTTTATGTTTTATTCTTTTATGGCTTTGTAAAGCCGAATAAAGATTTTGAACCTGAATGTGGGCCAGTTTTTAGTGGAAAAATATGATGTATCCATGTTGCGTTTTGAGCCGTTTCCTGCACAGGCACTAGGCCTACCCACACGTGTGGTACCATTTTTATTGAGAGACTTGGAGGAATCGAGGATGTTTTTGGCTCCCCACAGATTCTAGAGCTTTTCATCACAGAAATGTGAGAAAAATGTGTTTTTAGTCAAAGTTTGAAGTTTACAAGGGATTCTGTGTAAAAAAAAAAAAACGGTAAGAGCCGTGCATGCCAACCCGCCCCAGATTCCCTTAGGTGTCTAGTTTTCAAAAATGATTAGGTTTGCTAGCAGTGGTGGCTCCTCCGCTAAGGCTCTTAGAGCAGTGAAAAAGGGAAAAATAAAATAATAATAACAACATTATTATCATTTTATTTTTCGTTACTGCAGGGCTGTGTCAGGGCAGGACGCAGCTTGTGACTCAGGGAGGAGGAGTAGTTTGTGCACACTTAAGTGCGCATGACTGCTTGGCCGGCCGTCTTGGCCCAGCCAAACATTCATGCGCACTTTGCATATTCCCCACCAGGCTGTAATGCACAACCTGGTGGGGAACATGCACAGGCTCCCTGTCCCGATCTGAGCACCGATCAACGGCACTCAGACCAATCACAACGCTGCATTGCAGCATTGTGATTGGCTCAGGGGAGCCTGTGTGCCCCGGTGCTTCCTGCAGCTTCTTCCGGACTGGAGTCAGGAAGAGAAGCGGAGACGGAGGAGAGGCGGCGGAAAAGGTAAGTGGTTTTAAAAAAAATATTTTTCAATCCCCCGCCACCCCCGTTCCCTACCGGATGCCACTGTTTGCTAGTTTTCCCTCAGTGCCGGCTTAGCTAGGGCCCAAAATCCACAGCTACCCAAAATGGGGAAAAAAGGCCAGTTTTCAGCGGAAAAAAGTGCTGTGTCCATGTTGCGTTTTAGGCCGTTTTCTGTCGCGGCCACTAGGCCTATCCACACAAGTAAGGTACCATTTTTATCAGAAGACATGTGGGAGCATAGAATAGTAGAATATTTATTATAACCAATTGGATTTCACTGCATTTGTGCCTTCCAAATGTAAGCCAGTGTGTAAGAAAGAAGACCTTTTGAAAACTACCCTCTAAATCATATGCTAGAAAGGGTACCAACAAATTCAGATATGTACAAATAACCACTGCGCCTAAACTCCACATCATGTGGCAATTTCAGAAATACATAGGTTTCCTTGATACCATTTTTCCCTCTACATATTTCACTGTATGAATTAGTCTATACTCAGTACACAATGAAAAACTATTGTACGGTGCAGCTCAGTTGTTGGCTGTGGGTACCTTGGGTTCTTGGAGAACCTACAACCCCTATATATCCCCACAACTAGAAGGATCTAGCGGACGTGATGGTAAATTGCTTTTGTAACTCAACCATTGTGACAAAAAGTTACATATGAAAAGGTCACAAATGGCCGTTTTTTCCTACTCATTTTCAATATCTCATTAATTTAACAGTTAGTTTCTTTGGGAAAACCTTGAGGGATGTACACAGATGACCCTTTGCTGAATTTTGAATTTTGTTTACATTTCAGAAATGTATAGCTTGCCTGGATCATCATCATTGGTGAAGCAGTGTGGAGACGAGGCTCCACAAGGAAAGAGGGGAGAAAGAAGAATTTGGTGATGTTTCAGAGAAAATGTGGATGTTTAAAAGAAGTAGTGCCTGAAATTAGGTTAAAGAAGGATTCCATCCACATTGCTCAAATGTTAAAAATAGAAAGGTTTTAAAAGGGGAACTGGAGAGAGTGCTCAAAGGCGGGATCATGTAAATATGGAAGCTTGTCAGTGGTTCAGACTAATGATGGCCACAGGAAAGCCTTCAACTGATATCATATCGTGCATAGACATCAGATGTCTTAACAGGTGTATACTATTAAGTAGGTATCCATTTCTTATTGTAGGTGAAGTGGTCACACTGTTGTCGAATGCAGATGCCTTTACCACAATGGATCTTACTTTAGCCAACACCAATTCAGGCTGCATTGTGTAGTTAGGATCTGACAACTTTTATCACACCGGAAGGGTTATTCAGTTTCTGCAGGATTCCGCTTGACCTGTGTAAACTGCATCTGTATTTCATAGTGATACAGCAAGTATTTAGAGGTGTACCAGGTAGTCTTATATTTTCATGGTGACAATCTGGTAGCAGGAAAACGGGTGCAAGAACATGACAGTAGGTTAAGAAGAGTTCTAGAGATTTAAAAGGTGAAAGATTTAATTTTGGATGAGTTTTTTTAAAGAATGACATTTCACACAAGTTGTCATGTATCAGACTCAAAATAAGAGGATGGTGGAGAGACAGACTAAAATAATAAATGTAACATTATGATGGGGGTGAGTGAGGGAAGCGATGAGAAAATGTATTTGGATAAGAAAGTCATGGGACCCCGGATAACACTTCAAGGGACCACAGGGTTAGCTCCTTTTGAAATGTTGAGAAGAAGGAAGTCAAACAAAAAATTGCACCTATAGAAGATGGAATGAGCAAAAAGGGTGGAGGTAAATGATGAAAGAAAGGGAATGTAGGAATTCAGGAGAGAATAAAAAAGAGGACGGATTCCAGGAAGATCACCGGGATGATGGATGTGAAGGTTGGAGTTTGGTTCTACAACAAAGTACCTAGAAATTTAAGAAAGGGTTGAGAGTGTGTTTTCTCCTCACTTTGAAGAAAAATGGTAATTTTCTAAAACGGGGAGAATTACTGATTGTAGAGTTTACAATTTGCACTGGGTGGTGTTGGCATGTAAACAAAAAAATGACAGAGTGGCGGGTGATGCGAGAGCTAAAATGAGAGGTGGTGTGGCCCAGTGGGTTGTGTGTAAGGATAAGATTGTGCCAGTAAAGACTGCACAAAATGAATGGTACCATAAAATATGATTTTGTCATATAGCAAGCCATCCATTCTTAGACTGAAATATATTGTTGTCGGGGAAATGTTGCCCTTTGTTTCTGATTATTTTATGGAGGTGTGTGGCATCTTCCCTGTCCCATTTCTGTCCTTATGGTTTAGGTTAATATAAAATTTAGAATGTATATTTGAGATAACACCCAAAATACAAACAATCTGTGGTTGAGCGAGGACATGGCCTCAAGAAGACTCTTGGGATAATGGCTGCTGTGCCACCTTAATTTCCAAGATTTCATTACCAAGACCCTATAAATGATTTTTTGAATAAATACTGAATCATACTTTAGTAAATGTACATCTCATATTTTTCCATATTTTGGTTTTTTAGGAGATACCCCTGCAAACAGTTGGACAGAACACAGCAAGCGCTGGGTAAGTACTAGAAAAATCCTATGGTAAAGTTTAATGTCACTGTTCAGCCACCAGATCTCTCAGATTATCTCAATTCCCTCAGAAGTTCACTCAAAATTACAAATAACGTCTTTATGTATTTAGATTACATGAATTTCGCACACCTCTAATTCTAGTTTGCTTCAAAGGTTCCAGTACTGTTCGATTAAGAAAGAGGCTGCCTATTAAGAGTTTAGCTGCTTGGTGCCTGACTTCGAAGAAGGTGGCAGCTGAGAAGCTGTGCTCCCCATCCCGGTCCTTAATGAGACTGGATGACTGTTAACTCACCAATTGGATTACAAGATGCCTAACACTAAGAGTATGTCTGCTCCCCTCCAAGACATCTAGAAAGCCAGACACCCTCACACAGGTTACAGAAGTGGGAAGGGAAGAAAGGATTCTTCAGTTCTTAGTATAGAAGTCTCAGAAATTAGAGGAGAAGAAACTTTTCATCCCCCTTCTCTCAAGTGAACAAAGGATTAGAAATTTTGGAGGAGATGGGTAAGAAAACAGAAAATCATTTTATGAAGGTGAGATAAAATACATCAATGGAGCAACTAATAAAATTAAATAAGACAACTTTCTTTTGGAGGCCATATGCAGAAATAACTGCGTCAGAAGTCGAGGTATCCCATCAAAAGCAGAAGGATAAGTTTCCCTCTTGTAACTTTTACTGAGACAATGTTCACGGAGACATTTAGAGAAAAACTACCACACAAACCCTTAGCGACAAGTGTTTAGAGTAGGAAAAGGCACAGGCAATCCGCTTTCACCAAGAAAGCTTTATGTACCGCTCTATAGAAGTTCAGTAAAACGTTGCAATGTCCAGTAGTGGTAGCTGGTGATCTTTGTGGTGAGGTATAATACTTGCCCTGAATTCCATTGAAAATGAGCGAAGAAAGCTTCTCATCTCTAGGAGGTAGATTTCTTCCCCAAGAAAAGTTTGAAGAAATGGGGTCAAATAGTGCTTTTTAATACACAATTATCACATAAACATGCTTAAATGCCATAGGGCACTTATGAGTACTCTAAAAAGTGGTTCCTAGAAGACTCCAAAAGCTATATAACCAATGGATGATTTACAACAGCGGTAATTTACTTACATGATTATTAAATGAATCCAAATGAAGGTAATCAAGAAGTGTAATTTCCTGGTAAATTTAGTAAAAGCTTCTAAATAAAGCTGAATGCCGCTAGATACCCAAATCCGATAGCATCAGCAGTGGTCGTAACACAACGGAGAAATTCAATACCATTCTTTGCTTTTGACTCAGACATCTTGTCTGCCTTTGATTCCCATTATGTTATGACAGTATTTTAGAAATAATTATCATTGTCTCCTAATTATGCATAAAAACTTGTAAACTTACATGGAATTTCTTAAAGTACTAATTGTCCTCAAATTAAGCTAGTAACCAAATCAGCAGCCGCTCCCAGTTACTGTTTTCACCCGAGCTTAGTCTTTGTCCCTTGGAAGGGAAGAAGTGGTGGTGGTGAACGAGGATTCTGCATTGAAATAGTGGTGGTTAGGGAGCTCCCAGCCTAAATAGTCACTCAGTGGCCCTTCTTTCTCCTAATCCTCTTCTTACCCATTGCTGGCAATAGGAAGGAGGCAAATGGTGGGTGATTGAATCTGGAGGTAGGGAAAATGGGCCTTTTCTAAATATAAATCAGGGTAAAATGCTGGCCTGGTCATGTTTTGAAAGCCTGAACAGCATTTTACCCTCATTTTAAAAGTAAGCATACATTTTAACTCAGTACCAGCATTTTGTGGCTTATGAAAACACTTCACTGATGGATTAATTTTAAGAGTCAGGGCTGAAAAATGATAAAATATAGATAAAAATTGAGCTTAAAATGTTGGATCTGACCATCAGAACTATATATATATATATATATATATATATCACGAAGAAATCCCAATGTTACGACAAGCACTCCGGCGCAACACACGGGCACAGACTCCAACAGTTGGTGTGGAAACAGGATGGTAGTTTATTCACACATCAGAAAAGGTCCAACATGACGCGTTTCGGCTGCCAGACATGCAGCCTTGATCACAACATATATATATATCACAATATATATATACTGAGTACAAGAAATTACTTTTTTTTCCTACAATTAACAATCAAGTTATCCATTTGGTCCAAAGCATTTAAATGTAAAGTTCCAGTAGGTCCAACACTTCTCTATCAGAAAGGAGGATCCCTATTAAAACTGCAAAAAGTTAAGGGCAATGTAGTAAGCAATGACACATGAAGACAGGGAGGGGTGACTAGCACATGGATGTATAGCATAGGCCTAAAGAAGTGCTCTAGTGGTTGATTTAGAGCTTGTTCTGGATACCATTGAACACAGAAAGTAGGATTTAGGACAGAACTTTAGACGAGGGCTTGGAACAAATGGGAAAAACATGAATGGACTGAACAATTAACAAACATTACCCACTATCCAGAAAAGGCAACGGTTCTTAGGACTGCATTTGATGCTACATTTATATGGTTTGACCTGCAAAAATGTTACCTTGTCTTTCTTGAAGTGTTTTGCATTTATTAGCATGTCTGAGAATGTATTTCGAAGAATAAAGCCTGGTGTGTCTGAAACGCCTTCTTAGATTCCAGACAATCAGGGGATTTGTAGTTCTTGAAAGCGGGAGTGAGATGGCGATAAAATTTAACAATTGTGGCAGACAATTATAATCTCTGTGTTTTCCCTTAGAAATGCATCTCAGAAGATAGAAGATGGCCTACACGACAAGATGAAAATGGCTATTGATGGTCTCAGTTCAGCTAAGTATGTCAACTATTTTTCTTGCAGGTTGAGACACCATATATCAGTTAAATCCATTTTACATGTGTTTCACAGATGCTTCTTAGTGCTAGACTCTTGTGAGATAGAGTAAGGTAAAAAATAAAGATTTCCACGTTTCTGATAGAGAAAATGTACACAAGTAAATTACTACCGGATTGTAAATGTTGAGACTGAAATTAGTACCTGGTTGAACCCCATGTGTCTATTTCAGCATAAGCCTTCTACCCAAAAGTCTTTTGGAATGTGTACAATGAAAATGTGTGATCATATATTGTCGTCCAATAGAACTCATGCAAGATTGGTAGGTGTTCTGAGGTTCCTAACCCTTGATGAGCGCGTGACTACAGGGTGGAGCCCCCCCATCAGGTCCATGATGCAGCAGTAACCCATAGAAAAGTGTCTTCAAAAAACAGTCATTCAGCTTAATGTTTAGCATTCCTTAGTGTGCATGTTATGAGAGAAATAAAATCAGAGATACGTATATTAGTTAAAGCCCTCACAAAAGCTGTTGACCCGTATAGGCATAGGAAAAGGCTGAAACGTGTAGGCAAAGTATAAATTGGATGAATGGTTCATTATATCTCATCTAACATCCACAGTATAGATATTTTAATCATATTTGGGTCCCCAATCAATAAAGTGGAAATATCCCATAGGGGTACACCCCAAGTTTTTAACAGGAATCTGGATCCCTACAAATATCCACATAATTTTATCTGAACTCTCACGCATTGGTCTGGTCTGCCAAGGTGTTATCTACCTACCTTGGTGTGAATTGGTCATCAATGATGAAGCATGCCCCCATACTATGTGGGTGAGGTGACACATCTATTTCTTTTGAAAACCTTATGACTTGAAGGAGTGAACGAATTGTTCACTTTATTGACCTAAACACCTGTTGTGTGCTGTAATATGCTGGAAGGCATTATTTTACTAGAAGCATTCAATTTACATATGAATGGCCTCTTGGGACTATACAAAATCTAAAAGAGTGTTATGCAGGAAGATGGATGAGGTTATCAATGACATTCTAAGGGATATGTGGAAGACAAATTTTTCTGTGATGCTCTGAACCTGTAAAAGGAGGACATTTGACAACACTGACCCCAAGCAACAGTACCATGGACATGAAGTGAGAGAAATCTTTTAACACTGTGAGAGGATCCTCAACCAATAAAGGTCTTGCTAATGAAAGGTCATCTAAGTCTACATGTGTCCTCCTTTTATAATGCTCAGACTTCCATACCATTACACCCAGAAATGTAACAGATGTTGAGATGTCCCACTTTATCCATCCTTAATTGTATATAGTATGAAAATGACATGGAAAATGCTTATGCATATTCCAGTTCCTGTACTTGACAGGGGTACATTGTGACGTTTTCCTGGGTACAAATTGGCTGAGAAAAGATTTGTGAATACTCACAAACAACTATGTTTGTAGGAGATTTACTCACAAGAAATTGTAGGTGAGAGTTTAGTTTTTATGAATTGGAAATGTACGTATGCAGTGTTTCTATAGCACAAACCTAACCCAAAGGAGCACTGTAGAAAGTCAAAGGCAAAGATACAGTCAATGAGTGACTGGAGGGGTGGCCGGGTTCTGAGAGTGGGATTAGGTCATGCTGATAGATCTGGGAATGTCACTCCAGATCCTATGCGCATAGATGGACAAGGCTTGTTTTGTTTTTCTTTCTGCACTTTATCATTTCTATGTCTAATGATGATCTGGCTATGGGTGTGCTGAGATCCACCTGTGATGGTGAGCTGGATAGCCCAATAGATGGGGTGCTGATCATGATGGCGTTTTGAAGCTGATGCAACTGGTTAGGAAGCTGACGCATACCTGCAACAGGAGCAGGTAGAGTTCCATCAGGGAAGGGGTAGGTGGTCATATTTCATCAGGCAATCGATGAGGCATGCTACAATGTGTAGGATGTTGTACTAAAGTCGCTTTCTAGGAGGAATGATTCTACTTTCTGAAGTAGAGTCCTGGTACCAGTATGTCTTGGTTTTCTTTGCAATGTATTTCTTGAGAGGGAGGTCGGTGGCCAGGCTGAATCCATGTGATTTAGCGCTAGGTGAAATTTTGGGTTTGATCCATCCTAACTCATGCAGTTGATCCAGGTTTGGACCAGTTGTTGCTGGTCATTCTTGGTAAACAGCAGGAATTTTGTTTTGGTGTGGTTGAACTTCAGGTAGGTGCTGGACATCCAAGTCTGTATAAGGTGCTGGAAGTGTTTGAGGTGTGGGCTTTCTGTTCTTGAGAAGACTTTCAAGTAGAGTTGTGAGTTGTCTTCTTTGCTATCAATAAACATGTTATTTCCACATGTAAGCCGACCTTCAAAAGCAAATAGTTTTGAGGACCTGCCCCCTGCTGTGATTCAGGATTTACACTGTACAACGTCAAACTTCAAATTAACATTTTTGCACACCTACATGAGACTTAAGCATGTGAAAAAGTTAGTGAACGGGGCATTACATGTTTCATTCCCTTTCTACCCATCAATTTCAAGAGTTTTCAATGCCCCACACGCAGGTGCTATTTAGAAAACCAAACCTGGGCATTAGCATTATCAGTCTTTATAACTGCATTGTATTGTAGCATTTCTATCTTAATTTCCTTCCTCTAGTGAGGTATCAGATATTTTTCTGGACAGCCAAGTAAGGAGCTACTTAGTCCATTTTGCATGGTAATCGGAGATTGTGTTTCATGGTGTGGCTTATGTAGGAGGCATTTTGGTGTGTCTGTGAAATTCGTATGTGTGCATCTAACATTTTGCAGCAAATTTGTGGTGGTGCCTAAGCATGGCATGAAGCTGAAGTAAGTAGGACAGATAGAATTGTGTTTGCATATGCTTACTTATGTTCCTTACCATACTTCTCAGCAGCATTTTTTCCTGAAGGGGCCAATACAATGTAATTTGGTTATACAAGGTAGCAACAAGAAAGACTGGGTTAACATTATTCTGCTTGAGTTTTGTTGTTTAGGGCTGTTACTAAAATATTGTTTTTCTTCCTTTTGCTTTTTTCAGTTCTGTGGTCTTTGGTCTAAAGATACACAGTTTAGAAGCATGTTTTAGGTCTTATTTAATTATTTAATAAACTGTAGAAAATTAGGAAATGTCAAAATCATATTTGATATTTTGGCTGCGTTTGATTCTTTCACTGATAGGTAAAATGGCTGGTTTCATAAGAATCTTTCCCAATATGCACAATCACATTTACCCACAAAGAATGGGTGAAACGCTTTGATACATCAGCTCCCTTTTCTAGCGAGTCGGTATTGATAGTAGGTGAAGTGCCAAACACCCCAGGCTTTAAACATTCAATGCAAGGTGTAGTGGCAGGTATATGTGAAAAGAGTGAAGTCAACAAGCATCCGGGATAGTGGTGGAAACATGACACCAGACTATTGGAAAATATGGAACGCAGTATCACTTGGAATGCTTCTGCAAAAAGTTCATAACAAGTTCAACAAAGATTGAAGTGATATTGTTTGTATTTGCGAAATTCAGCTACGGATATGAAAAAGTTGTGTGATGAACTGTCAAAAATCGATACCTGAGCTGAAGTGCCTCACTGTAAGAGATCCTTGCCACTGGCTAGACGGTATGCTGAAAGCATCTTTGCAATCTTCAGAGTTAATGAAGAATTATATTGACTTTGTAGTCCATTCTGGTCATCCCAACTGTGTCATTTAGCCAGTAGGTCTCAGTCCTAGAGGCCGTAAATGCTATATTATCCATGTGGTGACCGTTTACAGAATTTTTGCTTAGTGATGATGGCAAAGGCAAGAAATGTGAGAATCTTCGGTTGCATATTGAAAGTGATGTGAAAAAATACACACTACTGCATTCTTAGATTTTTACTGGAAAACATGACTGCTGTAGTGGAAATAATTTAAAAAACTAGAGTCTGAAAACACCCTTGTTTACGAAGTGTTTAGCGTTAATTGGTGTAGATGTGAAATATCTTCTTGAGAATAGGGTGGCCAACTCTTTAAGTGACTTTGGTACTGCAACAGGTTCAATGTTAGAATGCTTGCCACTTGGTAAGCAAAGAAATGTTGAGGAGCAATTCAGGAAATTTTATTTTACAATCATGAGAAATGGCTTGCAATGATGCATAGTAATGTCCCTTCACCAACCATGGCATTTGAAGTCAATGAAGCCTCACTGTGGTACTCTGCACAAGTTCTAGATCCCTTCATAAAGGGGAATTTTCTCTGGACTTTGAAAAGTACTGCTTCATTTTTAACCGCTTCAATAACTCTGAGGGCATATGCGCCCAGTTCAACGCATATGTTGCTGAACCTGTCCCAGAGAAGAGCAATCTTCAGGTGCACCAGTATTGGCATGGAAAGCTATGTCAGTGGCCAGAGTTGGCAAATTGTGTACTGGCTGTTTTGGCATTGCCCGTTTCAAATGCCAATGCTGAGAGGGCATTTTCACAAATAAAAGTTTACATGGGAAGGAAAGAGCGAGCGCGCATGACCAAAGACTCACAGAGGAAGTATTGTATGGTGTACTACAATAAGTTTGATTTGTAAAAATGTATTTGGACCTCATGTACACTGTACGTACACTGTCTATATACCATGCACTATTAGTGCAGAAAGCAAGCAATAATAAAAGCAAAATGTTCCATAAACACTGGAAAAACACTGTTTCTGTTGTTTTTACTGGTGTGGAAATGTGTAACCACTGATAAACACTGTTTTTTCAAGGTATTGAAAACACTGAAAAAATTCCACCAGAATTTACCAAAAATAGAATCTGAAAACAGGAAAGCCTAAGTATTTCTTATGTTGACTTTGTTGAGAGCTATCTCTCTGATAGTGAGCTATCCCTCTGAAAGCCACATCTAGGAAGGTGTGATTTAATGATATCAACAGATACCATAAATAAATGGATCTATTGGGTCTAGTCTGGAGCGGAGATGCTATGCGCCATGAAAATCCGGAGACATTTTTGTGCGTGGATCTACTGCATACTTTTGGGACCCTCTGATATCAGGTAACTATGAAGCCAACCCAGGATTAGAGAAGGTAAGTCCCAGGGAATCAACAGACACAATTTGTAAATTGGTCTATGGGGCTCCCATACGAGTGGAAGATCTGTGTCCCAGGAAATATGAACATACAACACTTCTACAAGGGTCTGTGGTCTCCACCCAGAGCTGGGCATGGTATGCCCTAAGAAATGAACAGCGACTATTCATGCATTAGTCAATGAGGGTCCCAGGAACGCAAAACGCTGTCTCAAAGGAAAAATGAAGCAACACTACATGTGCACGGGTCTATGAGACCCACCCAGCGGAAGACGTTATGTTCACAGTAAAATTAATAGACCCAGCAGGCACATGGGTCTATGAGTTCCACCCACAATCAGAGATGCTATGTCCCAGGGGAAAAAAAGCAAACATCACCCGTACATGGGTCTATGAGTTCCATCCAGGAGCAGAAGACGCATTGTCCCAAGAAATCAGGGAGTCTGAAGGACACCCCGAATAATCCCCTGGTACATGGGCTCTCAACTACATACAAAAAGTGTGATTCCCTAAGGGAAAGATCACGCCTATCATCATTTAACTTAACAGAATAAGGTACCCATCATTTTTGCTTACTTGTATTGACATTACTTATTTTTTCTCCTACTCTCCCCATGGCAAGCACAGAACATATAGTGTCACTTTATCTTGTATAATAGGCAAACTTTAGTTACCTTTTAAAATTCATTGCTTATTTATTTTTATATTTTTTTAAAACACAACAACTGCTAACATTATTAAAGTGCATACCGTGTATGTAAACACTATGTGCAAAATGTGACACAGTTCATTGTAAGCATTATGGGGGTGCATGCACATAAATTAAGTGTCCATTAATACACCCTGAGGTAGTTCGAAAAACTATACCCCAAAGGCAAAATCCATAGGCCAACGTCTTGTCAGGATGTAATCAGTCCTTGTATTCCACTTGTATTTTCAGAGTGAACTCCTCAAGCGTTGAAGGTGTCGAGGTGTTTCGGCCTGTGATGTATGGCCTCATCAGGACAAAGTTTACATTGGAGCATGTGAAGCATCCTAATCAGATTCAGATGTAAAGATACAATTAAAAACTGACAAACACAGTTATGACTATTATACATTAGAAATAACAATTGCATCATCTCCTTATAACAGCACCTAGAAATTAAATAACTTGTAGCGCTGTAAAATACGAGGCAACAAATGGCTTCCAGTTGTTTGTGTTACCGCGATCTTTTGAGAAATTGGATAATGCCTCAAGATCTGACAACAAGACAATGGTGATGTGTGATACCCAGTAGTCGCTCATGGTAAGAGCGGCGACTTGGCTTTCTGTCAATGACAGGGGTCATTTAAGACAGACCTATTCCAAATAAATGGCTGCCGACTGTCTTTCATAATTATCTGACTGATTATTATTTAAACAATCCGGGGCAACCCAGTCCTCCCATTTTCATAGTTGTTTTGGTTTAGCATACAGTGAAATAAAAGACGGCCAGACTACACAAACCGTAGTTCAATATATTTGTGGTAAGCAGACAATCCCAAGAAATCAACATAAGCTGGTCATATTTTTTGTCTATGGTGTTCATCTAGGAGCAGAAGACTATATCCCTTGAAAAGTGAACAACCACCACATGTACAGGTTTCATGTGGTCTAGAACTGGGTGTGCAGTAAAGCTAAGAAATCGGCTGGCGCCCCGCATAGAAAGGGTTTTTCAAAATCAAGGGCGCCACTCATGCTGCTGCAACCCAAGGAGATAGACAGACGCCTCAGTTTAAGGGTGATTGGGCCTACCCAATAGAAGGAGATACTGTGGATAGCACAGGGATACATTTAGAGAAGATGGGGTGAGTTTGGGAGAGTTGCAGTGAGTATTAGCCAGTGCGGCTCAAGCAGGGGGTCTCGCACTTGGTACTAGGGCCGGCTTCAGCACTGGTGGTGCTCGGTGCGATAATAATTTTTGGTGCCCACACACCCCAAGACCACCTGCTCAGATTCTCTCACTACCACTGGGCAAAAGTGCCCCTCATCTATCCAATCGTACGTTATTGTTAAACACAGCGCCGCACCGGTCGCACTGCCCTAAAGCCGAAACTGCTTGGTATTACCTGCCCCTAACAGGCCCACACAGGGAAGAAGCTTCCACACCTTGCAAACACACACACACACACACACATACACATATATATATATATATATATATATATATATATGTGCACATCTGGACAGCTTTTTTAGCTCTCTGATTCGCTAATGGGATCCACTTTTATTTTGGTGCTGGGGTATAGTGTTTGGTCTGGTCCGATCCTGTGCTTAAGTATCTTCCTGAAGGGAAGCACCATAACATTCCAAGTATTACAGCTTGGAGTGGGTTACAATTACAGTATTATGTTGTCACGAAACTGTGGAACCCAAAGTGGAAGATAATACCACGCCTGGTAAATATGGCACCTTGCAGTATCAGTGCTTACCAACCGTAAAGAGGGACTGAGCATGGTCAGACTGGACTATAGGGCAGCTCGCATTGCCAGAAACACTGGTCCGACTGATCGGTGTGTGGGCCTTTTTTTGGCAGTTTGCAGGCATGTCTGTGGTCTGGTGGGCCAGTTTTTACAGTCGATTTCCCTGATATTACCACAACATTGCCTGCAGCAAACCCACATGCATAGTCTTCCATACCTTGCAAAACACCTACATAGCGTATGTGTAGTGTACACGTTCAGAACTGCCCCAATGTGCAAACGTGGGCTTTTTTTTTAGCTCTCTGATTCGCTAATGGGGTCCACTTTTATTTTGGGGCCTGGGCCTAGTTTCTATCCCAGTCCCACCCTGGGCCTCAGCAGGTTTCTGTGGTCACTTTTAAGACACTGGGAATGTGAGATTTTCAGACACTTCATCAAACCTATGTGGTTCTGTCTTTTACCTCTGCCGAGTGAATTACAGCGCGCTTTCCCGTATCAGTACCCAATGTATGTACACATTGGATTACGTCAGAGGCAACCCCATGATTTTGCGTACATTGTTTTCTAAACATGTCAGAGCCACGCTTTACTTGTTAAAAACAGCACACAGCGGCGAGCCTGCGTCAGGAGCACAAGATGTGCTTACATGATAACCTGTATTCTTTTTTCCCCTAAACAATGATGCGTCATCACACGGTCCTGTCATGTTTTCGTGAAAGGGTGTTTGAATCCTATAAATAACCCCAGCGCTGTAGCACCTCGATCGTCGCCAATGGTGAGGCACATCGCCGCTGATGACGTCGATTGCCTGCCTGCCTTGGGTTTGAAAGCCTCTGAAGTAAGCTTATCAGCCATGTTACAGCATGTCCTGTTCCTGGCTTGGCGGGAAGTTAATCATTGTCGAGAGCAAAATGTGATTGCAGTGCACAGTATTGTGGGGGCACCTAAACTGGATGCTATTATTTTTTTAAACCTGTTTTCTTGTATCATATAGTGAATGAAAATATTAGGAGTTCTGTAGTGTAGATTTTTTTTCAGTATTTGATCATTGGAAATAGCAAAAAATCGCTATGACCCATTTTTCTAGATTACGTCATTTTGAGATATACTGAAGTGCCGACCAGTTGTATAGTCATGCATCAATCAATCAATCATGTCACTTATAAAGCGCACTACATACCCGCGAGGGTCTCAAGGCGCTGGGGGAAGAGGGGGTGGTGCTGCTACTGATCGAAGAGCCAGGTCTTGAGGAGTCTTCTGAAGGCCAGTAGGTCTTGGGTCTGTCGGAGGTTGGTGGGGAGGGTGTTCCAGGTCTTGGCGGCGAGGTGGGAGAAGGATCTGCCGCCGGCGGTCGTTTTCCGGATGCGGGGGACTGTGGCGAGGGCGAGGCTGGTCGAGCGGAGCTGGCGGGTGGGGGTGTAGAAGCTGAGTCGTCTGTTGAGGTAGGATGGTCCGGAGTTGTGGAGTGCTTTGTGTGCGTGGGTGAGGAGCTTGAAGGTTATCCTCTTGTTGACAGGGAGCCAGTGCAGGTCTCTCAGGTGGGGTGTGATGTGGCTGCGTCGGGGGATGTCGAGGATAAGACGTGCAGAGGCGTTCTGGATGCGTTGCAGCCGTCTCAGGAGCTTAGCCGTCGTTCCTGCGTAGAGGGCGTTTCCGTAGTCCAGCCTGCTGGTGACGAGGGCCTGGGTGACTGTTTTTCTTGTTTCGGTGGGGATCCACTTGAAGATCTTGCGGAGCATTCGGAGGATGTTGAAGCAGGATGAGGAAACGGCGTTGACCTGCTTAGTCATGGAGAGGGTGGGGTCGAGGATGACCCCTAGGTTGCGTACGTGGTCGGTGGGTGGCGGGGCTGTTCCCAGTGATGTTGGCCACCAGGAGTCGTCCCAGGCTGAAGGGTTGGAACCAAGGATGAGGACCTCCGTCTTGTCCGAGTTCAGCTTCAGGCGGCTGGTCCTCATCCATTCGGCGACGGCCTTCATTCCTTCGTGGAGGTGGGCTTTGGCGGTGTGAGGGTCTTTGGTGAGGGAGAGGATCAGCTGGGTGTCGTCGGCGTAGGAGATGATGTTGAGGTTGTGCTGTCGGGCGACGTGGGCCAGGGGTGCCATGTAGATGTTGAACAGCGTTGGGCTGAGGGAGGAGCCTTGGGGTACGCCGCAGATGATCTTGGTGGCCTTGGATCGGAAGGGGGCGAGGCGGACGCTTTGTGTTCTGCCGGAAAGGAAGGATGTGGTCCAGTCCAGGGCCTTCTCTTGGATCCCGGCGTCGTGAAGGCGTGTTCGTAGTGTGTGGTGGCAGACCGTGTCGAAGGCGGCTGATAGGTCCAGGAGGATGAGGGCTGCTGTTTCTCCGTTTTCTAGCAGGGTCCTGATGTCATCGGTGGCGGCGATGAGGGCGGTTTCGGTGCTGTGGTTGCTGCGGAAGCCGGACTGGGAAGGGTCCAGGATGTTGTTCTCCTCGAGGTAGCGGGTCAGTTGTTTGTTGACGATTTTCTCTGTGACCTTCGCGGGGAACGGGAGCAGAGAGATGGGTCGGAAGTTCTTGAGGTCCTTGGGGTCTGCCTTGGGTTTCTTGAGTAAGGCGGTGATCTCGGCGGGCTTCCAGCTTTCCGGGAAGGTTGCTGCATGGTGGGGCTCAGATTTGAAAACATTTCGAGCAAAAAACCACTGCTAATCTTTAAGACTAAGGGCTTCATTTAGAGTTTGGCAGGTGGGATACTCCATCACCAACATGGCTGACATCCCGTCTACCTCTGGCACTCGTAATGCAGTGCACGGGATATCCGTCACGTTTTGACAGAGTGTCCCATCTGCCAAACTCTAAATAAGGCCCCAAATCCTTTATTTCCTGCCATTTCATCTTCCATGCCTTGCCCATGCTCCACATTCTTCCTTCACTCTTCACCTACGATCTTGGGGTTCACTTCAGCAGCAAAATGTGTCCCTCATTACCACGGCCTTCAGCCACCTGTTTAATCGCCATTTTAACATCCTCAAATCTCACCTTCCTTTCACTTCTCCAGCGCGGTGATTAACACACCACTGCTCAGATAGCTGGGCTGCTGCTGCTGCCTTTCCCGGGTCCTCCTGGATTACTCCTTTCATTCGCTTTAAAGTCCTCAATGTTGAGATCTCGCCTTCTTCGATTTGTCAGCTGTCCCTCTCACTCTGGACGTCTACGGGGAGCTTAGAGAAGAGAGTAAGCACCTCCACCGTAGGCACATTTTCAAATCCCTCCTTCGCCTTGCTTCACCTAGCCTGCACAGACCATCTCCCTGCACTGACCACCCTTCCGCTTGCAAAACCAACACTGCGTTGGAGGCTCCACACAACATTGTACTAATCAGATCTTTCTGTGTTAACCTCTCTTATTTGGAACATCTTTCTCCAGAAGCTTTCCTCGACTCCGAGAACTTTCAAGATGACCCTCACCTGACCCGGCTTCTTTCATCATCTCATCTCCTCTGGGTTCACTTCATTTGGAAACAGCAGTTCATGATCACTTCTCAGGTGTACTCTAGAACTGTTGTATTGTCTCGGACTGCATTGAGCCTCATCTTAAAATCTTGATATTAGTTACTGTGATTGTTTTCTTTCAGCAGCCAAATAGGATTGCAGGGTCAAACCTCAGCCAAAATGTAGCTTTGACATATTTCGTAGCCCTAATGCAGGTGTGGGAGTGGATGCTAAGCACAGTAGGATGATCATGACGGAGAAGAAGAAAGCAGAGCAATTTGGATCGATAGTCCAGAGAGACAGTTGAGTTAACGAATATCTCTATCATCATGTGAGTTCCCTGATAAGTTTCTTCTTTAATCTGTATAAATCTAAGAGGAGCCTCCTTCCATGGGCAGAGAGTCTCAGAGATGTGAGTCTCCTTCCATGGGCAGAGAGTCCCAGAGATGTGATTGTCCTTCCATGGGCAGAAAGTCGCAGAGAAGTGAGTCTCCTTCCATGGGCAGAGATGCAAGTTTCCTTTCATGGGCAGAAAGCTACACAGATGTAAGCCTCTTTCCATGGGCAGAGAGTCCCAGAGGTGCAAGCCTCCTTCCATGGGCAGAGAGTTGCAGAGATGTGAGTCTCCTTTCATGGGCAGAGAGCTGCAGAGAGTGAGTCTCCTTCCATGGGCAGAGAGTCCCAGAGATGCGAGTCTCCTTCGATGGGAAGAGAGTCCCAGGGATGCGAGTCTCCTTCCATGGGCAGAGAGTCCCAGCAATGGGAGTCTCCTTCCATGAGCAGAGTCCCATAGATGTGGCTCTTCTTCCATGAGCAGAGAGTTTTAGAGATGCAAATCTCATTCCATGGGCAGAGAGTCACAGAGATGCGAGTCTTCTTCCATGGGCAGAGAGTTTTAGAGATGCGAGTCTCCTTCCATGGGCAGAGAGTTTTAGAGATGCGAGTCTCATTCCATGGGCAGAGAGTTGTAGAGATGTGAGTCTCATTCCATGGGCAGAGAGTCTCAGAGATGCAGGTCTTCTTGCATGAGCAGTGATTCACAGTAATGCGAGTCTTCTTCCATGAGCATGGAGCCTTAAGAGATATGAGCATCCTTCCATGGACAGAGAGTCCCAGGGATGCGAGTCTCCTTTCATGGGCAGCGACCCGCAGGGATGTACCATCCTCTGGCCAAAGGTGTGATGACTGATGTTGAATTGGTGGATTGTAAGCACTGGTGCTAGTGAAACATTGATGCTGCCGATGCAGTGATATTAGCGCTCAGTATCTGGAAGAATGGCACCGATTCAGTTCTCCTTATGGGCAGAGCGGACCTCCTCTGTTAGTGGAATTTGCCAAGTGTTTTCAGTATCATCGTGTCAGTGAAATTCCTTCAGGAGTGGAATAGTTTGAAGTAGCATGCCCTGGAAAGCAATGTGACCTGCTTAATTTCATCACCTTACATACGCTGCGACCATTAATCCTGAAGACACGTGCGACTGCGTATGGAGTGATGCAGGCATGGAACCTGTAGGAGATGTGATGGAGCTAGAGGGTTTGCAATGTTTTATTTGGACATTTTCTACCAATTCTTCATCAGTGATGTAGCCTGGAGAAGGCCAATCCTTTAACTCGTGAGCTTCATTGAACTTGTTGAGTTACTATGTTGTGGTCTTTTATATTGAACTTTGCACCTAGGTCAGAAAAGATGCATATTGATGGTCTACCGGTCCTGCTATAGGTTTCTTGCTTGTCACATGGGGCTATTCCAGTGCTCTGGAGAGTTTGGACTCGTTATAGTCCTACATCCTGTAGATTATTAACATTCACATAGACTTGGAGTTGTTTGGCTCTGATGTGTTCCATGATCTTTTAAATGCAAAACATTTTAGTAATAGGTCTGTAGTTTCAGTGACTCAGACCAGCTTTCTGTTTTGTTCTAACATTATTAACTAAATTATTGAATGTGTATGATTTCCATAGTGTTTTTTAACCCTGATTGGTATTTAGGCGCTTTATACAGAACTCCGTAACTTGGTGTGTAGATTGGAACCTTGCAAGTAAGGCAGTAGCCAAAAAATGAGGAAAGGATGTGTAGGAAAGTGAGAGCGAGGGTGCAGGGAGTGTGAAAGGGTGCAAGGGTGGGATTTCGGATTGTGGGGAATCATACTAAGCTTGGCAAAAAAACACGTTAACACTTGCAGAATTACTTGCAAGCTGCAATCAAAGATCGTTAGCTATTTTGGCTTATTTGAGGATGATTGAACCAGAGCCTTAAGAAAATGTGCCTTGTGAATTAGTTGACAGATTTCGGGTTGAGG